>WNWU01000001.1:92500741-92511942 GCA_012654045.1 Ptyas mucosa
GATGATAGATGATAGATGATAGATGATAGATGATAGATGATAGATGATAGATGATAGATGATAGATGATAGAGAGATAGAGAGATAGATAGATAGAGAGGTAGAGAGATAGAGAGTTAGATAGAGAGATATAGTGATGATAGATGAAAGGTAAATAAGTGGTAGACAGAAATAGATGGGAGAGAGAGAGAGAGAGATTTCTGTGACCTGTACTAGATCGCTAATTAGCACACTAAATTAACACTAAAATAACACACTAATTACCACACACTAAAAATAATACCAAAAAAAAAAGAGCTCAGTGTATATTGTCACATCAAGATTTGGTGTTAGTGTTTTGCTGATATCCAAAAGCATAGGGCCCCCCTAATAAGTGTACAGAAAGAATCTTAGTATAAACTGAAGTTATGATCTCCTTGTGTGTAGGTGTGTTTAACAGATGGTAATCTTGGGCCACCTCATCCCATCCCAAATCCTGCCACAGCACTGGGAAGGTTGGAAGGAAAGAGAAGACGAGGACAACCGCAGTAAAGAGGATGGACGCAGTTACAGTAGTGATGGCTGCAGCCGCTCTTAGAGCAGCTGAAGGACCACTTTAGGGACAAATCATCACGGAGAGAGTCTATCTATTGTGGTTCTCAAAGAATCAAGATTAACTTGATGGAGATAATTAATCAATGTGCCGAAAACCACAGTTTTCTACCGTTCTGGCTGGTTTATGTTTCCCAGAGCTTTTAACGGATGGTCCATTTTTAGTGGTCCAGACGACACAGCACAGGGGAAAGTTAATTTATTAGTCGATGCAAGAAAATGAAACAGCCAGTTCCCACAAATCATAGCAACAGATTTAAGAGAAAGCTTGGGCCATTTCTGGCTGTTTATGAGCTCACTCCTTTGGGCTTCGTGTCCCATGAGGGACGCCAAAAAAAAAGAAAGAAAAAAGAGAGGTGGTAATTATGCTTGGAGCTGGCAAGATGATGGAAGACTCTGATGGGATTTGTCCCGAAGAGTGTAAATTACTTTTTCTTAGGGGGATCCGAGCAGGGGGCAACGGAGGTTTCATTTGTGTAATCAGAGGCCGGCTAAGTAGCAGCAGATCAGCCTTGAAACGAACTGCCTTCATCAACTCAATCCATCTTTGCATGGGAGGCATTTAATCTCCTGTTGTTCACTTTGATTATGTGAAGGAAACAGTGTGTGTGTGTGTGTGTGTGTGTGTGTGTGCATGCGTGTGTGTGCAGGGGTGAGATTGAAAAATTTCACCAACCGGTTCGCTGCCCGGTTGCTGGGTGGACGTGGCCATGGGGGCGTGGCCCTCCTGCACCATGACGGGGGGAGGCGTTTTCGTCCTCCCCAGGCTCCAAGAAAGCCTCTGGAGCACCCGGAGGGCGAAAAACGGGCGTAGCGGGCCACTGATAGCCTTTTTGCCATTGTGTGTCAAAAGCGGGGGGACCACAGGGGGGGTCAAGAGTTTAATCAGGTTTTTTCCTTCTAGCCGATCAGCTGGGATTCGGGAGGCAGCGAATTGATTGGGGGGCGGGGCCAGGCAGAGGTGGTATTTACCGGTTCTCCAAACTACTCAAAACTTCCACTACGGGCAGAACCGGTAGCAACCCACCACTGACGGGGGCACCGAAACTGGAAGAGCAGTTCCCTGGTGCGCATGCGCGTGCCGGCCAGCTGGCCTTCACACGCACATGCACGTTAGAAACTGGAAGACCAGGTGGCTGGTATGCATGTGTGCACCGGGAAGCTGAGCTTTCGGTTTTTGGTGCTCCTGCGCGCGCACGCCGGGAAGCTGCTCTTCCGGTTTCCGGCACCCATGCGCCAGGGGTGGGTTCTAAATTTTTTTACTACCGGTTCTGTGGGCGTGGCTTATTTTGTAGGTGTGGCTTGATGATCATGTGACAATTCTTTAGGATTTAGCAGAGGTACTGGTCTACCAGGCTTCTAACTGCTTGCAGAGCTGTACTGGTCTACTCATTTGTTTTGGGAGGCCCCGGTCTACCACCACACTGCCTTTTAACACTGATCAGCTGTAGGGCGGCCCTTTGAAGCCCTTCAGCAAGAGTTTAAACAGTTTTTTTCCTTCTAGCCCATCAGCTGGGACTCGGGAGGCAGCAATAGATTGGGGGTGGGGCCAAATAAAAGGTAAGAATAATGCAGAGCGGGGGCTGGGAGGGCCCAGCTCCCGTACAAAGAGAACCGGTTCGGGCCGAACCGGGCGGAACCCACCACTGCCACGAACATGCATTCACATTCCCATTTTGGCACTTGGTGCCGAAAAGGTTCGTCGCCATTGGTCTAATGGAAGGTAGAAACACTGCAACAGGGGTGAGAAACAGCTGCAGCTCTTTAAGGGCGAGGAATTCCAATTTTCACCTTCCATGCCACTCCTGATCCAGCTCACAGCTTCACGCTAGATCCCTGGAGGTGCTGCAGACTCATATGGCATCTTGCCCATTTGGATCACACCAGCAAGGCTTAACAGCTGAGATCTTCCCCTGTGTGTTGGATGCATGCCCGGGCTAGGTTCACTTTCTGCCTGCTGCGTCGTTTTCGCTCGGTTTTGCTGCTTTGCCAAATTTAAACTTTTCGCCGAGCAAATAGGACAGATTTTCTTCGAAAAACTAGAACGGTTCCAAATGTGTTTGTTTCTGGTCACTGCCCCTGATAACTTTGCCCCGTGATGGCGAACCTATGGCACGCTTGCCACAGGCGGCCCGTGGAGCCATGTTGCCTGGCACGCCAGTTCAGCTCCGGTGCGCATGCATCGGAGTCTCTGGAGGCTGGGGACAGCAAAAAAGGTCACTTCCTGTCCAACCAGAAGTTGGGAAACGGGCCGTTTTGGGCCTCCGAGGGGGTGGGGAAGGCTGTTTTCACCCTCCCCAGATGCATAGAGAGGATATGGAGCCAGGTGAGAAAGAAAAACGGGCCTACTGGGACATTGTGTGCTAGGAGCGGGGGGGAGGGGGGGTTGCATGCGTGGGGCGGGGTGCATAGAATTATGGGTGTGGGCACACGTGCACGTGAACCTCCGCCGCACACACACCCCTTCCTGGCACGCGATGGCAAAAAGGTTAGCCATCACTGACTTTGCCCCTCAACGGCTTCTCACCTTGGACTTTTCTTTGTTTCTGGGAATCTTTGCTTGACTGTCCTCCGGATAGAGGTAGTCCTAGTCCTCGACTTACGACCGTAATGGAGCCTTCTTGTTATGGTCACAAGTCATGATGGCCATAAAATGGGTCGCCGACATGGCCAACCCGATATTATGACCTCTTTTGAAGCAGTTGTTAAAAGGAACCTGTTGTTCGCTAGCGGCATTTTTGCCAAAAATCTGGAAAAAATGCTGGGTTTAGGCAAAAATAATAAATTGTGGTTATATGGTCGTAAATGCATGTTAGGAGACTAAAACATATGAAGAATGATTACAGGAACTGGGCATGGCTAGTCCAGTGAAGAGAAGGACCAGGGGAGACATGATACCCATCTTCCAATATTGGAGGGGCTGCACAGAGATGAGGGGGGGTCAAGCTATTTTCCAAGGCATCCGAAGGCCAGAGAAGGAATAATGGATAGAAACTGATCAAGGAGCGATTCAACCTAGAAATAAGGAGAATTTTTCTGACAGTGAGAACAATCAACCCATGGAACAGAAGTTGCCTTCCGAAGGTGTGGGAGCTTCGTCACTGGAGGCTTTCAAGAAGAGATTGGACTGCCATTTGTCAGAAGTGGTGTAGGGTCTCCTGCTTGGCCAGGGGGTTGGACTAGATGACCTACAAGGTCCCTTCCAACTCTGTTAATCTATTAAATCTGGTTGACAAGTTCCCAAAATGCAGTCATGAGACCATGGGGGGGGGGGGGGGGGGGGGCATTGGAACTTCAGAATAAAGTACCTTTTAGTGGGTCCATTGTACCTTTGAGTGCTTGCTAAGTAACCGGTCATAAGTTGAGGATTACCTATAACTAGGTTGCTAACCTTGGTGATGAGCACTGGGAGAACGGCAGGGGCTCAATAATGTCACCACCAAGGGTTGATTGAAATTTTGGACTCTTTATGGTCATTGTTGAGGTTGGGTATCTTAAAGACATTTGGGTGAAGTTTTGCCAACCAGAGTCCTATGTGGGAGAGGGAGTTTGGGACCCAATTGCAGGTAGCCCTCAACTTACGACCACAACAGAGCTCAACATATTCGTTGCTAAGGGAGACAATTGTTAAGTGAGTTTTGCCCCATTTTACGACCTTTCTTGCCACAGTTGCTAAGTGAATCAGTGCAGTTGTTAAGTTAGCAAGATGATTATTAAATAAATCTGGCTTCCTTTTTGACTTTGTTATCAGAAGGTCACAAAAGGGGATTGTGTGATCCCAGGACATTTTTATTTATTTATTTATTTATTTATTTTTATTCTTATTTATATGCCGCCCTTCTCCGGAGACTCAGGGCGGCTTACAATGCGTTACGCAATAGCCTTCATACTTTTGTATATTTTATACAAAGTCAGCTTATTGCCCCCACAAACTGGATCTTCATTTTACCCACCTTAGAAAGGATGGAAGGCTGAGTCAACCTTGAGCCTGATGAGATTCGAACTTAACAGTAATTGCAGGCAGCTGGATGTTAAATCCTGCCTTGTAGGAGGCATTAGCCTCCTACACCACTCAGGCTCAGACATTGGAACCATCTTAAATATATGCCAGTTGACAAGCGTCCAAATTTTGATCATGTAACCGTGGGGACGCTGCAACAGTCTAAGTGTGAAAAATGGTCATAACTTACTTTTTTCAGTACTGTCGTAACTTTGAACGGTCAGTAAACGACCGTAAATGAATGATTGTAAGGATTACCTTAAAAGGTTCACATATATGCTGCAGATCATAGGACAGGAAAAGCCTAACTGATCGCCCCTTTCCTGATGCTCTACCCTGCTTCTCCTCCTGATTTCCATAAACAGAGGGATAGAATCAAGATCATGTGAAGTGTTGATACCATTTTATAATGCCTTGGTAAGGCCACACTTGGAATACTGCATTCGGTTTTGGTCACCACGATGTAAAAAAGATGTTGAGACTCTGGAAAGAGATCAGAGAAGCTCGACAAAGATGATTAGGGCACTGGAGGCTAAAACATATGAAGAACGGTTGCAGGAACTGGGTAGGTCTAGTTTAATGAAAAGAAGGACTAGGGGAGACATGATAGCAGCGTTCTAATATCTCAGGGGCTGCCACAAAGAAGAGGGAGTCAAGCTATTCTCCAAAGCACCTGAGGGCAGGACAAGAAGCAATGGGTGGAAACTAATGAAGGAGAGAAGCAACTTAAAAAAAACAAAAAAACTTAGAACTAAGGATAAATTTCCTGATAGTTAGAATAATTAACCAAGGGAATAAGTTGCCTCCAGAAGTTGTAAATGCTCCAACACTGGAAGTTTTTAAGAAGATGTTGGCTAACCATTTGTGTGAAGTGGTGTAGGGTTTCCTGCCTAGGCAGAGGGTTGGACTAGAAGACCTCCAAGGTCCCTTCTAACTCTGTTATTCTGTTCTATTCTAAGATGCCATAAGTCAGGGGTGGGCAACTGTGGCCCTTTTACAACCTGTGGACTTCAACTCCCAGAATTTCTGAGCCAGTTTGGCTGTCTCAGGAATTCTGGGAGTTGAAGTCCACAAGTTGTAAAAGGGCCACAGGTGCCCACCCCTACCATAAGTGATCAGGCCACTTCCCAGCGTGATCATAACTTCCAACAGCTCTTCCATTTGCCAACTCTGTTATTCTATTCTATTCTATTCTATCTCTTCCAGGCAAAGTCTTCTTCCTCAAAACCTACCGTAAACTCAGCTTCCCCGAAGCCGTCTTGGCCTGCAAGCGAAACGGAGCTATGGTGGCCAAAGTGGGCCAACTCTACGCTGCCTGGAAAATCCAGCTCTTGGACAAATGCGAGGCCGGCTGGGTTGGGGACGGAAGCGTCCGCTACCCCATCGTCAACCCCAGGTCTCGCTGTGGGGGCCGGGAACCCGGCGTTCGCAACCTGGGCTTCCCCGACAAGAAATACAAACTCTTTGGGGTCTATTGCTTCAAAGAGGCCGGCGGGGAGAAGTCCCCGAAAAAGGACAAGGATGCCCCAGGAAGATGGAAAGCTTTCCATGTATAAATAGAAACGAGGGGAGCCAAAAGCTCACCGCCTCCGTTTCATTTGTTGTTCGAGCCACGGAGATTTGTCTCCATCTCCTCTTTTAGGGGAATTGTTATTTGTGTCCAAAAAAATAAAGGGGGGGGGCAGTTTGGTTGCGTAGTCCTCCACTGAAAGGGAAGGAGTCCTGCTTCCCCAGCAATTCAGCTGGAACGTCCAGAATTTTAGGAAACCTTGGAAGGTCTTGGCATGTGCTGCCCGGCTGGAGTTGACCCTGCTGATCCTTGCCTGCTCACCTGAATCTTCTTCAGCATCTCGGAAGAAGAAAAGTGCCGCTTTAGCCTTTCGCATTTGCTGCTACATTGCTGATGATGCTACTTTGGGGGATTGTCATGGGTGGGGTAGAGGAGGAGACCCTGGGTTCCTTGGAGCAGAGTGGACTGGCGAAGGGCTGCATTTTGCAACTCGTCTGCCGTACCCTGAGTACTCCACATCTTTGGAGGAGACTGAGAATTCTCTGTTTTCTTGCACGATCTGGAGAGCTGCCGTGTCCCAAAAGTGAGTTGAAAAATCCAGAAAAGAAGGACCCCCTTCTCCTCTCCAGCAACTTCATCCTGAGCTTCATCAGGATGGGAGCTTCATCACTGGAAGCTTTCAAGAAGAGACTGGACTGCCAACTGTCAAAAATGGTGTGTGGGGTCTGCTTGGGCAGGGGGTTGGATTAGATCAGGGGTCAGCAACCTACGGCTCTGCAGCCGCATGTGGCTCTTTCACCCCTCTGCTGCGGCTCCCTGTCACTCAAAATATGCATCACAACCACCAATGTGCGACACCCGCCGGCACGCGATTTATTGAGCTTTTCAACCCCCGGTAGGCCAACCATGGATAAATCCAAGAAAAGGAAAGTTTCAGAAGAAAACAGAACGTTTAATTCAACTACAATATGCTAGTTTTGTGGCCGCTCAAAAAATAGTCAGGCATGGGAAGGGTTTTGTGGCTCCCGGTGTTTTCCTTTTCTGTGGGAAATGTGTCCAAATGGCTCTTTGAGTGTTTAAGGTTGCAGATCCCTGGGCCAGATGACCTACGAGGTCCCTTCCAACTCTGTTTAATCTATCCGTAAGTTTTCATCCTGAAGGCATTGACTACAGCAGAGAAGCCAGATTCCTCTCCTTTGCTCTCCTCCAAGTTTTCCGTTGTCTTGCTTTCTCATGTCACAACCACCGGCTCTTGGTTGAAAGCCCTCCTCCCTGCCCGTCCTGTTTCGAGCCACAAAACTGAAATCTCGCGGGTGAGCCAACTCAGTCAGTGGTTGTGGGAACTGGACCGTAAAGACTTGGTCCCCTCCATCATACCGATGTCTGCTTTGCTTGCATTGACTCTGTAAGTCATCCTGTACTCAGCTGATGCTCTGAATAAAACCTATGCGCAATGTGTTGGGATGAGGATGGATTTCGGACCCAAATGGCAGTCCTCACACTGTTTTGCAAACAGTGGCAAAAAAAAAAAAATTAGTTGAAAGATAGTAATCCACCTGTGGTTCGGAGCAGAGGGAGAAAACTGGGAGGGCTGAGCCTGGCTCACGGCTACCAATATGGACTGCAAAGATCCAGATTGGTGTTTCTCAGCTCTGGCAAACTTAAGATGTGGAGCAGTGGTGAAATCCAATTTTTTTTACTACTGGTTCTGTGGGTGTGGCTTGGTGGGTGTGGCAAGGGAAGGACACTGCAAAATGCAAAAAGAGCCTTGGTAGTACAGTGGTCTAAAGCACCCTGTTATTAACACCAGCTGCCTGCAATTATTGCAGGTTCGAATCTCACCAGGCTCAAGGTTGACTCAGCCTTCCATCCTTTCTAAGGTAGGTAAATTGAGGACCCAGTTTGTGGGGGCAATAAGCTGACTTTGTATAAATATACAAAAGTATGAAGGCTATTGCTTAGCGCATTGTAAGCGACCCATTGCCGCATCCCCATATCACGTGATTAAAATTCAGAAGCTTGGCAACCGACTCATATTTATGACGGTTGCAGTCACGGGATCACCTTCTGAGACCTACCGACAAGCAAAGTCAATAGGGAAGCCAGATTCACTTAACAATTGTGGCAGGAGAAGTCATAAAAAGGGTCAAAACTCAGTTAACAACTGTTTTGCTTAGCAATGGAAATGTGTAGTCGTAAGTCAAGGACTACCTGTATTACGTTTATATCCCCACCTTTATTTTTATACGCATCAAGGCTGCACTTCCTATTTCCTCCACAACAACCTTATACATTAGACTGGCCAAAGTCTTTCATTCCTCAGGCGGGACTAGAACTCACTATTTCCTGGTGATTGGTCCAAAGTCATCCCGTCAGCTTCCATGCCGAACGGAGAACCAGAACGCGCGGTCTTCCTGCTTTGTATACTAATACCTTAACCATTACACCAAACTGGTTTTCTAGATTTTATTGAACATTTTTTTCTTGAGCTGATGCTACCTCAAAATCCTCTCCGGTAGTAGTAAAATTCAATTTTTTTTACTACTGGTTCTGTGGGCGTGGCTTGGTGGGCGTGGTGTGGCTTGGTGGGCATGGCAGGGGAAGGATACTGCAAAATCCCCATTCCCACCCCACTCTGGGGCCAGCCAGAGGTGGTATTTGCCGGTTCTCCGAACTACTCAAAATTTCCGCTGCCAGTTCTCCAGAACCTGTCAGAACCTGCTGGATTTCACCCCTGCTTTCTGAGCAGGAATAATCATGAATTTAGAGAACCGAATGAAAAGGAATTTTCTGAAAATTACAAGATAAATCACCCCTAGGCCTTCTCTTAGTTAGACTAGACCCGTGATGGCGAACCTATGGCACGTGTGCCTGAAGTGGCACATGGAGCCATGTCGCCTGGCACACCAGCCGTCGCCCCAGCCCAGCTCTACCACGCATGCACGCGTGCCTCCCGCCAGCCAGCTGGTCTTCAGGTCTCTGCCACGCATGGGAGGGCGGGGTGCCTGTGCGGCAGTGGTGGGTTGCTCCTGGTTCGCACCGGTTCGCAAGAACCAGTAGTAAAAATTTGTAGTAGTTCTGAGAACCGGTAATAACATTGGCTGGCCACACCTCCGAACTGGTCCCTGGCCTGGTCACCGCTCGCTTACCCCTCCCACCTCATCAGAGGCTTTTTTTTTTTACTTTCAAAAGCATTTTTTCTACAACCTCTTCGTCCGAAAAAATACTTTTAAAAGTAAAAAAAAAGAAAAAAGCCTCTGATGATCCCGCAGCTCAGCTGGGATCGTCAGAGGCTTTTCAAAGCATTTTTTCTACAACCTCTTCAGCCGAAGAGGTGGTAAAAAAAAATGCTTTGAAAAGCCTCTGACGATCCCAGCTGAGTTGCCTGATCGGCAAAGAGGCTTTTCAAAGCACTGTTTTCTGCAACCTCTTAAGGTTGTAGAAAAAATGCTTTTAAAAGTTAAAAAAATAAAAAAAGTTGGCCACGCCCACTCAGTCACATTACCTCCCACCAAACCACGCCCACAAAATAAGCCACGCCCACCGAACCGATAGTAAAAAATTGTAGAACCCACCCCGATACGCGGGGGATGCTCACATTGCATTTTGGGGGTTTGTACATGCGCCTGGCTACCCCTGCACCCCATTTTGAGCCTGGAAGGCCTCCTGCACCAACCTGGAAGCCAAAACGGGGCACGGGAGTGCTGTATGAGGCCCCCCCTGCACCCTGTTTTGGGCCTGGAAAGCCTCTTGCACCAACCTGGAAGCCAAAACGGAAGGCCCGGGTGCATCCGCGGGGGAACACTCACATTGCATTTTGGGGGGGCTGGGCACACATGCGTGTGTTCACACGTGCATATGTGTGCTTTAGGCACTCAGCACCAAAAAGGTTAACCAACACTGGACTAGACAATCCCAGTTCCTGCAACTGCCCCCAATTTATCCTATGTTTTAGCCTCCAGTCGTCTAATCATCTTTGTTGCTTTTCTCTGCACTCCTTCTAGAGTCTCAACATTCTTTTTCTGTCATGGTGACCAAAACTGGACGTGATAGTCCAAGTGCGGTCTAATGGGCGCAGTACAGAGGGGTACTAATACTTCACACGATCTCGATCTTATTCTACATTGTTTAAAAACATGTTTGTGTCAAAGCCGGCCAGGTTCTGCAACCCAGAGGCATGAGCGTGTCCAGAAAACACGGTGATATTTCTCACACTTTCTGTAATTGAATCGAGCTTTTGCTAATCATAGCTCAGCAAGCCAGCCATGTGTTACCTGCATTGCCTATTCATTGTCACCACTATTTCAGATTCCTGCAGATAGTACATATAGGGGTGTGTGTGTATGTGTGTGGTGGGACGCAGTGGCTCAGTGGCTAAGACCACAGTCACTCATGCCCTCGTCACTTCCCGCCTAGACTACTGCAATGCTCTCTACATGGGGCTCCCCTTGAGGAGCATCCGGAGGCTCCAGCTGGTCCAGAATGTGGCCGCGCGGGTGGTTATGGGAGTGACGTGGCGCTCCCATGTGACACCCCTCCTGCGTGAGCTGCACTGGCTCCCGGTGGTCTTCCGGGTGCACTTCAAGGTTTTGGTTACCACCTTTAGAGCGCTCCATGGCTTAGGACCAAGGTACCTACGAGACCGCCTTCTGCCACCAGTAGCCTCTCACAGACCAGTACGCTCCCATAGAGAGGGACTTCTCAGGGTGCCGTCAGCCAAACAATGTCGGCTGGCGGCCCCCAGGGGGAGAGCCTTCTCTGTGGGGGCACCTACTGTTTGGAACGAGCTCCCCCCGGAGATACGGAACATCCCAGATCTGTGTGCTTTCCACTGTGCCCTTAAAACGTTCTTTTTCCAGCAGGCTGGCCTGGCCTAACCTCTTTTAAATTGTTTTAAATTTTAAATTGGGTTTTAAAATTGGTTTTAATTTGTTGTTTGGGGCCATAATATTTAATATATTTTAAACGTTTTTCATATTTGTATTACATGTATTTTATTTTGGCTGTTCACTGCCCTGAGTCCCTCAGGAGTAGGACGGTATATAAATTTAATAAATAATAATAATAATAATAATAATAATAATAATAATAATAATAATAA
>WNWU01000001.1:92511952-92540322 GCA_012654045.1 Ptyas mucosa
AATAATAATAATAATAATAATAATAATAATAATAATAATAATAATAATAATAATAATACGCTGAGCTTGTCGATCAAAAGGTCAGCAGTTCAGCGGTTCGAATCCCTAGTGCCGCCTCACGGGGTAAGCTCCCGTGACTTGTCCCAGCTTCTGCCAACCTAGCAGTTCGAAAGCACGTAAAAAAATGCAAATGGTGGGAAGGTAACAGTGTTCCGTGAGCCTTTGGCGTTGAGTCATGCCGGCCACATGACCACGGAGACGTCTTCGGACAGCGCTGGCTCTTCAGCTTTGAAACGGAGATGAGCACCGCCCCCTAGAGTCAGGAACGACTAGCACATATGTGCGAGGGGAACCTTTACCTTACACACACACACACACACACACACACACACATATATATATATTTGTTTTCTGAGGTTTTCGCGAGTGTTTGTATGTAGGTCTTTGGTTATTCGGGTTTTCTCTCGCGTAAAATTGGAAGTGTCTTGGTGATGTTTCGACGAAGTCTCATTCGTCATCTTCAGGCTGGTGTTTTATACACACACACACACACACAAACATATTCTGAAGGGGTATTTGCTTCTGTAATTACTTAACTGCTTCTAAGAACAGAAAAGGGGATTTACAAAATGTCCGTTACAAAAAGACTAGCCATCATTAAGTAAAAGCTAAGAAAACTTTTAAGGTTTTTGAGGACTAGAGCCTTGCTTTTTAGAAAAAGAAAACAGGACACATTTCAGTTGATCGATGAAGCCGGTGCCAGACTTTCGAAACTTTTTCGTTTTGTTTTTTAGTAGTGTTTATTTTTTTTATTTCTTTCTCTTTTCTGTGGTGGAAAAGTAGGCAGCTGACAGCAAGATCTGAAGACTAGTAATTGCTGAATTTCAAGCAATTCAAGCTGTACAACTGAGTTACCCTAAGATCAATTACTTTCTGGAGCCCAAAAGTTATAAATTTCATGGAAAACAAGCAACTAAATCTTAAAGGGTAACATTTTCACAGTATTGGCTGGTCCAATCTTGGCCCTTATGCAGCAGAATTGTAATAAATATGTAACCTTCATTTAAAAAGATTGCCCCCCCCCCCAAAAAAGAGCGATGGGCCAATTAATGATCTGTATTGGGGGAATTTTCTTTCTCTTTTTTTGCTGGGAAAAAGGGCTAATGTCACATTCTAAGGGTTGGAAAAGATTCATCCCAGGTGCAGAGCAGCTGAGTATGTTTTATGCAGGCTGGAGTTCATTAATGCACCAGAAAAGCTGCCTCCTGCTTGGAGGATGCTGCAGCATAATGAGCACATCGTGGTTAACGGCCATCCATACAAAACATCCAGCAACCTCTCTGACAGCTTGGCATCATTAGTCGGGCTCCTCTGAAGAAGTTCAGTGGGAAGTTCACTGAACTCTAGAGGAGGCAGGGAGCAAAAGCTGATCCTGGCCCAAGTTGGCTTGGAAGACGGCTCCCCTCCCTTTCCCCTCTCCCTCATTCCTCTCTTTTGGTCCCTCCCTATCTCTTCAGCTCCTTCTGCGTCCCTCCTGCACTCTCTCCCCCCACAGGGGTGGGCTTCAAAAAATTTAACAAGGGGTTGCTGGGTGGGCGTGGCCATGGTGGGCCTAGTCAGACTCCTATAACATGGCAGGGAGGGGGCATTTTTGCCCTCCCTAGGCTCTGGGGGCTTTTCTTGAGCCTCCGGGAGGGTGAAAACGGCCTCCCCAGGCTGCGGAGGCCTTCTGGAGGCTGGAAATGGGCTTCCTGAACTTCCGGTAGGCCCATTTTTCGCCCTTCCTGAGCCTCTATATGTGCCCTACACTTACCTGCATCCAAAACAGGCCGCATGGGGATTCCTGGGAGGGGCGGGGTGGGCGGGGCCAGCCAGGAGTGGGATTTGGGAGTTCTCCAAACTGCACAGAATCTTAGCTAGAGCAGCGGTCACCAACTGGTGGTCCATGGACCACTGGTGGTCCGTGAGAAAATTTTGGTGGTCCGGAGAAAAATTATTTGCATTTTTTACATTACACTAAATCAGAGGTCCTTCAACTACGACCCCTGGGCCGGATACGTGCAATGAACGTTTGTGTTGCTGCAGAGAGTCTCCCCCTTCGGGAATTTTTTGTGTCGGTCGGAGGGGGACAGAAATTCCAATTTGGGGTCTGCTTAAGCCTCCTGGTGTGGGGCTTTGAGCGAAGGCTGGAGGGAAGCGCCGCTGATGGCAAAGAGCCAGAGGACCTTGTTCCAGTGGGACTGTATCATGGCCTGGAACTGGCTGACCATCTCAGCCCGCTGAGCCTCCAGGCGCTGGTACCTGGCCTCCTGCAGGTCTTCCCTCTGCTTGGAAAACCTATGCTTTTAGTCCTCAGTGAGGTGCTTCTACTGAGCCTCCTTCTCAGTCAGATCCAATCTGAAGAGTTGCCAACTATTTCTTGTGGTGGCTGCTTAGCTCCAACAACTGCTTACTGTTGGGGCCCTAAGGGGCCCGGGCGAGGAGGCGAGGAGTGGCTGGGAGGGGAAGGGCAAGTAGAGGCTGGTGAGGTGCCCCTCAATGTGAGTGACATTGATTTGGCCATGCCCACCCAGTCACATGACCACCTAGCCATGCCCACCCAGCAGGTCATTAGGCAGATCATATTAGTGGTCCGTGGGATTTAAAATTATGAAGTTAGTGGTCCCTGAGGTCCAAAAGATTGGTGACCCCTGAACTAGAGGTTCTCCCGAACCCCTGCGAACCCCCAGCAGACCATCCCTGGTCTCCCCCTCCTTCTCTCTCCCTTTCTTCCTCCTCCTCCTCTCTTCCTTTTCTTTACTCTCTCCATGTTACTCTCTCCATGTTTCCCTCCTGCTCTTCCTTTTCTTCTTTCTCCTCTCTCCCTCTTTCCTTCCCTCCGTTAGAAGAAATATGCATCTGGTTCAGTTCCAAGCGAAGAGAAAGAGACATGGAGGCTGATTGGAAAGATGGTTTATTGATGAACAGGACCACATGGGTTTGAGGTCCTGGGCAGCTGACCACATGGAGTTGAGAGTGAGGGGTATTTATACCCTCTCTTGGGCTTTGAACTTGACCTAGTGGAAGGGCAGGCGGGTCAGCGGGCCCAACTCTGATCGTTGGAGCTACCGTCTGAACTGGCTGAATCCCATCCCTGCCCATGGGGCAATGCAGGGGTCATAGCTGAGGTTGTCTGGTTGAAGTGTAGGAAGTTACCCATCCACCCATCTCCTAGAAGAATGAAATATTCTAGGAAATATTAAAAAGGCAAGATATTATATTTTCCCTAAAGGAGAAACATGTTTCTAAAGACAAACTCAGAGCCTCAGTGTCAGGGTTCTAAGGAATACCCCCAATGAAATCAAGCTTTGAGACCTGAGGTTCCTCAAAGCTCCAATTTATTAGAGATGTCATGTTGGCACATCTGGGAAAACCCAAATCTGAAGCTTCCAGGTTTTCCACACCCAGCTGACAGTTCACAGCCCTGTTCCACACCCACAAATTCATCACATTGTCCAATCAACTCTTCACACTCAACTGGATACAATCTTCAGGCAGTCTCCATCAGACACAGGCAAAAGTCCTTGAATACAGAATGTTGTTATGGCTAATTTTCTACCGCTCCAACAACAACCCCCTCCCAACTTCCCCAGCTAAAATATGTGGCAGTTAAGAAGCAAAAAAGAAAATTGTCTTCCAAAACTGACACTCAGCTCCTTGCCCACCAGCAGATATTTTGGTGCCAACCTATCTACAAGACAAAAAACTGGGCCAGTCTATCTACAAAACAAAAGACCTCAGCTCCAGGATGATGGGATTATCCTTCATGGCAAAGCCATTCAGCCACAATAGGAAATTGTCCTCCATTGAATCACCCAGCAAGATTCAACCAAGCCTGAGACACAGACAATCTCAGCTATGACTGCATATAGCCCCATGGGAGTCTGACTGCAACCAATAGGAAAAGCTCAAGTTCAAAGCCCAAGAGAGGGTATAAATCTCTCTCTCTCTCTCTCCCATGTGCTCAATTGCCCAGGACCTCAAACCGTGTGGTCCTGACCACCATTAAACCACCTTTCCAAACAGCCTCCATGTTTCTAGTGTCTTTCTCCACACTTGGAACTGAACCAAGATGGACATTTCTTCCAAAAAAAGCTTGCTGGATGGTGCAATGTTCTTAGATTTTGCAATGCAGTGAGCCCTGCTGCTAGATAATCTATATAATGTCCTGGAGGGTCATGTCTTAATCCCATCACCCTGGAGCTGAAGGTCTTTTGTCTTGTAGATGGGCTGGCCCAGTCCTCCTGGGGCTGCTAAGAAAGGTGGGAGCTGCTTTCCAAGAGCATGTTTCTCCTTTAGGGAAATGAAATATTCTGCCTTTTTTTAAATATTTCCCAAAATATTTCATTCTTCTAGGAGAGGGGTGGGTGATAACTTTCTACACCTCTTTCCCTCACTCTCTCTGGCTTCCTTTTCCTTTTCTTCTCTCCTTCCCTCTCCCTGTTGTCCTCTTCCCTTTCTTCTTTCCCTCTCTCCTTGTTCCTTTTTTCTCCCTCCCTCCCTCTTTCCCTAGCTCTCTGTTTCCCTTTCCTTCCTCTACCTCCTGCTTCCCTCTATTTCCCTCCCACCAGGGGTGGGATTCAAAAATTTTAGCAACCGGTTCTCTGCCTGGTTGCTGGTTGGGTGTGGCCATGGTGGGCAAGGCCTACTAGGCCTCCTGCACCACGGTGTGGGGGGGGGCATTTTCGCCCTCCCCAGGCTCCCCAGGCTCCCCAGGCTTTCCTCAGGCCTCTGGGAGGGTGAAAATGGGCTGCCCCAGGCTCCGGAGGCTGTCCAGAGGCCAAAACCGGGCCCGTTTCCGGACTTCCGGTAGGCCCATTTTTCACCCTCCCTAGGCTCTGGAGACTTCCCTCGAGCCTCTGGGAGGGTGAAAATGGGCTGCCCCAGGCTCTGGAGACTCGCCGGAGGCCAAAGCCGGGCCCGTTTCTGGACTTCCGGTAAGCCCATTTTTTGCCCTCCCCAGGCTCCGGAAGCTTTTCTTGAGCCTCTGGAAGGGCGAAAACAGTCTCTACCAGGCTCCAGAGACCCTCCGAAAGTCGGAAACTTCCAGACCTTCCGGTAGGCCCATTTTTCGCCCTCCCCAGGTTCTGGAGACTTCCCTCGAGCATCTGGGAGGGTGAAAATGGGCTCCCCCGGGCTCCGGAGTCCCACCGAAGGCCGGAAATTTCCGGAACTTCCAGGACGCCCATTTTTCACCCTCCCAGAGCCTCCATGTGGGCCCTGCACTTACCTGGCATCCAAAATGGCCTGCATGGAGACTCCTGGCAGGGGTGGAGTGGGCGGGACCAGCCAGTCCTTGCAACTACTGGTTCGGTGAACCAGATGTAAAATTAGCATCTGGTTCGCCCAAACTGGTCTGAACCTCACCCCTGCCTCCCCCTCCCTTTTCTTCTTCCTCTCTCCTTCTGGTTTCCTTCTCTCTCTCCCCCCCCCCTCCTTTCCTTTCCCTTCTTTCTGTGTCATCCTTTGGCGTCTATAAGTCTGCCTGACCACATGTTGGGCAAATGGCAACAGGTAGAGAAGGAGAGGAATTTGTTTCTCACCTGCACTGTTGTTAGACAATCGATCTCAGTCTTTAAGGCATGAAAGGACTAGCTTCTCTCCATCCAACCCCCTTCTGTTTTTGTTACATTAGTTCTCCCAAATACAGTCGATTTCTAAGCACCGGCTTCTTGATTGGAGATTCCAGGAATGTTTTTAACAAGTTCCACAGTTTAAAAAAAAAAAGGTTGAAACCACATGATCTCTATTATCAAACAACCCCAGAATGGGTCTGGTTGCAATTTTTCCAACTAGCACCTTTTATTACAGTTTTCAGCTCACAAAAAGCTTATGCTTTTGAATAAAATGTGTTGGAAAAGGTGCTTGCAGCCTCTATTAACCTTCAAGCGGTACGCAACATTATTCTATTCTAGTATGCCTGTGTGAACATCTACCTGGTCAGCTCCTCCCGTGAAATGAAATGAAGCAGCTGAGAACAGCCAACAACCTGGGACCAGATATGCCTCAGTTGCCCCCACCCCAGATCTGCTATCAGAATGACTGTTTCCTCACATTTTCCTGAATTCAGTGACTTTCTTCATGGCGATAAGACGGCAAACCTGATTAGTCCCAGCAACAATCATAGAATGGTAGTATCATGGGGTTGGGAGGGACCTTAGAGGTCTTCTAGTCCAACCCCCTACCCTGGGAGGAATACAGACAAATGCCTGCTGAACAAATGCTCAAAAACCTCCAGTGATAGCAGTCCCAGGATTACCAAGCGGCAGACTGGCCCTCTGCTTCATAGCTCATAGTCAGGAAATTCTCCCTTATAGATCAGTTTAGATTATCAAGCTTCCGGCTGTTTGTTCTTAACTTACCCTTGGCCACTGAGAATAATTCCATTTCCGCAACATCCTTCTTGTATTATAGTGACTAAAAGTGGACTCTGTTCTAGGAGTGGTCCCATGATTTCAAGATTATACCACTGTTGATGCAGTCCAGGATCGCATTGGCCCTTTGGGCAGGTGCTGCACACTGTTGGCTCATGTTTTAATCTGTCGGGGATAATGCCTCCATTATAAAAACTGTCTTGAGAATCTAGAGCGCAGAAGATCTTCCCCGTTCACTAAATCATGTCCAGCTCTTCGTGACCCCATGGATCGTAGCACGCCAGGCTCCCTGTCCTCCACTGTCTCCCTGAGTTTGCCCAAACTCATGCTCACAGCATCAGAGATACTAACCATCTAATCTTCTCATCCAAGAAGCTTCTTCAGCTCTGACAAGATGGTGGGGAATGGAAGGATTTATATTCCTTGCAGACATTTGTCATTTGCATCCTTTTAGAGGGTCGTTGAAGCCCTCGGAGGTTTATCTGTGTCCTCAGGTTCACCTGAGTAGTGCTCCAGGTTCCTGTAGTCTGCAATTTAACCAGCTGTCTGCAAGGAATATAAATCCTTCCATTCCTCACTGTCCTGTCGGAGCTGGAGAGGCTTCTTGGACGGGAAGCAAAATATCTTCAAAGAAAGGGACAGGAGAGTCCAGTAGCCTCCTGAAAAAGCACCATTGGGACACCCATGACCTGGATGACGGAGAATCTCTACAGGCTTCAAATTGCTGTATTTTGAACACTGTGTTTGAACACGAAGCACGGTCTCACCGAACCAGTTGTTAAACCGGCTGCAGCTCACCACTGTACAAAACCATAGCTTTGACTTTGTCGGCAAGGTGATGTCTCTGCTTTTTAATATGCTGTCTAGGTTTGCCATAGCTTTCCTCCCAAGGAGCAAGCATCTTTTAATTTCATGACTGCAGGCTGCAGTGATCTTAAAGCCCAAGAACATAAAATCTGTCACTGCTTTCATTTCTTCCCTTTCTATTTGCCAGGAAGTGATGGGGCCAAATGCCATGATCTTAGCTGTTTAAATGCTGAGTTTCGAGCCAACCTTTGCACTCTCCTCTTCCTACGATGGAAGACTCAAAAACTGGCTCAGGCTTGTGATACTTCGGCGAAAGAGGGTTTGCCTAGATTTCAGATTCTCCCCCCCCCCCCACACTCTTTTTGAGCTCAATTTCCCAAGAGTTATTTGCTTATCCATCTTTTGCAGTTCATTTCGCTTCCCTAATCCCTGGGACTGCATTATGCCAAATAATGTTTGCATTGGTAACCCTAATCAAATCCCACGTAAAAATGATTTACAGGCTGCATTGCTGTTTTCTCATTCTTGTCATTTATTATACTTTAAAAGGGACATTGGTGGGAAATGAGTTTCATTGCCAGCCGTGTCTTGCAGACAGATATGGTCCTATATGTTTTAAGTCCATTAGGCCCTGGCACTTTTCTACAGGAAATGCAGCTCGTGTGCACGTTTCACACAACTGCCACTTTAACCTGGAGGTGAATCTTCTGGAAGAGATAAGTGATGATGGAAGAAAGCAGACCGCGGTCTTAGGAACTGTTAAAAAAATTTATTAAAATGTCCAGCAGTACAGAAACCGCAAGGGGTCTTGTTTTCTCTCCCCCACTTCCCCCCCTTTTGGGGGGGGGAAACCACCCAAGGGGCAGGAGGGAGGGGTTACACACAGAGGAGGACTGGACACTGCAGTTATGTTGAAACAGCAGAGGTTGGAAAGGTGCTGACTGCACACACCGCACTCACACTTTTTGTGTATCCACACATCCACACTTGTACATACACCCACAAGTCAAACCCAGCTTCAGATGTGACACATTTCGCTTGTGCAGGGAAAACAGCTTCAAAAAGCAATCGCATTCGCAAAGGATGTGGCTGGCACAGAAGTCTTCTGGGTTGCGCAGATGGCCTGAGGAACAAAAACACCCACCCGAAGCTTCCAGCAAGATCATTTTAGGGGGAACAGGATTAGATTTCCTGCCACCCGTTCCTGGGTTGTTCCTCTCTCTAGTATTGAGGGGGACCTCAAAGGTCATCTGGTCAGTGCCTTCTGTCAGTGCTGAAAAACAGGTCCTCCAGTACGACTGCTCAGTAATTCTATGGTCTGCCTTTTTGAAAACAAAGACAAGTCCACCCCTTTAGGAACTCTGCTTTTTCCACCGAGTGGACTGAAAACAAAAATTGAGACAAATAAAAGGATTTCCTCAATTGAAATCCTTCCTGTCAAGGGCATCCCTGCGGTCAGAAAAATTAAGATGGTGGCCATGGCTTCATGGCACAATCACGAGTGTGGCCACCATTTTGACCCCTTCTTCCCTGCAGCTGCCACCCCTGAGGCTATTTTGCTTCACCAGATCTTTATAGTGATTCTTTGGGCCAGGGGTGGGGAACGATGGCCCTTTTATGATTTGTGGACATCAACTCCCAGAATTCTTGAGCCAGCATAGGGAATTCTGGGAGTTGAAGTCCACAAGTCATAAAAGGGCCATTGTTCCCCACCCCTGCTTTAGGCCTTGGCTTGGAAGCAAACCCCAACTGAAATCAATATAGGTGGGTACAAGGAGTACAGGAAGACCTAATCCTACACCTACAACCATTTAATGATTGAATGACATTGCAATGGCACTGGGCAAAAAAGCGACTTACAACCAGTCCTCGCACTTACGACCACCGCAGCGTCTCACAATCACGTGATAAAAATTTGGGAGCTTGGCAACTGCCATGTATTTACAATAGCTGCAGCATCCTGAGGTGATTTGACTGATTTGCAAACTTCCCAGGGGGCTTTCAACAAGTAAGAGCCAATGGGGGAAGCTGGATTTGCTTAACAACTATGGTGATTCGCTTAACAACCATGGCAAAAAAATGACGTGAAAATGGGACTGCCTCACTGAACGACTGCATCTCAGCTGCCATTGTTAAATTGAGAACTCCCTCTGCTCATCTTGGAAAATCTATCCTGTACGTAGTATAATTTGTGGCAAAGGAAGCCTCCATACGGGATGCCTATAAAACTTTGTGCACTTTTTATTTTTAATAACTTCAGTTCCATATAAAATATAAACTATCTCTGGAACGCAGCAGAGGAGGAATTTTAGCATTTTTATTTGCAGGAATGTTAACTTTCAACATCTCTCCATCCTTTTGGAGGCCAAACTTAGCACAATTTTGACTATGGAGATTCTCAGTCATCCAGGTTACAGTTTTCCCAAAGATGCTTTTTTTCAGGAGGCAACTGGACTTCCTGGTTTTTTGTTTTAATTTGATTTATATGCCGCCCTTCTCCGGAGACTCAGGGCAGTTTACAATGCGTTAAGCAATAGCCTTCATACTTTTGTATATTTATACAAAATCAGCTTATTGTCCCTACAATCTGGGTCCTCATTTTACCTACCTTAGAAAGGATGGAAGGCTGAGTCAACCTTGAGCCTGGTGAGATTCGAACTTACAGTAATTGCAGACAGCTGATGTTAATAACAGTTAATAACACTGCTTTAGTCTGCTGAGCCACCAGGCCCTTTTTCTTTGAAGACGTTTCGCTTCTCATCCAAGCTTCTTCAGCTCTGACTGGATGGTGGAAAGATGTATATACGTCTTCAAAGAAAAACCAGAAAGTCCAACTGCCTCTTGAAAAAAAGCATCTTTGGGACTGCTTTGGGAAAATCTTTGGGAATTTTGAGGTTCTCCAAACACATTCTGCAGTGGTGTTTGATCACATTGCTTAGCCTAAGTTTTGGTTCAATCTGCATTTTATTGAAATCGTGAACAAATTCTTGTTATACCTTACAGAGAAGTGAGTAGAAATTGAAGCTGCCAAAAGCTTTTATAGATATTTTCCATTTCACAGCAACCCGGGGACAGCAGAATCCAATTTCATTTTGCCCCAAAGAATTTGGCCAGATCCCAGAAGATAATTAAATCAAAAACAGCTGAAAGTGTCCTTGATGATCTGGAAGTGCCCTGAATAGCCAAGATATGGGAGAGGGGAAAAATCTCATAAAGACTGAACAAAAAGCATTCCAATTTTTATAAGGGGAAGGGGTTCTTTAACACTTCCGGTGATGGAGAAGCTCTGGAGGTCCATCCAGAAACCTTAGCTTCCTCTCTTGGATTTATCTGATCTCCTTTACAAACGCTTCTTTCCTTTTTCCGATCAGAGAGATGCAAAGTATTTCAAAGACTCACAGATGTAGTGATATTGAAACCCTAGGAGGAACGATGAAAAGGCTGACTTATGTTTTGCCCGCAGGGGTATCTGATCCAAAGGACCTGTGAGAATGCTTTTCTCCCCACCCACCCACCCAAATTAGCATTGTAGATGTTGGAGCAAAACGTGGTTGATGATTGCAGGGCCACAGATTTTAATGCTCCAAAAATGCCACGTGGACAGGGCCACCTTCCAAAAGTGGTATCCATTGAGGGAAGGGGACAAATTGGATTCCTTAGGCCTTTGCGTCACTTAAGACGTGCATTTTGCCCGTTGTAATCCTCCCCAAACCCTCCAGCCACCTCTCCCCCAAAATGGGGACATTTGGAGTGGGTCTATTTTAAAAGGTATTGCTGCAACCTGGGACAATAATCTTTTGCGTCGTTTTGTTAGAGGGAGATTCCTAATTGCGAGTCCTTTGATGGAGGCATACATTTTTTCTGGGGCTGGCGGAAGCTCTTTTCAGTGGAAAACAGTTAAGGCCATCTCCTTGAATTCTGCTTTGATGTTCTTGCATGGAGAAGGCCCAGGGTTGGACTAGATGACCTCTACGTTCCTTCCCACTCACTGCATCAATATCAAGGTGGGTTCTCTGCTCTTATTGCTCTGCAAACCTGCTGGAAATCCACAGCAAGAGACCAGGAATTAAATATCTTTTTTCCTCCCCCCCGATGCATCTTGTTTCCTCAACCCAAAGATTCTTTTCCAAAATGCAACTGGACTTCCTTGGTTTTTCGCCTTGAAAACATTTCGCTTTTCATCCAAGAAGTATCCAAACTGAAGAAGCTTCCTTGGATTAGAAGCAAAATGTTTTAAAAGGAAAAAAAAAACACCCAAGAATGCCCAGTTGCCTTCTGGAAAAATACCTTTGGGACAACCATGACCTGGATGATTTGAGAATTTCCATAAACACTTGTTCCCTCAACTACACATCCTTGCAAGTGTGCATCAGCCAAAGATGCCCAGATTGAAAGATTATGAGCCATTTTAAAAAGATAAAAAAATGAAATGAACTTTCAATCCATCCTGACACACATATCCCCATCCCACTCACCCCCACCATCCTGTCCCTAAACTGAATGACCACCAAATGGCAGCATGGGAGGCTACTGATAAGAGCAATGATAACATTGAGTATCGGCATACCGTTTTTCGAGGGTTCAAAGGCTTAGCCTGACAGCTGTCCTGTAAGGTAGGCCAGGATCAGAATTAATCCTGTTCTGAAATTGAGGCTGAGAGAAGATGGCTTTTTTAAGGCCACCTGGTGAATCTGGGATGAGGTTTGAAAATGGACGTTGCCCTCCTGGTCACTTTGCTCAGAGACATCTGCTGAGGGCGGGGAAAGAGTCAAAAAAGTCAAAATGGCATCTTCACTTAAAGCTGCCATCTTCATTCCCCCCTCCCCCCCTCAGGTGTCTCAGACTTTCCTGCAACACATTTTGATCTTGATTAAGTATCAAAGGATGCTGTGTCTTGAATTAAAGCAGAGTTTCCAGACCTTGGCAAGTTTAAGTTGCGTGGACTTCAGCTTTCGGAATTCCCCGGCCAGCCATGCTAGCCGGGGAATTCTGGGAGTTGAAGTTCACAGATCTTAAAAGTTGTCACGGTCGGGAAACCCTGAATTAAAATGTACTTTGCAGCCAATTCAAACACATCTCTAGGGCCATGCCTTACTCACAAAACACCTATCGACTGAATTTTATTTAGTGGCCACCGATGATGGGAGTTGTAGTGCTCACAGATCTGGACGGCCACAGTTTCACCATTTCGGCCTTAGGATGCAGAGCAGGAGTGAAATCTAAAATTTGTTACTACTGGTTCTGTGGGCGTGGCTTGGTTGGAGGTGAAATGTGACTGGGTGGGTGTGGCCAACTTTTTTTAAAAAACTTTTAAAAGCATTTTTTCTACAACCTCTTCGGCCAAAGAGGTTGGAGAAAAAAATGCTTTTAGAAGCCTCTGACGGTCAGGCAACTCAGCTGGGATCGCTAGAGGCTTTTAAAGGCATTTTTTTTTCCTACAACCTCTTCCACCGAAGAGGTTGTAGAAAAAAAATGTTTTTAAAAGCCTCTGACGATCCCAGCTGAGCCGCGTGATCATCAGAGGCTTTTTTTTTACTTTTAAAAGCATTTTTTAGCCGAAGAGGTTGTAGGAAAAATGCTTTTAAAAGTAAAAAAAACCACAGCCTCTGATGATCATGCGGCTCAGCTGGGCATGGGGGGGGGAGGCGCGCAGGGATTTTTGCTACCGATTCTCCGAACCACCCGCCGCCAACGCTACCGGATTAGGCGATCCGGTCCGAACCGGGAGCATTTCACCCCTGATGCAGAGGCCACTGAGAGATTTTTGTCAAGGCTGGCCTACATCTCCTTGCAGAGAAAGCCATCACGGCAAACAAGCTTCTGATTAACGCATGCAGCAACCACCACCAAGGATGTCCCCAGGGAGGGTCAAAAAAGTCAAGATGGCGGCAGCAGCTGCGTGATGCGTTTAAAAAATTATGTCTACCATTTTGAATTTTTTTTTAATCCTCCCTGTGGACAGAGCCAGATGCAAAAATGGATGGAATTATAGGTATAATGAGGCAAAAAAAAAAGAACAAGGGGAAGGAGAATCAAGATCTTCTGTTATTATAACCTATAACAACAGAGTCGAATTTTAGCATGCTTTGTGGCATCTAGTTCCTCACCTACAAGTAGTCCTCATTTAACAACTGTTAAATGTTACAACTATGGAGACTCACTTTACAACCATTGTAAAAACTGGCTGTAAAAATCGAATTAGATCACGTGTTAGTCCATTTAACAACCGCAATGAACAAAATCCCGGGCCCAATTGTGATTGTTAAATGAGGACTACCCATAGTCTACCTCAAAGGGCAGATGTCGAGGAAAGTGGGCTGTGACACAGAGAAAAACTAGACATTTTGGCTCGAAAGATTTGCATTTGATTTAGAGATCTGACTCAGCAGTGTCCCCAAGGTCAAAAAAGTCAAGATGGTGGCTACACTTATACTACTGAGCCCCTTCCTTCCGTTTTATTGCCTGTAAAAAAAGAACCAGGGCTTTGATCACAGACTTCTCTGCAGATTGGATCCTCTGGATTGAAAGTTTCCCATTTCTGATTTAAGGTGAAAATATTCCTTTCCTTCCATTGGTTTATTCTGGGAATATTCAGTTTGCCTTTCAAAGCTGCATCCAGCCCCAGACAAATGTTACCAAATTATTATTATTATTTTTTTAACGTGACCAAAAGAGACATTATTAAATGCTTGGGGAGTTTTAGTCAGGTAATTTAAATTATGTTTGAATGAAAAATAAATTTAGATCAAGGGGACTTTCCTGACAGGGGGGGGCCTTGTGCTTAAGGGGGCGAAGAGGAGCAAACAACCAGGATTAGTATTTATATGGGTTGCCACATCATTCATGGCCATCGGATGGCAGCAAAGAGCAAACCCAAGCACCTTCCTGCCATCTAGTGGGTTACTTGAGTTTTGCAACCTAGATATCCTAGTCCTAAAAACAAGAACAATACAGAATTGCTAATATCTGCAAAATTTAAGCAAAAGAAGAATTGAGGAGAGTTGGGAAAGCATCGCTAGATCTGACATCTTCACGACCTGTTTTAAGATCATGCTCCAGGCTCAGATTTCCTAAAGCCAGTATATGCATGTGAATGTAGCTGCTGGGCCGGGCAGCATCTGTTTTAATCTTCCATCAGTAGCCCAAGATTGTGCTATGTCAGAGCTGTGGGACATGGTAGGAAATTCATGATACCTTGGAGCAGTGCTTGTCAACCTTGGCAAGATGTATGGACTTCAATTCCCAGAATTCCTCAGCAACCAGCCAAGCTGAAATCGACGAATCCTAAAGCTGCCAAGGTTGAGAAACATGTACTATGTTCCTTCTCCATCCTAACAATGCTTCAAAGAAGCAATAGAATAAAAATGAGATCAGAAAAGGGGTGGTGGTGGTTTGTGGTTTCTGGGGAAGAGGTCTAGTTCATGGAGAATCCCAGATCATGTTTGAAGAAGAGCTCTGTTTCCCTGAAAGTATTTGCAGGGAACTTAATCTCCTAGGTGGTTTATGCAACTAGCCTCTGATGGTGTGTGAAAATGGCTTTGGGAGATGGGAGAGGGAGCTGCAGAAACCATTTCCCAAGGTTTCTGTCCTTCTGTGGACTGAGACATCTTTTACAACCCGGTTATCCAGTCTGTAGCTCTCCCTGTGGTCTGCCAAGGTCATTCCCACATACCAGGGGTCTCCAAACGTGGCAGCTTTGGGACTTGTGGACTTCAACTCCCAGAATTCCCCAGCCAACCATAACTCAGGGCACCTATTTCCTTAAAAGTGGGAATGACAAATGTCATCCATCCCTGGAACAGACGCCAATCAAATAGAATCAGCTTCCCCCTTTCCCCTTGGATAAATCCTTTCAGAAGCTGGCTAAGTAGTAGCAACAAGAGAGAACTGGCAGCAAAGAAAATGTCTTAAACCAGTTATGCTCAATTCAGCTGCCTCCAGGTAGTTTGCACTACAGTTCCCATCTCCTGATCAGGCCCATGCTGGTGGGACACCAAAACCTTCAGCAGAGGCAGGCTAGGCCACCTGAATCTTGTGCTGAGAAAAATGTCTTCCTTTTTCTCTTCTAAAATTATGCAAAATTTTGCCAAGCATTGCTCTTCTTTTGTTAATTTTTAGAAGGGTCTAATGTGGGGAAGGGGGAGAGGCTCAGGGTGAGGCTGAGAAGACCAAAGCAGAACCAGCCAACTCTCCTCCAATCACTGGGCAATTTGATTGCCCCTCTGAATTTTAAGCCCCAGTGGTGGGATTCAGCCGGTTCTCTCCAAATTGGGCGAACTGGTAGCGGCGACTGCGGGAGGCTCCACCCACCTGCCCTGATGTACTGGGCGCCTACTGCGCATGCGCAGAAGGCCGCGTGCATGTGTAGATGAGGCGCGTGCACTCACATTTGCGAACCGGTAAGGAAGGTAAGTGAATCCCACCGTTCTTAAGCCCCCATTTTCCAGAAGATCTTTGTAACCAAGACGAGCTTTTGCAACTTCTCTTTTAAAAATGAGAGTTAATTCTCAGAAATCTGGGCTTTGCGCCCCAATTTTGCTAGGGTGGGGGGTGGTGAGGCGTGAGGAACATGTCGACCTGACTGGAATCAATTTATTTTTCTTAAATGCCAGGTTTTCAGCATATCTGCATGAATGCCTAGTGGGTATGCGCTGTACGCAACTGTGCCATCCTGCAGTGGGCCCTGGGAAGAGATACGAGAGGGGAAGAAAAGGCGATCAGCCATTCCCATCACACATGGAAACCCCGTCACATCCTGGATGGTCGGGAGGAAGATGGGGGAGGAAGGGGCTGGAGATACGGGAAGAGGGGAGGGGAGGTCAAAGCTTGTGCTTCCATTGGGGTCAGAGGTTAAAAGTAATTGCTGCCATCCTCTGCCCAGTCCAGCTTTGGACGCTGCTTCTGGTGTTTCCTCCGGTCCTTGCGGGATTTGCGATGGTGGTGCTGCCGGCGTTGGCGGTGGTGACGATGGTGCCGCCGGGTTCTGTGGGACCGTCTGGCTACAAGGAATCAACAGCCAGGAAAGATGGAGGCGTTAGTCACTCAGCCCAGACTAGGTGGTAAATGCAACAAGGACTAGCTACTACCACAGTTCTACATGCAGGTGGTCCTCGTTTAACAATTGCCTCGTTTAGTGACCACTTGCAATTACAGAGGTGATGAAATAAGTAACTTTGCAACCAGTCCTCCCCTTTATGACCTTGGCAGGTGTGTAAAGCCACAGAAAGCTGAACGACGATCATAAACATAATTGCGGTTTCACTTAGCAACCATTTCATTTAATGACTGAGCTGTAGGTGCCAATTGGGGTTGCTAAACGAGGACTGCCTGTACTCAACTTTTCTAAAAGGCATTGCCTGCACGAACATTACACATCCAGAGCCAGTTTGACAGAAAGGCAAAACTGCTGGACTAGCAACCAGGAGATTCTGAGTTCTATTCTCTCCTTTGGCACGAAAGTCAGCTGGGTGACTTTGCGCCAGTCTCTCTCTCTCCTAGCCTGTCCTACCCCACAAGACTGTGGTAGTGGGAAGAAGAGGCAGAAGCCTTATGAGCGCCATTTGCAGCTGTACAAACAAAAGTGGAATAGAAATCAAATAAATAAGAAACTCACTGATCCATATCACATATTCATTTATCCTCCTATATTTCTCCCAATCCCCCCCCCCCACCTTCCAATATGTTCCTTCCTGACCTAGGTGTGAGCACCCAGCTGCCCTTGGCTAATCTTGAAGGCAAGTCAGACTTGGTCACACCTTGAGAATGGGAGACCACTAGGAAATCCCATGACTATTGCAGCAGAAGTGGAGAGAAGGACAGGGCAAGGCAGCGAAGGGCAGGGAGGGAAGGAGCAGTGGCGGGATTCAGCCGGTTCTGGCGTGTTCAAGTGAACCAGTTGTTAAATTGCTGGCTGGCCCCGCCCTGCCCCTTCCAGGAGTCTTCCGCGCCCCATTTTGGCTCCCAGGTAAGTGCAGGGAGGCCTACTAGGCCCAAAATGGGGCGCTGGGAAGGGTGCAGCATGCCCCCCGCGGCCCATTCTTGCTCCCAGGAGGCTGCAGGGAGGCTTACTAGGCCCAACATGAATTCTACCACTGGGAGGGAGGGAAGAAAGAAGGATAAAAAGGAGAAAGAGGGAGGGACGAAGAATAAAAAAGAAGAAAGGGAGGGAGGGAGGGAGGAAGGGAGGAAGGAAGGAAGGGACAAAAAAGAAAAAAGAGGGGAAGTGAGGAAGGAACATGTTCATTTTTTAAACAAGCATTGAGCTGGTTTATCTGGAGGATATACTTTTCAAGAACTTTTCTCTCTGTATCGACATACTCTGGTGCCCTTCCCCCATTCTTTCCCCCCTGCCCCCCACGAATCCCACCTACCCAATTCTTTTTTCAACCCAAGGAGCACAAGAGCTCTCCCAGTCCGACCCTGGGAGGTGCTGGCTCATAGCGCAATGTGAAAGGCACCATGAGTCCTTTCCCAGGTTTCCTTCCCCAGACCACCTGAAGTCCTGCCCAGCCAAGAGGGCAAGCGGGAAAGGGGAAGAGAAAAGGAGAGATTTCCTAGCCTCCTAGCCATCCATTTCCATCCTCGTCCCTAAAAGTGACTCACGTTTTGTGCAGAGGACTTTGGGGTTCTCCCACAGGCCGTTGACGTGACATTTGATGGTGGGCATATGTCTTTGGAGGAAGCCCTCTGCGCACTGGTATCGGACGGTCGAGTGCACGCTGTACCTTTCCTTCTTCTTTCCGATGGGGGAAGCGTTTTCCACCAGAGGGGGTGGCCCACACAGCACTACAAAGACCATACAAGTTGTAGACGGGGAACAGAGGTAGGCTTCAGCAGGTTCTGACCAGTTCTGGCAAACCGGTAGCGGAAATTTTGAGTACTTCGGAGAACCGGCAAATACCATTTCTGACTGGCCCCGTCCCCATCTATTCTCTGCCTCCCGAGTCCCAGCTGATCGGGAGGAAATGGGGATTTTACAGTAACCTTCCCCTGGAGTGGGGAGGGAATGGAGATTTTACAGTATCCTTCCCCTGCCACGCCCACAAAGCCACGCCCACCATGCCATGCCATGTCACGCCCACCAAGCCACATCCACAGAACCGGTAGTAAAAAATATTGAAACCCACCACTGACGGGGAAGGCATAGAAAAGCCCCCCTTTGCAACAGCCGGGGGGCGGGATTGATTTCGTTAGGCATTACAAAAAGGCCGCCTTCTTGTTACGGTTTTTTTTTTCCCTTTCAATTTTTCAGTTTTTAGGATTATGGTTTCCAGCCCAGGACAATTTATTTTTTTTCCTTGGACATTTTCACCCGATTGACTAGGAATCGCAATTTAAATCACCTCAGCATCCGTGGGTGCCATAAGGCAACAATTCTGCAAAGCTCTATTTAACCCTGGAGCAAGCGCTGTGGGGCGCCGAGTGAGCTATTGCCGCTTATAACTTCAATAAGCTGATAGTCACGCAACTCGCTTGCTCGTTACCTCCCTGATAGACCTTTGCTCACTCCGGTAACACGATCAGTTTCCTGAAGTCCCCGGCTGTAATAATAATTCCTTTTTAGTGACTCGCAAGGTCTGATTGTTCACTGCTCAACTGACTTTTGTGGAGACGGTGTTCTTGAAAGGCGTAGAAAGAAAACGTTCTACAGCAACGAGCAGACATGATCAGATTTTATACTCATCGTGTATTTCGGACGTTTTTTCAAACTGATGCACGGCCATCTCCTCTGAGGCTGAGGGGAGCACCGTGTCCCCCCCACCCGAAGAAGCCTCTGAACTCATTGTGTGGAGGGCTCTACAGGTCAGAAACGGGCAACTTGCTACAACCAACTTGCCACGGCCAACTCACCACGGTCAACTCGCCGCAGGAGAATTCAGTTTAATTATTTTAAATAATTAATAGATTATTTTAATTTTTGTCATTCACATTTCGTATTGTCCCTCCTTTGGCACCTTTTCTTTAACGATTCTATTCCACCATTTTTTTTTGATATTAGTGTAACTCTTGTCCTACCATGAGTTGTCCTGTGGCAAGCTGGCCATGGCGAGTTGGCCGCAGCAAGTTGGCTGCGGCGCGTTGTCATAGACCCTCTATAGATAGTCCTCGGCTTACGAGCACAATAGAGCCTGGAATTTGGGTGTAAGTCATTGTGGTCGTTAAATGGATCGCCACGTGACCAGGGGGTGCTATTCAGCAGGTTCTGACAGGTTCTGAAGAACCGGTAGCGGAAATTTTGAGTAGTTCGGACAACCGGCAAATACCACCTCTGGCTGGCCCCAGAGTGGGGTGGGAATGGAGATTTTGCAATATCCTTCCCCTGGAGTGGAGAGGGAATGTGGATTTTGCAGTAGCCTTCATCCAGGAGTGGGATGGGAATGGAGATTTTGCAGTATCCTTCCCCTGCCACACCCACCAAGCCACGCCCATCAAGTCACACCACACCCACCAAGCCACGCCCACAGAACCGGTAGTAAAAAAATTTGAATTCCACCACGGCATGTGATTGTTTTTACAGTGAGTCACTAGTCATTAAGCAAATCACATGGTTGTTAAATGAGTCCAGAATAGCCAATTAGCGATTTTTGCCATCTTCTGCCAGGAAACAGCAAAAAGAGACTGGAAAACGTGGTCACATGACTTCAAGATGCTACAACTGATCATAAATGCGAGCTGGTTACCAAGCACCTGAAATGAGATCACATGACCACGGGGGAGGGATGTGGTAGTTGTAACTTCAAGGATGAGACGTAAGTACAAGTCATCCTCAATTTACCATAATTCATTTAGCGAACATTCAAAGTTACAACGGCATTGTAAGAAGTAACTTATGACCGTTTTTCACACTTACGACTGTTGCAGCATCCCCATGGTCAGCTGATCAAAATTCAGTCACTTGGGAACTGACTCATAGTTATGACGGTTGCAGTGTCCTGGGGTGATGTGATCCCCTTTTACAACCTTCTGACAAGTAAAAGTCAATGGGGAAGCCAGATTCACTTAACAACCATGTTACTAATTTAACAACTTCAGTGATTCACTTAACAACTGTGGCAAGTTAGGTCTTAAATTGGGGGGAAAATCACTTAACAAATGTTTCACTTAGCAACAGGAATTTTGGGCTCAATTGAGGTCATAGTCAAGGACTACCTTTAACATTTGTTGAGTCTGTCTTAATTTTGAACGGTCGTTAAGCCACCAGCTGTTAAATGAGGACGACCTGCTAGCACTGATGATATAACCTAGTTGGGTAATGAAATGTCTGCAAAAAAGCAGCCAAGCTCAGAGAGAGCATCAAGAGACCCCATATGTTCATGCTGTTGCCTCCCAAAAATGACATTGAAATGTCCCTGTAAGACACCAGAGATGCTGGATTTGATGTTCCCATCACTATTTTCCTCCTGAATTTAATCAGACTCTCTGTGGATATTTCCGCGTTCAATGACGCTGATTCAAATCTGAGATTGCTCGGCTTTCACAAAATACAATAAGGGAACAAGTTGAATCTCTTCCTCAGAAGGTTTACAATCTGTGTTTTATCACTGTAAGAGAGGCAAGGAGAGGGAACTGCATCCTTGACAAATCTGGCTTTAAAGGAAGCAACAATCTGAATTCTGAAGACACACTCAAGGGACTTTTTTTTCTGCTGAAGCAATTTATTTATACCTTCAGATGTTCTAAGTAGGAGGACCTTTTATTAATCCAACCGATGCCAAAAGGGCCCATTTGGGGATGAAGTTATACTCCAGGACTTGGGGTACATGGGAAAGTGAGATTCCTATATTTAATTAACAACTTTTATCAGAGCTAATATATCATTAGCCCTGGAAAAGGAAGAGCCATTTCTCAAGCCTGTCACAAACAGCTGGAGGTTAATGTGACTTTTCCTACAAGCAACTTGGAGGGTCTTAATAGTTTTAATGGGAGAATTTCAAAGGCAAATTAACCTAAGTGGGAGAAAAAAATGGCCCCAAAGGGGCTCATTTCGTTCCTGCCTCGACCAGCTGGAAAACAGAGAAATTAGGACCCCTGAGTAAGAACACTGTGGCTTTTGAAAAAAAAATTCAAATGTGGGGAAAGCCACAGCATTTACCTTTTTTAAACTTTCTTTTTAAAGAAGCTGTTAAGTATGGATTAAGTACAGTATTTAAAAAAAAATCTCATTTCAACTAATCCTTGGGGTTTTATATTTAAATACTTCTAGAGCAGTGGTGAGTGACAATGGCCCCTTTACAACCTGTGGACTTCAACTCCCAGAATTCCTGAGCCGGCTGGCTCAGGAATTCTGGTAGTTGAAGTCCACAGGTTGTAAAGAGTCCATAGTTGCCTACCCCTCTTCCAGAAACTCTTTTCAACTATCTGAAACAGTGGCCTCTTAAACACACACACACACACACACAACTTTCCACAAGCACAGGCTGAATAGAAATTAGAAGGCAAGGCAGGCACGCTCAGAGACTGACAATATTTGCTTCTAATACGGATAGTCCTCAATTTACAACTGGTTGAATTCAGGCCTCGACTTACGACCTGTGAGTTTGAAGTTATAATGGACGCCCCTGGGGGATATTTACAATCTGGATTCAAAGTTATGACAGTTCCTACCCCCCAAGTGTGGTCACTTCGGACAGTCAGCAACTGGCCTGCATTTATGGACATTTGCGGCATCCCACAATCATGTGACAGTGTTTTATGAGGGTTTGGCTGAAAACCAGCCTTGGCTTCCAGTTTTTTGCAAAGCTGCACCCATAGTGAACCATCGGTTCCAGTGGTGAAATCCAATTTTTTTTTACTACTGGTTCTGTGGGCGTGGCTTGGTGGGCATGGCAGGGGAAGGATACTGCAAAATTCCCATTCCCTTCCCACTCCTGGGGGAAGGCTATTGCAAAATCTCCATTCCACCCCACTTTGGGACCAGCCAGAGGTGGTATTTGCCGGTTTTCCGAACTACTCAAAATTTCTGCTACTGGTTCTCTAGAACCTGTCAGAACCTGCTGGATTTCACCCGTGATTGATTCGCTTAATGACTGCAGCATTCACTTAATAACCATGGGTTTGTTTTACAATTGCTGTAAAAAAAAATGAGGGGAGACCTGATTTACGACCATCATGATTTATGAGCATGATGGGCAGGCTCTATTACGGTCATAACTTGAAAACTCCCTCCATTTGGATCCAGGCTTCTTTTTCGCCCAATAGCTGATTGGAATGTAGGATAGGGTCGTAGAACATGGAGGTAAAATTGAAGAAAATAGGTGATAATATGTGAAACGTAGCCCAGGAAAACAGGAAGTTGTGAAAAAGAAACTCAAGATTGCTCCACTTTTGAGTTGTTTTGATACAGGTAATCCTAATTGTACGACTGTAATGGAGCTTCCCGATTCGGATTATAAATTGCGGACAGTCGTAAAATAGGTCACCACACGACAGGAAATGTTTTTAACGACATTTTTAGGGACAGTTGTTAAACGGACGCTACAGTTAAGTGAACCCGTTGTTCACTGTGGGCTATTTTTGCTGGAAAGTAAGAAACTGAAAGACGCTTGCTCCTGAGGAGGAAAGCCATGGCAAATCTAGACAGCATACTAAAAAGCAGAGACATCACCCTGCCAACAAAAGTGCGTATAGTCAAGGCTATGGTTTTCCCAGTTGCAATGTATGGCTGTGAAAGTTGGACCATAAGGAAGGCTGAGCGCCAAAGAATTGAGGCCTTTGAATTCTGGTGCTGGAGAAGACTCCTGTGAGTCCCTTGGACTACAAGGTGATACAACCGGTCAGTCCTAGACGAGATCAACCCTGACTGCTCTTCAAAAGGCCAGATCCTGAAGATAAAACTCAAATACTTTGGCCACCTAATGAGAAGGAAGGACTCCCTGGAGAAGAGCCGAATGCTGGGAAAGATGGAGGGCAAAAGAAGGAGGGGATGATAGAGAACGAGGTGGCTGGATGGAGTCACTAAAGCAGTCGGTGTGAGCTTAAATGGACTCCAGAGGATGGTAGAGGACAGGAGGGCCTGGAGGAACATTGTCCATGGGGTCGTGATGGGTCGGACATGACTTTGCAACTAAAACAACAACAACAACAACAAAAGAAGAAGACGTAAATGCTATTTTGGGACAAAAATATTGTAAATTGTAGTCACGTGACCATGGGACACTAGAGACAGTAAATGCGGGTTGGTCATTGAATATCCAAAATGCAGTCATGACCACAGGGAGGAGGAACACAGCTAACAGAACTGAGTCATAAGAACTTTTTGAGTGGTCCGTTATAACTTCGAACGGTCTTTAAGTGAGCGGTCATAAATGGAGGACTACCTGTTTAAGGAGGGAAAAAGAAAGGAAGGGCTGACAAAAACCACGAACATGATCCTGTGAGCAATAGCCAATGCGGTTTCTTTAACCTGGCCTTGAGGGAAAGAATTAAAAAAAACCCCACAATGGATGCATATTTGTATCATTTTTTGCAGACGTACAAGGTATTTTACCTGTATCTTTTTTGCAGACATATGGAAGTTTGTAGTTACACGGGACATCGTTCCATTTCCCAGTCTCGTGGGACACCAACACCACGCAATCCTCGCCGCCGGCAAAGAAATTATCTGGCTGGTTTTCACGCCAATTCTCGTATTGCTAGCAAACAACAAAGAACGACATGGAAATTTTAAAAATAGTTTCCAAGACTGCATGTTCACTGCCTCTTCCTTTTAATTTTTTTTTTTTTGGATCAGGGATGTCCAATCTTGGCCCCTTTAAGATTTGTGGACTTCAATTCCCAGAATTCCCCAGCCAGCCATCGCCGGGAGTTGAAGTTCACAAGTCTTAAAGGGGCCAAGATTGGATGTCCCTGATTTAGATAATGCATGCCCAAAAGGAGTGGAGCTTGCATTGCATTGGCACAACGCTGCTTTTATAATTTGCGGCTTGGGTTGTGTACCTCCCCGGACACCAGGGGTGGGTTCTAAAATTTTTTTACTACCGGTTCTGTGGGCGTGGCTTATTTTGTGGGCATGGCTTGGTGGGGGGGTAATGTGACTGGGTGGGCAACTTTTTTTTTTTTTACTTTTAAAAGCATTTTTTCTACAACTTTAAGAGGTTGCAGAAAAAAATGCTTTTAAAAGCCTCTGACGATCAGGCAACTCAGCTGGGATTGCTAGAGGCTTTTAAAGGCATTTTCTTTCCCTACAGCCTCTTTGGCTGAAGAGGTTTGCAGAAAAAATGCTTTTAAGAGCCTCTGACGGTCCCAGCTGAGCCGCACGATCATCAGAGGCTTTTTTTTTAATAGCATTTTTTCAACCAAAGAGGTTGTAGAAAAAATGCTTTTAAAAGTAAAAAAGAAAAAAAGCCTCTGATGAGATAGGTGGGGTAAGCGAGCGGCGACTGGGCCAGGGCCCGGTTCGGGGGCATGGCCAGCCAATGTTATTACTGGTTCTCCGAACTACTAGAAATTTTTACTATGGGTTCTTGCAAACTGGTGCAAATCAGGAGCAACCCACCACTGCCGGACACCACTATTCTAGTGGGAAAATGTCTTGTGTCATTTCCACTTAGTGGTTTCTACAGGGTTTCAAGCAAAAAAGTCAAGCTGGCAACTCGAAGAGTAGAATCGAAGCTTTGCCTCTTTTTTTGAATGCGCGTTGCACATAAAACATGCAACTCACATAAAAACCGGCAGATCATACCATTGTGTCCGCCGCCTGGACTGTTTCACTGCACACCTGGTTTCATTGCAGTTCCCATCTTTTATTTGGATTGATTTTATTGTAGTATCTTTGATTGTTGCGAGCCACCCAGAGTGGTTGACAGTGGAAAATCAATTTTTGCCATGCATTCCAGTATTCTGCCCATTGATTACAGCTTGCTATGGATTCAGGTAGAGAAGAGCTTTTTCGTGGCCCTTTTTAAAGCTTAAATCTAGGGACAGTTATCTGAAAGGGAGGGGTCTAGCTTGGTGTGATCTGTTGCCTGCTGCAACAGATGTCAGGCACACACATTATTTTGATTTATTGATTTATAAAATGTATAGGGCTGCCCACTCACTTTCAGTGACCCTAGGCAGCTTACAAACAATAAAAAACCGAATATGCAAAGAGTAAAACCAATACACCCCCCCCACCCGTCCCACACACCCTCCTTTGAAAGGAGCTCTTCGGGATAAGATTGAAAATTACTAGGAGTTTATTTCATCCTACCCATGCATAAGAATCTGAACTACTAACAGTCAAGGTGAATTGGCACCAGATTAAGAGTCACTGCAGAATAACAGAGTTGGAGGTCTTCTAGTCCAACTCCTGCTCAAGCAGGAGATCCTATGCCAATCCAGGCAAGTGTTAGTCAAGTATCTTCTTGAAAACATCCAGGATTGGAGCATCCACAATTTATGGAGGCAAGTTGTTCCACTGATTAATTGTTTTCACTATTAGGAAATTTCTCCTTAGTTCTAAGGTTGCTTCTCTCCTTGATTAGTTTCCATCCATTGCATCTTATCCTGCCTTCAGGTGCTTTGGAGAATAGGTTGAACCCAGGGGTGAAATCCAAAAATTTTCCCTACCAGTTCTGTGGGCGTGGCTTGGTGGGCGTTGCAAGGGAAGGATACTGCAAAATCTCCACTCCCACCTCACTCCAGGGGAAGGATACTACAAAATCCCCATTCCCTCCCCACTCTAGGGCCAGCCAGAGGTGGTTATGGCCGGTTCTCGAAACTACTCAAAATTTCCGCTACCGGTTTTCCAGAACCTGTTAGAACCTGCTGGATTTCACCCCTGGTTGAACCTCTCTTCTTTGTGGCAGCCTCTTAGATTTTGGAAAACTGCTATCAAGTCATCCCTGGCAATCAACAGACTTCAAGGGGGTCTGGATTTAGGTTTCTTACAGGGGTGTAGAGATGCCAAAGTCATGATGTGTTTGATCCTGCCCTCGGGCTCAGCCTGGTCATCTCCTATTTGGAAGAACTGAGAGAATTTCCCAGCTCCAGTCTTGGCTGTTTGAATTGGCAAGAGTCAACCCAGAGACCTTTGGCACTCAAAAAAGGTTGCACCGACCCAAACCGAATCGCCTCATCCACAGACTCACCAATCCGGTGTTGTCCGTCCACTGGAAATCCTGTTCCACGATGCGATCGTTGAGGCCGATCCAAGTGTTCTCGTGGCCAAAACCTGAGGGGGAGAAGAGCTTAGAGTAAGAAAAATGCATTTCTTAGAGAGGCTTGAGAACTTCCTGGATTATTGATTTCCTTCATTGATCAGCAGTTGTCTATAGGTTGTTCCAATATTCCAAGTGGGGTATGGTGGATTGGGTGGGATTTTGCAAGAAAATGACCTTGTGGGATGGTGTGGGGGTGGGGGTGGGGGGAGGTGGGGGAGTGGACAACCTGCCTAATTGCTAGGACTGCATATCAGGATTGCAAAACAAGATAGGTACTAGATGGCAGCAGAGATACAGAACCTCCTAACTCTTTGCTGCCATCTAGAGGTGATTGGCCTCATCAATCAGTAATATTCTACAAAAACTTCCTTCCCTCCCTCCCCTCTAAGGTGTGGTAACATGTGGGAAAGACCTTGGGACACAGGGTGAAGAGGCCACTTCCAAGGGAAGAGTAAGATAAGTTATTTGGGGGGGTGGGGTGCATTTTTTTCTATTCCTCTAAAAATGAGGGCCCTTTCTTTCTGTTTGTTGGCAAATTGGGGTTATCAACCCACACTTTGCTCCCCAGTGTTCAATTCACATGAAACTGCAACCAGCTGAGTTAAAAACGTAGGAGCTGTACTTATACGACCTGCTAAGCCTGGTTAATGAAGTAAATTAAGTGGGTAGCTTAAATTTGCCTGTTTTGCAACTTTAGACTGTTTGGTGGGTTTAGGATTTCATGTCTAATGTGAACCTGAAGTAGTGGCCATGCGGAAGACGGTTGTTATTTCGAGAAGTTTGGTGACTTATTTTGATTTCTCCTTCATATTAAGAAACGTCCAGAGGTTTAGAACTATTCTGAGCTAGATTGCTTGAGGGTTTTTTTCTTTAACTCTTGTTTACTGAATAAAGGGTGCGGGTGGGGGTGGGAGAGATCTTCACATAGCTTCCAAGTTTTTTTTCGCTGTGAAAGTCTTAGACTTTTGAGTCCCATCCTAGAGTCATGTGCCACTCAATCTTGCAGCCTCCTGACCAGTGGTGGGATTCAACATTTTTTTACTACTGGTTCTGTGGGTGTGGCTTGGTGGATGAGGCTTGGTGGGCATGGCGGGGGAAGGATATTGCCAAATTTCCATTTCCTCCCCACTCCAGGGGAAGGATACTATAAAATCTCCATTCCCACCCCACCCCACTAACCTGCTTTCCAGCTCCGTTCTCCTGTGCAGGGCAACAAAAGAAGACCCAGCAGATCATCTGGGACTCAATAAGCTGGGACTTGGGAGGCAGCAAATAGATTGGGGGCGGAGCCAGGCAGAGGTAGTATTTGCCGGTTTTCTGAACTACTCAAAATTTCCGCTACTGGTTCGCCAGATCCGGTCAGAACCAGCTAAATACCAACTCTGCTCCTGACCATAGCAAAGCCATAAAGTCACGGTGCCAGTGTTTTTAGATAAAAACCTTTGGATAGTTGTTCATTCTGCACAGAACCTGCTAGCATTAAGTATGGTGGAAACTGGCCACCCATTGGGGTATCTCTGCTATCGTTATTAAGGCGTTCCTGGGCAGCTTGCAAGAGGTTTGGGCTTAAAATCCTTTCATTCACTGGAGTGTTAATTGTTTCTGGATCCAAAATAACCAGTTGCCTGGGCATTACATTACCGCCCGGACATCTGGCAAAACTCCCCAAAAATTACTTTTATACAGACTTAATGCAGACCTTTAACTATACAATTTGAGATGAACACCCTTTGAATGGTATGGGAGTAAGAATGGATTTCCAGAGGAAAAATTGCAGACTACAGGAACCAGGAGCACCACTCAGTTGACCCTGAGGACACAGATAAACCTCCAAGTGCTTCAACGACCCTCTAAACCAGAGGTCTTCAAACTTGACAGCTTTAAGACTTGTGGACTTCAACTCCCAGAATTCTCCAGCCAGCATAGCTATGCATAGCATAGCATAGCTGGCTGGAGAATTCTGGGAGTTGAAGTCCACAAGTCTTAAAGCTGCCAAGTTTGAAGACCT
>WNWU01000001.1:92547192-92577560 GCA_012654045.1 Ptyas mucosa
TAGAACTCCCAGACTCCTTATGATTGGCCCAATATCACCCAGTTGGCTTTCATGGCTAAGGTGGAACTAGAACTCCCAGTCTCCTTATGATTGGCCCAATATGATCCAGTTGGCTTTCATGGCTAGGGCGGGATTAGAACTCTCAGCCTCCTTATGATTGGCCCAATATCACCCAATTGGCTTTCATGGCTAAGGCAGGACTGGAACTCACCTCTCCTGCTTTCTAGCTGGGTGCTTTAATCATTAGACGAAATTGGCTTTTTTCATATACAGTAGCAGGCAAAAAATGAACTTACAATTTATGATTTTGTTGATTAGAAAAACAAAACATTATAAAAAGAGTGGATTTTTTAAAAAAATAACCATAGAATAAGAGGTAACTTTGTGTTTGTACTTATAATTGCTATAAAGAAAATCAGAAACTACTTTTTCTATTTCATGGCTGGCTGGGGAATTCTGGGAGTTGAAGTCCACACATCTTCGAATTGCCAAGGCTGAGCTACACTGCCTTAGAGAAATTATACCAATGGATGCACTGAACTCTCTCGGGAAATATAGTCTGTGCATATGAGTTGGCTTGAAACACAGACAAGCTCAGGGCTGGGGATGAATCCTCAGGGCTTATCTGGGTTGGAGGAATAGCAGCCAGCTGCATCTGAAGCAAAGATTAACAACATAGCAATCCAGCAGATAAATGCAGCTACATCCATCTGGGAGCACGACAGCCGGGCACGTGCATAAAATTGGTGTGAAACTTCATGTCTCGCTCCTTTGGCTGACTGTAGCCATTCTGGTTCTTTCTCAGAACCTAGAATGAGGGGAGGATTATATCAAAAAATATCTGCAAAAACGATACCTTCCAAAGTATTTGCCAACAATTTATTGTTTGTTGCGAAGTCGTGTCCGACCCATCGCGGCCCCATGGACAGGAAGGACAATGGCCTTCCTGTCCTCTCCCATCCTCTGGAGTCCATTTAAGCTCACGCCGACTGCTTCAGTGACTCCATCCAGCCACCTCGTTCTCTGTCTTCCTCTTCTTCTTTTGCCCTCCATTGTTCCCAGCATTCGGCTCTTCTCCAGGGAGTCCTTCCTTCTCATTAGGCGGCCACAGTATTTGAGTTTCATCTTCAGGATCTGACCTTCTAAAGAGCAGTCAGGGTTGATCTCCTCTAGGACTGACCGGTTTGATCGCCTTGAAGTCCAAGGGACTCGCAAGAGTCTTCTCCAGCACCAGAGTTCCAAGGCCTCAACTCTTTGGCACTCGGCCTTTCTTATAGTCCAACTTTCACAGCCATCCATTGCAACTGGGAAAACCATAGCCTTGACTACATGCACTTTTGTTGGCAGGGTGATGTCTCTGCTTTTTAGTATGCTGTCTAGCTTTGCCGTGGCTTTCCTCCCCAGGAGCAAGTGTCTTTTAATTTCTTGGCTGCAGTCCCCATCTGCGGCGATCTTGGAGCCCAGGAAAATAAAATCGGTCCCTACCTCCATTTCTTCCTCATCTATTTGCCAGGAGTTGAGAGGGCCGGATGCCATGATTTTACTTTTCTTCATGTTTTGCCAACAATAGCAATAGCATCTAGACTTATGCAAGTAGTCCTCGACTTACAACAGTTTGTTAAAAAAAACATCTATAGAGATTCTCAGTCATCCAGATCATGGATATCTGAAAAGTGCTTTTTCAGGAGGCCAACTGGACTGAGTGGGTTTTTAGATTTTGGGGGTTTTAATATAAATTATATACGTACATGATGTATTTTATAATTTTAACTGGTTGTTTTATTGTTGTGAGCCGCCCTGAGCCCTCGGAGATAGGGTGGCATATAAATTTTATTATTATTATTAATAATAATAATAACTGGGCTTTCTTGTTTTTTTTCCTTTTGAAGACGTTTTGCTTCTCATTCAAGAAGCTTCTTCTGTCTCCCGCTATCCTGTCAGAACTGAAGAAGCTTCTTGGATGAGAAGCGAAATGTCTTCAAAAGGAAAAAACCCAAGAAAACCCAGTTTCCTCTTGGAAAAAAAAGCACCTTTGAGACAACAGTTCATTTAGTGTCCATTCAAAGTTAAAAAAAGCGACTTATGGCCGTTTTTCACAGTTACGACCTTCGCAGCATCCCCTTCTTGATCGTGGGATCAGGATTCAGATGCTTGGCAACTGTTTCACATTTATGACCGTTGCTGTGTCCCAAGGTCATGTGATCCCCTTTCGCGAACCTTTTGATGAGCAAAGTCGACGGGGAAGCCGAATTCACTCCACAACCGGGTTACTAATTTGTCGACTGCAGTGCTTCATTTAAGAACTGAGGCAAGAAAGGTCATAAAATGGGGCAAAACTCAGTTAACAAATGGAGGAAGGAAGAGAAGGGGAGGAGAAGAGGCAAGGTTGTGGTAAAATAAAGGAGGGTAAATGGTAAAAGAGCATTCCCCAAACAACTAAAAATGAAAGTTAAAAGATAAAGATGAATGGAAAATGATGGATAAAAGATTGTACATTTAAATATGTTTATGAGAAATAAAAATAAGAACTCTTTGAAAAAGAACAAGTGTCTCACTTAACAACAGAAATTTGGGGCTCCGTTGTCGTTGTAAGTCGAGGACTACCTGTAGACCGCTTCACAGTGCTTTGCAGCCCTCTCTAAGCGGTTTACAGAGACAGAATATTGCCCCCAACCATCTGGGTCCTCATTTTACCTACCTCGAAAGGATGGAAGGCTGAGTCAACCTTGAGCCGGTGAGGATCGAACCGCTGGCAGTCAGCAGAATTACCGAGGCTCCCCACCCCATCTCCTCACCTATTTCACAGTTTTCGCCTGTGAATCCTGGCAGACAGTGGCAGCTGGAAAGATTTCCACTCGATTGGCAGGTGCCCCCGTGCAAACACGGATCGTTATCGCAAGGGTCAGTTTCAGCTGCAAAAAAGAAACAAGGAGGAGATGAGAGAGGGGTTGTGATGGCAAACCTACGACACGTGTTTCATGCCCAAGGCAGGACTATAATTCACAGTCTCCTGATGATTGGCCAAAAGTCACCCAGCCGGTTTTCATTTTATTATTTACTAGCTGGATACCTGTGCTTCACTAGGAAACTATGTGATCGGGCTTGATAAATTGACACTTACAGCTTGAAAATTAATGAGTAGTTATGATCGGCCTCTCTTCTCCCCTTCTCTCCCTCAGCCTTGCCCCACAGAAACGTCTCCTATCCTATCCTCTTCTCTCCCTCAGGCTTGCCATACAGAGGCCTCTCCTATCCTATCCCCTTCTCTCCCTCAGTCTTGCCCCACAGAAGCCTATCCTATCCTATCCCCTGGTTGCTGCTGTGAAAGTAAAACTGAAAGTGAAACTCCTCTCCTCTGCTTGTGTTTTGCATTTGGAACAGATTTCTTTTCAGGTGGGGAGGGGCATAGAACTCCTTAGCATCAGAGCGTGGAACAGATTTCTTTTCAGGTGGGGAGGGGGAGAAGAACTCCTTAGCATCAGAGGGCTGTTTGGAAAGTGAAACAGTATTTGCTGTGTGAGCAAGAAAGAGACAGGAAGGAGCCTGGCCGTGGCTTAGCTCAAGTGTTCTGTATTAAAGCTGCTTCCTGCTGTGAAAGTAAAACTGAAGGTGAAACTCCTCTCCTCTGCATCATCCCTGTGAGGTGGGTTGGACAGAGAGAGGCTGATTGGCCCAAAAGCTGGCTATCATAGCTAAAGCTTGGCTTGAACTCACTTCATGTCCAAGGAGGGGCTAGAACCCACACTCTCCTGGTTTCTAACCTGATGCCTTAACATCTAGACCAGACTGGCTCCCTATGTTTACTGATTTGCATTGTACAGGTAGTCTTCAACTTACAACCACAATTGAGCCCAAAATTTCTGTTAAGTGAGACATTTATTAAGTGAGCTTTGCCCCATCTTACAACCTCTCTTTACACCATTGTTAAGCGAATCACTGCAGTTGATAAGTTGGTAACCCGGTTGTTAAGGGAATCTGGTTTGCCCCATTGGCTTTGCTCGTCAGAGGGTCACAAAAGGGGATCACGTGACCTTGGGAAACAGCAACGGTCATAAATATGAACCAGCTGCCAAGCATCTAAATCTTGATTACATGATCATGGGGATGCTGCGAAGGTCATAACTGTGAAAAATGGTCGTACGTCCTTTTATTCAGTGCAGTTGTAACTTTGAACAGTCGCTAAACGAACTGTTGTAAGTTGAGGACTACCTGTATTCCTTAACTTGGCTAGTGAATTGTAGGGAGCAGCCAGGGGTGGGATTCAGCCTGGTCGGACCAGTTTGGGCAAACCGGATGCTAATTTTACATCTGGTTCGCTGAACCGGTAGTTACAAAGAATGGCTGGCCCCGCCCACCCCAACCCTCCCCTCCTGGGAGTCTCCACGCGGCCCGTTTTAGATGCCAGGTAAGAGCAGCGCCCACGTGGAGGCTCTGGGAAGCCAAAAAAACAGGCCTCCCAGAAGTTCCAGAAGTCCAAAAATGGGTTGTTTCCGGCCTCCAGTGCCCGGGGGAGGCCGTTTTTGCTCAAGGAAAGCCTTCAGAGCCTGGGGGGGACGAAAACGCTCCCCTCCCCCCCTGCCATGGTGCAGGAGGCCGAGTAGGCCACGCCCCCATGGCAGCGCCTCCCCCAGCAACTAGGCAGAGAACTGGTTGCAAAAAATTTTCAATCCCACCCCTGGGAGCAGCTATGTTAGGAGGCCAAATGAAGGAGATGCTTCAGGAGCTGGGTCGAGGCTGGCATTGAATTGCACTCAGTTGCTTGTTTCCCTCTTGCCTGCTTGACATAGAACTGTGATGGCGAACCTATGGCACATGGAGCCCTCTCTGCGGGCACGCAAGCTGTCACCCAGCTCAGCTCCACCATGCATGTGTGCGTGCCTCGTGCTAGCCAGCTTTTTGGGTCTCTGGCGCGGGGGGCAAGAAGCATTCGGGAGACGTGCAGGCATGTGCGGGGGTCTCATGCACATGCGTGGGGGCGGGAGGGGGTCTCGCATGCGGGCACAGGGGGTGGAGGGGTCTTGCGTGCATGCGCCCCCCCCCCACGGCCCATTTTTGGTCCCAGGAGGTTTCAGGGAGGCCTGCCAGGCCCAAAACGGGCCGTGGGAGGGGTGTCACACATGCATGCGTGTGAGGAGCGTGTGGGGGGGATCACACGCGCATCTGCGGGGAGCATGGTGTGGCAAGGGGCATTGCATTATGGTTGTGGACACGCACGCGCGAGACCCCCCCGCGCTCCCCCTGCTTTTGGCAAAACGATTAGCCATCACTGACATAGAATAACTATTCCAGCCCTCTGACCCAGATTGGCACCTCTCTGCCCCCCTCCTCTACTGGATTCTCATTATATCGAGGCAAGCACTTTGCTCTGATGGGTGACATTGCAGCCGAGTGGGTTGCTTTGCCCTGCCTCAATTGGCGCTCTCTTGTTCAAAGGCCTTTTTTGATTTTTTGCAAATGCCGGTGGAGCAAACAACGCGAGCTCAAGGGCTCTGCTGTATGTGCCAGTGTGTGCCCTCTTTGCCTCGATGAAAAGCACAACATTGCTTCTGCCGTGTCAAGTGGCCTTTCACAAGCCCAACTTCCACCGCAATGCCCTGTGAAACAGCCACGGCATGAAACGGCATCGGTTTGGAGAGTCAATTCCAGGTGGTCACCCTGGAATTCGTTACAGATAGTCCTCGACTTACCACTACAGATTAACTGGGTTTTAATGTTTAAATGTTTTTATAATGGTTTTTTAAATGCATTGTAAGCCGCCCTGAGTCTTTGGAGAAAGGCGGCATATAAATTGAATTAATAAATAATTAAATAATACATAAACAAAATTGGAAGGGCTCTTTTAGGTCATCTAGTACAACCCCCTGCCCAAGCAGAGACGCTACACCGTCCCCGACAAATTGCAGTCCAATCTCCCCTTGAAAGCCTCCAGTGATGAAGCTCCCACAATTTCCGAAGGCAACTTCTGTTCCATGGGTTGATTGTTCTCACTGACAGAAAATTTCTCCTTATTTCTAGGTTGAATTGCTCCTTGATAAGATTCCATCCATTATTCCTTGTCTGGCCTTTGGGTGCTTTGGAAAATAGCTTGAATCCCCCCCCCTCTGTGGCAGCCCCTCTAATATTGGAAGACTGCTATCATGTCTCCCCTGGTCCTTCTCTTCACTAGACTAGCCATGCCCAATTACTGCAACCGTTCATCGTATGTTTTAACCTCCAGTCCCCTAATCATCCTGGTTGCTCTTCTCTGCACTTTTTCTAGAGTCTCAACATCTTTTTTATAGTGTGGTGACCAAAACTGGATGCAGTACTCTAGGTGTGGTCTTACTAAGGTTTTATAGAGTGGTATTAGTGCCTCACTTGATCTTGATTGTATCCCTCTTTTAATGCAATTTAGGATTGCATTGGCTTTTTTGGCTGCCGCTGCACACTGTTGGCTCATATTTAATTGGTTGTCCACTAAGACTCCAAGATCCCTCTCAAAGTTATTACAATGGAGACCAGAATTGCCGTTGCTAAGCAAGGCAGTTATGTGAGTTGCAAGCCCGATCTTTATTACTTTTTTATCTTGGTTTTGTTAATTGTTAATAAAATCATAGGTCTCTATGGAGATTCCCAGTCATCCCAGGTCATGGTTGTCCCAAAGGTGCTTTTTCTAGAGGCAACTGGACTTTCTGGTTTTTCTTTGAAGACGTTTCGCTTCTTACTCAAGAAGCTTCTTCAGCTCTGTGAATCCAAGAACTGAAGAAGCTTCTTGGATGAGAAATGAAACGTCTTCAAAGAAAAACCAGAAAGTCCAGTTGCCTCTAGAAAAAGCACCTTTGGGACAAAATCACAGGTTACTAAGGGAATCTGGCTTCTCTTAATGACTTTGGAAGCTGGCTGGGAAGTCCCAAATGGCAATCAGATGAACATGGGATGGTGCAATTATCATAAATACATACTGATTGCCAAGAGCCCAAATTCTTATCACATGACTGTGGGATGCCACTATGGCTGAAAGTTGAGGTCACTTTTTTCAGTGCTGTTGTATCTCCGAACAGTCTCTAAAGAAATGCTAGTAAACTGAGGATTACCTGTACTGGGCTCTTTTAAAGCAATTGCAGTTGTGTGACCAGAGAACGAATTATGGCACTGTGATTGCCAGGGAAAGGGTAGAAGGGGGGAATCTCATGGAAATAGAAGCAGATCTCCCTGTTTCAAGTAACAGGTCATAAGAACATAAAAAGGAATCTGGAACTACCGTGTTTTCCCAAAAATAAAACCCTGTCTTATATTTTTTTGAACCCCGAAATAAGCGCTTGGCCTTATTTTCGGGGAAGTCTTATTATTTTGGGGCACATGGAGCAAGATGGGGCTCCTCTTGCCATCTTACCTGATTTCCGGGTCTGCGTTTGAATATTTTCGGGGAGGGCTTATTTTCGGGGGAAAGCTTATTTTAGCGAATGCACTCAAAAGCCCAATTGGGCTTATTATCAGGGATGTCTTATTTTCGGGGAAACAGGGTAGATCAGACCAAGGATCCACCCACTTTGGCATTTGGCATCTCATAAGGATCACCAGATGTATCTCAAGTACAGGTAGTCCTCGACTTACAACAGTTTGTTTTGTGACTTTTCAACAGCAATAGCAATAGCACTTAGACTTATATACCGCTTCACAGTGCTGTTACAGCCCTCTGCAAGCGGTTTACAAAGTCAGCCTATTGCCCCCAACGATTTGGGTCCTCATTTTACCCACCATGGAAGGCTGAGTCAACCAATGTTACAACCTCACTGAAAAAAGTGACTTATGACTGTTTTTCACACTTACGACCGTGGCAACATTCCTATGGTCATGTGATCAAAAATCAGATGCTTGGCAACTGATGGGCTCACCCGCTGTTTTAGGCGGCCCGGTTTTGAACAGCTCACAACCCGGTAGTGGCCTATGGCATGGGGACCTCTGCTCTACCGTGTTTTCCCCAAAATAAGACCCTGTCTTATATTTTTTGAACCCCAAAATAAGCACTTGGCCTTATTTTCAGGGAGGTCTTATTATTTTGGGGCGCATGGAGCAAGACGGGGTTCCTCTTGCTGTCTTACCTGATTTCTAGCTCTGTCTCTCTAACCCTAACCAGAAGAAATGGCGGAGACTGGTTGCGCATGCATTTAAATATTTTTGGTGGGGGCTTATTTTCAGTGGGGGGCTATTTTAGTGTATGCGCTCAAAAGCCCGATTGGGCTTATTATCAGGGGATGTCTTATTTTGCAGGAAACAGGGTAATAATACCTTACCCATTACATCAAATTCTAGATTTTTCCTAGAATTTACAGGACTAGAACTCACAGCCTCCCAGTTTCTAGCCTTGTGCCTTAACCACTGGATCCAACTGGCTGTGCAGTATCTTCTTCCAGCATCGCACACAGTTGTGGAAATCCAGTGGGAAAAAAATTCATTTTAGTTAAAGCGTTCCAGGCAGGAGCTCGATGGGGCTACGTCTGCCTTGATTCACATTTTGCCCTTCTAATTTGAATCCCTCCAGAGTTGTACAACTTCTGGGCAGAAGCTGCGTCGTAATTCCTGATGCACCAGCAAGAGGCAGGTCATTCAGGGCTGGGGAGATCATTTTATGCAGATTCAAAGGTGCTTTACTATTTCCCTGAAGCAGGTCATTCCATCCTAACAATCTAGGGCAGGCAGGGGCATTTTACAGATCGTGGCAGCATCGGTGTCAGCAGAATGGCAGAGTTGGCAGGCAGCGGAGTGGTGTCGTCAAGGGGGGGGGGCAGCCCTCCACAACACTCCCAGTTTCTCTTTTTTTTTTTTTTTAACAAATACTTTATTAAGTTTCAAAATTAAAAGAAAACTAAAAAAATTTACAAAGTCTCTTTGTTATCCGGAGGTACAGTGTTCTTATAAATTAAATATCATGTATCTAATCTACCTTGTCTTAAACTATCATTTTTCCCATCATTATATTTACATTCTATAAGTACATAGTCATGTTTCACAGTATCTATTCGCAAAAAGAAACAGATCATCGTCTTTTTCTGTTATCTAGCCATTTATACCAATTTTCCCATACTTCATAATATTTAGATATCTCATCATCCATTAGCAGGTTCGTTAACTTTGCCATTTCTGCACACTCTTATATTTTGTTTATTAACATTTCTTCTGGGGGTTGAGTTTGACTTTTCCAGGATTTCGCAAATACCAATCTAGCCGCAGTTAATACTTGGGTTATAAGCTGGGTTTTATTATTTTTTAGGCCGTCACCCACTATACCTAAAAGGAAGAGTTCTGGAGATAAGATTATATCTTGCTCTAACATTTCACAGAGCCATTGTCGTACTTTTGTCCAGAACCTTTTAGCTACTGGGCAGGACCACCACATATGATAATACGTGCCGACTTCTTTCTCGCATTTCCAACACGTGGGTGAGAGATTTGGAAACATTTTAGCTAACCTAGCAGGCGCTAGATGCCATCTGTGTAGCATTTTATAATGGTTCTCTCGGAATGTTGCTGCTTTTGTCATTTTAAAATTTCTGTTCCACGCCTCTTCCCAATCATTAAAATTAACACAATATCCAAAGTTTTTTTCCCAAATACTCAATTGGTTTTTTGCTCCCAGTTTCTCATGTGGCCCATTGAGGATATTAATTGCTCACCCACAATCTAGAGAGTAAAGCATACATTCTTACTTTTGCAATGCAGTCTTAACGTTCCTATCGAAGTTAAGTATGTAATCATTGCTCTCATGACACCCATGCATTTTGCAATACAGGTAGTCCTCGACTTACAAGAGTTTGTTTAGTGACCGTTCGACAGCACTGAAAAAAAATGGACTGATGACCATGATGACTTATGACCACACTTACGACCACTGCAGCGTCCCCATAGTCACATGAACAAAATCCAGATGCTTGACAACTGACCCGTATTTATAATGACTGGGGTGATCCCCTTTTGCGAACTTCCTACAAGCCAGGTCAATGGGGAAGCCAGATTCGCTTTACAAACCAGGTTACTAACCTAACAACTGCTTTGATTCACTTAACCACCGTGGCAAGAAAGATCATAAAATGGGACAAAACTCACTTAATAAATGCCTCACATAGCAATAGAAATCTTGGGCTCAACTGTGGTCGTAAGTCAAGGACTACCGGTACTCACAGCTCTGTGGTCCAACGGAAGAAATATAAGGGAATTTTGGGGTCTCTGGGGGGGTAAGGAAACTGTGGGGAAGCATTTTGTATATTTAGCGGGGGTGGGGCAGCGGTGAAATGCGGCTGGATCTATCCGGCCCACGGGAGGCGGTACGGCCAGCAGCGGGAGGCTCCGCTCACCCGCCGGGACATCATCACCAGTGGTGGGTTGCCCCCGGTTCAGACCGGTTCACAAGAACCGGTAGTAAAACTGGCGGGAGGCTCCGCCCACCGACCCGGATGTCATCAGGAAATTTCTGCGCATGCGCAGAAGCACGCACACACGTGAAATGAGCGAGCGCGTGCAGTCCCGTTGCAAACCGGTAGTAAAGATAAGTAGAACCCACCCCTGGTCATCACGACCCATTTTTGACCCTCTGCACATGTGCAGAAGAGGCACGCGCACTCACATTTCCGATCCAGTAGCGAAGGTAAGTGCATTTTACCCCTGGGGTGGGAGAATCTATGGAGCCGTGTTAGGCGTCTGGGCTGCGTGAGGAGGACACGCTCTGCTTTGTAACCACATTAGGAACAAGAGAACAAATCCAGTTAATCAATACCCCGAATGTATTTTCCGCAAAAGTGCATTACAACGAGCTTTGTAAAATACAAGTTAAGAGCCTTTAGGATGGTTGTGTCAAAAGCCCCGTTTCGAATCGTAATGAGTGACAGTCCCAAGGGTTTAGTTGTTCGAAGCCTTTGTAGTTAGGGCGGGAAAAAGTGACATCCAAAAAATGCTTTTGGGGGAACAGCATTCAGTTAGCTGCAAGTCTTGCTTGACACAGTGGGGAGCCTTGAATAGCACAGCCCTTCCATGCGAAGCACACATTATGCCGACTGCCAGTTTTTTCTCTCCTCTCCGGCTCTGGAAAGGAAGGGAAATCCCCCTGCTCCTTCCTGCACCTGGAGAAGACGTTGTAACTCAACTTGCAACCACTCGTTTGGTCACTGTTCAGGGTTACAACGGCACCGTAAAAAGTGATTTACGACCTCTACTCACAGTTACAACCATGGCAGCAACTCCATGGTCGCATGTTCAAAATTGGGGACTCTTAGTAACCACGTGGTTGCTCAGTGGCAAAGATGCTGAGCTTGTCGATCGAAAGGTCGGCAGTTCAGCGGTTCGAATCCCTAATGCTCCGTAACGGGGTGAGCTCCCGTCCCAGCTTCTGCCAACCTAGCAGTTCGAAAGCATGTAAAAAATGCAAGTAGAAAAATAGGGACCCCCCTTTGGTGGGAAGGTAACAGCGTTCCGTGAGCCTTTGGCGTTTAGTCATGCCGGCCACATGACCACGGAGATGTCTTTGGACAGCGCTGGCTCTTTGGCTTTGAAACGGAGATAAGCACCGCCCCCTAGAGTCGGGAACGACTAGCACATAGGTGTGAGGGGAGCCTTTACCTTTACCTTTACCTAGCAACCATGTATTTTCGATAGTTGCAGCATCCTGGGGTCACATGATCACATTTTACAATGGTTTTGCCAAAAACTGGCGTTTACTTCCATTTTTTTGGCAGAACTATACTGATAGCGAATCATTGGTTCACTTAACAATCGCAGTGTTCACTTAACAATGACAGCTGCTTTACTATCATAGTGGCTGCTTAATAATTGCTGTGAAAACAGCTGTAAATTTTACAACCATCAGGACTTATGGCTGTGATGGACAGGCTCCGTTACAGTCGACGGTCGAGGAATTTAGTGTTTGGAATTCTTGTTCAAAAGGATCACATAACAGGGATCAGAAAAGACCCCTGCTTGCCTAAGATCAGAGTGTGGTAAGTTGTATCTGTGATCTATGTACTAGGATCACCAGGTATCTCAAGGGCTTAGTGGCAGGACATTAGCTTTGCATGCTAATCAGTTCCATCCTGAACCTCACCAATTTAAAGTAACAGAAACAATCCAAGACCATTCTCGTAAAAGGAATTCAGGTATTCTCCTGATCTTGGGTGGGCCTTCAACTTCCAGAATCTCAGTAGCTAGCTAGCATGGCTGTGGCTGGGATTTTTGTGACTTGAAGTCTATTCATTTTTTCTCACCTCAAGCACAAAGTCCAGAAGTGGTTTCCAAGTGAAGTAAAAACAAAGTTACTGTATTTTTTGGACTATAAAATGTACCTGACTACAAGACACACCTAAATTGAGAAGAGGAAAACAACAAAAAAAGTTTTTGGCTTCCCTTTTTTGGGGCCTTTTTTTGGCCCTTTTCCGGCCTGTTTTCGGGGCTTTTTACAGCCCATTCCCCCCCCCCCCAAATGGGCTGAAAAAAGTCCCAAAACAGGCCGGAAAAAAGCCTCAAAAACAGGCCAAAAAGCCTCAAAATTGGGCTGAAAAAAGCCCTGAAAATGGACCCCAAAAAGCCTAGAAAATGGGCCAAAAAGCCTAGAAAATGGCCCCCCAAAACCTTGGAAATTGGCCAAAAAACCACTCGAATACGGGCCAAAAACAGGCCTAAAAAGTCCCAAAAATGGGCATGTGGAGGCCAAAAAACAGCCGGCAGGTGGGCAGGGCTTTGGTAATATTCTGCCTATAAGATGCACAGACATTTTCATTCCCTTTTGGGAGACAAAAAAGTGTGTCTTATAGTCCAAAAATACAGTAACTATACTCTTTTCTTTGATTAGGGCAGTCAATTTAGTCATCTCTGTTAATTCCAAGAATTAAACTTTGACTTTGAATGAAACCCTTCCTGTGGCTATGTAAGGATGGGGATCTCCTAAGAACTTCTATACCAGAAGGAGCAGAGCTGATGTATGTCTGGTGGCCTATCTGTCTTCACATCACATCTTCTTCCCTCCCCACAAAGAGACTGTACAAAGGGGTTGGGATTCTTACCAAGCAAGGTGTCATTCATCTCCTGGGCCCACACCAGACGGGGGATTCCTTTGAGTGCTGGTGCATCTTCTTTCTCTTCTCCGCTCCCACTGTCGCTCTCCATTGGGAGAAAGTCTCCAGGGACAGAGGGGATGTACCCTTCCTGGTCCATCTTGGCTTCCACCTCTCTCTCGGTGGGATAGATGGAAGGTAGTGAGCTTGGACCCACAAGCGAGTTGTCAAAGGCAGCTGGCTGCGGTATGTGTATAAACTCGGAGGTGCCGTGGAGTATGAATGGAGTCCTCACCTCAGGCAAACTCACGGCTGTGGTCTCCTCTCCGTCCTTGGCCTCATCTGGAAGGGATTGAGCAGAAGAAAAGAAGACGGTGTGATTGTGAGCAGGAGGCCCTGCAGTGGCACCATCTGGCCAATGGTAGTCACCATTGTCTTCCTCCGAGCTTTCGTGGTGACTTTGCTCGATCGTGCTGGATTCAAGGTGGCTCTCCCTGCTTTGAGTAGCCTGTTCCCAGCTACCTTGTGCCTCAGAAAGATCTAGGACTTCAGTGAAAGTGGAACCATCTGGAGGCCCCAGTATTGCTTTGTTTGTTCTGGTGGTCTCCATACTATCTTGATTGTCGTGCTCCACCAACCATGCCTCAGTTTTCTCAGGGAGGAATTGAGCTTCCTGCAAATACACATTTCCTGGTGTTGGGGTGATGATGTCTTTTGGGGAGAGTGTCACAGCTTCTTCTCCCCTCAGTTCAGATGCTTCTTCTGAATGTTGGCGGCCCTGTTTCAAGACGGCGTCTTTTCCCGCGATATTGAGGAGGCTCATCGTCTCCTCTTGGTTAACAAAATGCAGAGTTTCTGACTCCGTTTCTCCTTCGGCATCCTCTGGAAAGTTTTGGTGGCCCTCAAAAACAGGTCCTGGAAGCTCTTCGCCAAAGCTCACGGTTTTGACATGGCTTTCTCGGGAGCTGTAATCGTACTCTCCACTTGACTCATCAACGTGTGGCTTGTTCCTCCGGTGGTCAGAGGACAGAAGGGATTCTGCTAGGGTAACCACCTGTCCATGGCCAGAAAAGTCATCTTCATGGTCTCCAGCTTGGGTCACCCCTTGAAGGTAGTCGCTTCGCATGCTGGTCCCCACAGAAGCAACTTCAGGATCGTATCCTGTAGTCACAGCAATTTTCTGCAGATCAAGTAGAACATTAGCTGAGACCGGCAATGATATGGGAATGTGCTCATTGTATACATCCTTCTCCTGGATTCTTGGCCCAGAAATGGTCCAGTACCCTTGGTTGGTTCTTTCAACGCTTGTGTTTTCCAGAGAATGAGGTGTTGATGCAGGAGAAAAGGTGGTTTCCTTGGCGCCTCGATTCTCAAGTAACGGTAACCCTGGGGAGATACGCACAGGATTAAAACAGATGCATATATTAGGAGTGTACAGTGCTTCCAGTTTAATTCTCAAAAATGTTTCAGAACATGCAAATAGTGAATACAGCATCTGTCACTAACTTCTTAAAGTAGTCCTGTCTTTTCCTGGGATCACACACCCAGGACAGCTTCAAATCTTAGGACAAGATGCAGCTGCTTTAAAGAGTTGCAGAGAGATGTTGGGTTCATATCCTCATTTATAGACCCTTCGCATCCAGGACATAAATTGTTTCAACTCCTACCCTCAAAATGATGCTATAGAGCATTGCACACCAAAACAACTAGATACAAGAACAGTTTTTTCCCAAATGCCATCACTCTGCTAAACAAATAATTCCCTCAACACTGTCAAACTATTCACTAAGTCTCCATTACAATTACTATTCGTCTTCTCATCGTTCCTATCACCCATCTCCTCCCACTTATGACTGCAACTTTGTTGCTTGTATCCTTACGATTTATATTGATAGTGATTGTTTCCTAGTATGATTTGATTGCTTATTTGTACCCTATGACTATCATTAAGTGTTGTACCTTATGATTCTTGACGAATGTATCTTGTCTTTTTATGTACACCGAGAGGATATGCACCAAAGACAAATTCCTTGTGTGTCCAATCACACTTGGCCAATAAAGAATTCTGTTCTGTTCTGTTCTGTTCTGTTCTATTCTACTGTGTTTCCCTGAAAATATAGACCCTGTCTTATATTTTTTGAACCCTGAAATAAGCGCTTGGCCTTATTGCCATGCACTCAAAAGCCTGATTGGGCTTATTATCAGGGGATGACTTATTTTGAGGGAAACAGGGTATTCTATTCTATTCTATTCTATTCTATTCTATTCTATTCTATTCTATTCTATTCTATTCTATTCTATTCTATTCTATTCTATTCTATTCCATTCCATTCCAGTCCAGTCCAGTCCAGTCCAGTCCAGTCCAGTCCAGTCCAGTCCAGTCTTCTCTTCTCTTTTCTGTCCTGTCCTGTCCTGTCCTGTCCTGTCCTATCCTATCCTATCCTAAAGCACAGTTTGAAACAGAGTCCAAAGTATTGCATATCCGTGATACACACAAGTGGGCTCCTATCCAGTAAAAAAGACACAGTGAAACCTCATTTTAATGTAGAGGTAATCCTCGTTTAGTGACATAATTGGGACTAGCAAACCTGGCCATTAAACAAAACGGCTGCAACTGTGCTTACCATCTTACTTCAGCCTTGCTTTGCTCTGTAAACCTGCAAAGATCGTTAAATATGTGGATTGGTCATAAAGTTACTGTCAACCCTGAAGCGAACCGGGCTGGAGCGATCTTTTGCTGCTTCATGGTTGCCACAAGGCAGAAGGGAGAAAGGGGGGGCGGGGAGGGAGTAGATAGCCTGGCTTGGCAGTCAAAACAAAAAGTTTCCTGTGGGAACCAAGGTCATTTCAACAGGTGGCTGAGAGAGGAGGAGTGGTGGAGTAACCAAGTGACCAGCCAGCACCTCACTGGACCATGTGACTGATGACCTGAGGAAGGGGGGAACTTTCACTTTTTAATTAGGTGCAAAACCGCGGGAACTTTTAGAGTCGGTTTTCACCAATTGTGCTGATATGATGTATGCAATGAACCTGTTCTTTGAGGAATCTACCTGTCTCGGAGTTCTACTTTCAGTCGGTGCATTACTTGGAACGCTGACAGTTACATTTTCATCACCATCATAACTGTCAAAGGTCACTAAATGAGGCAGTTACTAAATGAGGACTACGGGTACAGTAATGGTGAGGGGATAACTCTGACTTGCAGGGCACGATGGCCTAGCGGTTAAGATGCTGTTTTTGTCAACTGGAAGGTTGGCAGTTCGAGATCCAAGTACTGCATGGAGTGAGCTTCTGTTATTTGCCCCAGCTCCTACCAACATAGCAGTTCAAAAGCATGTAAATCAGTGGTGGGTTGCCCCCGGTTCAGACCCATTTGCAAGAACTGGTAGTAAAACCGGTGGGAGGCTCCGCCCACTGACCCGGACGTCATTAGAAGTGATCTGCGCATGCGCGCGGGCACAATGCGAACCGGTAGTAGACGTAAGTAGAACCCACCCCTGATGTAAATGCAAGTAAATAAATGGGCACCATTTCAGGTAGAAAGATAACAGTGTTCTGTGCACCTGTTGGCCACATGACCACAGAAGCATCTTCGGACAACGCTGATTCTTCGGCTGTGAATCAGAGATAAGCACAAACACACACGCACCCAAGAGTCGGACACAATTGGGCAGGGGAAACCTTTAACTCTTTATTGCTTAGAAAGGTCCATGAAATTGAAGCGAAGGGCACCATGGTATTTTCATCATATAACGGTGCTCTCATCATGCAAATAAAATATACCACGGAGGAATTTACTCCATGGCATGCAAAGTTCATTGCTGGCTCAGGAATTCTGGGAGCTGAAGTCCACACGTCATAAATTTGCCATAGTTACCCACTATGGTTGTGATGAACTTGACTTAAAGTCTGTTGAATCAAGATTTCAGACTCTATGCCATCTTCTATTAAAGTTTCTTCCCTTCCCCTCTTGCTCACTCTCCCATGGCCAGCCCATCTGTCTGGGTGTTAATAAGTACAGGAAATTGGCACCTCTCCATCTGGGCCTCCGAAAGTGCCTGCGTGGAAGGGCTGCATATCATAGGCATTTGGCAACGGTTACAATGCCAAGGAGCATGTGGGAATGGTTTCTGTGGCAACTGCCTCCTTATTAGCTGCATCGCCTAGCAGCTATGGTCCTTTGAGCTAATGGGGTTCAGCAGGGAGATTCCTAAATTTCTAAGGTTCTTAATCTCCCTGGGAGGGTTAGAGGCTGGGGGTGAGAGTGGGGGGAGAGAAGGAGGGCTAGGATAAGCAGAGCAAGATGAAGAGTCTGTAGGAACACCCTTGAATGTTGTGGAGTTTCTAGCGATGAGAGAGAGAGAGAGAGAAAGAGAGAGAGAGAGAGAAAGAAAGAAAGAGAGAGAGAGAGAAAGAGAGAGAGAGAAAGAAAGAAAGAAAAGGAAGGAAAGAAAGAAAGAAAGAAAGAAAGAGAAGGGAGGGAGGGAGGGAGGGAGGGAGGGAGGGAGGACAGATTCTATAGCAATGAAAGAATTGGCTTTCAGTATTTATATATCTACCTATTAATTGCTCTCTAATTTCTTCTCTGTACGTGTCTGTGTCTATGTCTATGATAGGTTTGCCTAGCTATTTACTTCTCTGTGGTTGTCTACCTCTCATGCTTCTTTCCTTTCCTTTCCTTTCCTTTCCTTTCCTTTCCTTTCCTTTCCTTTCCTTTTTTCCTTTTTCTCTTTCCTTTTCCTCTCCTCTACATCTTTCCTTCCTTCCTTCCTTCCTTCCTTCCTTCCTTCCTTCCTTCCTTCCTTCCTTCCTTCCTTCCTTCCTCTCTTTCTCTCACTCCCATGAACAATGTATTCCCCTCAGTCCAGAATACTTAGTCAGTTTCAGCACATGCTTTTTGTTTAAAATTCAGAAAGATCTGGTCAAGACTCTGTCTGTCTAAAAGACAAAACCGCCTGACTTTTTTTTGGCAGGATTACTGGATGGGTCTTTTGTTAAGAGAAGCCCATGTCAGAGCACAGCGAGGAGGGCTTTTTCTACAGAAGGATCGTGACTCTGAAATGCCTTCCAAATGTGTCAGATATCAAAGCTGTGCCTTTTTATACGCCAGCATGAAAAGCATCTGTGCACGTTATCACTGGCTTTTCCTACGTTCCAGCAAGCAAAAATTTGTCTTCATCCTTTTCATTTAGGGATTTATACTTTATTATTTCATACCGTTCGTGGCACATGATCCCTGTACATTATTTTGAGCGCCCACTGGAATGAGGGATGAAGCATTAATGACCATAAATACATCACTTTTTCCAGGGGCCCTAAGAATGCAAAAAAAAAATATAACCAGATTAATTAAAAAAAAACCACACAATAATGATTCCATCTGGTTCTTTTTCCAAAATGCCCACAACAGGGCATGGTTGTCTGCCCAAGTTTCTGAACGGGATGACTCAAAATATTTGGACATTCACACTGTCAGTGTTTATTTAAAAAAACAACAACAGAAATCTCCCCAAGGACACTATTAACAGGATCAAGAGAACTCGAAGATTTGCAGAGAAATAAATGTTTTAGGATGGTCAAACCGCCTTCTAGGTTTGTACAGACAAAACCTCGATTGAAAACCATTCGTTTAGTGACCATTCAAAGTTACGACGGCATTGAAAAAAGTGACATGACCGTTTTCCCACACTTGCGACCGTTACAGCATCTCTGTGGGTCACATGATCAAAATTCGGATGCTTGGCAACTGACTCGTATTTATGACGGTTGTTCCTGGGGTCATGCCAGTGGTGGGTTGCTATTGGTTCTCCCCGGTTCTTGCGAACCGGTAGATACCACCTCTGCCTGGCCCCACCCCCAATCAATTCGCTGCCTCCTGAGTCCCAGCTGATTGGCTAGAAGGAAAAAATCAGGGCTCACTTGACAAAGAAGAGGAAAAAAAACCCAAGGCACCATAGCTTTAAATTGAGAAGCCAAGAAGCCTCCCAACTGATCAGCTAGAACCGATCCTCTCCTTGTAAACCGCTTGGTGGTGGTAGATTGGCAATTGAGGCCAAGCTGCCTGAAAGCGGTTTCCGATGCTCTCGGTGGTGGCAGAGTGGCAAAAAACTGTTTAAATTCTTGCCCTGGTGCTTCAAAGGGCCACCCTACAGCTGATCAGTGGTTTAAGGCAGTGTGGTGGTAGACCAGTGCGCTCCAAAAACAAATGGGTAGACCAGTACGGCTCTGCAAGCAGTTAAAAGCCTGGTAGACCAGTACCTCTGCTAAATCCTAAAGAATTGTTTGTCCCATGACCACCAAACCACGCCCACAAAATAAGCCACGCGTACAGAACCAGTAGTAAAAAATTTTAGAACCCACCCCTGGGTTATGTGGTTATCTGACAAGGTTTCAAAAGGGAAGCCAGGTTCACTTAACGGTGTTACTAATTTAACAATTGCAGTGGTTCATTTAACAACTGTGGCAGGAAACGTCGTAAAATGGAGCAAAACTCACAACCACGGTCTCACTTAGCAACAGAAATTTTTGGGCTCCATTGTGGTCGTAAGTCAAGGACTCCATGTAGAGAAGTCTGACTGATTGGAAGGCTCCCTGGACCCTTTTCCAAGAATCCAACTTTACGTGCATGTGATAAAACTTAATATTCTTATTGGTGTTATCAAGATATCAGCTCCAGGTCTTGATGGAAGGGAATCGAAAGCAAGAAAGCTGAAGAGAAGTACAAGTAGTTCTCAACTCACAACCTTAATGGAGCCTGCCCATTACAGTTATAAGTCGTACAGGTCGTAAAGCAGATCAGTCATGTAACCAGCTCAATTTTATCTGTTTTGCAGCGGTCGTTAAGCGAATGCCACGGTTTGCTACAACAGGGATTTGTTGAAAACTCGTAGATGTTTTCAACATGTAGATGTTTAAGTTTAAGTTTAAGTTTATTAAATTTTTATACTGCCCTTCTCCCGAAGGATTCAGGGCGGTGTACAGCCAAGATAAAAAACCAACAATATAAAAGTTAAAAACAATTTAAAATTATTAAATAGTTTCGCCAATCATCTAAAATAAAATAACCCATTAAAATAATATTTTAGGCCAGCCCTGCTTGATGGAATAATACCGTTTTAAGGGCGCGGTGAAAGGTACAAAGATCGGAAATCCGACGAATCTTCGGGGGCAGCTTGTTCCAGAGGGCAGGTGCCCCCACAGGGAAGGCTCTCCCCCTGGGGGTCACCAGTCGACACTGTCTAACCGACGGCACCCTGAGGAGACCCTCTCTGTGGGAGCGTACTGGTCGGTGGGAGGCTATCGGAGGCAGAAGGCGGTCTCGTAAGTATCCAGGTCCTATGCCATGGAGCGCTTTAAAGGTGGCAACCAACACCTTGAATCGCACCCGGAAGACCACCGGGAGCCAGTGCAGCTCACACAGGAACGGTGTTACATGGGAGCACCGAGTTGCCCCCATAATCACCCACGTGGCCACATTCTGGACCAGCTGGAGCCTCCGGGTGCTCTTCAAGGGGAGCCCCATGTAGAGAGCGTTCAGCAAAAACATCATAAATCATGGTCATATGACTACAGGACGTAAATACAGCTGAGAGCCATAGTTCGGCCACATGATTGGGGGAGGACCATTGGTACTTTGCAGTGGTGGGATTCAAATAATTTAACAACCGGTTCTCTGCCCTAATGATTTCTTCCAACAACCAGTTCACCAAACTGCTCAGAAAGTTAACAACCGGTTCTCCCGAAGTGGTGCGAACCGGCTGAATCCCACCACTGGTACTTTGGCTCCAGGTCATAAGTCCTCTTTCTAAGGTTTCGATAATTTCGATTAGTTGCTAAGTGACTGATCCTAAAGGGAGGACTACATGTATACCAAAGCAGGTTAACTTTCCAGAATTCAGTTCTTTCTACCCTGATTTCTGGTCCTTTTCTCCCTCCCTTCCCCTGCCAGCTCTGGCAGCTGCCATCCCACAGCTCAGCGTTGTACCAGATGCTTATTCTTAATTTGAGCATCGGCAAACGATTCACCCAACCCGCTGTGCAGCCGTAAGTGTCAAAATTATGCACACTTGCAAAATAACTCTGTCTTCAGAGACTCCGCTCTCTCTCCTCCCTCTCTTAATTGGTGCTAACACTTTTCAGCCGAAAATTATGCCTGAGTGCATTACATCAGGTTGCAAACATGTGCTAATTGGCACCAATGGCTACTTAAAGCTCTTTCAGGAGGCAGAGTTTTAAAGCCAGGCAGGAAACGTTGATTTTTGGAGCAGAGGGAAAGAGAGTTTAAAAAAATCCACACAAAATCAGCAGCCCAAAGGCAGAGTGGGTCTGAAATTGGAAGGCTAAGAGAATTCCATCTGATCCCTCAAACATAAACACAGGGATCTTCCTTATTTACACACACACACACACACACACACACACACACATATATATATATATATATATATATATGTTTTCTGAGGTTTTCGCGGGTATTTGTATGCAGGTCTTTGGTTATTCGGGTTTTCTCCCGCATAAAATTGGAAGTGTCTTGGCAACGTTTCGACGAAGTCTCATTCGTCATCTTCAGGCTGGTGTTCTCGGCTTCGTGCTTCTAGGAGCAATGTGTGATCACAGCTGTTTCTTCCTTTTAACTGCCAGTGGGGGTGGGAGCTGATTGGGTGGGAGCATGGGCGGCTCCCATGCTATTAACTGCCATTGGGTGGCAGTTAAAAGGAAGAAACAGCTGCGATCACACACTGCTCCTAGAAGCACGAAGCCAAGAACACCAGCCTGAAGATGACGAATGAGACTTCGTCGAAACGTTGCCAAGACACTTCCAATTTTACGCGGGAGAAAACCCGAATAACCAAAGACCTATACACACACACACACACACACACACACACACACACACACACCATAATATATATTATAGATGCTATTAATTATATTAATAGGAGTAATAGGAGTGATTCTGGGTAGCTTGATATAGGAAATAGGACAGAAACCTATTTCCTATATCAAGCTACCCAAGATCGCTCGATAGTGAAATGGGCGGCATATAAATTTAATAAATAAATAGCAATAGTACTTAAGTCTTCTCTCAAAGGGGATTTTTCAAAAGGCAACTGGACCATCTTTCCTTGAGAAAGAAGAAGACATTTCGCTTCTCGTCCAAGAAGCTTCATCAGTTCATGGATGAGAAGCGAAACATCTTGCTTAAGGAAAAACATAGTCCAGTTGCCTTTTGAAAAAGCACCTTTGAGACAATCATGACCTGGATGGATGACTGAGAATCTCCACAGACCCTTAGATTTATATATCGCTTCATAGCCGTCTCTAAGCGGTTTACAGAGTGAGCATATTGCCCCCCCTCCCACCCGCAACAATCTGGGTCCTCATTTTACCGACCTCGGAAGAATGGAAGGCGGAGTCAACCTTGAGCCAGTCAGGATCGAGCTCGTCACAGTGGGCAGAGTCAGCCTGCAATACTGCATTCTAACCACTGTGCCACCACAGCTTATGTTAAATCAGGGGTGTCAAACACAATTTCATTGAGGGTCACATCAGGGCTTTGGTTGACTTCGGGGGGCCGGGCGGGCATAGCCAACTGGGTGGGTGTGGCCAGCTTGATGCCACTCCCCAAACTGCTGACATGTTTCCTCTTTGCATTGGGTAGACCGGGCCGAAGCCACAGTGGCCTAATGTTTCCTCTTCACATTGGGTAGAGCAGGCCGAAATGACGCGGGCTGGCCTCTTACATTTTTCAGGATGGCCCCACGGGCTGGATCCGACCACATCCAGCCCGCGAGCCTTGTGTTTGACATCCCCGTGTTAAATATTAAGGCTGCGCAACTGTTTGAGGAGATTGCTTGAAAATCTTCTCGACAATCCCGTGAGGTAGAGCAGGCGAGAGATAAGATTTGCGCAGAGCTTTAGGGCCAAATGGGGATTTGAACCCAGCCAAATCAGGAAAGCAGTGATTATTTCAGAGAGGGCTCTGTGAGGTAAAACTCTGAACACGGCTATCCCAGACTGCGTCAGAGTTTTCTGCAACAGGGACTAATGTAAGCAATTCATTAGCATATGGAGAGTGAGTCAATTCTTCCACACCTACCTGGCACCCCCCACGTGTTCGCTTAACTTTAGCAATTAATGTATGTGAAAAATGTTATAAAGAAAAGAAAATTCTGCTCCTTTTATTCCCTCTCTTTTTAAATTAGATTTGGTGGCCACGGGCAATGAATGCTACAAAGAAGTAAACAAGCTGCCATTCCCTTATTAACTGGAGATGGGGTAAGACATAAAACTGAAATGCAGTGTTTGATCGAAACGCATACAGGTAGTCCTCAACTTACGACCACAAGGGAGCCCAAAATTTGTCGAAATTTGTGAGAAACTTGTTAAGCGAGTTGGCTCCATTTTGCAACTTTTCCTGCCACGTTTGTTAAGTGAATTACTGCACTTCTTAAATTAGTAATGCAGTTATTCTTAGGGAGTCTGGTTTCCCCCACTGACTTTGCTTGTCAGAAGGTTGCCAAAGGGGATCACGTGACTCTAGGACACTGTGACTGTCATAAATGTGAGTCGGTTGTCAAGCATCCGAATGTAAATCACGTGACCACGGGGATGCTGCAACGGTCATAAGTGTGAAAAATGGTTATAAGCCACTTTTTTCAGTGCCGTCGTAACTTTGAACGGTCACTAAATGAACTGTTGTAAGTTGAGGACTAACTGTACTTAACCAATATACTGTACCCCTTCTGTGGCTACAACCAGTATTATAGATAATCCTTGATTTATAGCCCATTCATTTAGTGAGCATTTGAAGTTACAACGGCACTGGAAAAAAATGATTTATGACCAGTCCTCACACTTAAGACTGTTACAGGATACCCATAGCCACGTGATTGTGATTTGGGCACTTGGCATGCAGCTCACACTTACAATCGTTGCAGCATCCTGCAATCATGTGACCACCATGGCCACACTGAGTGTTTCAGAACCAGAGACAAATTCCTCGTATGTCCAGTGTTGGGATTCAGCCGGTTCGCACCTATTCGGGAGAACCGGTTGTTAACTTTCTAAGCAGTTTGGAGAACCGGTTGTTGGAAGAAGTCTTATTTTGTTTTTTCCCACTTTACAGGGATAATCCTGTAAGGAAGGCAGGAAGGAAACATTCTGGTATTGTTTCTAGCCTAATCTTTATTGTCCTGCTTACAGAAACTGCCTCTTTGGTTAACCCTTATTACATTGTAACAGCTAAGGCGAAGCGCCCATCAACATAAGTGATGTTGAGTTGGCTACACCCTCACGGTCACATGACCACCAAGCCACACCTACCCAGCTGGTCATTAGGGCAGAGAACCGGTTGTTAAATTATTGGAATTCCACCACTGTGTATGTCTAATTGCACTCGGTCAAATAAAGTATTCAATTCCGTTCAAGTTCACCATTTGAGACCTCCTCAATAGGCTTCTGATGGTCACAAGTTATGGTCAGGTGATGACCATGGCAAAAAAAGGTTCATAAAATGAGGTTCATTTACATGATACCTCACTTAACATCCACACCGCTTAATGATGAATGTTCCGATCCCAATTGGGGTTATAAGTCGAGGACTTCCTGTCGTGTACCAAGTCTAGCTATTATAATACTGTCCCGCAATAATCCTGATTTGGTATCCCTTCACAGTACTGTGGGATATGAACAGCATAGCAATAGCACTTAGACTTATATATCGCTTCACAGTGCTTTACAGCTCTCTCTAAGCGGTTTACAGAATCAGCCTATTGCCCCCAACAATTTGGGTCCTCATTTTACCCACCTCGGAAGGATGGAAGGCTGAGTCAACCTTGAACTGGTGAGAATCGAACTCCTGGCACTAGGCAGTGACTCAGCCCACAATACCGCATTCTAACTGCTGCGCCACCACAGCTCTGGAAATAGGATCTAAGCCCAGCCACTCCCATTAGGAAAGATCCCTCTTCTTAAGGTGCTTCCACAATTTACAGGCTCCCTACGCTCAATGGAAGGATGTTTCCAGCAGAAACCAAATTCCAAATCAACTTACTGTTTCCGTCAACTTCGTTGGACAGCGAGTAGCTTATATCTCGCTCAAGAGGAGAGGCAGGGCTTGGGAACATACCAGCCGAGGTCTCAATGGCGTTGTCTACCATTTCGTGCCCTCCCAAGGCCAAGACGGTCAACGTAGTGGGTAACATGGTGCTACCCTCTGGGTTCCCATCGACAGCCAGCTCGTCTTTCCACTGTTCCTGGAAGTACTGCTCGTTCAGTCCCGTGTAAAGATTCTGATTTGATTCAGGGATGCCAGCCAGAACTGGTGTTGCCCCAGTGGCAGCGAGGTGGCCTTTTGGAGAAGTGGGGGCAGGAATTAGGAAAGGACTTGTTGGATCTTCCTTTCGGATTTGAACTTGAGATGGCTGTGGAGAAGCAGTATCCTGCGGGAATAAACCCTCCGTGTTTCCCTGCAACCAGGTCGGAGTGACCAGATGAGGAACTGCTTCTGGTGAGATGCCATCTTCAGCGTCTCCCTCCAAAGACATCTTGCCCAACATTGAAACCACACTCAGTGACTCTTCAGTGACGTTCACCTTATGAGCATCATCAACTACAGTGAAGAGTTTGCCGTCGTGAAGAACATCTACAGAGGGTTCTGTGGAAGCCCCTCGAACTTCTCCATTTAGAAAAGAGACCTTGGGTACCATGGACCTCTCTTCCACGCTTTCCCTTCCAACTGGGAAAGCCGTTACCATCTGGAGCTGCTCGTCCTCTTCCAGTAATGGCACTGCCACTTTGTGTAAGGGGCCGTAAAGATCCTTGGCTGATTCTTTGGAATCTGCTGACATGATCGCTTCCTCGTTTTCCCTGGGGAATAGCTCATTCTGGCTCAAGTAGGACAGGTCAGGATCGTGCTCCACCAAGATGTTCTCCATTCCTGATTCGTGGCTTCCCTCTGAATATTGGTCCATGGGCTGATGGACAGTTTCTTCTACAAAGGGTGCCCTGTCTGGTATCTTGGCCAACTGATGCCCTGCAAAGGGATAAAAAAGAGAATGGTGGATTCAGGAAAAACTCAACCCCTGGGGAAAAACCCTTTCTGAACAGATGCTTTCCAAATTGACATTCTAGAAAGAGTGCAGAGAAGAGCCACAAATGTGATTAGGGGACTGGAGGCTAAAACAACATATGAGGAACAGTTGCTGGAATTGGGCATGTCTACTTTAATTAAAAGAAGGACTAGGGGTGACATAGAATAGAATAGAATAGAATAGAATAGAATAGAGAATAGAATAGAATAGAGTAGAGTAGAATAGAGTAGAATAGAATAGAAAATGTAGAATAGAATAGAATAGAAAATAGAATAGAATAGAAAATGTAGAATAGAATAGAATAGAGTAGAATAGAATAGAGTAGAGTAGAATAGAGTAGAATAGAATAGAATAGAATAGAATAGAATAGAATAGAATAGAATAGAATAGAATAGAATAGAATAGAATAGAATAGAATAACAGAGTTGGAAGAGACCTTCGATGTCTTCTAGTCCAACCCCCTGCTTAGGCAGGAAACCCTACACCACTTCAGACAAATGGTTATCCAACATCTTCTTAAAAACTTCCAGTGTTGGAGCATTCACAACTTCTGGAGGCAATTTGTTCCACTGATGAATTGTTCTGTCAGGAAATTTCTCGTTAGTTCTAGGTTGCTTTTCTCCTTGATTAGTTTCCTCCATTGCTTCTTGTCCTGCCCTCAGGTGCTTTGGAGAATAGTTTGACTCCCGCTTCTTTGTGGCAACCCCTGAGATATTGGGAGACTGCTATCATGTCTCCTCTAGTCCTTCTTTTCATTAAACTAGACATACTCAGTTCCTGCAACCGTTCTTCATATGTTTTAACTTCCAGTCCCCTAATCATCTTTCATACACATGATAACAGTGTTCCAGTTCCCACAAAGAAGAGGGTTAATGGTTGCCACAAAGAAGTGGGAGTCAAGCTATTCTCTAAAGCACCTGAAAGCAGAACAAGAAGCAATGGGTGGAAACTAATCAAGGAGAGAACCAGCCTAGAACTGAGGAGAAATTCCTTGTCAGTGAGAACAATTAACCAGTAGAATGGCTTGCCTCCAGAAGTTGTGGGTGCTCCACCACCAGAGGTTTTCAAGAAGACATTGGACAACCATTTGTCTGAAATAGTATCGCGTTTCCTGCTTGAGCAGGGCGTTGGACTAGAAGACCTCCAAGGTCCCTTCCAACTCTGTTATTCTGTTCAATGTGCCGGACTTCAACTCCCAGAACCCTTAGTCATGGCTGCCCTGACTGAGGTATCCTGGGGGTTGAAGACCAGCCCACCTGAGGTAGAGAATTGGCAAAGGCTGTTCTAGAAAAATTAAAAGAGAGAAAAGATAGATTAAAAAAACAAATCAGCCAGCGAGGCATGCAAAGATTGGATAGAAAGCATTTATATTCAAAATAGGAAAGGGGGAGAAGGGAGGGGAGAAACATTCACTTGTGCAGCTCAGACAGATGCGTCCAGGCAATGCCTCCGGCATACTAATAGGCATTCCCTGGAGCACAGGGTGTGGGTGTGCATGTGTGAGCATTAAGAGTGAGCACAGAGAAGGCTGGCGTGGAAATATAATTAACTTAGAAACGATCTTCATCATTATTCCAGTCTATCTTGGACAAGCTGTCCCAGGAATCTTGGTCCCTTGTATGTCGAAAGCAGGACTTTAAACTTGAATCAGGACAGGTGGTCCTCGACTTATGATGGTCACTTAGCTACAACTTCCAACTTATGGCAGATCTCTCCAGGGCTTCTTACAACCCAGATTCAACATTTTGAGCATTTGCCAAACAGCCTGCATTGATGTCGGTTTGCAGTGCCCCACGTTCATGTGACTGATTTACGTTTTTCGCCAGAAAACTGGCATTCTGGTTTCCGCTCCCCACCCTCCAACCCCCCCAAAAAAGAGAAAAGAAAACTCATCATTTAGTGACAATTCGAAATTACAACAAGGAGCCCTGGTGGCGCAGCAGACTAAAGCAGACTAAAGCGAGCTGCACTGGCTTCCAGTGGCCTCCCGAGTGCGTTTCAAGGTGTTGGTTCTTACCTTTAAAGTGCTCCATGGTTTAGGACCTGAGTACTTATGAGACCACTTACTGCAACTGATAACCTCCCACCAACCAATACGCTCTCACAGAGTAGGCCTACTCATAGTACCATCATTATAACAATGTCGTCTAGTAGTTCCAAGGGAGAAAGCCTTCTCTGTGGGGGCACCTATTCTTTGGAACAAAATACCCCCTGGAATACGAATAATCCCAGATCTTCGCACTTTCCGACGTGCCCCGAAGACCTTTCTGTTTCAACAAGCAGGGCTAGCATAAACACCTAAATTCTATGCCAAGGTGTTAGCAGATACACCAAGTTGACTCAATTTATTATTTACTGTTTATAAATAAAAAATAAAAAATAATAATTATATGTATATGAAATCTTAATCTGTTCACCGCCCTGAGTCCTTCGGGAGAAGAGCGGTATAGAAATCAAATAAATAAATAAATAAATACATACATACATACATACATACATACATGCATACATACATCACTGTTATTAACATCAAGCTGTCTGCAATTACTGCAAGTTCAAATCTCACCAGGCTCGAGGTTGACTCAGCCTTCCATTCTTTCTAAGGTAGGTAAAATGAGGACCCAGATTGTGGGGGCAATAAGCTGACTTTGTATAAATATACAAAAGTATGAAGGCTATTGCTTAATGCATTGTAAGCTGCCCTGAGTCTCCGGAGAAGGGCGGCATATAAATCAATTAAAAAAAAACAAAGAAAAAAAAGAATACAAAAAAATAGTGAATTATGACAATTTTTCAGAGTTTAGAAAAATGGCCATGTAATCAAAATTCAGGCACTTGGCAACTGACTCATATTTATGACGCTTTGCAGGTGCATCACATGATCCACCTCTTATGACTTTTTCTTCAAGGAAAGTCAATGGGGAAACTGGATTCACTTAACAACCATGTTACTAATATAACAACTGCAGTGATTCACTTAGCAACTGTGGCAAGAAAGGTCATAAAGTGGGGCAAAACTCTCTTAACAACCGTGTTGCCTAGTGACAGAAATTTTGGGCTCAAAATTTCAGGAACTATCTGTATAGCCCTTAAAGAGGTAGTCCTCAACCTTACGACCACAACTGGGCCCTAAATGTATGTTGTTAAGTGAGACATTTGTTAAGTGAGTTTTGTCCCATTTTACGACATTTCGTGCCCAAGTTGTTAAGTGAATCACTGCAGTTGATAAGTTAGTAACCTGGTTGTTAAGTGAATTTGGTTTCCCCATTGACTTTGCTTATCAGAAGGTCACAAAAGAGGGGAATCACATGATCCCGGATCGCTACAGCCGTCATAAGTATGAACCAGTTTTGATCGTATGACGATGAGGATGCTTCAAAGGTCATAACTGTGAAAAATGGTCGCAAGCCAATTTTTTTCAGTGCCATTGTAACTTCGAACGGTCACTAAATGAACTGTTGTAAGTCGAGGACTCCCTGTATTCTCCTCCCACCATTATTTTACCATCCTGTTGAGCTCAGAGAGATGGGGAAGGGAATAGTTAAGTGTACTCCAATAGGTGAACTCAGGGGTGAGCTTCAAAAATTTTTAGCAAGGGGTTCTCTGCCCAGTTGCTGGGTGTGTGGCCATGGTGGGCGTGGCCTAGTCTGTCTCCTGCACCATGGCAGGGGAGGGCAAAAACCTCCGGGAGGGCAAAAACGGCCTTCCCAGGCTCCGGAGGCCCTCTGGAGGCCAGAAATGTTCCCGTTTCCAGCCTTCCCAAACTTCCGCTAGGCCCATTTTTCACCCTCCCTGAGCCTCTACGGCGCAAGTGGTGGGTTGCCCCCGGTTCAGACGGTAGTAAAACCGGCGGGAGGCTCCGCCCACTGACCCGGACATCATCATAGGTGATCTCCGCATGCGCAGAAGCGTGTACGTGCGATGCAAACCGGTAGTAAAGGTTAGTAGAACCCACCCCTACTCCACGCGCATCCTGCACTTACCTGCATCCAAAACGGGCTGTGTGGGGACTCCTGGGAGGGGAGGTTCAGGATGGGTGGGGCCAGCCAGGAGTGGGATTTGGGAGTTCTCCGAACTGCACAGAATCTTAGATAGAGGTTCTCCCGAACCATGGATGAAATGCTCCCAGTTCAGACTGGATCACCCGATCCGGTAGCTATGGTGGCGGATGGTTCGGAGAACCAGTAGCAAAAATCCCTGCCCTCCCGATGCCCAGCTGAGCGGCGCGATCATCAGAGGCTTTTTTTTTAACTTTTAA
>WNWU01000001.1:92582560-92597406 GCA_012654045.1 Ptyas mucosa
TAGAATAGAATAGAATAGAATAGAATAGAATAGAATAGAATAGAATAACAGAGTTGGAAGGGACCTTGGAGATCTTCTAGTCCAACCCCCTGCTTAGGCAAGAAACCCTACAACACTTCAGACAAATGGTTATCCAACATCTTCTTAAAATCTTCCAGCGGTGGAGCATTCACAACTTCTGGAGGCAATTTGTTCCACTGATTAATTGTTCTAACTGTCCGGAAATTTCTCTTTAGTTCTAAGTTGCTTCTCTCCTTGATTAGTTTCCACCCATTGCTTCTTGTTCTGCCTTCAGGTGCTTTGGAGAATAGTTTTGACTCCCTCTTCTTTGTGGCAACCCCTGAGATATTGGGAGACTGCTATCATGTCTCCCCTAGTCCTTCTTTTCATTAAACTAGACATACTCAGTTCCTGCAACCGTTCTTCATATGTTTTAACCTCCAGTCCCCTAATCATCTTTGATACACATGATAACAGTGTTCCAGTTGCCACTAAGAAGAGGGTTAATGGTTGCATAATGGCATCGTCATGCAAATACCACCATGACATACATGCAGGGGTGGGATTCAGCCGCTTCGGGTGAACCGCTAGCTCCGACGATCCGGTGGGCCCGCCCGCCCTTCCCCTGCGCTTTACTGACCTACATCCTCCCAGCTGATTCGTGCGGCAGAGCGGATTGCCACGCCTCAACTGTGTTACTCGCGAAGTGTGCTATCACTGAACCGATTGTTAACCGGTAGGATTCCACCACTGCATAGATGCCTCCTGACATCTAATGCAGGTAGAGAAGTTGGGACATTTACAAGATGACATCCGTACACATGTGTCATCATTGTCTCTCCCCCATGCATGCCTCTGCTGTAGACACAGCCTACAGATGGCCAGAGACAAAACAGTCCCTAGTTCTGCTTTGGGGCGAGAATACAGGAAATCCTTGTCTTACAGTCATTTGTTTGAAGTTACAATGGCACTGAAAAATGTGATTTACGACTGGTCCTCGCACTTACAACCGTTGCAGCATCCCCATGGTCATGTAATCAAAATTCAGGTTGGGTGGCAACTGGCATCTACGGGGAGTCCTCGATTTACGACCACAAGGGAGCCCAAAATTTATGTTGTTAAATGAGACGTTGGTTAAGTGTGTTTGCCCCATTTTACGACCTTCCTTGCCACCATTGTTAAGTGAATCACCGCAGTTGATAAGTTAGCCACTCCGTTGTTAAGTGAATCTGGTTTCCCGCTTGGCTTTGCTTGTCAGAAGGTCACAAAAGGGGATCACATGACCTTGAGGCACAGCAACGGTCATAAATGTGAACCTAAGCATCTGAATTTTGATCACATGACCAAGGTCATAAGTGGGAAAACCAGTCATAAGTCATTTTTTTCCATATGGTTGTGACTTTGAATGGTCACTAAATGAACTGTTGTAAGTCGACATAAATAACTGCATTATAAATAGCTGTATTTATAATGGTTGCAGTGTCCTGGGGATGCATGATCAACATCTGCGATCTTCCCAGTCAGCTTCCGACAAGCCAAGTCAATGGGAGAAGCTGGATTTGCTTAATGATTGCGTGATTCACTTTTTTTTTTAAATTTGATTTATATGCCGCCCTTCTCCGGAGACTCAGGGCGGCTTACAATGCGCTAAGCAATAGCCTTCATACTTTTGTATATTTATACAAAGTCAGCTTATTGCCCCCACAAACTGGGTCCTCAATTTACCTACCTTAGAAAGGATGGAAGGCTGAGTCAACCTTGAGCCTGGTGAGATTCGAACCTGCAATAATTGCAGGCAGCTGGTGTTAATGGATGCTTTAGACCACTGTATTACCAAGGCTCTTAATTTAACAATCTCAGTGATTTGCTTAACAACTCCAGTGAAAATCAGACACGACTTGCTCACTGATGGGTTTGTTTTTCTATGTTGTGCCATCCTATGTTTGTGAAGTGGTTGTTTTGTTTCTCCAAAGTACAGATCTGCACAAGCCTCACTGCACTGTTCTGCATAGATCACATTGCTCAGTTTGTGTCTGGGTGCTTTATCCTTGGGGTGGACAAGCTTCTGCCTTTGTGTTTTCTTGAGTTTGAAGTCTGTCTATATGCTGTGTTGGTTGAAAATCCCCCTGAGCTTTTTTGGATAGTCCTGTAACATATGGAATGACAACTTTTGCTTCGATTATTGTTCTCTTCTTTGTTATGGAGTCCAGCTGCATTTTGAAAAAATACCTTTGGGACAACCATGACCTGGATGACGGAGAATGTTCATAGACATTTAGACTGGTTGCCACTTATTTTCCAAATACAATTCAATATATTGGCTTCCCTCTTCAAAGTGCTCACTAATTTTAAAGCCTAAGTACCTTAGCAACCTCTCCAGACACCAAGATTGAAAATAGAACCCCTGGATATAAATTGTTTCAACTTCTACCCTCAAAACGATGTTATAGAGCATTGCACACCAGAACAACTAGACACAAGGGCATTTTTTCTCGCACGCCATCACTCTGCTAAACAACTAATTCTCACAACACTGTCAAACTATTTACTAAGAATATATTACTATTATTATTCTCATCATTCCTATTACCTATCTCCTTTCTAACTTACGACTATAACCTTGTTGCTTGTATCTTTCCAGTTTATACTGTTTTATTTAGTTTCCTAGTATGATTTTGATTGCTTATTTAGTATCCTATGACTATCACTAAGTGTTGTATCTTAAGATTCATGATGAATGTATTTTGATGTACACTGAGAGCTTATGCACCGAAGACAAATTCCTTGTGTGTCCAATCACACTTGGTCAATAAAGAATTCTATTCTATTCTATCTATTTTACAAGCTCTGTTTGTCACAAGCAGGAGAAGGCTTCATCCTGAATTGTTTCTAAACTTGAAAATCTGTTTTCATTGCATTCAAATAAGTAAAATCCAGATTGTTTGGACACCTTCTGGACCAAATCTTATTCTTAAAGAAGGTTTTGAGCTTCGTCTTCTACTTTTCTCGATTTATTGGTTGATTAATTGGATTTACATCCCTCTTTCTCCCAGCAGGTCTATGGAGCTCTGTAAGATTCTGCCTTCCAATTATATATCCATAAAAAAAAGAAAGAAAGAAAGAAACTTCAGAGGTAGGCTGGGCTGAGAAACACTGACTGGCATTAGATCATTCTTTTCTATTTTGTGCGCCGTGTCTTTGCTTCTATTTGTGTCACTGCAACTTTGATGGTTTTGCCAAGCTGGAAAGCAGGGTATAAATTAAATCAATCCATCAATAATAGGGATGCTTTTGGGAGATGCTGACAGAGAATTGCTCACATTAACAATGCTCTTTTTCCCAGAGACTTGAAAGCCCAGGCACCAACAGGCCAATTGTGCTTTTTTGCAATGCAGACACAGGGACCAGAGAGGGGCCATTTAGGCTGGCTTTTGCGGAGAAAATAATTGCAACCATTACTCAGGGTGAAAACCAGCTTCTTAGATAAAAAGTTCCTAGTTCACGGTTGTGAATAATAGGGGGTAGCTGAAAACAATTTCTGCCTTCAGACTCGAGAAATCTCTTAGCCTACGCTGACCTCATGGATTTTGATTGCATTCGCTGCTTCTTCAGAAACATATGGACTAGAATCTTTGCACTTAAGGTGGGGAGGGGGGTCTGTGGTTCAGGAAAGAGAATCTCTGCCTGCAGATCTTCGCTAGTTCAAATGAAGATACCTCCCATTGAAATAATTAGTTATAGCATGTAATGTTCAGCAGGTGAGCAGGGCTGGCCAGTATTTGGATAGGAGAGGGCTGGGCAGCCCATATATAGAAGTATCCTGGAAAATTGATAAACCTTCTAGAGATAGCTAGATAGGTAGGTAGGTAGATATCATAGGTGGATGGATAGAGATAGATGTGATGGATGGATGGATGGATGGATGGATGGATGGATAGATAGATAGATATAATATTTATTTGTTTGTTTGTTTGTTTGTTTGTTTATTGATTGATTAAATTTATATTGCCGCCAATTCGCCCATGGCGACTCAAGGCATCTTACAGAATAAAAACCACATTTAAAACAATAAAAACTAACAAAAAGAATCAAATAAATTAATATAGTACTATATAACAAGATCACCCCCCCCCCCCCAGCGACAGCAAATCACACGAGCCATTTAATGGGCTCCATCCCGCTCTGGGTTCCCCAGGCCCACTGGCAGAACCAGGTTTTCAGCGCCTTCCGGAAGAGTGTCAGAGTGGGGGCCATTCTAATCTCTGGAGAAATGATGTTCCAGAGAGAGGGAGCCACCACGGAGAAGGCCCTTCTTCTGGGTCCCACCAGGTGTATCTCCTTCGGGGCCTGCAACATTCCCCGCCTCTCCGCTCTGTTGGGTCAGGTAGATGTGACCGGCAAGAGATGGTCCCTCAGATAACTTGGCTTCAAGCCATGAAGGGATTTAAAGGTGACAACCAGCACCTTGAATTGCACCCGGAAGCAAATTGGCAACCAATGCAGCTCCCACAGGAGAGGTGATACATTTGCACACCGTATAATAGATGATATATAGTTGGTAGACGAGATAGATAGATGACAGAGAGATGATAGATAGATAGATAGATAGATAGATAGATAGATAGATAGATAGACAGATACACAGATACACAGATGACAGAGAGATGATAGATAGATAGATAGATAGATAGATAGATAGATAGATAGATAGACAGACAGATAATAGATGATAGATAGATGGTAGATGATAGAGATAGAGATAGAGATAGATAGATAGATAGATAGATAGATAGATAGATAGATAGATGGATACATGGACAGAGATAATAGATGATTGATGATTGATGATAGATAGAGATGGCAGAGAGAGAGAGAGAGACAGAGAGAGATGATAGAGATAGATGATAGGTAGGTAGGTAGATAGACAGATAGACAGACAGACAGACAACACATATTCTGGAAGCATCTATAAAATCTGTGCAGCCCTTCTGTGCTTTTAAACTCTTTTTAAAAAGGAGATTGCATCCTGCCCAGGGCATTTCAAGCAAGCAGAATCCAAATCAAGTAGAAGAAACAAAAATTGAGATGTAATTTAAAAACAAAACACCAAATCCTACAAACCTTTGTAGCAGTAAGCATCGAATTTGGATGCCGGATCCGGAAAGCCAGTCCGGTTTGAGAATTGGTAGGTTGTCCTTACACCAGGTTCATCTCCGCCACATTTCTTCCGTGGGGTTCGGATTGGATAGCGCACACTTCCGTCAGCCAGCCACCCTGGGTCACACTGGTCCAGCCCTTCTTGCCAGGCGAGGTATAACTGCCCCGTGGTTGCTAGATGAGCCCCTCGACTCAGGCAATGTTTCTGGGCCATCTGAAATGTCAGCCGACCGGGGCTGGTTGCATAAAACACTTTTCCTGAAATCACGGGAAAAACATCATTAGGTTGGATCCATGCAGGACATTACTACACCTCTGGTTTTCCACTGGTATATAGGCAACCCTCGACTTACAACCACTGTAGAGCCCAAAATTTATGTTGTTAAGCAAGACAGTTGTTAGGAGTGGTGTGATGGCCTAGAAGTGGAGCTCTCGCCTCACAATCCAGAGGCTATGAGTTCGATCATAGGTAAAGGCAGATATTTCTCTCTCTGGGCACAATGAGAATATATCTGCTGAACAAAACTCCACATTGGCGACGGGAAGGGCATCCGGCCAGTAAACACTCTGCTAGCTCCATTCGGTTGCCCAGACTCCACACCGCAAGGGATTATGGGGTCGTTAAAAGGTGATGATGAAGCAAGACAGTTATTAAGTGAGTTTTGCCCCATTTTCTTGCCATGGTTGTTAAGTGAATCACTGCAGGTGTTAAGTCAGTAACACGGTTGTTAAGTGAATCTGGCTTCCTCATGGACATTGCTTGTCAGAAGGTCACAAAAGGGGATCACATGAGCCCGGGGGACACTGCAACCATGATAAATATGCAGCAAGTTTCAAAGCGTCCGAATTTTGATTGTGTGTCTATAGGGATGCTTCAATGGTCATAAGTGTGAAAAACAGTCCTAAGTCACATTTTTCGGTGCCACTGTTAACTTCAAATGGTCACTAAACGAACGGTTGTAAGTTGAGGATTACTCGTACATTTACACGTGGTTTTAGAAACATCTAGCTTTTTCCATATTAGATGTCTAAAATCAGGGGTGCTTACTCGGTTTATGATTCCGCCACACATTGTGTGAAAAATGGATTTATTCAATAGATAGTCCTCAACTTACACCCATTCATTTAGCAACTGTTCGAAGTTACAACGTGACTGAAAAAATTGACTCAATGATCGGTTTTTACACTTTTGGCTATTGCCGCATCTCCCATGGTCACATGATCAAAATTTGGGCATGTATGTATTTATGACTGTCCCAGGGTCGTATAATCATCATTTGTAACCTTCCCAGCCAGCTTCCGACAAGCAAAGCCGCTTTGGAGAAGCTGTTTCACTTAACGACCGCATTATTCATTTAACAGCTTCAGCGATTCACTTAGCGACTGTGGCAAGAAAGGTCGTAAAATGGGGCACAATTCCATTAACAACTGCCTTGCTCAGCAATTGAAATTTTGGCGCCCAAACCTCTATAACGGTCTGGTTTGGTTCTGCAACCCAGCTAGACAGGCACAGACTTCAGAGGATAATTAGAACTGCAGAAAAAACAATGGCTACCAACCTGCCTTCCATTGAGGACCTGTATACTGCACGAATCAAAAAGAGGGCTGTAAAAATATCTACAGATGCCTCACATCCTGGACATAAATTGTTTCAACTCCTACCCTCGAAACAACGCTATAGAGCACTGCACACCAGAACAACTAGACACAAGAACAGTTTTTTCCCGAACGCCATCACTCTGCTAAACAAATAATTCCCTCAACACTGTCAAACTAGTTACTAAGTCTGCATTACTATTTATCTTCTCATCGTTCTTATCACCCATCTCCCCCCACTTATGACTGTATGACTGTAATTTGTTGCTGTATCCTAACGATTTATATTGATTGTTTCCTAGTATGATTTGGTTGCTTATTTGTACCCCATGACTATCATTGAGTGTTGTACCTTATGATTCTTGACTAATGTATCTTCTCTTTTTATGTACACCGAGAGCGTATGCACCAAAGACAAATTCCTTGTGTGTCCAATCACACTTGGCCAATAAAGTATTCTAATCTAATCAATTGTGGTCGTAAGTCGAGCACTTCCTGTAAAGCAAGTTCAACTTTCTGCCGGACAGAAAAAAGTACTTTTTCAAGTACTTTTCAAAGAGGTTCCCTCAGCTCTGGTTGTTTAGGTTAAATCTGTCTTTATTCTTGGTCTGTTCAGCTTCAAAGAGGCATCTGGGTGTTAAGGAGTGGGGGGAAAAATCTTCATTACTTAAGGAACAAAGCCCAGTGAAGATAAGTTGCCCAGCCTTCTTCTCTCCAGACACAGACGAGAGAAAAGTAGTTAAGCGGCAGGCCGATTTATCAAAGTCTTTCCGATCTTCCCCTCAAGGGTCTCGGGAGAGAGAACAACAGTTTTGATGGCCTCCTCTTTCATTTCATGAGGAACATTTTCCGCCCAAAATGGCCGCGTCTGCTCCTTTGGATGGAAGAAACATGAGAGGTCGATGCAACGACAATCCTTCAGGATTCACTTTTGGTCAACGTGTGGATTTGCATGTCAGTGTCACCTGTTTCCAAACAAAGCTCGAGCACCATTTATCAGCCTGCCACAGACATTTGGGGGATTGTAAATTTGCCTGCTGGCATCTCGGGATCCTGAACAATAGTGAGAAGATCCAATTTCAGGTTTGAAAACATGATTGATCGGTGGTAAATAAAGAAAGGCTCAATGGCAAATCAATCCACTAATGTTGCATTTAATTAGGGAGAACAAATGATAATTGCCAGGGAAGTGGATTAAGGACATCTTGCACTGAGTTTGAAATTTTTCTTTTTTTTTTTACAGCTTTTCAATTCGAATGTGTTCCTGAAGACTGTTATCATTATATTTCCTGAACAGCTTTTGTTTGCTGATTTCATTCCCCCTGGAGCATGTTTTTTCAGGATTTGAAGTTTTGGTGACATGTACAAGAATGAACATTTAAATCAGGGGGTTACATGAAAGAGCAGCTGATGATTCTGGGGCTTCAACTTCATTTATTTCCAGGCCTTATTTGTTTTTTTGTTTTTTAAGTTTGGATTCCAAGAATTTTGTTTCTGGTTTTGAAGCTCACATTTTTGGTTTTCAAACTGCCTCTCTGTCAACTTCTTCCCATTTTGTCCTAAGGACATTCTTTTCTTCCTCCTCTTTTCCCCTCCTTCATGTCCTCTCTCTGCCTTTCTTCTTTTCTCTCTTCGCTTCCCTCTCATCTTCATTCCCTTCTAAGTCTGCTTCTCTCTCTCCATCTTCCTGTCTTTCTTCTTCCTCTTCCTCTTCTCCTCCTCCCCACCCCCCATTCTCTGTTCTCCATCAACTGCTTCCTGCTTTTCTTTCTCTTTCTGGTCTTCTTTTCTTCCCTCTCTATATCCCATCTTCTGTTCAGCTTCTCTCTCTCTCGTCTTTGAACCAACCCTCCTTCCCTATTCATTGCTCATTGGACGAAGCGTACTTGGCTACAACTACTACCCATATTTCCCCGAAAATAAAACAAGGTCTTATTTTCTTTTGACCCCCGAAATAAGCGCTTGGCCTTATTTTCGGGGAGGTCTTATTATTTTTGAGGTGCAGGAAGCAGCGAGCATGGTCACCTCATGGCTGCTGTTCAGGGGTGGGTTCTAAATTTTTTTACTAACGGTTCTGTGGGCGTGGCTTATTTTGTGGGCATGGCTTGATGGTCATGTGACAATTCTTAAGGCTTTAGCAGAGGTACTGGTCTACCAGGCTTTAAACTGCTTGAAGAGCTGTACTGGTCTACTCATTTGTTTTTGGAGGCACCAGTCTACCACCACACTGTCTTTTAACACTGATCAGCTGTAGGGCGGCCCTTTGAAGTCCCCGGGCAAGAGTTTAAACAGTTTTTTTTTCCTTCTAGCCGATCAGCTGGGACTCAGGAAGCAGCAATAGATTGGGGGTGGGGCCAAATAAAAGGTAAGAATAACGCCGGGGTTGCTGGAGGCGGCGGTAGGTGAGGAGTGGGGTGCGAGGCGTGACAGAAGGGGCGCGGTGGCTACGATTGCAGGACCGTGTGGAGTGCGTGGGGATGTTTCCCCTCCCTTCCCTTCCCCTGGCCTCGCCGCCTCACCTCGTGTTGTTTACGCGGCAAGCAACCAGAGGAAATGGCGGGGACTGGCTGCGCATGTGTTTAAATATTTGGGGAGGGGCTTATTTTCAGGGAGGGCTTATTTTTGCGCACGTGTTCAAAAGCCCAATTGGACTTATTATCTGGGGAGGTCTTATTTTCGGGGAAACATGGTATTTCTCATCTCTGAAGCACCAGCCAAACCAGGTTTCTTCTACACCATCAGATTTAATGGCTGGTTCTTCTAGAAGAGAATGTGGTGGCCACCTGGCCAGAAACCTAGTCCATCTTAGGTCTATTTCTATTGGTGAAGCAACATTTGAATCTCTGTTAAAATGGCCAGACAGACCTTTGTATTAAGCTAGCCAGGATAGGTACCCTGCGGGAAGCCAAATACTTGCTTGGGGCCAGCATCAAACCCAGTTTTGAATGGAACTTCATTCCTTGTCCCCTTCTAAGTTTTAATTAACTGTCATTTCCCAAGGATCGGGGATTTCTCATTTGTTTGTGTTCCTCTGTAAACACAAACAAGGGATGTACACAAGATATGTGAGGAATGGATTCAGCAACTTGCTTAAGCCAACACCTTTTGGGTTTAGGCAGGACTGGGACGGAAGGAACTCCCATTTTGTAACACAAGTGATGCTTAATTGGGGTTACTCAAGATCAAGCCAGCCCCAGCTCTTTTCTAACAATCAGCAACAAGAGTTTCTAAGGCGCCTCTAAGAGAGTGGCATTTCATTTGCTTCTGGCAGGTATCATTCAATCAACAGCCATCTGCTCCAAATAGGTCCTTGAAGTCCATTTCACTGCTTCCCAGAATGACCAATAAAATGTCTCCAAGAAGCCTCAATAGCCTGTCCTACTAGAGCTGCTAGAAAGTGGCTTTTAGAGGCAGATTAATAAATAGGGAGCGAAATGTATGATAAAACCCGTTTCCAGTTTTGGAAAAACAGCACGGAGTCATTTCCATGAAAAATATTTGAGATTTATTCATCTCTGTGTTTTAGCTTAGCTTAGAACATGCAGAAGGGACGTGGTGGCTCAGTGGCTAAGACGCTGGGCTTGTCGATCGAAAGGTCGGCAGTTCAGCGGTTCAAATCCTTAGTGCCGCATAACGGGGTGAGCTCCCGTTACTTGTCCCAGCTTCTGCCAACCTAGCAGTTCGAAAGCACGTAAAAATGCAAGTAGAAAAAGGGACCACTTTGGTGGGAAGGTAACAGCATTCCATGCGCCTTTGGCATTGAGTCATGCTGGCTACATGACCACGGAGATGTCTTCAGACAGTGCTGGCTCTTCGGCTTTGAAACGGAGATGAGCACCGCCCCCTAGAGTCGGGAACGACTAGCACATATGTGCAAGGGGAACCTTTACCTTTACCTTTACCTTCGAAGGTGCAAATTCAAACAGTATAGGTAGTCCTCAATTTATGTCCTGTTATGACAGACTTCCCTCGGGATAGTTACAAGCCAGTTCCAAAGGTCTGATGGCTACTATCCTCACAGTCAGATAACCACATGTTGGGCGCTCAGCAAACGGCCCACATTGATGGCTGTTTGCAGCATCCCGCAGTCATGTGTGACCACGTTACAACATTGTTGTCGAAAAACCAGCATTAACTTCTGCTTTTTATCAAAAAAAACCATTGACTTGCTTAACGACTGCTACAAAAAAGGTCATAAAATTGGATCAGTCACCCAGGTGACCTGATTTATCACCATTACAACTTATGACCGTGATCGGCTGGCTCCAATATGGTCATAATTTAAGGACTAATTGTAGGGCTAAAGAGATAAACCAAAAGAGGCAACTGGATTTTAAAAGCTGTAAGCATTTGCATTTATATTTGCATTCCTGCAATCTTCAAAGCATTCCTTTTGGATGGAAACATCAACACTCCCCAACCCTAATAATTAAATCAACAATATTTAATGAATTTAATGGAAATGAAACTCTGTTAATTCAAATGGGTTTCCCCCCCCCTCCTAGTTCCACTCACTTTTTAGTCTCTCCGTTCCTACCTTTTAGCAGACAGCCTGTGGCCTCTTAACTTGGGGAATTAGCTTTACATGTTTTATGCATTTTCTGCCTAAATTCCATCCATTGGAGTTCAGGGAATACGAAGTCAGAGATACGGAAAACATTCCAAATTCAAAATATTTCAAGCTTGAAATGCCCTAATTCACAGTCAAAAGAATGATTGAGAATTTAAAATACTGATTTCAATTGTGCTGGAAGTGATCTGGTACCATTTCAACCATACCAGAAAAATCAACGGGGAAGCCAGATTCATTTAACAACGGGGTTACTAACTTATCAACTGCATTGATTCACTTAACAATTATGGCAACTATGGTAAAATGAAGCAAAATTCACATTATAAATGTCTAACTTTAACAACAGAAATGTTGGGCTCAATTATGGTCATAAGTCGAGGACTATCTGTACTGATTCCAGTTGTGCAGGAATTGGTCTAATACCATTCCAAACATGCCAGAAAAATTCTGAACTTGAAAATGGACCATTTATTTTAGAGCCTTGTGGTTGTTGTCAAAAGAGTATGCGTGGTCCTCGATTTACAATCATTCATATACTGACTGTTCAAAGTTACAACAGCACTGAAAAAAGGGACGACCGTTTTGCACACTTACAAATGTTGCAGCATCCCCATCGTCACGTGATCAAAATTCAGATGCTTGGCAACTGGTTCACATGTATGACCATTGCTGTGTCCCAAGGTCATGTGATCCCCTTTTGCGACCTTCTGACAAGCAAAATCCATGGGGAAGCCAAATTCACTTAACAACTGTGTTACTCACTTAACAACTGCAGTGATTCACTTAACAACGGGGGCAAGAAAGGCCGTAACCTGAAGCAAAAACTCACTTAACAATTGTTTTGTTTAGCAACTGAAAATTTTGGGCTCGATTTGTGGTCATAAATTGAGGAACACCTGTAGTGGAACATTTGCAGGAAGGTCAGAATCTCTGTTTTTAATCCCGAACAGGGGATTCCAAGTGAGAGATCTTTTCGGCTCTGTTACACAATCCTACAACAGTGGTGAGTTCCTCCTGGTTCGGCCTGGTTCGGCCGAGCCGGTAGCGGTGACGATATGACATCACCGAACCGGTTCTCTTCATTCAGGAGCTGGGCCCTCCCGCCCCCCCGCGTTATTCTTACCTTTTACTTGGCCCCACCCCCAATCTATTGCTGCCTCTCGAATCCCAGCTGATTGGCTAGAAGGAAAAGAACCTGTTTAAACTCTTGCCCAGGGGCTTCAAAGGGCCGCCCTACAGCTGATCAGTGTTAAAAGGCAGTGTGGTGGTAGACCAGGGCCTCCAAAAACGAATGAGTAGACCGGTGCCTCCAAAAACAAATGAGTAGACCAGTGCCTCCAAAAACAAATGGGTAGACTGGTACGGCTCTGCAAGCAGTTAAAAGCCTGGTAGACCAGTACCTCTGCTAAATCCTAAAGAATTGTCACATGACCATCAAGCTACGCCCACAAAATAAGCCACGCCCACAGAACCGGTAGTAAAAAAATTTAGAACCCACCCCTGTCCTACACAGGTTCCAAATCCATTGGTGCACCAAGCACAACATTCTCTCTTTTTTCCTCCCAAAAAAACCAACCAAGCATTTTGCCCGTGGAAAGAGTTCAGCAAATCCAGTATATTCTGCTCATCACTTGCCTTGGAGTTCTCTGGAGTAGCAGTAGACATCGTATGCTTCGCTGACATCTCTCTTGCCATAGCTGCGGACTCCTGGGAGGCTGTTGCGATCTCCATAGCAACCAGGTCTTGACAGGGTGATGGGATACCTGTATGAAAAGGGGGGGGGAAGGATGCAGCTGCTTTAAACTCCATCACTAAAGGTTCTTTCAAGCATGAAGGAAAATCATACCGTAAACACTTTAGGAAAAGCATGGAAAGGTTTAAAGGACAACAATAACAACAACAACAACAACAACAACAACAACAATAATAATAATACACATCAAGAAGTTCAAAATGTTCAAGTCCGGTAAATTTAGAATTTCCCAACGGGCTATCCCGCTATTTAGAAATTCTAAATTTACTGGACTTGAACATTTTGATTCTACAAAAAACCACCTTACTCGGAACAGCTTACATCCTCTGACGATACCTTAACAATTCCTAGGTCAGTGATGGCGAACCTTTTTGCCATCGCGTGCCAAAAGCGGGGGGAGCACGCTAGGGTCACACGCACGCGTGCCCACATCCATAATTCTATGCGTCCCGCCCCCCCATGCTCCCCCCACTTTTGACACGCAATGGCACGGTAGGCCTGTTTTTCGCTCTCCCTAGGTTCCAGAGCCTTTCTAGGAGCCTGGGGAGGGTGAAAACAGCCTTCCCCACCCTCCCAGAGGCCCTCCGGAGGCCAGAAACAGTGTGTTTCCTGACTTCTGGTGGGCCCAGAAGGCCCGAAAATCAGCTGGCCGGCACATGCATGTGTGCCGAAGCTGAGCTCGAGTGCCCACCGATATGGCTCCGCGTGCCACCTGTGGCACCCGTGCCATAGGTTCGCCATCACGGTCCTAGGTCCTTGGTTAGGACTCGAGCTGCTGAGCTATTAACCAGCCTCAAAGGCTGTGAATCTCACTAAAGATTTAATAATAATAATAATAATAATAATAATAATAATAATAATAATACACATCAAGAAGTTGCAGCTTCCTGCAATAACACCAGCGGGACTGCAAAAAACTGCGCTACTCGGAACATCATATATTTTAAGAAGATACTTGGTTGATATCTAGGACACTGGCAGCAACCCGTATCAATCATTAGCACCAGTTAATGATATTTGTGATGCATTTTTAAATGTTCAGTTGACTGAGTTTCATGTTTAATGAATAAAGGAGATAACAATAACAATAACCTTTATTGTCATTGTACATATATACTACGAAATTGATTTAGCGTCTATTGGTGCAATCCATAACAAAATACAAAACAACATGAATAATACAGAAAATGGTCTTTATACAAGTAATTAGGGAGAAACCAGTCATATGTTTCCAGGTATATGTCGATTCTTGAGATTCTGGAAAAAGTGCAGAGAAGAGCAACGAAGATGATTAGGGGGCTGGAGGCTAAAACATATGAAGAACAGTTGCAGGAATTGGGTAGGTCTACTAGTCTAGTGAAAAGAAGATTTAGGGGGTGATGTGATAGCAATGTTCCAATATTTGAGGGGCTGCCACAAATGAGGGGGTCAAACTATTTTCCAAAGTATCTGAAGGCAAGACAAAAAACAACGGATGCAAACTAATCAAGGACAGAAACAACCTAAAACTAAGGAGAAATTTCCTGACAGTGAGAACAATCAACCAATGGGATGGGTTGCCTTCAGAAGTTGCGAGTGCCCCAATACTGGAGGCTTTCAAGAGGAGACTGGAAAGCCATTTGTCTGAAATGATATAGGGTATCCTGCTTGAACAGGCAGTTGAACTAGATGACTTCCAAGGTCGTTTCCCATTCTATGCTATGCTATGCTATGCGATTCCCTATTCTATTCTATTCTATTCTATTCTATTCTATTCTATTCTATTCT
>WNWU01000001.1:92610132-92637173 GCA_012654045.1 Ptyas mucosa
GAATAGAATAGAATAGAATAGAATAGAATAGAATAGAATAGAATAGAATAGAATAGAATAGAATAGAATAGAATAGAAAAGAAAACAGAGTTGGAAGGGTCTTTGGAGATCTTCTAGTCCAACGCCCTGCTCAGGCAGGAAACCCTATACCCATGATGGCAAACCTATGGCATGTATGTCAGAGGTGGTATGCAGCGCCCACTCTATGGGCACGTGAGCCTTTGCCCCAGTTCAGCTCAGCTGCACATGTGCGTTCGCCTCCCGCTGGCCAGCTGGTCTTTGGATCCCTGCCGCTCATGCGTGGAGGGTGGGGCATGTGCAGGGAGGACGTGCATTGCATTTTGGGGGTGCATGCGCTTGCGCTTTGGGCACTTGGTCCAGAAAAGGTTAGCCATCACTGCCCTATACCATTTCCGACAAATGGTTGTCCAATCTCTTCTTAAAAACTTCCAGTGTTGGCGCATTCACAACTTTTGGAGGCAAGTTGTTCCGCTGATTAGTTCTGTCAGGAAAAGTCTCCTTAGTTCTAGGGTTGCATAACGGGGCGAAATTCCCTTAACAGCTGTTTTACAGAAATTTTGAGCTCACCTGTGGTCTAGAACTACCTGTACAGCATCCCAGCAGTCATGTGATCAAAATTTGGCTGCTGGGCAACCAGCCAGATTGGCTTAACAACGTTGTGATTTGCTTAACAATCACCCCAGAAAAGGTTGTAAAATCAGGCATGATGAGTCCCTTCAGGATCGCATCACTTAGTCTTGGATGTTCTGGTCCCAAGTGTGATCGTTGAGTCAAGAACTACCCATAACTTGTTACTCCCCGCCATAAACAAACCACTTTTATCAGATTGTACAACACGCTAAGACAATGTGCTGAACCACAGAGGAGAGAATCCCCTTTTATCTTAGCCTAGCATGTTGTAAGGGATGTGGTGGCTCAGTGGCTAAGACACTGAGCTTGTCGATCGAAAGGTCGGCAGTTCAGCGGTTCAAATCCCTAGCGCCGCATAACGGGGTGAGCTCCCATGACTTGTCCCAGCTTCTGCCAACCTAGCAGTTCGTAAAAAATGCAAGTAGAAAAATAGGGACCACCTTTGGTGGGAAGGTAACAGCTCTCCGTGCATGTTCGGCATTTAATCATGCCGGCCACATGACCACAGAGGCGTCTTTGGACAGCGCTGGCTCTTCAGCTTTGGAATGGAGATGAGCACCGCCCCCTAGAGTCAGGAACGACTAGCACACATGTGGTCGGGGAACATTTACCTTTACCTTTAGCATGTTGTATGAACCCAGGGAAAATTTCCTGCCTTCAAATTCATCTCAGGGCAAGGCAGAAGTTTGAACAAGATCTTTTTGCGCTTTCTACAGTAGTAGTTTTCAATTGGCGTCACTCCTCAGAGTTTAATATATCAGTATTTTTTTTTCCCACCCTAAATTTAGTTCAAGACTTGAAATATATACACATCAGTTCCCTCAGCCCCCTCCCCTGCAGCAGATCATGGGTCAACTTTTTCACCCTGATGAAAAAAAAAACTGTTTTCCTCTCTCCAGATTGGTCTATGCTGAAATCAATCATCACTGCGCAGAGGCAGTTATTTGCTCATCCTTCTGATTGATTTTTCTCTTCAGCCAACTGGAATCGATTATAGCAAAAGGAGGCGAAGGGGGCGGGAAGGGGAAGGGAAGGGAAATTGCTACTCTCAGGAACCCAACTGATGGGTGTCTATGGAGATTCTCAGTCAGACAACCAGGTCATGGTTGTCCCAAAGGTGCTTTTTTTCAAGCGGCAACTGGACTTCCTGGGTTTTCTTTGAAGATGTTTCATTTCTCATCCAAGAAGCTGCTTCAGCTCTGACTGGATGGTGGAGAATGGAAGGATTTACACTCCTTGCAGAAAGCTGGTCATTTGCATGCTTTTAGAGAGTCGTTGAGGCCACTTGGGAGGTTTATCTGTGTCCTCAAGGTCTGTTCAATAAAAGTATGTCAAAATTGTATGGCACAGCCTTCTTTCAACAGAGGGGGAGGGGAAGGGGTATCTACAATACAGTCTTTTCAGCAGTTCCAAGAAGGCTTTATACCAATTTGCACCACTCAGGTGACCCTGAGGACACAGGTAAACCTACAGATGGTCTCAAGGCAGGGGTGAGATGCTCCCGGTTTGGACCGGATCGCCCGATCCGGTAGCGATGGAGGCAGGTGGTTCGGAGAACCGGTAGCAAAAATCCCTACCACCCCACCCCCCCACATGCCCAGCTGAGCTGCACAATCATCAGAGGCTTTTTTTTTTTTTACTTTTAAAAGCATTTTTTCTACAACCTCTTCGGCCGAAAAAATGCTTTTAAAAGTTTTTTTAAAAAAGGCTCTGATGATCGCGCGGCTCAGCTGGGATCCTCAGAGGCTTTTAAAAGGAAAAAAACCTCTTTTTTTCTTTTAAAAGCCTTTGACGATCCAAGATGAGTTGCCTGATCGGCAGAGACTTTTTTTCTTTGAAATGCCTCTAACGATCAGGCAACTCAGCTGGGATCGTCAGAGCCTTTTGAAAGCATTTTTTTACAACCTCTTCCCCGAAGAGGTTGTGGAAAAAATGGTTTTAAAAGTAAAAAAAAAATAAAAATGGCCATGCCCACCCAGTCACATTACCCCCCCAGCCACGCCCACAGGACCAGTAGTAACAAATTTTTGATTTCACCCCTGCCTCAAGGGCTCTCTAAAAGGATGCAAATGACCAGCTGTCTGCAAGGAATATAAATCCTTCCATTGCCCATCATCCAGTCAGAGCTGAAGAAGCTCTTTGGATGAGAAGCAAAACGTCTTCAAAGAAAAACAAGGAAGTCCAGTTGCCTCTAGAAAAAGCACATTTGGGACGAACTGAAGTGTCCTGTTGTCTCTGCAACCCTGTTGAATGTAATGAGCAAAAATAATTCTAGCCAAGGAACCACTTTCAAAGTCCAGGTTCACTGACATTAGAAATCAAGCTCAATAAATTGATCAGGAAGAGGAAGTAAGCATCTATTCTTCTAGAGAAATTCTACCCAGCAAGACAGTGCGGAGTAGTGGTTAAAGCAAGTGGTTGTCCTCCACCAGAAGCTGAATCCCGAAAGTTTCCTAAAAGTGATCTCTGACCAGAGATCTTCCCCCTGGAAACCTGCTAAGCAGAATGGAAAAACGATGAGACTTAGTTTTAGTCCAACCCACCACAGGTTTTGGCTCCATCCATCTCATGGTTCCTGAGAATTTAACTCCAAGAGATTGTGATTCTCCATTAGAGCTACTAGACATTCGGCAAAAGGAACATAGAACATAAAATCATAGGGTGGAAGAGTCCTTGGTGGTCTTCTAGTACAACCCCCTGCTCAAGCAGTAGACCCCCTACCAGGGGTGAAATGCTCCCAGTTCGGACCGGATTGCTCAATCCGGTAGCGATGGAGGCGGATGGTTCAGAGAACCGGTAGCAAAAATCACTGCCCCCCCCCCAATGCCCAGCTGAGCCGCACAATCATCAGAGGCTTTTTTTTTTAACTTTTAAAAGCATTTTTTCTACAACCTCTTTGGTGGAAAAAAATGCTTTTAAAAGTAAAAAAAAAAGCCTCTGATGATCGCACGGCTCAGCTAGGATCGTCAAAGGCTTTTAAAAGAAAAAAAACCCCTTTTTTCTTTTAAATGCCTCTGACGATCCAAGCTGAGTTGCCTGATCGGCAGAGGCTTTTTAAAAAACTCAGCTAGGATCGTCAAAGGCTTTTAAAAAAAAAACCTTTTTTTTTCTTTTAAATGCCTCCGATGATCCCAGCTGACTTTTTAAAAAAGCCTCTGCCGATCAGGCAACTCAGCTGGGATTGTCAGAACCTTTTGAAAGCATTTTTTTATAACCTCTTCGCCGATGAGGTTCTAGAAAAAATGCTTTTAAAAGTAAAAAAAAAAAAATTGGCCATGCCCACCCAGTCACATTACCACCCCCACCCCCACCCAGCCACCCCCACCGAACCGGTAGTAACAAATTTTAGATTTCACCACTGCCCCCTACCATACTGGACAAATAGCTGTCTAGACTCTTCTTGAAAACCTCCAGTGATGGAGCATTCACAACTTCTGGAGGCAAGCCGTTCCACTGATTAATTGTTCTCGCTGTCAAGAAATGTCTCCTTAATTCTAGGTTGGCTCTTTCTTTAATGATCTTCTACTCGTTACTTCTTCTCCAGCCCTCGGGTACTTTGGAGAATATCCTGTTTCCCCCAAAATAAGTCATCCCCTGATAATAAGCCCAATCGGGCTTTTGAGCGCATGGCAATAAGGCCAAGCGCTTATTTCAGGGTTCAAAAAAATATAAGACAGGGTCTTATTTTCGGGGAAACACGGTAGGTCAACCCCCTCTTCTCTGTGACAGCCATTAAGTACCCCTTTTTGTTCTCATCTCCTTTGTCCAACAGGCATACAGCAGCCTTGCAATCAAATACTGTCCATTTTCTGAGTGACTTTGATTTATTTATTTATTTGCACTGTTTCCCCAACAGTAATCATTTATAATTGTCCGCTTCTTTCTTCCCCTTTCCCATGTCCAGTGATAGACCCGACAGCCTAGATTTATGTTATTCAACTGATTTCCTGATTCCAGTAATTGGCTTCAATCCAGCCCTTTCAAATCTATGATCACTGTAATCTGTAGATCACAGGACACGTCGTACGATTCTTTGGTGAAGTTTGAAAAGCACTTTGTTGTCAACCCTATATTACTGCTAGCATAGGTTTTTGAAGATAAAGATTTGTTGGAAAAACATGGGGATTGGAAAAAACCCCAGTCTTTTTGGTGCTGGAAAAAGGTAATTTCATATATAGTGTGGTGGAATGTGGTCTGGATTCCCAGGAAGGAGGGGCTGCATTCAACAGGACAAAGAGACAGTGAAGTTTAGATAGGTTGGTCAGGAGAAAGGTAGTTAAAATGGCTCCTTCCTAGAAATTCTCAGAGTATAACTTTAATGATGCAAGTCAGGGGTGGGCTCTAAATTTTTTTACTACTGGTTCTGTGGGCGTGGATTATTTTGTGGGCGTGGCTTGATGGTCATGTGACAATTCTTTAGGATTTAGCAGAGGTACTGGTCTACCAGGCTTTTAACTGCTTGCAGAGCTGTACCGATCCCATTTATTTTTTGCAGGCACTGATCTACTCATGTATTTTTGCAGGCACCGGTCTACTCATTTGTTTTCTTTTAACACTGATCAGCTGTAGGGCAGCCCTTTGAAGCCCGGTGGGGCAAGAGTTTAAACAGTTTTCTTCCCTCTAGCCATCAGCTGGGACTCAGGAGGCAGCAATAAATTGGGGGTGGGGCCAAATAAAAGGTAAGAATAAAGTGGGGGTGGGGTAGAACCGGTTCGGTGACGTCATATCGTCACCGCTACCGGCTTGGGAGAACCGGGCCGAACCGGGAGAAACCCACCACTGATGCAAGTACAGGTAGTCCTCAACATACAACAGTTCATTTAATTACTGTTCAAAGTTACAACATCACTGAAAAAAGTGACTTTTGACCATTTTTCACACTTACAACCATTGCAGGCATCCCCTTGGTCACATGATTTACATTCAAATGCTTGACAACTGGCTCACATTTATGACAGCTGCAGTGTCCAGGAGTCATGTAATTGCCATTTGTGACCTTGTGACAAGCAAAGTCAGTGGGGAAAACCAGATTCATTAACAACCATGTTATTAATTTAACGACTGCAGCGCTTCACTTAACAAATGTGGCAAGAAAAGTCGTAAAATGGGGGCAAAACTCGCTTAACCAATTGGTCACTTAACAACATAACTTTGGGGCTCGATTGCGGTCATAAGTTGAGGAGTACTTGTAGTTTCTTAAATTTGGCAAGATTCTGTCTATAGGAGATGAGCAACTCTGTTTGGAAGTAACTCTGGATGCCTTTTTTGGTTTTAGAACCTGACAACAGTACACCTTTGCCTAAGTATCATATTTTTCAGAGTATAAGACGCACCTTTTCCCCCCCTAAAAGGGGGGGGGAATTTAGGTGCGTCTTATACACCGAATGTAGTCCCGCCTACCCACTGCCCTTCACCTGTTGGCCTCTGCCTCCCAGCAGTTACCTCCTTGCAGCAAGCAGCAAGAAGAAACAGCTCCTTTCAGCTTCAGCACAGCCTAATTAGCACAAGTTGATTGGATCAGCCTCCTGACTCTCAGCTGTTTTGCTCTCAGCTGTTTTGCGCCGGCCTCTGCTGCTTGCTACAAGGAGGTAAATTGCTGGGAGCAGATTTTTTTTCCTCTTGTGCTAATCAAGCTATGCTGAAAACGAAAATGAAAGTAAAGCAAGCTGTTTGCTGCAACGAGGCAAAATTGTTGGGAGGCAGAGGCAGATTTCTTTTTTTGTTTGTTTTCCTCACCAAAAAAGGTAGGTGCGTCTTATAGTCCGGTGCGACTTACACTCCAATAAATACGGTACTTTGTTGCAATTTTTCACTGTTCAACCGTTAGTATGTCCTCCTTCCTCCCCAATCCATGTCCTTCTTTGCCTGCTCAGATATCTGGTTCACCATAACCTTCATCAACCAAAATTAGTGTTCCGCAACAGATGGAATCATAAATGAAGCAAGTTGGTTGGGTTTGTCCAACATGCTAAGCCTCCAAAACACATGCATGCACACAATCCTAACTAGGAGTAAAAGCAATCTTTGCATCTGTGAAGGTCTCTACAAGTGTTAAGAAACAGTTTTGCAGTGTTGCTATGAGAATAAAGCCAGAAGAGAATTTACATGGAACCAACTTCCAGCTGAGGTAGTCGGCCAGTTATTAGTAAAGGTAAAGGTTCCCCTTGCATTTATGTGTAAGTTGTTCCCGACTCTAGGGGGCAGTGCTCGTCTCCGTTTCAAAGCCGAAGAGCCAGCGCTGTCCGAAGACGTCTCCGTGGTCATGTGGCCAGCATGACTAAATGCCAAAGGCGCACGGAACGCTGTTACCTTTCCACCAAAGGTGGTCCCTATTTTTCTACTTGCATTTTTTTTTACGTGCTTTCGAACTGCTAGGTTGGCAGAAGCTGGGACAAGTAATGGGAGCTCACCCCGTTACGCGGCACTAGGGATTCGAACCGCTGAACTGCTGACCTTTCGATCGACAAGCTCAGCGTCTTAGCCACTGAGCCACCGCGTCCCTTATTAGTAACTGAGTCCCTTATTAGTTTAAATACACTTGGAATAAACACACGTCGATCATCTGGCAAAACTGAAATAAATTTTTAAAAAATCAAAGGGCAGACTCTATGGATCGCTAGTTCTTTTTCTGCTACGGCTTTTCTTTGCTTCTATGTCAGTGATGGCTAACCTTTTTGCCATCGCGTGCCAAAAGCGGGGGGAGCGCGGTGGGGTCACATGCATGCGTGCCCACATCCATAATTCTATGTGCCGTGCCCCCCCCCCCCCCGCTTTTGTTACGCAATGGCACGATGGACCCGTTTTTTGCTCTCCCCAGGCTCCAGAGCCTTTCTAGGAGCCTGGGGAGGGCAAAAACGGCCTTCCCCACCCCACCAGAGGCCGGTAACAGTGTGTTTTCTGACTTCTGGTGGGCCCAGAAGGCCTGAAAATCAGCTGGCTGGTATACGCATGTGTGCCAGAGCTGAGCTCGCGTGCCCACCGATATGGCTCCGCGTGCCACCTGTGGCACCCGTGCCATAGGTTCGCCATCACTGTTCTATGTCATCCTGAGCATCGTGAAATGAAGCGTTGGCTACAAGACAGAGAGACCCCAGTTGCAAATGAAGCAATTTTTTCCCCAGCACGTCAGTGCTCTAGTGTCTGTTCTGAAAAGATGCTTCAAAATAGGTAAGGCGTGTGAACGCTGCACCTGTTGGTTGAGTTTAGAAAAAGACACAGCTGCTTAATGAGTTGCTTTATTGTTGCTTTAATGAATGCCAAGAGTCGCTGGAAGTTGGCAGAATTTAATATGTTAAATTCTTTTCTGTTCACAGATGCTGCCAGTTCATTAGCTGGTATTGGCCTTCGTACACATCGATTTCTTCCCAAGAACTTGCGATGTTGTAATGTATTGGTGGAGCACATGTGAAGATCTAAGCAGTATGGCCTTTTGTGATTGACACATGGAAATATTGTCAATGCATAGATTTTTTAAAAAATTTCTGTTTAAAAATTTGAGGTATGGTACCTATTGTGCCATTAACCACCGGATTTCAGTCTGGTGGATTATGAGCCAAGACTTTTATCAGTTTGCATTTGGAAATGCCACAATATTTTGCTCTGCTCATTTTCAACTACTTTTTCAACTCTTTTATGTTCTCACCGACTTTTCATTACCAACACATGGTAATTTTTACAGATGTTCCAGGGAATCATTTGGGCAACTGTGCTATGTTGTTGTTTATCATCAGTTTCTTCTTGCGCAAGCTGAGTATCTGAATCTATTGTTCCTTCTGCTTCTTTGCGCAATCTGCACTTTGAATCATTTAATGATTTTTTTTCAGTTCTGGCCTTGGTTGTATTAGTTCAAATAGCTTGCTCTTGCACAGCCAAAATCAAGCCTTCAGTTTCTTTTTCTTTTAAAGTCCCAATTGCAAAACATTGCCAGGTTTTATCTTCATCCATTTCCCTCTTGATCTTTTACACAAATTGACTCTGTACTGCATCCCTCCAAGCAGCCTGGTTTATTACCCTCCTTCAGACTCTAGTTCCCTAATCTTTGCCAGCTTCTCTGCAGCATCTCTTTTTACATTAAGGATGAGGGTGAGGGGCATTTATTGCTAGAAGAGGTGATTGTGAATAATAGAATAGAATAGAATTCTTTATTGGCGAAGTGTGATTGAACACACAAGGAATTTGTCTTGGTGCATACGCTCTCGGAGTACATGAAAGAAAAGATACATTCGTCAAGAATCATAAGGTACAACACTTAATGATAGTCATAGGGAACAAATAAGCAATCAAATCACATTAGGAAACAGTCAATATAAATCTTAAGGATACCAGCAACAAGGTTACAGTCATACAGTCATAAGTGGGAGGAGATGGGTGATAGGAACGATGAGAAGATTAATAGTAATGCAGATTTAGTAACTACTTTGACAGTGTTGAGGGAATTATTTGTTTAGCAGAGTGATGGCGTTCGGGGAAAAAACTGTTCTTGTGTCTAGTTGTTCTGGTGTGCAGTGCTCTATAGCGTCGTTTTGAGGGTAGGAGTTGAAACAGTTTATGTCCAGGATGTGAGGGGTCTGTAGATATTTTCACAGCCCTCTTTTTGACTCGTGTGGTATACAGGTCCTCAATGGAAGGTTGGTAGCCATTGTTTTTTCTGCAGTTCTAATTATCCTCTGAAGTCTGTGTCTGTCTTGTTGCGTTGCAGAACCAAACCAGACAGTTATAGAGGTGCAGATGACAGACTCAATAATTCCTCTGTAGATCTGGATCAGCAGCTTCTTGGGCAGTTTGAGCTTCCTGAGTTGGTTCAGAAAGAACTTTCTTTGTTGTGCTTTTTTGATGACATTTTTGATGTTGGGTGTCCATTTTAGGTCATAAGATACAGTAGAACCTAGAAATCTGAAGGTCTCTACTGTTGATACTGTGTTGTCTAGTATTGTAAGAAGTGGTAGTATGGAAGGGTTTCTCCTAAAGTCCACCACCACATCTAATTGTGAAAAGTTTTTAAAGGGCTAATACTTTTGCCCCTTTTACAATCAGGCTTTAAGCTTCGAGAGGAACTAGCCAGGACCATCCATGGGAGAGGAGTTATCCAAAAAGTCAAGATAGCAACTATGATTGGGTGATTAAAGCTCTGCCCCGCTTGCATGTGCGTCACATTTAATCTAACCTTAATTTAATTTAAGTTTCAAATTTAATTTAATTTAATTTTAATTGGGGTTTAAATTAATTTGAGTTTAATTTAAATTTAATGTGCTAATTTTAATTTATGAAGCTTTTTATGGCTTGGCACTGGGTTACCTATAGAGCCACATTTCCCCAATAAAGTTGCCCCAACTACTGCATTTGGGCAGAGGTGGTATTCAGCTGGGTGGTACCGGTTCGCCCGAACCGGTAGCAGAGATCGTGGGTGGGCCTGCCCACCTACCCCGCCTCTATGACGTCCTATTTAGGCACGTTTTCGAGGTCGGGCACTGTCAGATATTGCCTACATATGATGCCCCAGGCACCAGAAGGGGTTAAGTCTTCTAAGTCTACAGACATCCCATGTGACTGTATAAACCAATGAACTCCCTTATTGGAGTCATACCCACAAATCAATTGGATATCTTCCCTAATTCTCTCCATCCATCTCAGCAAGACAACAGTGAACTTCTCTCCCTCTCAACCTCTGAGTCATACAATTAGGGTAATAAATGCAGCAGGACACCTTGTTCATTATTGTATATTTGTAAATAATAAAATAACTTTTAAACCTGAAGCTGTATGGCCTAAATAACTTCCTCATAGACTGAATGAGCACGACCATCAGTATATATCTGACAAATGGTAGCAGACGATGGAGAATTATTGCTCAGGTCTATGAATTTTTTGTAATTTTTTTTAAATCATAGAACGTTTTACCTAACATGGAATCCTTGAACCTGAACGAATTATCTTTACAAGAGATTGATGCATTAACCATATCCTTAACAAAACAGCACCAATCATTAACCAAAAGACTAAAAAAACTTTCTATTGAAGCTACACAGCAAGTACAAACCTCTTTACAAAAGGACCCAACTTTTTTTCCTTCTCTTCACTCGAACACCGAAAGACAGGCACATGCACGGAAGGCGCATGGGTGAGCAAAGCGCATGTGCGGAAGGCGGCCGTGTGAAACGAGCGTGCATGCGTAGGGCGAACCGGTGGTAAGAATATTGGAAACCCACCGCTGCATTTGGGCCAGGAGAAGTATCCGACTTCAGCAGTCAGAAAGATTGAAATCCAGAAGCCTTATTTTATTTCATTCATTCATTCGTTCATTTATTCATTCGATGTATATGCTGCCTATCTCACTATCATGTGGCTCTGGCTGGCTGACATGATAAAAACAGTATGATTTTCAGTGATGGGGACAGCCCACTGGAATCTCCTTCTCTTAGAAGTATGTCTGTGGAGATTTTCAGTCATCCAGATCATAGTTGCCTCAAAGATGTTTTTTTAAAAGGCAACAGTCCAGTTGCCTTTTGAAAAACGCACCTTTGAGACTTTCTGTTGGATGTTCTTTGGTCTCCAACAGCCTCTGTGTTCTGGATAACATTGAAGACAGCTTTGGAGGACATGGGAGGCCAATGGAACATACTGTTGGAGGTTATAATTGTACTGCGTTTTTAAGCTTAAATTCCAGGAACGCGGTGGCTCAGTGGCTAAGACGTTGAGCTTGTCGATTGAAAGATCGGCAGTTCAGCGGTTCGAATCCCTAGTGCCGCGTAACGGGGTGAGCTCCCGTGACTTGCCTCAGCTTCTGCCAACCTAGCAGTTTGAAAGCACGTAAAAAACGCAAGTAGAAAAATAGGGACCACCTTTGGTGGGAAGGTAACAGCGTTCTGTGCGCCTTTGGCGTTTAATCATGCCGGCCACATGATCACAGAGATGTCTTTGGACAGCGCTGGCTCTTCGGCTTTGAAACGGAGATGAGCACCACCCCCTAGAGTTGGGAACGACTAGCACATATATGCGAGGGGAACCTTTACCTTTACCTTTCACATTTTATGCTCTTATTGATATTGTGTTTGTTTGTTTTTGTGAGTCCCCTGAGAATCGCTGAGACTGCAGCAGGCTATCAATCTGATTAAAAAATAAAATTAATCAAACAATTGTCGAGACTGGACTTTTGAGATACTCTCCCCAACGACGATGCCCCTATCTCCCATGTAGTAGCCACCAAGGAAGGAATTGGACTAGAATAACAAAGTTGGAAGGGACCTTGGAGGTCTTCTAGTCCAACCCCCTGCACAGGGAGGAAACCCTATACCATTTCAGACAAATGATTATCCAATCTCTTCTTAAAAACTTCCAGTGTTGGAGCATTTACAAGTTCTGGAGGCAAGTTGTTCCACTGATTCTAACTCTCAGGAAATTTCTTCTTTGTTCTAGGTTGCTTCTCTCCTTGATTAGTTTCCACCCATTGCTTCTTGTCCTAACCTCAGGTGCTTTTGAGAATAGCTTGGCTCCCTCTTCTTTGTGGCAGCCCCTGAGATATCGCAAGACTGCTATCATGTCTCCCCTCGTCCTTGTTTTCACTGGTGCAGTTCCTTTTGCTGTCCCAGGATCCCCCTCCCCAAAATTGGAGGTCTAATTGGTGAAATGATGGAAAGCATCTGGGTATGTCAAGAAAGGGTCTGTGACAAATTGCCACAGTCAACTCGCCATTACCAACTCGTCGCGAGACAGCTTACTGTGGAACAAGAGTTACAGTAATATCAAAGAAACAGGGGAACAGAATCATTAAAAAAAGGATGCCAATGGAGGGATAGAATCAGGGGTGAAATCCAGCAGGTTCTGACAGGTTCTGGAGAACCGGTATCGGAAATTTTGAGCAGTTTAGAGAACTGTTATTGGAAATTTTGAGCAGTTTGGAGAACCAGTAGCGGAAATTTTGAGTAGTTCAAAGAACCGGCAAATACCACCTCTGGCTGGCCCCAGAGTGGGGTGGGAATGGAGATTTTGCAGTATCCTTCCCCTGGAGTGGGGTGGGAATGGAGATTTTGCAGTATTCTTCCCCTACCACGCCCACCAAGCCACGCCACGCCACGCCCACAGAACTGGTAGTAAAAAAATTTGGATTTCACCACTGGATAGAATGAAATGTGGATGACAAAAATTAAAATACATTTTCATTTATTTTAAATAATGAAACTGAATTGTTAAATTGTCCTGGGGGGGAGTTGTCCTGCAGCAAGGTGACCGCGCGAGTTCGCCACAGGAAGTTGGCCGCAGCAAGTTGTCCCATTCTGTGCAAGAAAGGCTTAACACTATTTATACAATGCAGCTGGTGTGCCTACTTGACCTTGGCTGAGACGTGTCCTGATATTTTCTTTTCCCTGCTGGGCAGGAAGACCAGACAGGAAACACGACCAGAGGAGCTGAATGTCCACGGAGATTCTCAGTCATCCAGGTCATGTTTGCCCATAAAGGTAATACAACATCATCTATCTCCAGTCTACAACACAGTCCTTTCAACAGTTCCAAAAAGGCTTTTGCACTGCTCAGGTGACCCTGAGGAGACAGACAAACCTCCAAGTGGCCTCAAGGGCTCTCTCAAAGGATGCAAATGACCAGCTGCCTGCAAGGAATATAAATCCTTGTCAGGGTTCCAAGTAACACCCCCAACGAAAGAAAACTCCGAGGCTTGAGTTTCCTCAAAGTTCCATTTCATTAGAGATGTCATATTGGCACATCTGGGAAAACCCGAATCTGAAAGCTTCCAGGTTTTCCCCACCCAAAGGAAAGTTCAAGTCCCTGCCCAGCACCCACATGTCCATCATATGGTTCAATCAAAGCACCGTCCCAACTGGAGATGCCTCCCAGTTTCATCCGTCCAGGTGCAAGGCAAGATGACCTTGACTTTCTGAGAAAGGACTGTTATTGCGACTACCGTATTTTCTGGCGTATAAGACTACTTTTTAACACAGGAAAATCCTCTCAAAAGTCGGGGGTCGTCTTATATGCCGGGTATAAGCCTACCGACGCTCCGACTTCCCCAGCTGACCCCCAGCGATGGCGAGCCCCAGCTGTCTGGGGAAGTCGGAGCGTCGGTAATATCCACCTGGATGCCTGGGATGGTGGGGGAAGCTCCGCGCAGCAACCAGCTGGGTCCAGCATTCAGCGGCATGCAGCCTTGACGAGATCGGCACAGCTTCCCGAATCTGAGTTGTCGGCGCTGACCGATGATGCTACGGGAGTGCCGACAACATTGAGGGGTAGTCTTATATGGCGAGTATAGCCCAAATCCTATATTTTAATAGGAAAAGTAGGGGGTCGTCTTATACTCCCAGTCGTCTTATACGCCGGAAAATACGGTATATATCACCCTGGCTCCATACAATCCCCCCTCCCAGTTTCCCACAGTAGGAAATGTAGTAGGCCTGAAGATCCAACTAAAAAGATGGCTTCCAGGCCTGATAATCCTTCCATTCCCCACCATCCAGTCAGAGCTGAAGAAGTTTCTTGGATGAGAATCGAAACGTCTTCAAAGAAAAACCAGAAAGTCCAGTTGCCTCTTGAAAAAGCACTTTTGGGACCAGAAGAGCTAATTCTACCTCATTGTAAGGCTACATTAATAAAATCGTGGAAGTCTGAATGTTCAAATCTCCAGCTGACTCCTTTACAGCCCTTGAACTGCCCCTGTGCATCCCTTCTTACCTTTCCCTTCACCCATTATGCAGCTGCGGGCTATGCCGTCTCTTTTCTGACTGTTCCCTAGACAGCAGTTTCTTCATCCTGATTCTCAAGGTCTTTCTCATATATCACTGCAGGTTGTCATGAGGCTGTCTTTATCTTGTTCCCCCCCCCCCCACGCTTGAGGGAGAGAGAACGGTTTAAATTATCCCTAGCTGTACAATGATAAAGTTGTCTTTTTTCCCCCTGACACTCTCCAATGACAGTCTCCAGAGAATAAAATCTGTTTGGCTTTGTCATCCATTACCCTGAGGGAAGTCACGGGTTGCCTTCAAACACCACCGGTCTGGAATGCGATGACATAAGAACAGGCAGTCCTTGACTTACGACCACAGCTGAGCCCAGAATTTCCGTTGCTAAGCAAGACGGTTGTTAAGTGAGTTTTGTCCCATTTTACAACCTTTCTTGCCACAGTGGTTTAGGGAATGGCTGCAGTTCTTCAGTCATTAACACGGTTGTTAAGGGAATCTGGCTTCCCCCTTCTTTGCTTGTCAGAAGGTCACAAAAGGTGATTGCATGACCCTGGGACACTGCAACCGTCATAAGTACATGCCAGTTGCCAAGCATTCAAATTTTGATCACATGACAATGGGGATGCTGCAATGGTCATAAGCGTGAAAAATGGTCATGTCACTTTTTTCAGCGCCGCTGTAACTTTGAATGATCAGTAATGATCATAAATCAAGGACTACCTATAGTTATGGGTGCACTTCAATATACCCATATAATGCTTCTACTTGGTGTTGCCAGTTGGCTTCAGATTGCAATTGATTGACATCTTTAAAGCCGTTCATGGTTTAGGACCATGATGGTGAACCTATGGCACGTGTGCCACAAGTGACATGCAGAGCCCTCTTTGCGGGCACACTAGCCGTCGCCCTAGCCCAGGTCCACCTTGCATGCGCGCACACCTCCTGCCGGCCAGCTGGTCTTTGGGTCTCTGCCACGCATGCACGGGGTGGGGCACATGCAGGGACATGCGTGTGCATGTGCGGGGGGTCAGGCACATGCATGGGGGTTGCAGGTTGGTGCAGGAGGCTTTCCAGCCCATTTCCAGTTTCCCCCGTGCCCCGTTTTGGGCCTGGAAAGCCTCCTGCACCAACCTGGAAGCCAAAACGGGGCGCGGGGGGGCATATGTGGGGGACATGCGTGCATGCACAGAGGGTGCATGTTTGGGAGGGTGCATGCGTGGGGGCGGTGCTCACATTGCATTTTCGGGGTGGTGGTACACGTGCATGCATTCGCGCACGTCCGCGCTTTGGCCACTCGGCACCAAAAAGGTTAACCATCACTGGCTTACGATCTCATTATTCACAAGATCATGTCTCTCTAAGTATCTCCAGTTGTCTCTCTTTTATCTCATAAGATCCACTACAGTGAGCATGCTCGGGATCTGGGGATCATTTCTCTGAAGAAATGTGACACTTATGGGATGCTGGAGGTATGCCTTTCTGTTACTACTTCTGTCTTCTGAAACAGAAACAAGCCACCAGACCCACATGTGTAGAGTATAAACTACCATGTTTCCCCCAAAATAAGACCCTGTCTCATATTTTTTTGAACCCCGAAATAAGCATTTGGCCTTATTTTCAGGGAGGTCCTATTACTGTGATGGCGAACCTATGGCACGTGTGCCACAGATGGCACACGGAGCCATATCTGTGGGCACGCGAGCGTTGCCATAGCTCAGCTCCAGCATGCATGCGTACGCCAGCCAGCTGATTTTTGGCCCTTTTGGGCTCACCGGAAATTGGGAAACAGGCAATTTCTGCCTTCCGTGGAGGTGGGGAAGGCCGTTTTTGCCCTCCCCAGGCTCCTAGAAAGCGTCTGGAGCCTGGGGAGGGCAAAAAACAGGCCTACCAGGCCCACTGTGCCATCGTGTGCCAACAGTGTGGGGAGCGTGGGGGGGGGGGGTTGTGCGTGCATGCACAGGGGGCAGTCACATTGAATTATGGGTGTCGGCACACGTGCGCTCGACCCCCTGTCCTCCCCCCCACTTTTGGCACACGATGGCAAAAAGGTTAGCCATCACTGTCCTATTATTTTGGGGCATGTGGAGCAAGATGGGGCTCCTCTTGCCATCTTTTCTGATTTTTATCTGTCTCTCTAATCCTAACCAGAGGAAATGGCGGGGACCGGCTGCGCATGTGTTTAAATAATTTCAGGGAGGCTTATTTTAGCGCATGCACTCAAAAGCCCGATTGGGCTTATTTTCAGGGGATGTCTTATATTCGGGGAAACAGGGTAGCTACTTTATTGCTCAATGCTTATTTCACAGCAATCATCTCAGACTGGCAGTTTGCCCTTGGGAAAGACTAGATAAGGTCCAATGGCACTCGAGGGGATCAGATCTTGGCCTCTTGTGTCTACGTAGTGATTCCAGACTGATACCCTGCTTGACCCCTCCTCCTGACTGGGACAGTGCCTCTCCAACAATCCTGCCTTGAGACCTTTGTTGCCCTAGCTTTTTTGGCATTCATGAAGGCCATAAGGACCTGACTTATCCAGCAAATCTTTAGCCAGCAAGGGTTCTGAATTCACCAATTTGTTATCCGGGTTTTTGCAGAGCTCATCGGAGCCTGCTAATTCCCTGACTGTCTCGCTGCGACGCTTCCGGTCGCTAGCATGGATTTGTTATTAAGGTGTTTGTCTAGTTCCTCCTTCAGCCTTTAAGCTCATTGGTTGACAGCCCCTCCCTCTCATCCCAAGAGCCAATCAGATGGAGTGGGGAAGGGGCTGGACTAGACATAGGAAATCTGGATTCTAATCCCCTTATAGCCTCAGAAGCTCATTGGTTGAATTTGGACCACCCCCTCTCTAAGCCCAAGAGCCAATCATGTGGCATGGGGAAGGGGATGGATTAAATATGGGGAATCTAGGTTCTAGTCCCCCTTCTGTCTCAGAAACTTACTGGTTGAATTTGGGCCAGACCCTCCCTCTCAGCCCAAGAGCCAATTAGCTGAAGTGGGGAAGGGGAGGGAGTGGTGAGACTGAGGTTTTCATTCCCCCCACACACACACTTTGCCTTAGAATCTTCCTAGGAATCTTTGGGCCAATCTATCCTTCTCAGCTTTAGAACAGGAAATCGAAAGGTGGCCCAGAAGTGGATAGGGGTTAACCACTTCTGAAAATTTAATTGAAATTAAAGTAATTCAATTTAGGTACCAACTTCAGGCGGTGTTTATATCAAGTAAATTAAATTAAAATGTTGTCAAGACAACTGCCTGCACCTGTTGACACAGTCGCCAGAAAGCAAGACGGCCTCAGAAGACCACAACAAGAAACAGGAGTTGTAAAAAACAAGAAGAAGAAGAAGAAGTGTGGAATCTGGTTATGACCAAGAACAGAGGCCACTGAGGCAGGAAGGACCCATCTAGTTATTTGTAAAGGCAAAGATGGCATGTGTGTGTGCAAACACTTCAGCCACTTAGAAAAACCCAAAAGATAGATAGATAGATAGATAGATAGATAGATAGATAGATAGATAACCGGATGCTAATTTTACATCTGGTTTGCCGAACCGGTAGTTGCAAGGACTGGCTGCCCCCCTCCCCCCCGTAGTCTCCACACGGCCTGTTTTGGATGCCAGGTAAGTGCAGGGCCAGGTAAGTGCAAGGCTCTGGGAGGCCAAAAAACGAGCCTCCCGGAAGTTCCAGAAGTCCAAAAATAGGCCCATTTCTGGCCTCCGGTGGGCCTCCGTAGTCCAGGGGAGGCTGTTTTCACCCTCCTGGAGGCTCGAGAAACACCTCCAGAGCCTGGGGAGGGCAAAAAACAGGCTTACCGGAAGTACTGGAAGTCCAAAAACGGGCCCGTTTCCAGCCTCCGGAGAGCCTCTAGAGCCCAGAGGAAGCCGTTTTCACCCTCCCAGGGGATTGAGGAAAGCCTCCTGAGCCTGGGGAGGGTGAAAATACCCCCCCCCCCCCGTGGTGCAGGAAGCCAAGTAGACCACACCCCCATGGCCATGGCCACCCAGCCACCGGGCAGAGAACTGGTTGCTAAAATTTTTCAATTCCACCTTGATTATATCCGACCTTCTGAATATTTTGGGGGGTGGGGTGGAGAAAGAAACTCACATTCCTCTCTACGTGTGTGATATGACACCCCCACTTTGGATTTTTTGACTCAAAGGTTTGCTGTGGGACTGTGAATACCGCATGCTTTTCTTTTGAAGAAACAAACGTAGCCAAGGACACTTACCATGTGGTATGGTCTGCTTGCAAATATGGTTATTAAGGAACATAAAATGCAAAAAGGTCTATTTGGTTGGTAGGTATATTCATTCCGTTAGTTATTAACTTGATTCATGGCCTCTTCCTCTTTTAGCAGGCAATTGGGGCTACATTCAATAAAATATTGATTAAATTTTACCTCCATGCAACCAAGGAGGGCAAAGAATTCAAAAAGGAAGTTTAGGCCACCTTAGTACAATTAAAAGGGTGATCCTGAAACATCATGCAGCATTTTTAAAGCACGGGGGTCAAGGAGACTTTTTATTATCTATTTAAAGCAGAGCAAGGAGGGGAGGAAACCGCTGAACTGTTCTTGCTGGCCCCCTTCAAATCAACTGCCTAATAAATTACATGTAGTCCTATTCGTTTAGTGACCTTTCAAAGTTACGACAGCGCTGAAAAAAATGACGTATGACCGGTCCTTGCACTTATGACTGCAGTAGCATCCCCCACAATCATGTGATTAGTATTCAGCTGGTGTGAGGATCCGAGGCATGGCACGAAAGCAACATAGCCAGAGAACAGGTCTAACTCCCCTTTATTGCTCCAACTTTGCCCTCAAACATCCTCACATTTACTACAAGTTCTAGACCAGAGCTCTCACACGCACCTTCAGCAGCCTCTGGCTGCGAGTAGTCCAGTAAGCCAGGTTAGCCAAACAGTAACCAGGGCTAGCAGTCCAGTAAGCCAGGTTAGCCAAACAGTAACCAGGGCTAGCAGTCCAGTAAGCCAGGTTAGCCAAACAGTAACCAGAGCAAGAAGTTCAGCGAAGCAGGCAAACCGACAAGCCCCACAAGGCAGAGCACAGTAACTTCCAGGCGTCGGCAAGTGCACACAAGGCTCCACAGATTCAATGCTTGTTCCCAACAAATGCCCCTCCCACCAGCACCTCCTTACATCTCAGTCCCCAGATGTGCCTTATGAAAGGAGGGGGGTGGGGCACTCTCTCTTAGCTGGCTGAGTCTGCGTTGTTCTCGCCTTCTCTCTTCTCTCCATGCTCTAGGATCAGGAGGGGGTGGTCCTTGCTCTTTGCCTGAGCTCTGTCTCTCCTGCTCCTCCCTGTCTGCAAGCCTTTCTAAACTTGAAAAGCCTTGCCCGGACTGACTCTGCCCTTCCCCAGTTTCCTCCAAGGCCAATGGAGCAGCCCTCTCGATCTCTTGTCGGCTCTTGTTCCAGCTCAACTTCCCCCACAGATTCATACTCCGATTTTTTTTACTTTACTTTATTTTGGATTTATATACCGCCCTACTCCCGAAGGACTCCAATGGGGGCATGACAAGTGGTGGGCAACCAGCAGATATTTACAACAATTCCAAAATCCCGGGATCATATAAATCACCATTTGTGACCTTCCTAGCCAGCTTCCAATAAGCAAAGTCAATGGGGGAAAGCTGAAATTGCTTAACAACCATGTCTTTCATTTAACAATAGCAGTGATTTGCCTAACAAGCATGACCATGGAGATGCAGCAATGGTTGTAAGTGTGAAAAATGGTCCTACGTCACTATTTTCTGTGCCGTTGTAACTTTGAACAGTCATTAAACTAACTGTTGTAAGTTAAAGACTACCTTTTATTTTTTTTTATTTTTTTTATTTTTTTTAAATTTGATTTATATGCCGCCCTTCTCCGGAGACTCAGGGTGGCTTACAATGCATTAAGCAATAGCCTTCATACTTTTGTATATTTATACAAAGTCAGCTTATTGCCCCCATAAACTGGGTCCTCATTTAACCTACCTTACAAAGGATGGAAGGCTGAGTCAACCTTGAGCCTGGTGAGATTCGAACTTACAGTAATTGCAGACAGCTGGTTTTAATCAATATGGTTTTTAGTCTGCTGAGCTAAACCAGGCTCCTCCAAGCATTTAAAGCAAGCTGGAGTCTATGGGATTTTCCCAGAGCATGAAAACATAGAGATTTTTTTCCCCTCTACGAAAACCATAATCTCTCATGGAATATGACAGCTGTGTTTGATAGTGGGGCAGAGACCAAGATGGACAAGACCATCTTATTTCTCCTTTCTCCACCTCCCCATGTCTTTCCTCCCCACTTTCCCTACTCAGAAGGCTTTTGATAGAGGGTACTGACTCATAGCACTTAGCAATAGCACATAGATAGATAGATAGATAGATAGATAGATAGATAGATAGATGGATGGATGGATGGATGGATGGATGGATGGATGGTAGATAGATAGATAGATAGATAGATAGATAGATAGATAGATAGATAGATAAAATTCTTTATTGGCCAACTGTGATTGGACACACAAGGAATTTGTCTTTGGTGCATATGCTCTCAGTGTACATAAAAAGACAAGATACATCCGTCAAGAATCATAAGGTACAATACTTAAAGATAATCATAGGGTACAAATAAGCAATCGAATCATACTAGGAAACTATCAGTATAAATTGAAAGGATAGAGCAACAAGTTACAGTCATACAGTCATGAGTGGGAGGAAATGGGTGATAGGAACGATGAGAAGATTAATAGTAATAGTAATGCAGACTTAGTGAATAATTTGACAGTGTTGAGGGAATTATTTGTTTAGCAGAGTGATGGCATTTGGGAAAAAACTGTTCTTGTGTCTAGTTGTTCTGGTGTGCAGTGCACTGTAGCGTCGTTTTGAGGATAGACTTATATAGATAAGTTTACAGTGCCTTACAGCCCTGTCTAAGCTGTTTTTACAGAGCCAGTCAATTGCCCCCAACAATCTGAGTCCTCATTTAACCCACCTCGGAAGGATGGAAGGCTGAGTCAACCTTGAGCCTGGTGAGATTTGAACTGCCAAAATGCAGTCAGCCGGCAGTCAGCAGAAGTAGCCTGCAGTACTGCACTCTAACCACTGCACCACCGAGGCTCATCCTGGAGATTTGAAATGAACTTCGGCAGGGAGAGACCGTTGGAATCAGACCACGATCTACAAAGTACACTATAAATAGAAGCCACATATTGCTAATTTATCCCATTGATATAATAATCCTCTTTCTAAGAAAAAGGCTGGTGAAAGTGGGTGTGCGGGTGGGTGTAGTCAGCACAGAATTGTGCAATTAGGAACCTAATATTTTGAGCCAGAGGGTGGTTTGTCGGGTATTGAATGATAACAAGAAAAGGACGTCCAGCTGACATTAATGGTGAGTATTTTGAAGCTGTGTTTCCTTTCTTTTACCTTCATTCTTTATTTATGCTTTCTTACAGTTACCATTAATAATTAATTGCCTGTATATTATTTGCAACTTGGAGTTTACTCCTTGTGTATGGCTTGTTTCCTCTGAGTGGCTTCAGAAGGAGAGAGCTTTGGTCATGTGTAGGGGGCAGCTCTTGGCCCATGGGGATGAAAAGGAGATGCTGGTTGCTGAAGGAGTCGGGTCAACCCTGTAGATCAGGGGTGGGTGCTAAAATTTTAACTACTGGTTCTGTGGGCGTGGCTTATTTTATGGGTGTGGCTTGATGGTCACCTGACAATTCTTTAGGATTTAGCAGAGGTACTGATCTACCAGGCTTTTAACTGCTTGCAGAGCTGTACCAGTCTACCCATTTGTTTTTGGAGGCACCGGTCTACTCATTCGTTTTTGCAGGCACCGGTCTACTCATTCGTTTTTGGAGGCACCGGTCTACCACCACACTGCCTTTTAACCCTGTAGGGCGGCCCTTTGAAGCCCCGGGGCAAGAGTTTAAACAGTTTTTTTTCCTTCTAGCCCAGTGATGGCTAACCTTTTTGCCATTGCGTGTCAAAAGCGGGGTAAGCGCAGTGGGGTCACACGCACGCGTGCCCACATCCATAATTCTATGCACCCTGCTCCCCCCTGTGCTCCCCCCGTTTTTGGCACATGATGGCACAGTGGGCCAGGTAGGCCCATTTTTTGCTCTCCCCAGGCTCCAGAGCCTTTCTAGGAGCCTGGGGAGGGCAAAAACGGCCTTCCCCACCCCCTGCAGAGGCCCTCTGGAGGCCGGAAACAGTGTGTTTCCTGACTTCTGGTGGGCCCACAAGGCCTGAAAATCAGCTGGCTGGAGCACGCATGCATGCCAGAGCTGAGCTCGCGTGCCCACCGATATGACTCCGCGTGCCACATGTGGCACCCGTGCCATAGGTTTGCCATCACGGTTCTAGCCAATCAGCTGGGACTCGGGAGGCAGCAACAGATTGGGGGTGGGGCCAAATAAAAGGTAAGAATAACCCGGAGGGGCTGGGGGGCAGGGGGGCCCAGCTCCCAAACAAAGAGAACCGATTCGGTGACGTCATATCGTCACCGCTACCGGCTCGGCCGAACCGGGCCAAACCGGGAGGAACCCACCACTGCTGTAGATCTTACCACTGCTGAACCAGTCTAATTTGGGGAGCAGGGAGAGGGTTGGGGACAATCTGTACAAAGGGGTGAGAACAAAGAAGAAGGGGGTCGATCTATTTTCCAAAGCACCAGAAGATGGGAGAAGAAACAATGGATGGAAACCGATCAAGGAGAGAAGCAACTTAGAACTAAGGAGAAATTTCCTGACAGTGAGAACGATTAAGCAGTGGAACAACTTGCCTCTAGAAGTTGTGGGTACTCCAACACTGGAAATTTTTAAGAAGAGATTAGACAGACATTTGTCCGGAATGGTTTAGGGCAGGGGTCAGCAACCTTAAACACTCAGAGAGCCATTTGGACCCATTCCCACAGAAAAGAAAACACCGGGAGCCACAAAATTCTTCCTGTGCCTGACTATTTCCTGAGCAGCCACAAAACTAGCATATGTGGTTGAATTAAAGATTCTGTTTTCTTCTGGAACTTTTCTTTTCTTGGATTTATCCATGATTGACCTACCGGGGGTTGAAAAGCTTAATAAATTGTGCATTGATGGGTGTCGCACATTGGCAGTTGTGACGCATATTTTGAGAGACAGGGAGCCGCAGCAGAGGGATGAAAGAGCCACATGCGGCTCCAGAGCCACGGGTTGCCGAAACCCTTGATCTAGGGCAGTGATGGCTAACCTTTTTGCTGTCGCATGCCAAAAGCACGGGGAGCACATGGGAGGGGGGGTTGTCACGTGCGCACGTGTCCACATCCATAATTCAATGGCCCACCGCTCCCCATGCATGTGCGTGTGACCCCACTGCACTCTCTCCATTTTTGGCATGTGATGGCAAAAAGGTTTCTGGTGGGTCCGGTAGGCCCATTTTTCGCCCTCCCCAGGCTCCAGAGGCTTTCTTGGAGCCTGGGGAAGATTAAAACGGCCTCCCCCATCCCCCCGGAGGCCCTCCAGAGGCCGGAAACAGCCCGTTGCCCAACGTCTGGTGGGCCCGGAAGGCCCGAAAATCAGATGGCTGGCGCACACATGCACGATGGAGCTCAGCTAGGGCAATGCTCAGGTGCCCACAGATATGGCTACGCGTGCCACCTGTGGCACCCGTGCCATAGGTTCGCCATCACGGATCTAGGGTTTCCTGCTTGAGCAAGGGGTGGGACTAGAAGACCTCCAAGGTCCCTTCCAACACTGTTATTCTGAGAATATTCTTCTTAAATTCAACTTGAGATGAGCATTGAAGCAATTGGACTTAGAAAAAGCAGGACAGAAAAATGATGTCTGTCTCCTGGTGTCGGAGAAGATTCCTCACTTCCTACAAATGGACAGCCAACAAATAGAACATAGAGCAAATCAACTCAGATTCTCATTTAAGGCACAAAGGATCAGGCTCAATTTATCGTGTTTTGGATACATGATGCCAAGACCTACCTTTCTGAGGGGTCCATAATGCTGGGAAAGATGGAAGGGAAGAGAAGAAGAGGGCAAGCAGCAAGGAAGTGGATGGACTTAACGGCGATAAATGCTGGAAGGAGCAGTTTTAAGGCAGATCACCACATGGGGAAAATCTCTCCATGTGGTTGCTAACAGTTGGCATGGCACCGCTTGATGGCATGTGATAAAAAAATTAAGCAATACTTCATTCCTTTAGCTTGTTGGAACCTCTCCTTCTTTATGTACCTTAGTCAAAATGTTTCCTTGTGGCAACCATAGTCCCACTTGAGTGTTAAAAGATGAGGAGGATAATGAGACATTTACACAAGTGTCCATCTGCTTCATTGTGGCTCTCGTCTGTCTCGCTAGAGCCATACATTAGCAGTAAAGGTGGAGAGCAGAGGTGACATTATACGTACGTGTGTGTGTGTGTGTGTGTGTGTGTGTGTGTGTATTAAAAACTACCACAAATTTCCTTTGAAATAAATCTGGGCATACCAGTCATCTGCACTTCACAACAGGTAAAATGCTTGTCTTAATCAAACACTGCTACAAAGAATAGAATAGAATAGAATAGAATAGAATAGAATAGAATAGAATAGAATAGAATAGAATAGAATAGAATAGAATAGAATAGAATAGAATAGAATAAACAGAGTTGGAAGGGACCTTGGTGGTCTTCTAGTCCAACCCCCTCTCAGACAGGAACCCCTATACGATTTCAGACAAATGGTTATCCAATCTCTTCTTAAAAGCTTCCAGTGTTGGAGCATTCACAACTTCTGGAGGCAAGTCGTTCCACTGATTAATTGTTCTCACTGTCAGGAAATTTCTCCTTAATTCTAGGTTGCTTCTCTCCTTGATTAGTTTCCACCCATTGCTTCTTGCCCTACCCTCAGGTGCTTTGGAGAATAGTTTGAGTCCCTCTTCTTTGGGGCAGCCCCTGAGATACTGGAAGACTGCTATCATGTCATCCCTAGTCCTCCTTTTCATTAGACATACCCAGTTCCTGCAACCGTTCTTTATATGCTTTAGCCTCCAGTCCCCTAATCATCTTTGTTGCTCTTCTCTGCACTCTTTCTGGAGTCTCAACATCTTTTTTACATTCATGGCGACCAAAACTGGATGAAGTATTCCAAGTGTGGCCTTACCAAGGCATTATAAAGTGCTATTAACACTTCACGTGATTCCATCCCTCTGTTTATGCAGCCTAGAACTGTGTTGGCTTTTTTGGCAGCTGCTGCACACTGCTTTTATTTTTTTCTAGTCAAAATAATCCATGACAAGGTCAATCTTAACCTCAATCTTGCTGAGATGTTCCAGAATGCTATAGACTTCAAAAGCGCTACAGGTAGTGTTCAATTTACGAACAAAATTGAGTCCAAAATTTATGTTGCTAAGTGAGAAATTTGTTAAGTGAGTTTTGGTCCATTTTATGATGTTTCTTGCCATAGTTGTTAAGTGAATCCCTGCAGGTTTTTTTTTTTTTAAATTTGATTTATATGCCGCCCTTCTCCGGAGACTCAGGGCGGCTTACAATGCGCTAAGCAATAGCCTTCATACTTTTGTATATTTATACAAAGTCAGCTTATTGCCCCCACAAACTGGGTCCTCATTTAACCTTCCTTAGAAAGGATGGAAGGCTGAGTCAATCTTGAGCCTGGTGAGATTCGAACTTACAGTAATTGCAGACAGCTGGTTTTAATCACTATGCTTTTAGTCTGCTGAGCTAAACCAGGCTCCAGTTGTTAAATTAGTAACAGGGTTGTTAAGTGAATTTGGCTTCCCCATTGACTTTGCTTGTTAGAGGGGAGCCAATGGAGATCACGAAACTCTGGGACACTGCAACAGTCATAAATATGAGTCAGTTGTCAAGCATCTGAATTTCGACCACATGGCCATGGGGATGCTGCAACAGTTGCAAGTGTGAAAAACGGTCACTGCCGTTGTAACTTCGAACAGTCACTAAACGAACTGTTGTAAATCGAGGACTACCTGTAGTTGTTCAACGAGTGTCATAAAAGAATTCCCAACAGATCAAAGAAAGCTCCCTCAAAAAAGAAAAATTTGCAGAAGCAGAGAGCCCAGCACACAGGTTCAAATAACATCCGAACAGATTTTTCTAGGAACCTAAAAGCACTTGGGAAGAGCAGAAAGTCAATAGAATCCCCCCCCCAAATATTCCATCATTGGGGGTTCAGCATTACAGGCAGAGAAATAAATTCTGTCCAGATAAATCAAGCTACTGACACACCCCTATCATTTCACACAATTGTTTCACTCACCCAGAACTGAGAGAGGGAGGAGATAGGCAAGCAGGAACCAGCAGCCAACATCTTGCATTAGATGGACCATCCTTAATCTGGAAGAATAAAGGGAGGGGGAGAGAAATATGAACCTCCAGTAGCATAAATTGTTCTCTTTGTACGTATTTTTCCTTCCCTAAATACCCCCCTTTCCTTCCACCCCCTTTTCTACCCTGCATTGCATTTTCTTCCTTCTTTCCTACATTGCACATCTTTCTTTTTTTCCTTCTTTACCTTCAAAATGTTCTTTTACTTCCTCCCTCGTTTCCTTTTTTCCTTCTTCCTTCTTTCCTTCTCATTCCTGTCTTCTCCTTTCCTTTCCTTTCCTTTCCTTTCCTCTTTCCTTCCCTTCCTCTTTTCATCTCCACCCTTTTTCTTTCTTTCCTTCTTCCTTCTTTCCTTCTCATTCCCATCTTC
>WNWU01000001.1:92637183-92649402 GCA_012654045.1 Ptyas mucosa
TTTTTCTTTCTTTCCTTCTTCCTTCTTTCCTTCTCATTCCCATCTTCTCTTTTCCTTTCCTCTTTCCTTTCCTTCCCTTTCTCTTTTCATCTCCACTCTTTTTCTTTCTTTCCTTCTTCCTTCTTTCCTTCTCATTCCCGTCTTCCCCTTTCCTTTCCTTTCCTCTTTCCTTTCCTCTTTCCTTTCCCTTTTTTCCTTTCCTTTTCCTTTCCTTCCTTCCTTCCCTCTTTTCATCTCTACCCTTTTTCTTTCTCTTTCCTTCTTCCTTCTTTCCTTCTCATTCCCATCTTCCCCTTTCCTTTCCTTTCCTCTTTCCTTTTCTTTCCTTTCCCTTTTTTCCTTTCCTTTCTTTCCTTTCCTTTTCCTTTCCTTCCTTCCTCGCCTTCTTTTCATCTCCACGCTTTCTTTCTTTCTTTCTTTCTTTCTTTCTTTCTTTCTTTTTCTTTCTTCCTTCCTTTCCTTCCCTTTCTCCCTCATTTGCTTTCCTTTTAATCTCCTCCTTTACCCACTCATTACTTTCTTCCATACTGCTCCTCCTCTTCCTCCTTTATTTTCTCCAGTAACCCCCTTTCCCACCCATTTCCTTATCCTCCCCCCCACAGATGCCCAGGCTGGGCTCTGCCTGTTGCAATTCCATTTGCCCTCAGAAGGAGCCATGGATGCAAATGGATTTCTTAATCCCCCAAATAGTCTTAAAGGACTGAAAGGCCTGGATATCATTCCTGCCTCTAGCTTTCAGCAGTTCTTTTACCCTGGAGGGGGGAAAAGGAATAACAACAACAACAACAACAAAATCTGTGTCACTTTTCTTACCAGGGTATTTCTCTCCCAGCTTGATCTCTACCTGGAGATTGTTTCAACCCTCCAAATGTCAGTCATGAAAACATCTGAATAATAAGTTTCTCCATGGAGCCCTTGGTGCTCTCTGAGCTTGGGTGTTTGCTTGCAGACATTTCATTACCTGACTAGATAAACATCATCAGTGCTTGTGAGTGTCGGGCTCACTCCCTGTTTATATATAGTAGTTTGCCCTGCCAATGATGGTGGACGTGGTTTTCTCCCTGGTAGTTCCCTGATTAGAGTAGTTTTCTGCTTGATTGTTTGTCTGGTGTTAATCCCTGCTTATCTGTGTATTGGTTGCTGGAAAGGATACGTTCTGGTCTTTCTGTTTCCTTCCTAACTTCTTATTGGCTCTTTTAAATAGTATGTAAGTGTGGTTTATCTCTATAGAAATCAAGGAACTACCAAGAAGAACTAGTTGGGTAATGAAATACCTGCAAGAAAGCACCCAAGAGAGTACTAAGGACTTCACAGTTCAACCATGAGCTACAGAAATCCTCTTTTATCAGAATACATTTCTCTGTCTGTGAGCTGATCGGGTAGGTTGTTAGTTGTTTGAATAGATCAGGGGTGTCAAACTCAATTTCATTGACGGCTGCATCAGGGTTGTGTTTGACCTCGGAGGGCCGGGGGAGTGTGGCTGGAAGTGGGAGTGGCCCTCATGGGCACAGCGGGACTGGACGTGGCCGCGGTGAGCATGACATGGGACTCGTTCCAGAGGCACCTGTGGTGGCCAAGTACTAAGTCAGGACTTACCTAAAACCAGTGGTGGGTTGCTACTGGTTTTCCCGGTTCGGGAGAGCCGGTAATGGAAATCTTGATAGGAGAGCGAACCGGTTCGCTCCGAACATCAGTTGGGCCCTTCCCTCCGCCCCTGCGCTATACCTACCTTTATTTCTTTTGTTTTTAGGTCAGCTGTAATGCGCGGCAGAGTGGATTGCCATGCGTCAGCTGTTTTTTTACTCAATGCACTTGTGCAAAGCGCAAGTTTGGCAATCACACGCAAAGTGTGTGCACGATGCAAACCGGTGGTAAAACTGATTAGAACCCACCGCTGCCTGAGACCCTCTCTCACTCTCATTATAACCTTCCTTCCTTCCTTCCCTTCCTTCCTTCTCCTTTCTTCTTCCTTCCCCTCTTTCCTTATTTTTCCTTTCTTGCTCTCTTCCCATCTTCCCATCTTTTTCTTTGTCTTTCCTCTTTCCCTTTCTCCTTTCCTGTCACTTCTTGCATGCTCAAATGCAAAAGGGGAAACATTTCTCCTTTTGTTTTGTTTTTAGTTTATTTTGATTGCCAGCAAAAATGGAGCCGGGGGGGTGGGTGCATGCCTCCCCCCTTCCCCCCAGCTCCATTTTTGCTGGCAGAGGCATCGCGAGCCAGTCCTTTTCTGTTTCCAGGCCAGCCCCATGGGCCAGAGCTAAGCATCCCACAACATGCGGTCCGCGGGCCTTGAGTTTGACACCTCTGGAATAGATAGTCTTTCATAAATGCAGACCCCCTGCCATAAAGAGCTTTGTAGGTTTAAACCAGCACCTTAAACTATCCAGAAACCCACTGGTGACCAATGCAGGGTTCAAAACAGCGGTGTTATATGCTCCCAACAGTAAAATGCTATTTTTGGACTAATTGAAATTTCTGAGTCATCTTCAAGGGCAGCCCCAAGTAGAGTGCTCTCTAGTAGTCCAACCAGATGGTGACCGAAGCATGAAATGACTGTTACTAGGTCCTCCTTCTCCTCCCAGAAACAGAACAGAGGCTGAAATGTGCCAAAAATTGTGCTAAACCTGAATGATGGCCCTTCCTTCTATCCCTGCATCTGGGTTTTCCAAAATCAATTATGAGCGTAACTGAGAAATGTTTACTTTAGAGGGAATTAAATGAACCGCGGCCTTTTTCATTAGATAAGCCTATATGTTGGAATTTGAAAGCAGGAGAGAATGTATCTTTTCATTCATCAAATTCATGAATCCCCGACTGGGCTCAGGTGTGCAGGCATTATTTCTCTTCCAGGAAACAACTTCCCTCCGGGAATTTAAATGGCCCCAGCCCTGCTGGATTTCCAGAAAGCGTTAAAGACCCTACCCTTTTCTCATTTATTGGGGGCCAGAATGTTAATTGAGTCTGGTATGTATGGTTTATGATGTGCTTTGGGTGATGTTTCCAGCGACAGTTACATTGAATTATATTGTATTGTTGTCAGGCACAGATAACCAGATCCAGAGGTGTAGAGTTCAAACTGGTTACTTTCTTTTTCTCAGCCTATAATATAGGAATCTCTCCATATTGGCAGTTCTCACCTGGAAAAGGCCAAGTAAGGCTCAAAGCAGGGGTGAAATTCAGCAGGTTCTGACAGGTTCTGGAGAACCGGTAGCGGAAATTTTGAGTAGTTCGGAGAACTAGCAAATGCCACCTCTGGCTGGCCCCAGAGTGGGGTGGGAATGGGGATTTTGCAGTATCCTTCCCCTGCCACACCCACCAAGCCACACCACGTCCATCAAGCCACGCCCACAGAACCGGTAGTAAAAAAATTTGGATTTCACCACTGGCTCAAAGGTATTCGGTGGGAGGTCAGACCGTGCCCTCTTGTGTTTGTGTGATGAGTCTATCTAGGCTAATTCCCTGCTTGACACCCCACCCCCGCCCTCCTCCCATCTGGGATGCTTGTTCTCCAACATCTGGATTGCATTTATTTTATCTTCGTCTGTTTTATATTTTGTTAGCCACTCAGAGGCACTAGACTAGGGTACAACAGACAGCTTAATACAGGTAATATAAGTATATAAGAGCTGTGGTGGTGCACTGGTTAGAATGCAGTATTGCAGGCTAATTCCACTGACTGCCAGAGGTTCGATCCTCACCGGCTCAAGGTTGACTCAGCCTTCCATCCTTCTGAGGCCAGTAAAATGAGGAGCCAGATTGTTGGGGGCAATAGGCTGGCTCTTTAAAACGGTCAGAGAGGGCTGTACAGCACAGTGAAGTGGTATATAAGTCTACTGTAAATGCCATTGCTATTGCTAATCTTCAACTTATGACCAATTGCTTAGGGAACCACTGAAAGTTCAACAAACCTCCCTAGGGGTACTTATGACCCAGTTCCAAAATTCTGACAACTGTCTCCCTGCCCCCCGCCCCCCTCAGCATTTACTTCCAGTTTTCAGCAAAACCGGCCTTAACAAACAATGGATTTGCTTAATGACCATGGCATGCACTTAAAGACCACCACAAAAAGGTTGTAAAATAGGATCAGTCAGACTATCACAGCATACAACCATAATGAGCAGGATTCATTATTGTCATAAGTCAAAGACTACCTGTAAACAAAATAAATAAATATCCCTCAAGTCAAATTCAGCTGTTGGTGTCTTCAGGGCTAGCACTACCTAATTTTTGGGCCACAAGACAGAAATTGTTTGCAGATTTTATTTACTGATTGCCCATTTTTGATGAAGCTTGCTGAGTGGGGAATTCTGGGAGTTGAAGTCCACACCTCATAGAGTTACTACGGTTGAGAAACACTGCACTAGGAATAAAAAAGGGCCCCATATTTTTAAGATTTGGTAAGATTTTAAAAGTAATCATAGAGTACCACCTGATAAAATGGTTACTACTAGCCAAAATACATCCCTCTTATTTTTGGGTCAACTTAAGGAGGCACACACTTCAAATATACCTTCCACCAACACGATCAGGTGACGATTACAAGTCGGCCTTGATGTACGAGCACAACTGAGCCCAAAATTTCCATGGCTAAGCAATGGTTGTTAAGTGAGTTGCGCCCCATTTTACAACCTTTCTTGCTACAGCTGTTAAGTGAATCACTGTTAAGTCAGTAACATGGTAGTTAAATGAATCTTACTTTCCTCGTTGATTTTGCTGGTCAGAAGATCTCAGAAGGGGATCATGGGATCCCAGAACACTGTAACCATCAAAAATACAGGTAGTCCTCGACTTATGACTACAATTGACCCCAAAATTTATACTGTTAGGTGAGACATTTCTTAAGTGAATTTTATCCTATTTTACGACCTTTCTTGCCACAGTTATTAAGTGAATCACTGCAGTTGATAAGTTAGTAACCCAGTCGTTAAGTGAATCTGGCTTTGCTGGCCAGAAGGTCGTAAAAGGAGATCACATGAACGTGGGACACAGCAATCGTCATAAATATGAACAAGTTGCCAACTATATGAATTTTGATCACATGACTATGGGGATGCTGCAAAGACTGTAATTCTGAAAAGCGGTCATAAGTCACGTTTTTCAAAGTGCCGTTGTAAGTTTGAACGGTCACTAAATGAACTGTCGTAAGTCAAGGACTACCTCTACAGGCCAAATGCCAAGCGTCTGAATTTGGATCACGTGAACCTGGGGAATGCTGTGATTGGTCGTAAGTATGAAAGTGGTCCTAAGTCGCTTTTTTTAGCGCCGTTGTAACTTCAAATGGTCACTAAACAAATGGTTGTAAGTCGAGGACTACTACCTGTATAGAACTATGTAACTGTCAGGGTTCCAAGTAATACGCCCATAGCAAACAGAACTTCGAGGCAGGTGGGTTCCTCAAAGAATAGTTTTATTGGAGTTATCATATTGGCACAGGCTGGTGAAAACCGACTCTAAATGTTCCTGTGGTTTTCACCTACTTACAAGTAAAAGTTTTTCCCCTTTCCCAAACAGTCAGTCACATGGTCCAATCAAGGCACCCTCTGGTTGTCTGGTAACTTCACTCCTCCTCTCTCTGACCACCTGTGGGAATGTCCTTGGTTCCCAGGAGAAAGTATTTTGTTTTGGCTACAAATCCCCAGCTCTCTCTATTCTCCCCTCTTTATCCCTCAGCTCCAATGTGGCAACACTGAAAGCCTCAAAATGGCCTCTGCCAGGTCAGCTTCAGGGTTGACAGTAACCTGGAGAAGTAGGCAGAAGCACAGGAAGGAATGAAGTCCCATGGCCTCTTAGCAATGCTATTTCCTCCTTCCCATCACAGCTAATTATTTCTGATGGCAAAGCCAAGATGTCTCCTTGTCTGGGAGAAAGTCAGAATTTGCATTTCAATGGAATGGATCCAGGCATTCAAGTGTGCAATAATGTCACACTGATTTTCCCTTGGGGAGGAAAGGGAGCGGGTGGGGGCTCACCGAGAAAAGATTTCTCTGTATTCAGCTTGTCCTTCCCCTCCCTGTCGAGAGAACTGTCTGGTTCAATAACAAATCCATAACCCAGCCATCAACAATAAATGGCAGAGGAGGAATTATAAGCACCCAAAAGGGTCCTGTAGCAGCAAATGGGCTCAGATGCAAATATCTTGATTTCCTGGGTTGGAATTCATCAAACATAGTATCTCTTGGCTTCGAACTCCCTCACAGGGTTGTTGGGAGTATAAAATACAGGCAGTGGTGGATTCCTCCCGGTTTGGTCCGGTTCGGCCGAGTCGGTAGAGGTGACGATATGACGTCAGCGAACCAGTTCTCTTTGTTCGGGAGCTGGGCCCTCCTGCCCCCCCGCACGCCCCCCACATTATTCTTACCTTTTATTTGGCCCCGTCCCCAATCTATTTGCTGCCTCCCGAGTCCCAGCTGATCGGCTAGAAGAAAAAAAACTGTTTAAACTCTTCCTGCGGGGCTTCAAAGGGCCGCCCTACAGCTGATCAGTGTTAAAAGGCAGTGTGGTGGTAGACCAGTGCACTCGAAAAACAAATGGGTAGACCGGAACGCTCCAAGAACAAATAGGTAGATCGGTACAGCTCTGCAAGCAGTTAAAAGCCTGGTAGACCAGTACCTCTGTTAAATACTAAAGAATTGTCACATGACCATGAAACCACGCCCACAAAATAAGCCACGCCCACAGAACCGGTACTAAAAATTTTTAGAACCCAGCCGTGAATACAGGTATTCCTCAATTTACAACAGTTCATCCCAAAAGTGTTTTTTTCAAGAGGCAACTGGACTTTCTTGTTTTTCCTTTTCTTTGAAGATGTTTCACTTCTCATCCAAGAAGCTTCTTCAGCTCTGACTGGATGGTGGGGAATGGAAGGATTTATACTCCTTGCAGACAGCTGTACACCAGTCAAAGTATAGTTGAAGTCCACAAATCTTAAAAGTTGCCAAGGTTGGAAAACCCTGGGTTAGACAATGCAAATAGTCCTTGACTTATGATTACAATTGGGACCGGTGCTTCAGTCGCTAAGCAATGCCATCATTAAGTGAGTCATTGTATGACTGTGCCTGTTTTTATTACTGTTTTTGGCCAGACACCCCTGGTCTAGATGGCCATTGACTTTGCTTGTAGGAAGGCAGCAGGGAAAGTCACAAATGGCGATCATATGACCCATTGCAAATCATGATCACGATTGCATGACTATGCTATGCTAAGCTATGTTTTTCAATGTCACGGTAACTACAGGCAATCAGTAAGCAAAATGGTTGTAAGTTGAGGATGACAAGTAGCAACAGGCAGTCCTCGACTTACAACCATTTGTTTAATGGCAGTCCAAAATTACAATGGCACTGGAAAAAGTAACGTATGGCTGTTTTTCACACTTATGACCATTGCAGTATACCCCATGGTCAAGGGATCACAATTCGAACACTGGCCAACTGACTCATATTTATGACAGTTGCAGTGTCCAGGGCGGTCACACAATCCCTTTCTGTGAACTTCTGGCAGACAAAATCAATGGGGAAGCCACTTAACAACCCTGTCAGTGATTCATTTAGCATGTGTAGGAAGAAAGGTCATAAAATGGAGCAAAATTCACTTAACAACTGCTTTGCTTAGCAAATGGAAATTTGGAGCTCAGTGGTGGTCCTAAGTCAAGGATTGCCTGCCCTTGTGTCCTGACAAGAGTAGATCTCCTCCACAAAATGGAGTCAGTCTAGATCAGGGGTGTCAAACTCAAGGCCCAGGGGCCAGGCCCATCCTGTAGGGTGTTTAGATCTGGCCCGTAGGGCTGCCCTGGAAACAGTGAAGGACCCACCTTTGGTGCCTCTGCCAATAAAAACAGAGCTCGGGAGGACTGTGTGCAGCCCTCCCAAGCTCCGTTTTTGCTGGCAGAGGGTTGCCGGAGGCCGTTGTAGCCGAAAACAGAGCTCGGAGCCTGTTTTCGCTGCAATGTTATCTCAAATAAATTGCATTTCCAAACACAAAGTCTTTGATGAAACCTTTCATTTATTGGAATAACGATCTGGCCCCGGATTCGGTTGTAGCCGAAACTGACCCTCTGCCCCCAAACCCTTCCCTTTCCGTTCCTCAATTCTCAGCGTCTCATTGGCCATCTTCCAAATCACTCTTGTCTTCTTGGTTACTTCAACTCACAGGAATTTCCCCCCTCCCATCTCATCTCCTAGGGGATGTTATCTGCCGGGGGGAAATAAGCGGGTGAAAAGTCAAACTGCTACTCCTACTCTTCATGTCAGCGCTGGAGCGAATGTAACTTGGAGCGCTGACACTGGCCACACCCACCCCGGCCACGCCCACCCCAGCCCTCGAGGTCAAGCCCAACCCTGATATGGCCCTCAATGAAATTGAGTTTGACACTCCTGGTGTAGATGGCCTTCAAAGCCCCTTCCAATCCTGGGATTCTAGGTGACTGGCCATCCCTGGCACGACCCAGAGCCCAAAAGCCATAAGATGGACTTATTTTATCGCACCTTTGAAAGAACCAGAGGAAAAAAAAAGCTTCCTTAGCACAGCTGTGCCAGCTGGTGCTTGACTTCTGTTTGCTCAGCTAGGAGGCCCCGGGTGCCAATACGGATGAGTAAATAGCCCATATTTTATTTAAATGACAAACATTAGCCTCTGCTTTTTCAGTTCTTAAAATGGAGGCCATGGAGTAGATTAGGAGTAGAATCAATTCAGACCATCCACTAGGCTTACAAATTTTTTGGGTTTTTTTTCCCCCCACTGCAATATTGTCTTCCGAACTTCCCCGAGGCCACTCATGGAACGGGAGTTTAACTTCATTTTTTTTCTCTCCTCTTCCTTCCTTATCACTAATCCTACAGCTTATCCAGACATCGCAATATGCTTGGCTAAGAAGTGATGTTGTTTGTGTGTCAATGTGCGCTGGTGCGTATCTCTGCATTGTTTTATTCGTCAGAAATGGCACATAAAAAAAGAAGCACCAAGGAACAAGGCAGCCACAAACAAGAATGAGTCAGAAAACAAAAACACAAAACGATCAAAGCAACTTCTTCAAGCATTTTGTGTGTTTTCTAATTAATTTTACCTTGCCAGGAAAATCCATACTTGTTCTGCTGAGGTAATAGGAGATTCAGGAGGAGCAGGAATTGTCTACCAAGGGATGCAAGTCAACTTTTACTTGAGGGTTGATTAAATTTCAATGGAGTGATTTTTCGAGTTGGAGAATTGGCCAAGAGCGAGCAAGAAATGGTCCCAAGCCTTTAAGGCAGTGTTTCTCAACCTTGGAAGCTTGAAGATGGGTGGACTTCAACTCCCAAAATCCCCCAGCCAGCAACGCTGGCATTCGTGATCAGTACAACACTTTAAATTGTGTTTGGCAGGCAGTGGAGGATACAACACTGATCCCAGAACCTTGTTTGGACTTTAGCTGCTGCATTTGGGCTAGTCCTTGAGTTACAACCATCATGGAACCTGCCCATCATGGTCATACTTGTGACCATCGTAATTCGGGTCACCCACATGACCGACTGATTTTACGATTTTTATTGTGTTGGTTATTAAGTGAGCACTGCAGCCGTACTCATGGTTCACTATGGGCTGGTTGTGCTGAAAACTGGAAATAATATTTTTTGGGGGGTAAAAATGTCATAAAATGCAGTTATGTGATCACAGGACGCTGCAAATAGCCATATATGTGGTCATGTGACATCAGGTGAGGGAGAACAAGCTTTGGAACTTTGAATCCAGGTCCTGTGTACTCCCAGACAGTCACTAAGCGATTGGTCATAAGTCAAGGACTACCTATACATGATTTTACCCAATGAGAAGTCTCTACAGATAGGATCAAGGGATGCCAAATTATGACAGCAGCATCACCCCAATGCAACAAAAATAGCAATAGCCCTTAAGACTTACATACCGCTTCACAGTGCTTTTACAGCCCTCTCTAAGCGGTTTACAGAGTCAGCCTATTTGCCCCCAACAATTTGGGTCTTCATTTTACCCACCTCGGAAGGATGGGAGGCTGAGTCAACCCTGAGCCTGCCGAGATTCAAACTGCCAAATTGCAGGCAGCCGGCAGTCAGCAGAAGTAGCCTGCAGTACTGCACTCTAACCACTGTAACCACGGAGGCTCATATTCTACCCCTTTCGTATGTGTAATGTCACATGCACACATGAAAGGAACGGAGTTTGTATATTGCAATGATGCAACCTTAATTTTGTCATTCGGCTAGGGGAAAAAAAATTGTCATTTTTCTATTTGAAAAAGCTTCTACCTCCCATTTACACTCTGTTTCAGGTTACTCTGAGGATACAGATAAACCCCCAAGTAGCCTCAACAACTCTCACAGAGCTAATGGCCAGATGTCTGCAAAGAATATAAGTGAAACTTCTTCAAGAAAAAACAAAGTCCAGTTGCCTTTTTTTTTAAAGCACCTTTGGGACAACCATGACCTGGATAACTGAGAATCTCCATTGATATAGCTTAGAACCGTGATGGCGAACCTATGGCACGCGTGCCACAGCTGGCACGCACTCCTCTCTCTGCAGGCACGTGAGCTGTCGCCCAGCTCAGCTCCACCATGCATGCACATGTGCGCCTCCCACCAGCCAGCTGATTTTCGGGATGAGTGAGGGGCAGGGCACATGTGAGAGATGCACACGCATGCACTGGGGGCAGGGGTCACACGTGCATGCGCAGGGAGTGGGGGCGGAGCACAGGGGGTGCGGCATGCCCCCCCGCAGCCCATTTTTGGGCCCAGGAGACTGCAGGAAGGCCTACTAGGCCCAAAACGGGGTGTGGGGGTGTGACCCACCACCCCACAGGCCGTTTTTGGGCCCAGGAGGATGCAGGGAGGCCTGTTAGGCCAAAAACGGGGGGCATTGTATGTGGCCAATCCCCCCCCCAGCTCATTTTTCGGCCTAGGAGGCTACAGGGAGGCCTGTTAGGCCAAAAATGGGGGGGGGCAGTGTGTGTGGCCAATCCCCCCCAGCTCATTTTTCGACCTAGGAGGCTGCAGGGAGGCCTGCTAGGCGAAAAACGGGGGACAGGGGGTCGTGTGCACATGCGTGGGAGGCAGCGGGGGTCACATACACATGTGCGGGGGTGGGGGGAGCATGAGGGGGTTGTGCGCGCTTGGGCAGGGGAGGCGCTTTCGGCACAAGATGAGAAAAAGTTTAGCCATCCCTGGCTTAGAATCCAAACCACAGGCAAAACTGAGCAAGGACTGTCTTTATAGCCAAGTGTCCTGACTCCTGATCGGCCTGTCTTTTAAAGCAATCAGCCCTGAATTCAGGAGAGCTTTTCCCCCTGTGCCGGGTTGCAGCCAGGTAGCCTAGCAAGGTAACGGCGGTCTTTTGATGAACGATTTGCGGCGTTCAGGACGGCTGCGTTGCTAACGGCATTTTAAACCAGAGCGTAAGCTGCTATGAATCCAAACAATAGAAAATATGAATATATGTGCAAACACTTTCTCAGCCCTGCCGACTGGAAAACATTGATATTGCCACCTTTCTGGTGGAAAACGCAAGGAAGACTTCACTTCATTTATCAACATGAAAGACCGTCTTTCCCTCTCTCCCTGTGGCCCACTCCACAGTTTAAAGACTCTACAGCCAAGCCTGTGATTAATAAGGTGCAGCCTAGCATTCCCCCCCACTTTTTTTTTTTTGCCTGAGTGCCAGAAAAAAAACTGCACAAGTAATACAATTCTCTGGACTACCAAAGTCTTTTTTTGGGGGGGTGGAGAAAGATTTCATCAGCCCTGAACCCGGCGGGCATCTGAGCCCCACGTGATTTCTCCCGTGGAATACATACGATAGATAAAATTAAATTAAAAGAAAACCAAATGCCCCCATCATCGTCAACGCGTTGGCTGGCCAGCTTGGAGGTGGGAGGAAAAAAGAAGAATGGAGGGAAAGCGTATCGGGAGGAAAGTTAAAACGCTTGTGTTGGAGGTCACTTACACCTCCACAGGTTGGCTCAGCAACGGAGCCGCACAGAATAACTTCTCTCTTTTCAGCCTTGGTTAAGGAACAGGAGGGTTTAAGTGATGAAAATCCAGAACGAAACGTCACAGATAGACAGACAGACAGACAGACAGACAGACAGACAGACAGAGAGAGATAGACTGAAGAGTTTCGTTTGCTGCCTGCATCCCTTTGATCAGGGGTCTCCAACCTTGGCAACTTTAAGGCTGGCGGACTTCAACTCCCAGAATTCCCCAGCCAGCTTTGCTGGCTGGG
>WNWU01000001.1:92667030-92702277 GCA_012654045.1 Ptyas mucosa
TATCTATCTATCTATCTATCTATCTATCTATCTATCTATCTATCTATCTATCTCTGAAGCAGGACATCCAGATTATCTGTCTGTCTGTCTGTCTGTCTGTCTCTCTGAAGCAGGACATCCAGATTGTCTGTCTGTCTGTCTGTCTGTCTGTCTATCTATCTATTTGTTGTGGCCCGCAGAGCTGGCACCAGAGTCAGACAGTGCGGAGGTTGGGGAGGAATATGGGCCAGATCTGGGAGCTGGGGAAAGCTCGGATGAGGGCTCTGCATCGGAGGCAGAGAGGGAGCTAGACAGCAGTGAGGCAGAGGAACAGCTGGAGCCTGTTCCCAGTGTGCGCATGCGCAGAGCTGCCAGAAAACAAGAACAATTAAGAAAGCAGGGTTGACTTGGGAGTAAAGCCACATCTTGGAGGTGATTGGCCCCTCCCATAGGAAACAAAAGAGGAGCGAATGGGGAGTGGGCTTTTGCAGGAAACAATTCATTTGTTCCGTGACTCTGAGAGATTCTGTACCAAGTTTTGCCTTGTACTGCATTTGGAAACTAGTTACCTGGCAGCTTTCCAAATGAGATAAGGTTGGTGTTGATAAATATTCCTTTGAAAAACTGTTTGGACAGGCCTTGATGACTGTGAATGAAAGGACTCACAGTCGTGTAAATAAAAGAGGTTTTGCCGGGACCAAGATTCTGCTTCCTGCTTTTTAAGGGAGCCTAGGTCAGAACATTATCTATCTACACACACACACACATACACACACACGTAGGTATATATGTGAGTATATAGCACAATGATGGCTAACCTTTTTCCCATCGTGTGCCAAAAGCGGGAGGAGCGCGATACGGTCACACGCACGTGTGCCCACATCCATAATTCTATGCGCCCCAACCCACCCGTGCTCCCCGTTTTTGGCATACGATGGCATGGTGGGCCTGGTAGGCCCGTTTTTTGCTCTCCCCAGGCTCCAGAGCCTTGCTAGGAGCCTGGGGAGGGCAAAAATGGCCTCCCCCCCCCAGAGGCCCTCCAGAGGCCGGAAATAGTGTTTCCTGACTTCTGGTGGGCCCAGAAGGCCCAAAAATCAGCTGGCCGACGCACGCATGTGTGCCGGAGCTGAGCTCGCGTGCCCACTGATATGGCTCCACGTGCCACCTGTGGCACCCATGCCATAGGTTCGCCATCATGGATATAGCAGGTGTATACTATGTGTGTTATATACGTATATGGATAGATACTGTATATACTTTCTTTTGAGAGCAGGCAACAGACTTTCATTTTTAATGTGTGCCAGTGTGCTCACAGTAAAAAATGACAATAAAAATTATCTTAATCTTATATACTTTATCTAATGAAAAGAGTTGAGGGATGCACATTGTTTCAGGCAACTTATTTTCCAAGGCACCAGAAGGCCAGACAAGAAACAGTGGATGGAAACGAATCAAGGAGAGAAGCAAAACTGGAGTTAAGGAGAAACTTCCTAACAGTGAGGACAATTATCCAATGGAATGAATGACTGGCCTCCAGAAGTTATAAGTGCTTCGTCACTGAAGGTTTTTAGGAAAAGACTGGACATCTCAGCTGTCCAGCTGTCAGCTGTCTGAAAGGGTAGAGGGACTCCTGTCTGAGCAGGGGGTTGGACTAGAAGACCTCTAAGGTGCCTTCCAGCTCTATTCTGGTTGAATCTGCCCCAACAGAAGTTCATTACGCAGGACTTTAAAAAAAAAACAGTAGCAGCCAATAGGAAGGGACCTTTTGCTCTTTAACAAAAGCCTTACTGGGAGAATGAACCTGGGAGAGTGAGCTTTGTTCACAGTGCAGGCACTGGAGCAGAACAGCAGAAATAGAGATCTGATAATTAAAAAAAAACACACACACATACTCTAGCTGGGGAGGTAAAGAAATGGCAACCCAGAATGAGGCTGGATGCAACAGACTTACTCTCCTATCTTACTGAGAGCGATACCAGCTTTGCGTTAGGACTAACTGTGGCATATGAGCAGTTTGAAATCTAGATTTAAAATATGATGTAATCAAAAGCAAAGTAGCCTCCCCCGAATCTCCCGATCAACAGCTGCATTCCGGCACCCAGGCTTCTTACCCTGGTTGCTAAATTAAACCGTGTCCTGGGTTCTTTGGCATGATCCGTCGATCAATAGCCCAATGGGTTCGCATACCAGCGCAAGCCACAAAACTGGGCAATCCAAGTTGATGTTTGTACGAAGGGGGTCTCTTGGTCTTCAGCTAACCTGGTTCTCATCGACTTTGCTTGTCAGAAGGTCGCAAAAGGACACTTGGGACCCTGCAACCGTCATAAATATGAGTCAGTTGCCAAACATCTCAATTTTGATCATGTGACCATGAGGATGCTGCAACGGTCGCTAAGTGTGCAAAACGGCCATAAGTCACTTTTTTTCAGTGATGTTGTAACTTTGAATGGTCACTAAAGGAACTGTTGTAAGTCGAGGATTACCTGTACAACAAAATATGCTACTTTCTTCCTATTTCCCTTAGAAAATGCTCAGATATACTTTTAACAGCCACCTATTAATATCCTATCCCTTCTGTCTCGGGCCCTAGTGATCCTCTATCGAGGGCCAATAGGACAGGAATCAAAGAGACTTGGGTATTTCACAAAAACTGTTTCAACTGGACAACGGCATCCTGCTGTGCATTATGGGCCCAAAATAGATTGAACCCCCGTCCTTAAATTCTCTATAATGGAAGCGGTATTGGGGTTTTTTTTTTCCTGCTCGATTTCGTGATAGGTAGTCCTCCACTTACAACCATAATTGAGCCCAAAAGTTTCGTTGCTAAGCAAGACAGTTGTTAAGTGAATTTAACCTGGTAGCGCAGCAGGCTGAAGCACTGTTATTAACATCAGCTGCCTGCAATTACTGCAAGTTCAAATCTCACCAGGCTCAAGCTTGGCTCAGCCTTCCATCCTTTCAAAGGTAGATAAAATGAGGACCCAGATTGTGGGGGCAATAAGCTGACTTTGTATAAATATACACAAAAGTATGAAGGCTATTGCTTAAACGCATTGCAAGCCGCCCTGAGTCTGTGGAAAAGGGCGGCATATAAATCAAATCAAAAAAAACAAAACAAAACCTCAGTTCACAGCCATTTTTGCCACAATTGTTGCGCAAATCACTGCAATCGTTAAGGGAATCATGCAGTTGGGAATCTGGCTTCTCCCCTTGCCTTTACTTGTTGGAAGCCAGTTGGGAAGGTCTACAAATGGTGAATCACTGCAATAGTAACATGATTGTTAAGTGAATCTAGTTTCCCCACTGACTTTCTTTTCAGAAGGTCGCAGAAGGGGATCACAGGACCACAGGACATTGCAACCGTCATTAATATGAGTCAGTTGCCAAGCATCTGAATTTTGATCACACGATCATGGGCAGCGGTAGGTTTCACATTATGTTACTACTGGTTTGCCATGCGCGCACACGCCCGGTTCCTCTGCACACCTGCCTTTCACACAGGCGCCCAGCCTCAAAAACACGCCTGAATAGGATGGCATAGAGCCGTGATGGCGAACCTATGGCACGGGTGCCACAGGTGGCACGCGGAGCCATATCAGTGGGCACGCGAGCTCAGCTCTGGCACACATGCGTATACCAGCCAGCTTATTTTCAGGCCTTCTGGGCCCACCAGAAGTCAGAAAACACACTGTTATCAGCCTCCGGAGGGCCTTTGGTGGGGTGGGGAAGGCCGTTTTTGCCCTCCCCAGGCTCCTAGAAAGGCTCTGGAGCCTGAGGAGAGCAAAAAACGGGCCCACCATGCCATCGTGTGCCAAAAGTGGGGGGGGCAGGGCACATAGAATTATGGATGTGGGCACGTGTGCGTGTGACCCCACCGCGCTCCCCCCGCTTTTGGCACGCAATGGCAAAAAGGTTAGCCATCACTGGCATAGAGCGATTTCAGCTGCCGGTTCAGGCAAACCGGTCTGAACCAGCTGAATACCACCTCTGACATGGGGATGCGGCAATGGTCATGTTTGCAAAATGGTCCTAAGTCACTTTTTTCAATGCCGTTGTTACTTCGAACGGTCACTAAATGGGCTGCTGTAAGTCGAGCACTACCTGTACTGACCTCTTTTTCAAGCAATTGCTAAACTATTCTTTAAGGCTATAAGAAGGAGAGGCCTTCAAGAGTCTCTTAATGTTGCAAATGTGGGCAGCCAAATCCTTCCTGAATTTCTCCAGAGATTCAACAGAGCATTCCCGATGGCCATTTGTCTATTTGAATTCATTTAGAGCTAGATGTTAACAGGGGCTCCATTAGCTTAAGATTTGTCCTGTCAAGAGTGTTATGGCTTGATGCATATCCATACATGACCAAGTTCAAAAGGCTGCAGTCATTTATGTTTCAGCTGGCTGTGTGAACCAGATCATCATATTAAGAATCCAATGTTTTCCTTATTTGGCTCCAGTCTCTTTTCTGATCACAGTAATAATGTTCCGTTAACCCTGAAATCTTGTTCTTTTCATCTAAGGTGTATTTAAGTCCCATCCATTTCAGGAAACTGGTATTAAAATACAGAGCATCTGACATAGAGGTTTCATGTAGCTATTATATCTAGTAGCACTTGATAAATGTAGCTCCCTTCCCAAATTTGTTTAGCTTTTTATTTCCTTTAATTAATTTTGCAAACAGCCATATAGAAAACAAGCAGCAATTAGGGGCTAATTAACAGAACAATGTTGTTGCAATAATACTGTTTTAGCATAGCAAAATTTGTATTTTTTTCTTTTTTCTTTTTTTTTTGTTTAACCCAAGGCGGATATTGTAGAATCACGCAGTTTGTGTTGGCAAACCATTTATTCATTTCTAATCAAAAGGCTACCTATCTTATCTTTTACAATTCTGTCTTTCCTCCATAAAATTCAAGACGGTAAATTTCTCTCCTCACAGGTAGATTAGACTTAAAATATTGGCTCATTCATTTATACCACACTGTGGTCAAACTGGGAACCTGTCACTCTTAGTGGAAATAAATTTCACAGACAAATACTTCCCAAATGCAAAACTCCACGCTTGTGCAACAGATGAGAAGAAACATGCTTGGATACCTATATCCCCAGGTGCCATATGGAAATTGTAAAATACAGGTAGTCCTCGAGTTTCAACAGTTCATTTAATGACCACCTGAAGTTACACCATCACTGACAAAAGTGACTTCAGACCGTTTTTCACACAACCATGGCTTTTTACTGACTTCACCACGGCAGAATTCACTTAGCTGTGGCGAGAGAGGTCGTAAAACGGGTGCAAAACTCACTTAGCAGCTGTCTTGCTTAGCCCCAGAAAGTTTGGGCTCCGTCGTGGTCGTAAATCAGGGACTACCGGTATTCGCAGCAGCAGGACAGAATTTTGAAAGAAGCCTTCCTAACTGTCCCATCATATTGCATGAGAAAAGTTTCGTTTTGCAAGGACGCTGAAAGAAATTTAAGACTCATGCAATTTACAACGCTTGAAGCTTAACCTCCAACAACTCTGGGAGAGTTTTTTTTCAACTTTACCTTGAGGTATGCAAAACACAACACTCCTGCAGAAAAAGAGTACCTCTGCCCATGTACAAATTTTGCTCCTTATCCCATATCCCCTTGCACATATTTGGGGTGGTTTAAGATAGATAAGTCAAATTCCAGGGCATGTGATCCTAATTCTCATCCTTTTAGACTAAAAGTTCTACATATCCTAAGAAGCTGGGGATGGACTAAGGAGGACCCTTGCTCTCACAACCATAAAAACCGCAACTACGCCATTGTTTGAATAAAGTAAGAAAGGACAAGTTGGGAGCGTGTTTTTAATATATATATATACACACACACAACTTCCAACCCACCCCCCCGAGATAACTGCAGAAGACCATCCAAATGAAATAAAAATCTGTAACCCAGAATTTCTTTTGCATCCCAGAAGTAAAGAGAGCTAAATCACCCAGTTTTCTCCATTGTGTCTTCTCGTTTGTGTTGCTATTGTTAGACAACTGAGAAACGGAATCTCATCGACTTTCTCCAGAGTCACTGAAGTTCTTTTTTGCCACTTTGGGCTAGAAAGCTAGTTTTTAAGACAAGCAATTATCCCCCCCCCCACTCCTTTTTAATGCTTATCTTCCAGCTTGGGTAGTTTTTTACTTGGCACCAGAGAGCCTGGGCAGCCCCTGGTAGGCATATCGTATTGCCAGCACTCCGCCTTTGAGGCGTAAACCCCAGAGAACATAAAAAAGGCTCATTCCACACAGTAATATATACATCTCCAGGTTTCATGGACTCCCGGTTCGCTTAATTCAGTTTTCAGGGTTCACTTCACACGATATCCTGAACCTTAATGCAACCGAACTAGTTGGGTTCAGACCATCGACTAAAGTACGGTTGAATGATTGATGGGTGTTGTTACAACCAATATGACACAGTAAGATATATGTTCATCGCCTTGCTTGACCACATTTGCTTAGGCACGGTTTACTGAACAAACCACTCTTGGTTTCAAAGAACACGCTGAGCCCTAAATCTTGGTTTACAGCCTAAACCCCTGAACCCAACTGTGCTCAATTCCTGTAGAAATTCTGCCAAAGGCCCCTGATGCACAGCTCTGATTTTCAGCAGATTCATCCTTTGTTCCTCCTTTCCTCTCCCGCTTCCCCCCCCCCCACTTTCCATTTATCACCTCTAGACTGTTGAAATTAAGCCTTCCTTTCTCACCCCATTAAGGGCCACTTCACCCTGGGAGAATGGCAGAGATCCATTTAGTAGAAACCAGGATTTAAATATATCTGTATATCTATATGGTTCCCGTCAAGACTGCCGACATTCCGTCACATCGTAAGGTATCCATGTAATGGAACTTCATCTGGCAATCTTGTCGAAAGCCTCCAGCTGAGGGGAAAGTGGATGGAACCCACTCCTTAGTAATGCAATTATTATTATTATTTTTTTTGCAATTAAAACATTAAGGATAAGGAGTCGGCTTCCATCCCGTGGACGATGAGGAGAATGAGGATAAAATCATCATAATGGCCAAGCGTTACTCCGACTCTCTGCCCATTCTGGAGGGTCTTCGCATTCCTTCTGTCAAAGGGGATTTTATCTTCCACCGAACACCCAAACCCAAGACAATTTCTTCAACCATTCCTTCATTCGTCTAATTATCCGCTTTCCACGGAACGTCTCCACCAGTTACTCTATCGGTTCTTTTCTTTTCTTTTTTCTTTTCGTTCTCCAATGCTCACTTTGATGGGAATCTCTCCTGCCCTTCTGCTTATCTTGTAAGTCCTGCACCCCTGGCTGTTCATACCCCAGAAGATTCGCTCTCTAGGTTTTTGACTTCCCGTCGATGTCTTTGTAAAACCCCTTGTTTGGAAGCTCACCTGTTCGACATGCCCTCCCTTCACACTTCCCATGCCTTCGCCCCGCTCCCTCTTGACTTCCCCAAAGGGGCCGGGTACACTTCCTACCTCCTTTCCCAATCTCAGCCTCTCCCCCTGGCTACACCGGACTACAGTTCCCATCCACCCCAGCCACATGCGAAAAGTTCCACAGCTGTCTTACAGCACCTCTATAAAAAAAAAATAATGAAATATTTGACATCCACAAAAAAAAAAAAAAAAAAACCCCACCACCCCTTTTTCCTTCCTTCCATCTTCCAATTTCGGCAGCGGTCAATGTACTTCAGCGGAGTCCCCTTCTCTCTCTCTCTCGCGAACTCTTCACCTCCCTTCCTCTCCCCCCCTCGCTCTGCTTCTCTTCGCCACCTCCCCCCACCCCCCCTCAAAAAAAGCCTTTTATTTTCCATGGGGTTTTTTTTTTAAAAGGTGAAAGGCAGCCTACATTTTTTTTAAAATAAATAAATAATAAATTAATTAATTTTTTTTAAAAAAACACTTCTTTGTCCCAGTGCTAAGGGGGGGGGGGGAGGAGAAATTCTGGGGTGGTCTTGATGGGCAATAACGCAGCTGGTCACTTTCCAAAGTGGTGAAACTGACTTGACCAGATCCCCTGGCACAGTTCAAACCTAACAAAAAACGACCTACCCTCGCAGCCCCTTATCTGCCAAAAGATTTCCCCCCCACCCTCAAAATATACACTCCCCCCCCTCTTCTCTTCTCTTCTCTTCTCTTCTCTTCTCTTCTCTTCTATCACCATATATACTCTCCCGATTTGGGGTTTTCTCTCATTGTTTTTCCCGCCCTGGAGCGCTAAGCTCGCCTTGTCAGGCTCGAGCAGCGGAAGGCAAAGGCGCATCCTGAGAGTCCAGGCAGCTCGGGGCGTGCGCGGCTTTGGGTTAAAACAAAAGCTCGCTTCTTAAAGCCAACCCAAGAGATGCGCCGAAAAGAAACCGGAGCCGGGCGGGTAAAGCAAAAGAGGCCGTCAAAAAAAAAAACCCACCCCATTTCTCTCCCCAAGTTGGAACTTTCTCTCTTTTTTTTTCTTCCCCTCAAACCCCCCCCCGCCCCCACCTTTTTTCTTCAAAGGCAAACGACCAAGAACAGCCCCCTTACCTGAATCGCCTTCAGACTCTGCAGGAATGCATGGCTTCCACCGCGGTGAAGCAGCCCCTTCCTCCCTTCCTTCCTTCCCTTCCTTTCCTTCCAGGCGAGCGCCGCCAGGGGTTCAAATACCGCCGGCTCCCAGGCGGAGGAAGGGGAGGGGAGGGGAGGGGGGAGATTTTAATTTATTAAAAAAAAAAAAGAGGTGTGGGTGGGGGCGGTCGACCCGCTCAGAGGGGGCTGAGCCCCATCAGTTGCATCCCCTGCAAAGGAGGGTGGGAGAGAGAGAGAGGGGTGTGTTGGGGTTGAGTGGGGGGGGGGGGGGGGGGGTCGGCGGCAACCCCCCCGGGCGGCTTGGGAAAAAAAGGGGGGCCCCGGCGCGATTCAGCCGGGGGGGGGCGGCAGGGGGGTTGGCAGCCCCCCCCTCCCTGCGCCCTGCTTCTCCATGGGGGGGTCTGTGTGTGGGGGGGGAGAGCCAGACAGGATGCAACCCCCTTCCTCCGGCTCTCTCCGACCCTCCCCGCTCGCCCTGCCTGCCTTGCCCACCTGCCCGCTAGTTCCTCGGCAGAAAGACGGAGCGAAACGGCATCGCAAGACAAGAAGGGGGTGGGGGGGGGGGGGGGGGGTGGGAAGAGCGGCGCATGCGCTCCTGGGCTCACCCCCATCCTGTAAATCTGGGGGGGGGAGGGGTGGCTGGCAGAGACAATGATCTCCTATTTCTCTCTCCCCCCCCCCTTTTTTTAAAAGTCCATCAATGGGGCCTTGAATAAAAAGTTTAGGGGGGGGGGGCATCCCAGAATGGTTATGGGGTCAGATGGGATAGTTTTAGATCTAGACTGGACAGCCGGCTTGATTGAAATGGAGATAGGGCAGGGGTGAAATTCAGCAGGTTCTGACCGGTTCTGCAGAACCGGTTGCGGATATTTTGAGTAGTTGGGAGAACCAGCAAATGCCACCTCTGGCTGGCCCCAGAGTGGGGTAGGAATGGAGATTTTGCAGTATCCTTCCCCTGCAGCGCCCACCAAGCCCACACCACGCCCACCAAACCACGCCCACAGAACCGGTAGTAAAAAAAATTGGATTTCACCACTGGGATAGGGTCTCCTGCTTGAACAGGGGGTTGGACTAGAAGACCTCCAAGGTCCCTTCCAGCTCTATTCTGATTGATTGATTGATAGATAAAGGGAGGGCAGATACAGCAGTTATTGATCAGGGGAGGAGGGATTCTTCTTCTTCTTGTGCCATATCCCTCACCGAACGTTAGCAATCATCTTGGCCATCCTATTTTTATCAACAGCCCCACGGAAAAAGTGCTGCTGAATTTTATCCAAACCAGTCGCTTTAGATTTTGAAACCATCTTCTGCCTGGATCTCGTTTGCCTTCAATCTTTCCTTAGAGGATTAAGCGAAGGATGCCGTATTTTTCCGGGCGTCGCATCACAACGTCCGAAATATTCTAACTTTCGCTTTTTTTAATGGTTTTGAGAAATAGATTTTTGAGAGGAGAGATAGAAAGAGAATTGCACACCGTGCCTATTTCTTCTTATCTGGAAGTTTGGGTTGTGCCTCCAGCTGTGCTGGGTTTTTTTTTTTTAAATAGGCAACTTAAGATTCTAGTCCTCATGACTGGAATAAATTAAACTTTAAGAAACTACCTACAACTCAGACTCTAGCATTTTTGTTGGATACCTTTGCCCACTTTAGCTGTAAATGCCTTTGAATCTATGGCTGCCCCTACTGTGCCTTGAGCTTTTGCCTCAAGATTGGTTTTCAGAGGATTTGAAGATTTATATATAATTATATATTTTATATTTTGATTAAATGTATATGCCTTTTTTTCCTCAGAGTTTAAGGCAGTTTGCGCAGGGATGTCACTTTATCTGATCTCCATAACAGCAACCATATAAATAGGCATGGGCTAGCAGAGAGTGACTAGGCCCAAATCCACTCACTTGGTTTTCATGGCTGAAAGTGGATTCAAATCTGGGTCTTCCCAGCAGAGCCTTTCTCCACTACAGGCAGTCCTCGACTTACGACCACAACTGAGCCCAACATTTATGTTGCTAAGCGAGACAGTTATTGAGTTTTGCCTCCATTTTACGACCTTTCTTGCCACCGTTGCTAAGTGAATCACTGCAGTTGCTAAGTTAGTAACACGGTTGTAAAGTGAATCCGGCTTCCCCCATTGACGTTGCTTGTCAAAAGGTCGCAAAAAAATAATGACATGACCCCACGACACTGCAATCGTCATAAATACGAGTCGTCTACCAAGCTGCAAAGGTTGCAAGTGTGAAAAATGGTCATTAGTCACATTTTTCAGTGCTGTTAAAGCTTCTAATGGCCACTCAATGAATGGTTGTAAGTTGAGGACTAGCTGTTATGCCAACCTGGAGCCAGAGAGTGTTTTTCCATGCAAAACCATGAATTTAACCCCTGAAATTCCTCTTAGTTTTGAGGCTTCCTCTGATATTTTTTGATGCCTTTTTCTCCACATTCATGAAATCTACACATTTGAGACACAATTCGGCTTCATTTCAGAAGAATGCAAAATTCAGTCTTGTTTAGCTGTACGTGATTTTGTCTCATGCTCAGTTTTCAGGAGGTTGAAAGCTGCATCTACCAGAAGGACCACTATTACCAATCTTTGCCATTGGGGCCGAACTGCTCCAAAGCAAATGACTCAGTAGAAGCACTCTGACTGCTTTCACTAGAGATTAAACCCAAATTTCTACAGGGAAGCAATGCTTCTTCTTGTCTATGGAGATTCTCAGTCATCCAGGTCATGGTTGTCCCAAAGGTGCTTTTTTTCAAGAGGCAACTGGACTTTCTGGTTTTTCTTTGAAGAGGTTTCGCTTCTCATGCAAGAAGCTTCTTTAACTCTGACTGGATGGTGGGGAATGGAAGGATTTATACTCCTTGCAGACAGCAAGATAAAGAGGCATCTATGTCAAAATCGAGCAGCCTTCTTTCAACAGAGGGGGAGGGATATGACATCATCTATCTCCAGTCTACAACACAGTCCTTTCAACAGTTCCAAGAAGGCTCCACACCTATTTGCACCACTCAGGTGACCCTGAGGACACAGATAAATCTCCAGGTGGCCTCAATGACTCTCTAAAAGAATGCAAATGACCAGCTGTCTGCAAGGAGTATAAATCCTTCCATTCCCCCGCCATCCAGTCAGAGTTGAAGAAGCTTCTTGGATGAGAAGCAAAACCTCTTCAAAGAAAAACCAGAAAGTGCAGTTGCCTCTTGAAAAAAAAAAGCACGTTTGGGACAATACACCTCCTTCTCACTGAAAAGCATCATTCACTTAGGAATCATTCGAAGTTACCGCAGCCTTGAAAAAGAGTGACTTACAACTTATCCTCACACTTAATGACCATCACGGCATCCCTGTGGTCGCGTGATCAAAATTTGGACTCTTGGCCAATGGATGGATTTGTGAAAGTTGCGGTGTCCCAGACCACATGATTTTTATTTGCAATCCATCAGTTTCCAACAAGCAAAGTCAATACGGGGAAACCGCACAATTCATTTAACAATCACATTGATTCGCTTAATGACCATGGCAAAAAAAGGTCATAAAATCAGGTGTGACTCGCTTAACAACTGCTTCACCTAACAACAGAAGTTCCAGTCCAATTATGATTGTAGGTCGGGGACTGCCTGTACTTGTAAAAATATCTGTCATTCCATAGTAAACCTGTGGATCATCAATTTTGTTTAATGTTGTTCACCAACAGAGAGTTTGGGACTCTTTTCCAGCCCTGGAGAATCTGGAGATTCTGTTTGGAAGGCATGTGGTTTATATCACCAAGAGTAATTCAAGATTCTGAATAAAGCACTGATTTAAAGAATAACATGAGAAATTGGATACACTTAATCTGAGAACAGAATGCTGTGGGAAAATACAATCGCTGATTCTCCTATACCTAAAAGTCTGTTGTATGGAAGATGGAGAATTGTTCAAAATTGTTTAGAAGGTAGGACAAGGAATAATGGTTAAAATTGAACAGAATAACAGAGTTGGAAGGGATCTTGGAGGTCTTCTAGTCCAACCCCCTGCTCAAGCAGGAGACTTTATACCATTCTAGACAAATGGTTGTCCAATCTCTTCTTATAAACCTCCAGTGATAGAGCACCCACAACTTCTGGGAGGCAAGTCGTTCCACTGATTAATTGTTCTGTCAGGAAATTTCTGATACAGATACAGGTTAACACAGTTGGAAGGGACCTTATAGGTCATCTAGTCCAACCCTCCCGTCCAAGCAGACCCTTCACCATTTTTGACAGATGGCAGTGCAGTCTCTTCTTGAAAGCTTCCAGTGGTGAAGCTCCAACAACTTCTGAAGGCGAGCTGTTCCACTGTCAGAAAATTTTTCCTTATTTTGAACCTCTCCTTGATCAGTTTCCATCCATTATTCCTTGTCTGGCCTTCAGGTGCTTTGGAAAATAGCTTGACCCCCTCCTCTCTGTGGCAGCCCTTAAATATTGGATGACTGCTATCATGCCTCCCCTGGTCCTTCTCTTCACTAGACTAGCCATGCCCAGTTCCTGTAACTGTTCTTCATGTTTTAATGTCCAGTCCTTTAATCATCCTGGTTGCTCTTCTCTGCACTCTTTCTAGAGTCACAACATCTTTTTTATATTGTAGTGACCAAAACTGGATGCAGTACTCTAGGTGTGGTCTTACTAAGGCTTACTAATACCTCCCTTGATCTTGATTGTATCCCTCTGTTAATGCAATTTAGGATTGCATTGGCTTTTTTGGCTGCCACCACACACTGCTGGCTCATATTTAGCTAGTTGTCCACTAAGACTCCAAGATCCCTCTCACAGTTACTACTATTAAACCTGGTTTCATCCGGTCTGTATGTGTACTTTTGGTTTTTCTTGCCTAAGTGTAAGACTTTACTTTTCTCTACATTGAATTTCATTTTGTTAGATAGGGCCCAGTGTTCCAGTCTGTCTTCTCCTTAGTTCTTGGTTGCTTCTCTCCTTGATTACTTTCCATCCATTGCTTCTTGTCCTGCCTTCAGGTGCTTTAGAGAATAGCTTGACTCCATCTTCTTTGTTAAGAGCCTCTCAAATATTGGCAAGACTGATATCGTTTTAATCAGCTACAATTTTAGCTGGAAGGAAATTTTAGCTGGACTTTTAAGAATATCCAAAAAGTAAGAGCTGTTTAATAATGGAACAGACAGCCTTGGGAAGTGTTTACTTTCTTTCACTAGAGGTGTTTATTTAAACCAGTGTTTCTCAGCCTCAGCAACTTTTAAGATGCATGGGCTTCAGCATCTAGAATTCCCCAGCTAGAAATGCTTGCCAAGCATGAGCGATGCCCAGACAGAAAGCTTTCGTACACCGTCTGGAGCTACCCTACCATTACAGCTAGCTAGTCCTCGACTTACAACCACAACTGGGACCAGAATGTCCACTGCTAAGTGAATGTCCAGTTGTTAAGTGGGTCATCATGCAATGGGGGTCTGATTTTACAGCGCTGTCCAAAGACGTCTCTGTGGTCATGTGGCCAGCATGACTAAACGCCAAAGGCGCACAGAATGCTGTTACCTTCCCACTAAGAGCCTTGGTGGCACAGCGGACTAAAGTGCTGTTAAAGTAGCACTTAGCTGCCAGCTGCCTGCAATTAGTGTGAGCTCAAATCTCACCAGGCTCAAGGTTGACTCAGCCTTCCATCCTTCCGAGGTAGGTAAAATGAGGACCCGGATTGTGGGGGCAATAAGCTGACTTTGTATAAAAAAGAACACCGCTTGGGGGGGCCCAAAAGCCCTACTAAGCAGGTATATACAAAAGTATGAAGGCTATTGCTTAACACATTGTAAGCCGCCCTGAGTCTCCGGAGAAGGGCGGCATATAAATCAAACCAATAAATAAATAAATAAAATAAAGGTGGCCCCTATTTTTCTACTTGCATTTTTTACGTGCTTTCGAACTGCTAGGTTGGCAGAAGCTGAGACAAGTAACGGGAGCTCACCCCGTTCTGCGGCGCTGGGGATTCGAACCGCTGAACTGCTGACCTTTCGATCGACAAGCTCAGCGTCTTCGCCACTAAGCCATCGCATCCTTTATGCAGGGAGGCCTACTAGGCCCAAAATGGGGCGGGGTGTACGCCCACCCAGCCGGTCATTAGGGCAGAGAACCGGTTGTTAAATTATTTGAATCCCACCACTGGGCCGGAGGTGGGGAGGGGAGAAACGATCTCGCTCTCCCCCTCTGAGCAAAAGATGACCTGATACAGGATTGCACAGAGGCAGGGGAGGAGGTGGGGGTTATTATTACCCTTTTCCCTTCCACTGCCGGGCACACAGATGGGCTCATTCACACAGCATCATACAGACAGAAGTCTCAATTTGTCTTGTCCTCCAAAAAGCTGGGGCTGGGGTGGGGAGGGTAGATAGGAAGGAAGAAAGAAAGGGATTCATTTTGCCCGTCTTTGGCAGCCTTTCTAGGAAGGGAGACATCACCGATTCATTTCCATATAGGATGTGCGGGAGGGGGAGGGGGGGTCCTGTATCCTATAGAGGGAAGGTTTGGCTTCCTAGCCTATTCTATAACTTCTTTGCATATCAAGCTGGGATCTGTTTCCTGCCCTTTTGTGGCATTGAAAGTCTCAGGTTGGTTATTGTGCTCCCTTGGCATGTATTGGGCTCTGGGCAAGCTGATGCAGCCGGGGGTGGGTGGGTTGGGGGGCGTTTGTGTACCGATGAGACATTCTCCCCTGAATGGTATAGAGAAGTAGAGAAAAGGGGACGGAAGGAGGGAGGGAGCAGGTGAACCCAAGAAAAAGTGCTGTTAACCCCCACCCTACCCCACAGAAACATCAGCCCACATCTCCCATCGTCCCCGCTGGCCGTCGCAAATGGAACACGGCATCAAAACGAGCGCAAATTTAGGGGTCCATGAACTGCGACGGGTGTTGGAATGGCACACATGGGGGAGGACAATCTAAAAATGACCTTTGATTTAACAAGAGTCAATTTGATATTATGTGAAAGGAGATGCTGTTAACATGATGGGTTCCTCCTTGATGGACTGATTTCTGTCGGGGTTTTTTTATTTTATTTTTTTTAAAAAAGGGCAATTTGGCAAGCGGCAACTTGAAGTACAGCTGTGACCCTGGGATTTTATTTCTTTAATACGTGTCATTTTTATTTAGGGTTGTTTAAAAAGGAAGATTTAAAAACTAGCGGGAAGGAATGTAACGTAAGAAAAAGAATAGTAAAAGAAAGAAAGCAAAGGGAAAGCAAGGAAAGCGGGCAAGAAAAGAAAACATAGAAAAGATAGGGGGGGAAAAATCCAAAGAAGTAGCTTCCTATTTTCTTTAGAGCCGTTAAAAGTGTAATTATAAATGTATCTTTTATTCCATGGGTACAACATCTCTCTGTAATCTATCCTGTCTAATCATCAAAACCATAAATCATAATTTCATTTTTTTTTTCTGTTTCACGCAAAAAAAAAAAATCCATAAGGGGATTTTAGTCAGCAATAAACATGGGTACAATATTGTCTTTCCTGTGATCAAAAAAGTCAATTTAGCCATCTCAGCAAGTTCCATCATCTTCACCAACCATTCCTCCATTGTGGGTAGTGCCAAATCTTTCTATTTTTGTGCATACAGTAATCTTGCTACAGTTATCATGTACCAAAATAAAGTTTGTTTGTTTGTTTCTTTCTTTCTTTCTCATTCTTTCTTTTTCCTTTTTCTTTCTTTCTTTCTTTCTCTTTTTTCTTTCTTTTTTCTTTCTTTCTTTCTTTTTTCTCTTCTTTCTTTTTCTTTCTTTCTCCCAATATGCCTAATATTTATTCTCTTTTAGTCCTTCCTTTTACTTTTCCTTCCCTTCCTTCCCTCCCTCCCTCCCTCCCTCCCTCCTTCCTTCCTTCCTTTCTTCCTTCCTTCCTTCCTTCCTTCCTCATTTCCATTCAGGATAACATAGGAGCACACTACTGTATGGACCTCTTTGCTGTATGTTTCCACCTCTTTGTTCATCAGTCCATCCCTCTTCCTTCCCCCTTCTCTTCCCACCCGCTCCCCACCCTGCAACATTTCATTGGTTGCAAAACATTGCTAAATTCCAATGCAGCTTTTCATTTTTTCCCGAAGAAGAGAGAGAGAATAAAATCCATCAGGAAAGGGAGACAAAATGAACCTAATTCCCAGATCTGAAGGAAAGGCTGCAGGATGTGCCTGAAAACTCTTTGTTCTCCAGGCTGCACACACACACGCACATACACAGAGACAGAGGAGGGAAGACACGAAAACCCACCCCACCCCTGCCAAGGCACTCTCCCATCCACTTTTTTCCTCTCTTGATTTTTCTAAGCTGAGGATGAGAAGCCAGAGGCTACAAAAACTGATCTGATCTCTGAGTTGTTTCAGGGACTAAAAGTACCTGGTGGGGAGATGAAGGAAGAGTGCAACAGTTAATGCACAAAATCGTCTCCAAAACACATACTCAAAACCTTTAGTATACACCCACATCCACAATTCCATCACAGTCTCTAGAAATTGCCTACAGGTCTGCTCGGATCTGTTTTGTAACACCCCCCCCCCCCCAGCCTCCATTTTTAAAATAATGTTCATTCTTCCGGGTATCAAAAACAAAGAAACTTATTTGGGGGAATGTGCCCCATAAGTCAACCGTCCTCCTTTTTGAAAACAGCCAGAAGGAATGGTTTTCCTGGTGATGTGATTTAATGCATCTTCCCTTTGGCCCAAAAGATGCTACTGGTAGTTTGCATCATGTCAGACAATCTGCTCATCCTAAAACAGGGGTGTCCAACTTTGGCAACTTGAAAACTTGTGGACTTCAATTCCCAGAATTCCCAAGCCTGCTTTGCTGCTTTGCAGGCTGGGGCATTCTAGGAGTTGAAGTCCACAAGTCTTAATGTTGCCAAGGTTGGAGACCCCTGTCCTAAAATCTTTTTTTTTTTAATTTGATTTATATGCCGCCCTTCTCCGGAGACTCAGGGCGGCTTACAATGCGCTAAGCAATAGCCTTCATACTTTTGTATATTTATACAAAGTCAGCTTATTGCCTCCACAAACTGGGTCCTCAATTTACCTACCTTAGAAAGGATGGAAGGCTGAGTCAACCTTGAGCCTTGGTGAGATTCGAACCTGCAATAATTGCAGGCAGCTGATGTTAATAACAGGGCTTTAGACCACTGTACTATCCAATTTCTCTCTCTTCATTTGAATTCATTGAACAATAAATCTTAAGACAAAGCACAACATTTTGAGCAGGCCAATAACATGCTTAAACACACTGTTTATATCACATTTAATCGGGTTAGGCAAGGGCCAAGCAGATAGCACAAGTTTGATGTGTATTAGTCTGGTTTAGAATTATGTATGTATGGTTGATTGTTTGTGAATTCAGTTCGTCTGCTTACAGTTTAACATCTGTTGTAAACCTCCACAATCGAAGCATTCAGTAACCAGAAACAAATATGCTGTGTAGGACAACAAATTTGTGCTGCAAAAATACAGTTGACTACTAGGTGGCAGTAGAATGTCAAGATGTTCTTTGTCTCTTTGCTGCCATCTAGTGGTTGTCTGATCAGATCGCCTAATGTTTGTCTGAATACATCCACTTTTATTAAAAGTGGATTTTGTTTAAACCCGGTATAAGTCCTTGACTTATGACTGCTTCTTTAGCGACCATTAGAAGTTACAACGGATCTCCTCAGGGGTACTAATAATCCGGTTCCAAAGCCTGACGGCCCCCCCATCATCACATTAACACATTTCAGATGCTTGGCAGCAACTGGCCTGCATATAGGGCCATTTGCAGTGTCTTGCATCACCACCACACAAAAGATTGTAAAATCAGACAGGTCACGTGGGTGACACGCTTTACAACCGTCACAACTTATGATCATGATGGGCAGGCTCCATTATGATCATAAATCGAGCGCTACGTGTCCCGCCTGATCCTAAGTTTAAGGCCAAAAAGGGTCTTTCCCTGCCGTCTTTTAAATTAGAAGACAGTCTGAGACAAGCCTCTTGCTAGCAGAAAACTCACCTTTCGTTCTCTTTCTTTAAGTAAATATCTACTGTACCAATTACGCTATTTGTTTAGGGGTATCAGAACCAGGGGTGGGTTCTAATTTTTTTTACTAACGGTTCTGTGAGTGTGGCTTATTTTATGGGCGTGGCTTGATGGTCATGTGACAATTATTTAGGATTTAGCAGAGTCTACCAGGCTTTTAACTGCTTGTAGAGCTGTACCGATCTACCCATTTATTTTTGCAGGCACTGATCTACTCATGTATTTTTGCAGGCACTGGTCTACTCATTTGTTTTCTTTTAACACTGATCAGCTGTAGGGCGACCCTTTGAAGCCCCCGCCCCACAAGAGTTCAAACAGTTTTTTTCCCTCTAGCCATCAGCTGGGACTCAGGAGGCAGCAATAGATTGAGGGTGGGGCCAAATAAAAGGTAAGAATAACGTGGGGGGTGGGGGAGCGTGGGGGGGGCATGGGTGGTGGGGAGCAGAACCGGTTTGGTGACGTCATATCGTCACGCTACCTGCTTGGGAGAACCAGGCCGAACCAGGAGGAACCCACCACTGATCAGAACGCAGAAAGCTATTTTATGCAACTTCCGAAAGCCGATGCCTTTTAATAAAATATGCTAGTTGGCAAAGGTGGTATCAGATTCCTGAGGGGTTTTTTTTTTGAAGCACCGTAGACTAACATGGCTTTCCTCCTACAACGAGTAAGATATAGTAAACTGAAGAAATCAGATATGAGATCATCTATAAAGAAACCTAATTAAATTTAATTGACACCATTTTTACAGAACTCCGCCTCTTGTCTAGTTTACCAACCATTCCTTGTTTCTGTCAGGCCTATATTCTGGTTTACATCCTTGAAACTTCAATTCATCCTCTACAGCAGTGGTTCCCAAAGTGTGCGCCGCGGCTCCCTGGGGAGCCGCGCTATCGTCGTAAGGGCGCCGCGAAATATTCCGCCCGCTGGGTCTAACGCTGATGCGCCATTTCTGAAACGTCTAGTGCGCATGCGCAGTTGCAAGTCGGATTGCTATGGGAGCCGCGAACCGAAAAAGATTGGGAACCTCTGCTCTACAGGGTTACAACCTGCTCACTCTCCCCATCCCGCTGCCCCGTCCTTCTTTTTCATGTCTTAATTATGCAATTTGATCTTCTTTTGTTATTTTTTTGATGGGACCCAACTATCTCAACTCCATTCTTTCATACTGGGCCTCGCTGTTAGCTCTTTGAAGAACTGCTAGTCCTCCATGTATGATAGGTCATTTAATGACCATTTGAACTTCCGCCAGACCAAACTGGGGGAAATTTATGACCCAGATTTGAAGTTCCCCCGGTTGCCTCCTTTGCAGTCACATGACCATACTATGGGCGCTCGGCCACATTAACGGCCATTTGCAACACCCCACAGTCACTTGACTGCATTTTATGACCGTTACACTAAAACGTCCAGTTTTCGACAAAACTGGCCCATACACGATGGTGGAGTTTGCTTAACCACTGTGGATTTGCTTAACAACCGCCGCAAAAAAGCTCATAAAATAACACAACAAAGTCACTTTCCGACCATCACAAGTTACGACTCAGTTGGAAGAAATATCCAGGTCCAGATCCAAGCCAGGAGAAAGGCACTGGAAACAAAATGGAGGCTGGAGACTGATTGAAAAGAAGGACCATGTATTGGTGAACAGAACCACCAGGATTTGTGGTTCTGGTGCAGCTGACCGAAATGGAGTTGAAAGTGGTTGGGTTTTATCCCTTCTTTGGGCTTTGTATTTGAGCTTCCTGTTCCTGTGTAAGAACATGTCCTTTGATATTCTATTGGCTGTTGTCAGATTTCTATGGGGTCGTGGAGGGGTTATGTAGGGGTCATAGCTGGCTCTATAGGCAAATGCAAACCCTAGATTGTAAAATCGTAAAATGGAACAAAGCTCATTTAACAAATGTCTCGCTTAGCAACAGAACGTTTGGTCATATTTGGTCAATTATAGTTGTAAGTCGAGGACTATCTGTAGTTGGTTTAAATAACAGACCACACACTCTCCACTCCCTTCCTACCTGCTCTGGGTCATCTTAAAATCTCTCCATCCATTTTCTGTCTTTAGTAAACATTCCAAGGTACACAAATTAATCTACTTCCTCCAGTTTTTTTTTTTTAACCAAACTAGCAATTGTTCACTCCATTTCCCTGTCAAACACAACTATGCGCCTTTGATATATTATTTTTCCAATCTGCACTTCTCATTACATTATAGAATTTATCTAACATTTGCTGCAAATCATTCTGGTTCTCAGCCAGCTGCAGAGCCTCATCTGCATATAAAAATTTGTGTCCGACTAACAGGCCTCTAATTTTACCACCAAAGTTCCCTAAATACATTGAACAACTGAAAGCACGTCGCACAGCTTTGTCTTCCTCCCTGATGAACGTTGAACCATTTTCTAAGGCAGGGGTGTCAAACTCAAGGCCCGGGGGCCAGATCCGGCCTGCGGGGTGCTTAGATCTGGCCCACGAGGCTGCCCTGGAAACAGTGAAGGACCGGCCCCTGGTGCCTCAGCCAGTGAAAATGGGCTCCCGAGCTCCGTTTTCAGCTGTGAAGGCCTCCTGCAACCCTCTGCCAGTGAAAACGGAGCTCGGGAGGGCTCTGTTTTCACTGGCAGAGGCTTGCAGGAGGCCGTTACAGCCAGTGGTGGGTTTCAAAATTTTTTGCTACCAGTTCTGTGGGTGTGGCTTGGTAGGCATGGCATGGCTTGGTGGGCTTGGCAGGGGAAGGATAGTGTAAAATCTCCATTCCCACCCCACTCCAGGGGAACGTAACTGCAAAATCTCCATTTCCTCCCGATCAGCTGGGTCTTGGGAGGCAGAGAATAGATGGGGGCGGAGCCAGTCAGAATTTTTACTACCGGTTCTCCGAACTACTCAAAATTTCCGCTACCAGTTCTCTAGAACTGGTCAGAACCTGCTGAAACCCACCTCTGGTTACAGCCGAAAATGGAGCTCGGGAGCCTATTTTCGCTGGCAGAGCGCTCGGGCCACCACAGGTGCCAACACGAGTGATGTTAAACTGGCCACGCCATCCTGGCCCCCTGAGATCAAACACAACCCTGATGCGGCCCTCAATGAAATCGAGTTTGACAATCCTATCCTAAGGCATTGTTTCTCAGCTCTAGCAAGTTTTTCACGTGTGAATAGGGGACTTCCGGTGGGATCGCGACATCGCCGGATGCTTCTTTTTGAAGCGCCAACCCAGGGCTCCGTAGAACCGCAAGAACAGCGACTATCAGCTGTCTTGCGGTTTGGAAACTTTCCTCCTGGTAAGAGGGGGGAAAGTGAGTAGACGGGTGGGGTAGAGCTCCCTGAGAGTGCCAGATTTTACCCATAATCTGGCGCTCGAAGATGAGAGCTCCCCGCTAAGACTGTCAGTACTCCGGACCCTAGATGTCTCTGCTTTGCAGAGCTAGATGTCGTGACCATCCCAGCAACCAACTTTAAATAAATACTTTTTGAATCGAGCTGGCAGAGCATAAGCAGCAAGAATAAAACGGCAAGTATTTTCTTTTTTTTAACTCCAAAGATTTACCTTCTTTAAAAGTTTTTCTTTAAGCAGAGAAAGTGAAAGCAAGATGGCATTTGAGTTTCAACGGGGTGTGAAGAAGTGAAAGTTAAAAGCAATTATTGACAAGCCCCTGTTTGAAACATAAAACTCTTTTTTGAAAAGTGGATGAACCAAGAAAGGAAGTAATTATAATAATTGAAGCAGTAATATAAATTACAAATTGCAAAGGGTCTTTTTTTTCTTTTTGATACTGGTTTTTTTCTGTCCTTTTGGAAGGGAAGGAAGAAGGGGGGCAAGATGGCTGGTCTTTTTGAAAGCAAAGAAAGCAAAGAAGGGTTAATTAACCCTCAGATATGGTCTGATTTTGAGGAAGTTTGGAGCTCAGTTACCTCTGCTTTATTGGAAAAAATTGATACTATATTTCAAGCTTCTCAAGCTGGAAACAATGAAATACATGGAAATACTGAGTTGCAATCTAGCAGTGCGGGATTGATTGAAGAGCTGGGAGAAGGAAAAGAACAACAAAAACAGCCTATAGTAGTTTTTTTGGAGAGAAAGATAGATGCTTTGCAGAATAAGGAGCAAGAAATTTTGGGAGCTGATGAGATTTTGGCTACACGAATTTTTTGTTACAAAGTCCAACCTGCACTTAAAGAGCTGTTTTCAGAAGAAGTTATACTTCTGCAAAAATTTTATAATATGCAATCCCAAAAAATGCAAGATTATATTGGAGTTTAAAAGGGCAGAGGAATCAAAGTTAAGAAAAGAGTTCGTAAAAAGGAGAAGAAGAAAGACTGGAGACAAGGAAAATAACCCTGCTTGATGAGATGATGGTCCTTAAAAAGTATTGTTTAAGTGTTTAAAGATTTTGAACTTTTGGAAGAAAACATCCAACAGCTTAATGCCAGTTAACTAAGCGATGAGCGACGATGAGGAGCCAGTCAGAATTTTTACTACCGGTTCTCCGAACTACTCAAAATTTCCGCTACCAGTTCTCTAGAACTGGTCAGAACCTGCTGAAACCCACCTCTGGTTACAGCCGAAAATGGAGCTCGGGAGCCTATTTTCGCTGGCAGAGCGCTCGGGCCACCACAGGCGCCAACACGAGTGATGTTAAACTGGCCACGCCCATCCTGGCCCCCTGAGATCAAACACAACCCTGATGCGGCCCTCAATGAAATCGAGTTTGACAACCCTGTCCTAAGGCATTGTTTCTCAGCCCCAGCAAGTTTTTCATGTGTGGACTTCAACTCCCAGAATTCCTTGGGGTTAATTTCATCCTATACAGGTAGATTTACAACTAGTGATACAATTCAGCCGGTTCTATCCGGCTCTGGCAAACTGGTAGTGCCGGCGGCCCATTTTTGACCCTCTGTGCATACGCAGAAGGCTCTGCGCATGCACAGAGGAAGCTCATATTTGCGAACCGGTAAGACAGGTAAGTGAATTTCAGCCCTGCTTACAACAGTTCCTTTAGTGACCATTCAACATTACAACAGCACTGCATAAAGTGCCTTATGACCATTTTTCACACAACCATTTTGGCATCCCCAGGATCACGTGATCAAAATTCAGACACTTGGCAACTGACTCATATTTATGACAGTCACAGTGTCAGATAAACCCCCCTTTTGAGACCTTCCTGCAAGCAAAGTCAGTGGGGAAGCCGGATTCACTTAGTATTACTAACAGTCACAGTATTACTAACTTAACATCTGCAGTGATTCACTTAACAAATGTGGCAAGGAAGGTTATAAAATGGGGCCCAGCTCACTTAACAAGCATCTCACTTAGCAACAGAAATTTTGGGCTCAACTATGCTCATAAGTTGAGGGCGATCTGCACTGCTTTTTCTCAAATTCTGCGAGCAACGTTGAGTTCCATATTCATCCCAAACCTCTTCAAACCTCTTCATTCCAGATCAAATGCTTTCTCAAAACCCACAAACGTACAATGAACTTTCTTTCCCACATTCAGGCATTCCAAAAAAAAAAAAAAAGTATAAAAGCCAGACTGTGTATCCTGCGATTTGCATGAAGTCTTTCAAATTTGGTTCATTCTCCCCTCTTGTCAGTCAGTCCCAAGCACACTTCACAACTAGGCTTGTCTACAGCAGGGGTCCGAAAAGCCAAGATGACAGCAATGAACAAATCATTAAAGTCCCATTCCTTTTGTACCTGTATAGTCTCTGTGATGCATGCCAAAATGGGCAGAGGGATCACATGATTGAAGCTATCATCTTAAATTCTTTTAAAACCCTCCTCCATGGATGGATCTATTATATTAACCCTACCTCCCCGCTCCCCCCCAGTGTTTACATTCACTGGTATATTTCCTGCATATATTATAGGCTTAATCAATGGTCTTGCTAGATCTTATATTTGTGGCTGATTTTAACTGTGTTATTGTAACGCAGGTACTGATGAGTCAATACGAAATGCTTGCATCTACCTCTGTTTGTCTTTTGGCTGTATTGTTTAAAACTATTAAAAGGGACTCATTGTTTTGAATCGCTGGTATATGTTCCATTGTCCAACGAACAAAAATGGTTTCTTTCTAATTGTCAGGCATAAATAACATTGCACAATCCTTCCATAAGCAAACCACATTCATACTTTACCATTTCCTTAATTACATCATCTACACCCACAGCCTTACCGTTTTTCAACATAATCACAGCGTCTTCCTTTTCATTCATTCTTTTTTTGGATTCTGGTAGCATTTGTTTCAAAATCGACTCTTCAACAAATGACTACCATTTCCATATAAATCACTAAAAGAGTCCCAGCATTGTTCCTTGGGTTTCACCCGCAATAATTTGATCACAGTTATTTTTCATCCTATTCATCCGGCCTCTTGTTTAGCCCTCTTCAGCCATTTCTAGAACATCCGTTTATTTCCATCAAAAGCATAACTTTATTTTTTCTTTTAAACTTAAGAATACTTGGCTCAACCTTGTAATATTTTTCATTCAAGATGGGTACTTTGTCTTCCTGCATATTTTTCTACTTTCTCCTGACATCCTTTCACTTCTTTTCTTTTCTTCGTCTGATTCACCCTCAAATTTATTCTTGACACTATCAAAAACTGGTCTGCTCCACATTTTATACCTCTTCTTTGAATCCTTCACTAAAAAGAAGCAACCTAGAACGAAGGAGAAATTTCCTGACAATGAGAACAATGAACCAGTGGATGGGTTGCCTTCAGAAGTTCTGAATGCTCCAACATTGGAGGTTTTTGAGAAGAGATTGGACCCCCATTTGTCCAGAATAGTATAAGGCAGTTAACCTTTTTGGTGCTGAGTGCCCAAAGTGTGCGCCCGTTCGCACGAATATGTGTGTGTGTGCCAGAACTCCCAAAATGCAATGTGAGTGCCCCCTGTGCATGTGCCCCACCCACCCCCCGCCAATTTTTGGCTTCCAGGTTGGTGCAGGAGGCCTTCCAGGCCCAAAATGGGGCATGAGGGATATGTGCATATGCACCCTCCCCCAAAATGCAATGTGAGCACCCCCACGCATGCACCCCATCCCCCACGCATCCGCGGCAGAGACTTGAAGACCAGTTGGCCGGTGGGAGGACCGCGGGCATGCATGGTGGAGCTGGGCTGGGGTGACTGCTGGTACGCCCGCAGAGAGATCTCTGAGTGTCACCTGTGGCACGCGTGCCATAGGTTTGCCATCACGGGTATAGGGCCTCCTGCTTTATTATTTATTTTTATTATTTTATTATTCATATTTCTATGCCGCCCACTCTCCGAAGACTCTGGGCGGCTTACACCAAAGACAGTATACTAAATTGTATATTGCCCCCAAGCAGACTAAAGCACTGTTGTTAGCATCAGCTGCCTGCAATTACTGCAAGTTCAAATCTCACCAGCCTCGAGGTTGACTCAGCCTTCCATCCTTTCAAAGGTAGGTAAAATGAGGACCCAGATTGTGGGGGCAATAAGCTGACTTTGTATAAATATATACAAAAGTATGAAGGCTATTGCTTAACGTATTGTAAGCCGCCCTGAGTCTCCGGAGAAGGGCAGCATATAAATAAAACAAAAACAAAAAAAACCCAATCTGGGTCCTCATTTTACCCACCTTGGAAGGATGGAAGGCTGAGTCAACCTTGAGCCAGTGAGATTTGATCCGCTAATCTGCTGAACTAGCAGTCAGCTGAAGTAGCTGCAGTACTAACTGCGCCACCTCGGCTCTTGTGCAGGGGGTTGGACTAGAAGACCTCCAAGGTCCCTTCCAACTCTGTAATTTTGTTATTCTATTAATCTTTTCAATCTTTCATCCTACACTCTCATGGTATTAAATTTATATGTATTCCTTTTCTATACATGCATATGAATAACATGAGGTTTCAATCACAACTTTATAACTAGCTGTAGGCTAGCTTTATAAGTAGGCTAGCTTTATAGCTATTACTCCCTGGGTCTTCAAATGACCCAGTCATTTTTTCGTGTGTGTTCTCTCCCATCTTGTTCCCAAACATTCATTCTTGATGCTATCTAGCAGAATAATGTTTCCCCTGGATCACATTTGATTCAGAAAGTTGCACAGTTTCCTCCAAAATTCATATCTGGTCCTGCCATTATTACATTCACTAGAGACAACCACCAACCTATAAATTCCTACTTTCCTGTGCACTCAGAACAATGTGGATGACTCCAAAGATGCTATTTTGGCTATATTTATTGATCTATGTTCTGATTTTCTTCAGGGGTGTGTACAAAATTTAGTAAACTGCAAAAATCCCAAACATCGATATTAAAAATACAATAAATGCAATCGTCTAGCTAAAGCCTTTATCACATTATTTAAAGCTGATCATTAGCTGTTGAAATACTGCAGAAACGTGGAAGGTTTAAAGGGGCAGAAACGTGGAATGAAAAAGAATGCATGTTCAGAAAATAGGAATAGAATAAACAGACTTGGAAGGGATCTTGGAGGTTTTCTACTCCCACCCCCCACTACTTAGGCAGAAAACCCTATACCATTTCAGACAAATGGTTATCCAATCTCTTCTTAAAAACTTCCAGTGTTGGAGCATTCAACTTCTGGAGGCAAGTTGTTCCATTGATTAATTGTTCTAACTGACAGGAAATTTCTTCTTAATTCTAAGTTGCTTCTCTCCTTGGTTAGTTTCCATCCATTGCTTCTTGTTCTGCCTTCAGCTGCTTTAGAGAATAGCTTGACTCTCTCTTCTTTGTGGCAGCCCCTGAGATATTGGAACACTGCTGTCATGTCACCCTTGGTCCCCCTTTCCATTAAAGAGCCTTGGTGGCGCAGCAGATTAAAGTGCTGTTAAGTAACACCAGCTGCCTGCAATTACTGCAAGTTCGAATCTCACCAGGCTCAAGGTTGACTCAGTCTTCCATCCTTCCGAGGTAGGTAAAATGAGGACCCGGATTGTGGGGGCAATAAGCTGACTTTGTATAAAAAAGAACACCACTTGTGGGGGGGGGGGAACGAAAGCCCTACTAAGCAGGTATATACAAAAGTATGAAGGCTATTGCTTAATGCATTGTAAGCTGCCCTGAGTCTCCGGAGAAGGGCGGCATATAAATCAAACCAATAAAATAAAATAAAATAAACTAGACATACCCAGTTCTAGCAATTGTTATTTATATGTTTTATCCTCAAGTCCCCTAATTATCTTTGTTGCTCTTCTCTGCACTCTTTCCAGAGTCTCAACCTCTTTTTGACATTGTGGCGACCAAAACTGAATGCAATATTCCAAGTGTGGCCTTACCAAGACATTATAAAGTGGGATTAACACGTCACGTAATCTTGATTCTATCCCTCTGTTTATGCAGCCTAGAACTGTGTTGGCTTTTTTGGGGGGGGCAGCTGCTGTACACTGCTGGCTCATATTTAAGTGATTGTCCACCGAGACTCCAAGATCCCTCTCACAGTTACTACTATTGAGCCAGGTACAATCAGAGTCAGCACACAGGATTTTAAAGAGTGTTGCTCCAGTTTGGATGCAGATCACTGAAATGATTGATCTTTTCAGAAAGCGATGGCATTACAGCGATCCTCTAATAAAGCTGAGAAAAAGCAAAAGTCCATTGCTTAGTCCATTGCCTCTCTGAGCTTCATTTCCTAATTTCAGCCCTGACTTCCCTACTAGTTTATGTATTTATTTAGCGCATGGCAAATCATATATGGCCGTGATGGCGAACCTATGGCACGGGTGCCAAAGGTGGCACGCGGAGCCATATTGGTGGGCACGCGAGTGTTGCCCTAGCTCATCTCCAGCGCGCACGCGTGCACCAGCCAACTGATTTTCAGGCCTTCCGGTTCCACTGGAAGTCGGGAAATTGGCTGTTTCCGGCCTCCAGAAGGCCTCTAGGGGGGATGGGGAAGGCTGTTTTTGCCCTCCCCAGGCTCCTAGAAAGCTTCTGGAGCCTGGGGAGGGGGGAAAACGGGCCTACCAGGCCCCCTGTGCCAAAAGCAGGGGGAAGTGTGGGGGGGTCACGTGCGCATTGAATTATGGATGTGGGCACCCATACCCGCGACCCCCCCCCCCATGCTCCTCCCGCTTTTGGCACGTGACGGCAAAAAGGTTAGCCATCACTGATATATGGAATGGATTCCACCAAGTAGTCAATACTATCAGAGATTCGTGAAGGCAACCATCGCTTCAGGGAAAAGACACAGGCCTGGAGGATTCAGAAACGAAGTATATTCCCAGGATGGAATGAAGAGACTGAAGGACTCTACAAGACAGAATAACAGAATAACGAGAACTAGAAGGGACCTTGGAGGTCTTCTAGTCCAATACCCTGCTCAAGCAGGAAACCCTACACCTTTTCAAAGAAGTGGCAGTCCAGTCTCTTCTCTAAAACCTCTGGTGGTGGAGCACCAGTGGTGGGTTCCTCCCAGTTTGGCCCGGTTCCACCGAGCCGGTAGCGGTGACGATATGATGTCACCGAACCGGTTCTGCCCCCTGTCCCCTCCCCCTGCGCCGCCCCCCACGTTATTCTTACCTTTTATTTGGCCCCACCCCCAATCTACTGCTGCCTCCTGAGTCCCAGCTGATGGGCTATAAGGAAAAACTGTTTAATCTCTTGCCGAGGGGCTTCAAAGGGCCGCCTTACAGCTGATCAGTGTTAAAAGGCAGTTTGGTGGTAAACGGGTGCCTCCAAAAACAAATGAATAGACCGGTGCCTGCAAAAATAAATGGGTAGACCAGTGCCTGCAAAAAATACATGACTAGACCGGTGCCTGCAAAAATAAATGGGTAGACTGGTATAGCTCTGCAAGCAGTTAAAAGCCTGGTAGACCAGTACCTCTGCTAAATCCTAAAGAATTGTCCCATGACCATCAAGCCACCCCCACAAAATAAGCCACGCCCACAGAACCGGTAGTAAAAAAAATTAGAATCCACCCCTGTGGAGCACCCACAACTTCTGGAGGCAAGTCGTTCCACCGATTAATTGTTTCTAACTCCTTAGTTCTAGGTTGGTTCTCTCCTTCATTTGTTTCCACCCATTGCTTCTTGTCCTATCTTTGGTGCTTTGGAGAATAGATTGACCCCATCTTCTTCATTCTCACCCTTCGTACTCCCAACCTTGTCTCTGCTCCCAGGTGGCCTGGTCCAGCAATGGGAAGATCTACAGGTTACCCTTCAGCAACCAGCATCTCCTTTTCATCCTTAAATTGCTTTGGAGAATAAATTGTCCTCCTCTTCCTTGTTGTAGCTCCTACAACTAAATACTGGAAGACTGTTATCATGTCACCACTTAGCTCTAGCCCCCTACTCATCTTTCTTGCTCTTTTCTGCACTTTTCTAGACTCTCAAGATCTTTTTTTATATATTTTGGCAGGTGCTTTGGAAAATAATTTGACCCCCTCATCTTTGTGGCAGCCCCTCAAATATTGGACCACTATCATCCCTAATCCTTTTCACTAAACTTCAATCCCAGCAACTGTTCTTCATATGTTTTAGCCTCCATCCCCTAATCAAGTTTGTTGCTCTTCTCTTTACGCTTTCTAGAGTCTCAACATCTTTTTTGCATCGTGGCGACCTTCCTACAGAGCGGTGATCCGGAGATCGCCGACGATCTCTTACGCAGCTTGGATGCAACTTGACGTAAGACATGAGAACAATATCAAATTTCAGCAAACCCAGCAGGAAAGCTTGGAGCCTACTAAGGAAACTGGGTGGAGTTAGACAAGGACAACAACAAATACCCAATGTAACTCCTGCCACAAAGAAGAGGGAGTCAAGCTATTCTCCAAAGCACCTGAGGGGCAGGACAAGAAGCAATGGGTGGAAACTCATCAAGGAGAGAAGCAACCTAGAACTAAGGAGAAATTTCCTGGCAGTGAGAACAATTAATCAGTGAAACAACTTGCCTCCAGAAGTTGTGAATGCTCCAACACTGGAAATTTTAAAGAAGATGTTGGATAATCATTTGTCTGAAGTGGTGTAGGGTTTCCTGCCTGAACAGGGGGTTGGACTAGAAGGCCTCCAAGGTCCCTTCCAACTCTTCTATTCTAAATTCTAAATAGCCTCTTGAGTTACATCTCTCTCCAAAGCTCCTAGGGTGAAAGGACACTCCACTCTTATCAAGAAAGCTCTTTCAGCTTTTCTGCGATCAAGTCCAATGCTTTCTGAGTACTCTTGTTCCCTTCTCTATAAAGGAAATTGATACTGCCAATGGTAGTCTGAAAGGTGGTAAATTACCAGGCTTCGGTGGCATTCATCCAAAATTCCTGATAAACTTCATGATAGAATTGGATTGGCAAATTCCCTGCCTGAGTGAAAGCCGAAGCAAGCGAACAAGGAGGATGCCTTCACATTGGATAAATACAGATATTCCTTATGAATGAAGGCAAATATACCAGTGGTGAAATGTAAAATTAGTTATTACCGGTTCTGTGGGCGTGGCTTGGTGGTGGGGGTAATATGACAGAGTGGGCGTGGCCAACTTTTTTTAAAAAAAACTTTTAAAACCATTTTTTCTACAACCTCTTTGGCCAAACAGGTTGTAAAAAAATGCTTTTAAAAGCCTCTGACGATCCCAGCTGACTTGCCTGATCGGCAGAGGCTTTTTTTTTTTTTTACTTTTAAAAGCATTTTTTTGGCCGAAGAGGTTGTAGAAAAAATGCTTTTAAAAATAAAATAAAAAGCCTCTGACAATTGCGTGGCTCAGCTGGGCATGGGGGTGGGGAGGGATTTTTGCTACCGGGTCCCCCAACCACCCGCCACCATCGCTACCGGATCGGGTGATCCGGTCCGAACTGGGAGCATTTCACCCCTGAAATATACGTGTCCCAGGATAATGTTGCAGGATCTAATCTGGATCGGTCAATGGGATCAGAGGTTTTGTCTTCTGAGCTTTCGCACTCATGCTGGAGCCCATCTTCAACTGTTCTCTTCTAGCCTTGTCCTTAATTTACAACCATAACTGAGCTCACAGATTCAGTCTTAAGTCGTGACGGCTGTCAAGAAGGTGCCCAATGACTACACCCAATTTGACCCTTTTCGGTGGCAGTCATTAAGCGAATGCTGCGGTCATTAAGCGAACCCATTGTTCGTTACAGGGCATGTTTTACCAGAAATCTACTGAAATAAAGACCGATTTCTGTCAAAAATATCGTAAATCACAGCCACGTGGCTGAAGGACACCGCAAGTGGCTGTAAATACAGGCGGTTGCTGAACACCCAAAATCACAGTGACCATAGGGAGTGGGAAGGGAGTCCAGCCGTTGGAGCTGTTAGAAGAAATACCCTTCTGGGTTCAGCTCCAAGTGGGGAAAAAGACACTGGAAACATGGAGACTGCTTGGAAAGATGGTTTAATGGTGGACAGGATCACATGGTTCGAGTTCCTGAACAGAAAAGGGCCAAGATGCAACGAGTCCCCAGGTTTTATGCTCTCTCTGGCTTTGAACTTCCTGGGATCCCGAAAGAGTATCCTGATTGGTTGTCACACTCCCAGGGGGTGGGGGTCTTAGCTAGCCTTGCTGGCTGATGTAATCTTCCCAGGTGCCATGTGGTGAGTTTCTGTTGCTAGATGGGTCCTATTGTGTTAGTTTCTGTTGCTAGATGGGTCCTATTGTGTTGCAGATGATGGTCCTTTGACAAAGATGGGAAGGAATTGAGTTTCTGCCTCTGCCCCATTGACAAAGGGTGGGGGGGGCAAGAAGATGGGAGCTGCTTCGTCTTTAAAACATGCTTCTCCATTTCTCATCCAGGGAAACATAATATTCTGCCTTTTTAATATTTCCTAAAATATTTCATTCTTCTAGGAAAAGGGGTGAGTGTTAACTTCCTACAGAGCTTTGGAACCAGATCGTAAGTACCTTGTGGGTGGTCTGTCGTAAGTTTGAACGGTTGCTAAACAACCGGTTATAAGTCGAGGGCTACCTGTATACCAGGCAGGTACCTCAGCAGGTGTGGAGAAAATGATGGGTTTTGGTTTTTTTTTTTATCCTACTGCCTCTTTCTGCAAAAATTTCAGCATTCCAATCTTAGCTGTTTCCCCCTTCCTCCCCTTTGTCATGGTCTCCTTCCATCAAACCAGGAAGACATGTGTGTGTGTGTGTGTGTGTGTGTGTGTGTATGCAGGCATGTGCGTGTGTACGCAGGGGACACTCATTATATCCCCATCTATAAGCAATGATGTCTGGTGAGCGCTGTGACATTTCTCACCGTTTGAGAGCCGGAAAAGACAATAACTCACGTCTAGCCCTTTCGGTCATGAAGACAAATGGCTACGAGGAGATTAGTTTCTTAGCATATGTGCGTGTGTGTGGTTGCCGTCTGGATCTTTTGCCGCGATCTTGTGTTTTCTGGGTTTGCCAGAGAAGAGCGAGAAAGCGTGAGGAGATAAATGGATTCCTTTCCCCCCTCTCCCCCCCCCAGCCCAAGGACCGCCATATCTGAATTTCCTTCCAAGAGGCAAGTCGATTTCCTCAAGTGGGCAGCCTGGAAACATATAATAATAAATAAACAACTTCTATATATTTTGAGAGGTCCCCAGTGATTTTAGGGGGGCATCTTCCATGGTTTTACCCCTGGGGGGGGGGGGGGGGAAACTAGAAGATAAACACTGCTCACAAAATGAAGTCCAAGGTTTGGGGGCAGGGGTGAAATGTAAAATGTGTTACTACCGGTTCTGTGGGCGTGGCTTAGTGATGGGGTAATGTGACTGGGTGGGCGTGGCCAACTTTTTTTTTTAATTTTCAAAGCATTTTTTCTAATGCTTTGGAGCCTTGGATAGTACAGTGGTCTAAAGCCCTGTTATTAACATCAGCTGCCTGCAATTATTGCAGGTTCGAATCTCACCAAGGCTCAAGGTTGACGCAGCCTTCCATCCTTTCTAAGGTAGGTAAATTGAGGACCCGGTTTGTGGGGGCAATAAGCTGACTTTGTATAAATATACAAAAAGTATGAAGGCTATTGCTTAGCGCATTGTAAGCCGCCCTGAGTCTCCGGAGAAGGGCGGCATATAAATCAAATTAAAAAAAAAAAAAAGCCTCTGGCGATCAGGCAACTCAGCTGGGATCGTCAGAGACTTTTCAAAGCATTTTTTTTTACCGCCTCTTCTGGGCCAAGAGGTTGCAGAAAAAAAAATGCTTTGAAAAGCCTCTGGCGATCCCAGCTGAGCCGCGTGATCATCAGAGGCTTTTTTAAAAAAAACTTTTAAAAGCATTTTTTCGTCGGAAGAGGTTGTAGAAAAAATGCTTTTAAAAGTAAAAAAAAAAGCCTCTGATGATCGTGCGACTCAGCTGAGCATGCGTGGGGGGGGCGCAGGGATTTTTGCTATCGGTTCTCCGAACCACCTGCCGTCATCGCTACCGGATCGGGCGATCCGATCCGAACCGGGAGCATTTCACCCCTGGTTGGAAGGGTTAAGTAGGACTTTAACTAAGCCTTCTTGCTTGGTATTCAAAAAATACAGGTAGTCCCCGACTTACAATGGTTCGTTTAGTAATTGTTCAAAGTTACAGAGGCACTGAAAAAAGAGACATACAACCGTTTTTCATACTTACAACCGTTGCAGTGATTCCCCATGGTCATGTGATCAAAATTTAGACGCCTGGCAACTAACTCATATTTATGACGTTTGTGGGGGTCATGTGACCAGTTTTGGCGACTTTTCTGACAAGCAAAGTCAATGAGGAAGCCAGGTTCACTTAACAACCATGTTACTAACTTAACAACGGCAGTAGTAATAACTGTGGCAAGAAAGGTCGCAAAATGGGGCAAAATTAACTTAACTGTCTCACTTAGCAACTTAGAAATTTTGGGCTCAGTTGTGGTCGTTAAGTCGAGGACTACCTGTATCCAGCAAATACATGGACCTCCAGAGTACTTGCATATGCATACACAAGGAGCACATGCAGGTAGTCCTCGACTTACGACTACTATTTAGAATTTTGTGTTGCTAAGTGAGACATTTGTTAAGTGAATTTTGCACCATTTTACGATGTTTCTTTCCTCAGTTTTTAAGTGAATCACTGTACTTGTAAAGTTAGTAACCCAGTTGTAAGGTGAATCTGGCTTCTCCATTGACTTTGCTTGTCAGAAGGTCACAAAAGGGAATCACATGACCCCGGGACACTGCAACCGTCATAAATATGAACCAGTTGTCAAGCGTCTGAATTCTGATCATGTGTCCATGGGGATGCTGCAATGGTCATTAGGTGTGAAAAATGGTCCCAGGTCACTTTTTCCAGTGCTGTTGTAACTTCGGTCACTAAATGAACTGTTGTAAGTCAAGGACTTATCTGTTTTCTCCCCTATGTATCTCCCTGATGCAAAGTCATCCAATTGGTTTTCTTCTCTCATTTATTTCCTTCCTAGCAGAAGTAGGAGGAGTAATAACATCATCAACAGTGGCTGTGGACTGTGCAAATGACCTTGGGAGGCAGAAGAAAGAGGCACAGCCTAGACAACCATCACACAAAAGGTACTTTCGCCTCCTAGAAAGAATGGGGAATGTGGGAAAGGACCCTCCCTAATTTTCCAGAGAGCAAAAAAGAAAGAAATGGAGATATAGTTTCAGTCTTGCAAGATTCTGCTAGGTAGTCCTTGACAATAGCATGCAGGTAAGTCCTTGACAATAGAATAGAATAGAATAGAATAGAATAGAATAGAATAGAATAGAATAGAATAGAATAGAATAGAATAGAATAGAATAGAATAGAATA
>WNWU01000001.1:92702287-92728491 GCA_012654045.1 Ptyas mucosa
TAGAATAGAATAGAATAGAATAGAATAGAATAGAATAGAATAGAATAAACAGAGTTGGAAGGGACCTTGGAGGTCTTCTAATCCAACCCCCTGCTTAGGCAGGAAACCTTATACCATTTCAGACAAATGATTATCCAATCTCTTCTTAAAAACCTCCAGTGATGGAGCACCCACAATTTCTGGAGGCAAGTTGTTCCACTGGTTGTGGTAACTTATGACCATTTTTCACACTTACGACCATTGCAGTATCCCCATGGTCATGTGATCAAAATTCGGACATTTGGCAACTAGTTCATATTTATGAAGGTCACTCTTGTGACCTTATGATAAGTGGGGAAGTCAGATTCACTTAACAACCGTCGTATTGACTTAACAACTGCAGTGAGAAGTGTGGCAAGAAAGGTCATAAAATGAGGCAAACCTCATTCCACAAATGTCTCACTTAGCAACATAAATTTTGGGCTCCATTGTGGTCGTAAATCAAGCACTACCTGTAAAGATAGAGCTAGTACCTCCGTTGATGCTTCTTTGTCTGGACTACCTCGCAAGGCTGAAAGGCAGACAGAGGAAAGCCAGAGATCCTAAGGTTTGGATGGCTTACAGACTCTAAAACCAGTTCTCTAAAGGAAAAGGAAGATTTTAATGCATGCTCAGAAATAAATGCCTTATTATAACTTAATAGTCAAGAAATCTCTTGAAAGACCCCTCACCTGAAATATTTCAGCTTTGGGAGTAAGAAAAATCTGCTCTGTTTGACATTTTGATTCCCGGCTCAAATGTTCCACAGCAGTTTGCCACTAACAAAATGTCAGCACTAAAACATCTGCACTGGGGGTAATGCGTCAGCCCCCACGTATTTGGTTATGGCTCCTGGGGAGTCCTGCCACTAATCTCTCTCTCTCTCTCTCTCACACACACACACTCACACACACAGAGAGAACCCTATAGAGATTTGATTGCAAATGGTGAGAAACAGAGCAATATTTGCATCCCCAATATAAACTTTTCTGTTCTGGGAATCCCAGCCGTTTATGATTCAGCTGGCATTTTGTTGGAATCATTTGGTGGAGTGGAATTATACAAAATGTCAATTGAATTCGCAAAATTGGATTTGCTGGTGGCTCAGTCTTGAGTGATCAAACTCCTCCTGAGGAACTGGCTTTCTTTGGGATGAACGCTAATTCTACCTCCTACGGAGTATCTCGTGGCTTCTCGGCAGGTGTCTGAGCTGGCCTCTTTTTGACCTGCCTCTGAGAATTGGGGATTTTTTTTTTGATGAACCATCTTTGAGCTACCAATTTAAGCCAGGGATACCACCAGGCAAAACATGGCTACTTTGGGTCATGTGACTGGGAGGGAGGGGGACATAGAATGGAGGAGTCAGCAAAATTCCAAGTTGCTGCTGCATTGCCGGTGTGGGAAGAAATACCTGGTTCGGTTCCAAGCCGGGAGGAAAGACACTGGAAACATGGAGGCTGATTGGAAAGATGGTTTAATGATGAAGCAGAAGCACATGTGGTTCTGGGCAGCTAACCACATGGAGTTGAGAGTGGGGGGGGTGTTATACCTTCTCTTGGACTTTGTACTTGAGCTTCCTGTTCCTGTGCAAGAACATGTATTCTATTGGTTGTTGTCAGATTCCCATGGGGCCATGTAGGGGTTATGTAGGGGTCATAGCTGGCTCTATAGGCAAAGTACAAATCCTAGGTATTCGTCAGAGCTACATTTGGTTGAGGTTTCTGAGGGTGATGCAATAATTCCTGTTGTAGCTTAATGGCTTTTTTCTGTGTTGGATCTTGAGTGATGGTATTTCAGGTGTGAAATCCAGCAGGTTCTGGAGAACCGGTAGCGGAAATGTTGAGTAGTTTGGAGAACCGGCAAATGCCACCTCTGGCTGGCTGGCTCCAGAGTGGGATGGGAATGGAGATTTTGCAATATCTTTCCCCCTGGAGTGGGGTGGGAATGGAAATTTTACAGTATCCTTCCCTTGCCATGCCCACCAAGCCATGGCCACTAAGCCACACCACGCCCACCAAGCCAGGCCCACAGAACCAGTAGTAAAAAAATTTGGATTTCACCACTGGGGTATTTGCTTATGAATAGAGCTATCTATCTCTTCATCTCGTAAGTGCTGACATCTGCTGTGGACTATTAAGAAAAGGTGGGGGCTGCTTTCTCCCTCAAAAAAACCCCCATGTTTCTCCATTTCTCATCCAGGGAAATATAATATTCTGCCTTTTTTAATATTTCTCAAAATATCTCATTCTTCTAGAAGAGGGATGGGCGCTAACTTTCTGCACCTGTTCGTCAGGAATGCACATGGTCTCAAACTTAGCCACTCTAAGATATGCGGACTTCAATTCTCAGAATTCCCTAGACAGCCATGTTGGCTGGGGAATTCCGGGAGTTGAAGTCTACACATCTTAAAGAGGCTAAGATTGAGAAACTCTGCACTGGTGGATTTTTTTCCGGAATGGTTTTTTTTTTTTTGCAGTCCTCTTTCAACTCATTTTTTCCGTTTCTTTCTATTTCTATTGCTAAGCAAGGTGATTGTTAAGTGAGTCGTATCTGATTTTATGATCTTTTTTGCCACAGCTGTTAAGTGAATAATGAAGTAGATGTTAAGTAGATCACACAGACGTTATGCGAATCCAGCTTCCTTTGTTGAATTTACCTGTTGGAAGCCGGCTGGAAAGGTCACAAATGACGATCACATGATCCCTTCAACTGTCAGAAATACACGCTGGTTGCCAAGCACCCAAATTTTGTACACGTGACTGTGGAGATGCTGCAATGGTTATAAGTGCAAGGACTGATCACAAGACAATTTTTTCAGTGCGATTGTCATATTGAAAGGTTACTAAATTAATGTCTGTAGAGATTCTCAATCATCCAGGTCACAGGTGACCCAAAGGTGCTTTTCCAAAAGTCATCTGGATTTTCTTGGGTTTTTTTTTTCGCTTGAACATGTTTCACTCCACATCCAAAACGTTTCTTCAGTTGTGACTGAAAAGCTGAAGAAGCTTCTTGGATGAGAACCAAAATGTTTTCAAGGAAAAAACCCAGAGAGTTCAATTGCCTTTTGGAAGAGCACTAAGTGAATGATTCTGAGCTGAGGATTACAGGTAGACCTTGACTTACAAACACAATTGAGCCCAAATTTCTGTTGCTAAGTGAGACATTTGTTAAGTGAGTTTTGCCCCATTTTATGACCTTCTTGTCACAGTTGTTAAGCAGGGGTAGGTTCTAAATTTTTTTACTACCGGTTCTGTGGGCGTGGCTTATTTTGCAGGTGTGGCTTGATGGTCATGTGACAATTATTTAGGATTTAGCTGAGGTACTGGTCTACCAGGCATTTAACTGCTTGCAGAGCTGTACCGATCTACCCATTTATTTTTTGCAGGCACTGATTTATTCATGTATTTCTGCAGGCACTGGTCTACCCATTTATTTTTGCAGGCACCGGTCTACTCATGTATTTTTGCAGGCACCGGTCTACTCATGTATTTTTGCAGGCACTGGTCTACCAATTTATTTTTGCAGGCACCTGTCTACTCATTTGTTTTTGGAGGCACCGGTCTACCACCAAACTGCCTTTTACCACTGATCAGCTGTAGGGCGGCCCTTTGTGGCAAGAGTTTAAACAGTTTTTTTCCTTATAGCCCATCAGCTGGGACTCAAGAGGCAGCAATAGATTGTGGGTGGGGCCAAATAAAAGGTAAGAATAACGTGAGGTGGGGGGAGGTGTGGGGGAACGGGGGGCGGGGCAGAACCGGTTCGGTGACGTCATATCGTCACTGCTACCGGCTCGGCGGAACCGGGGGGAACCCACCACTGTTGTTAAGTGAATCCCTGCAATTGTTAACTTAGCAACATGGTTGTTAAATGAATCTGACTACGCCGTTGCCTTTGCTTGTCACAAAAGGTGATCACATGACCCCAGGACACTGTAACCGTCATAGATTTGAGTCAGTTGCCAAGCATCCGAATTTTGATCATGTGACTATGGGAAATGCCTCAACGGTTGTTAAGTGTGAAAAATGGTCATAAGTCACTTTTTTCAGTGGCCGTTGTGACGTTGAACAGTCACTAAACAATGAACTGTTGTTAAGTCGAGGACTACATGTACCTGTCATCGAAAGGCATCGTAAGAATCTCCTGAATTATGGGAAGTCGACCTATATTTCTAGGTTTAGGAGAAAATACAGACCTTTGCAAGAATTCCTTAGCCACTCAACTGTCTGAAAAGGCTATGAGCCAATATTTGCAATGATTCTTTCATTTGGAATTTCCTACCCAATTCTAGGCAGGGAATTTTGTTCTTACAAAGGAGCTGCTGTTTCAGCTTCCCCTTTCCAGCTTCTTTACCAGGTTGGCCTTTTCCCCTATCAGAGGTAGGAAAAAGGACCGGGTACGGAGGAGAAAGACGAGGCATCTCCATTGGAAGGAAAGCCCCAGGCCCCAAACCCCAGCTGCAAGCGAATTATTAAGGCATGAATGCAAATCCTTCTTCAGCCACTGGATTCATTAGCAATTGGGACTTGCCGGGAATAGCAATTAATCTTGACGGGGGAGAAGAAAAGGGGGAACAAGGAGGTGGCCAGAAAAAGCATGGAAAGAGAGAAGGGGGGGGGGAATACTTAATTGCTTGTGGGGAAGATGCTGCCTTTGTATGATATACATACCCCGTGTTTAAAAACTTGACAATCATAGATGGAGACCTATCTATGGGGGAGTGGAAGATGAGAGGAGGAGTGGGGAGGGAGGGGGGGGGTTTGGCTCATTCTTTCCATCCAGCGGAAGTATCTTCTTTTAATTTTAATTAATGGCCAGTAAGTTCCCTCCCTCCCTCCCTCCTATAACTTATAATAAAATGAGATTCTGATCCAGGAGGTGTTGCTAATTCCTTCCTTTGTTTAAATCGTATCTCATCATCGGCGGGCAGGACATTTTTCAACAGCAAAGAGACAGATTCTCCCTCTTCGGAACTTACCAGCAAAATCCATGGCCTAAACCAGCAAAGGGAAGAGAAGGACAAAACTGCCACAAGAACAACAATGCAACAACAAATGCTACCTTTATTTCCCATCTGGAGAATGATGATAATTGCTTGATTAACACAACACAGAGCAGGAGCCTTGGTGGCGCAGTGGACTAAACTACTGCTGTTAAAGTAGTACTTAGCTACCAGCTGCCTGCAATTACTGCGAGTTCAATTCTCACCAGGCTCAAGGTTGACTCAGCTTTCCATCCTTCCGAGGGAGGTAAAATGAGGACCCGGTTTGTGGGGGCAATAAGCTGACTTTGTATAAAATAGAACACCGCTCTATTGTAGTAAGGGAATATTATAGTAATGATGATGATGAATGTGGGTCCAGATAGATGACCATTGAAGGGCTCTCTTTACTCAAAGTATCACAAGCAGGAAATGTGTTTAATTAAGAAAGGAAATGTATCCAACTAGAAAGGGGACCAATTCAGTCGAATTCCTTTTGGCTAGGACAAACATCATAAAGAGGCCCCCACATGTCAGAAGATGGAAACAAACAGTGACATATAGCTATGAGAGGAGGATTCTCATCCTTGAAGATTTCCTTTTATCAAGAAAATATACTTTAACTATCCACCCTTCACTGAACAGTTGAATTATGATTGTTTTGGTCAGGATATTGTAAAACTTTTGTAATTAAGAGATGTCAAATGTATCTGTGTAAATGGAACCGCTGTGTTAGCACTTTCCTTTGTTTGGAAGGGTATAAGAACTGTGGGTTGAGAATGCATGAGTTGTGCAGATCTCGAGGTAGCCCAATACCTATCTGCTCCCATATTGCGCAATACGAATAAACTGACTCTGTCTGCCCTGAAGGGATGTCGCTCAATTCCTTTCTTCTATAACAACTCAGGATGGGGCAAAAAAGCCCTACTAAGCAGGTATATACAAAAGTATGAAGGCTATTGCTTAATGCATTGTAAGCCGCCCTGGGTCTCCGGAGAAGGGCGGCATATATAAATCGAACTAATAAATAATAAATAAATAAATAATAAATTGCCATCCCTCTGTCTGTTTTTCTTTGGTGTGGCACTGGGGACATCTGCTTCTGTAGTAAAAGCACTACCCAGGTAGTCCTCAACTTATGACCACAACTGAGCCCAAAATTTCTGTTGCTAAGGGAGACAGTTATTAAGTGAATTTTGCCTCATTTTAACGACCTTTCTTGCCAACGTTGTTAAGGGAATCACTGCAGTTCTTAAGTTAGTAACATGGTCGTTAAACGAATCTGGCTTCCCCCATGGACTTCGCCTTGGTTCTCAAATCTAACTTAAACCAGATTTGGGAAGGCACAGAACTGGAGGAATTGGCGCCATGTGAAAAAAATGGAATTCCTTAAGAGAAAAAGGACTTCCACTTCTGCAAGGCCAAATATTGGTTCATTTTTTATTCATTGAATTTATCCAATTTCAAGGCTGCCCAGCTTCTTAATAACTCTGGGCAGCTTACCAATAAAAAGAAGAAGGAAAAAAAAATATAAATCGGAATAAAAAGAGATCCTCACCGACCTGGAGTTCAACACTTTCACGTCAAAAGGCAAAAATACTCAAGGGAGTTGCACGACCATTTTAGCCCAAGGCCTAGCTAGCCAGAGGTGGGGAACTATATAAGGTATAAGCCCTTTATGATTTGTGGACTTCAACTCCCAGAATTCCCAAGCCAGCACAGGTGATTCTGGGAGTTGAAGTCCACAAGTCATAAAGGGGCCATAGGTCCCCACCTCTGTGTTCTGCCCCAGCTACGGACCCCAAAGAACGCAGCACAGACAAACTCTATACAAAGCTTATTTTACTCAAATAACTTAGTCTTTATCAACCAAAGGCTGTTAATAAACTGTCTTAATAGCCTACCAGAATTCTAAGATAAGGTAATCACAGTCTTACTAGAGTTGGCAGAAAGCCCAGAAATAATTTTGCTGAGAATCCAGATGTGAAGGAGATTGAACTAAAGTTGTTCCCTACAGCTTGCTGCAAGCGGCGTTCCTCCTTAAATAGGCTAAGGGAGTGGCCAATTAGCCCCAAGCCTTACTCTTGAGGAGACCTCCTCCTGAGGAGCCACTCCTGCCTTTTGGCAGCTCTGCGCGCCCGTGCATTGAGAAGAGGCTCCTCCTCTTCGTCCTCTTCACTTAAAGGAGCTTCTGGAAGTTCTGAAGGCCCTGGCTGAATCCCTGCCTCTGGCACCACATCTTCTCCAGCCTCCTCACTGTCCGACTCGAGCGCCAGCTGCACAGGCTGCTGGCGCAGCACCACACCAGCCTCCTCGCTGTCGGAATCAGCTACTATCTGCACAGGCCACTGACGGCCCACAACACTCTGGCCTAGGAGAACAACAAGGCTTTTTAACAATTTCTCAAACATCACAAAGATGGAAGCCACACTAATCTCAGGCGGTGTCATTCCAGAGGGCAGGTGCTGTTGCCCCAGGCTAAGCGCATTCCAGTTGCCCGGAATGGAGTCGGCCCTGAGCTGGCCCTTCTCCCGAGGACATCAGACACAATCAGGCTGTAAATCTTTTACAAGACAGAGTTCTTGTTTCCACCTTATTGTTCATATCAAGTGATTTCAGCAGCAGAGACAAAGACAGCAGATTTATGTCCCAAGAGGGAGAGAAAGAGAGGGAGATAGCAAGAGGAGTTGGGATGGGAGGGGGAAGGATGTGATGTTGTCATAAAATACAAGCAGTGGCAACTGAAGTGTGATGGAGAATCAGAGGCAGGCAAACAAGTGTCCTGACTAGGAAATGAGTAATAGCATCCTGTACTAGACGGGTGTCTTATACCATCAGTGTTTTTGTGGTTGTTACCTTCATTGTAAAAGATGCTCCCATGTGTTGAAAATCCATCCTCTGGATCTGGTTTTTTTTTTTGCCTGGGGCATTTTTTTTTCCTGGTGTAGTTTCAGATTTTAAAGGCAACCAAGGCATTGTTGGAACTAATGGCATACACTTATTTCTCCTCCTCTTCTTCTTCCTCCTCCTCCTCTTCTATCTCTTTCTCCGCTTCTTCCTTCTTTCTCCCTCTTTTTCTCTTCTTTTTTCCCCTTTTCCTCACTTTATGACCAGCCTTCTTCTCTTCTTTTTCATCTTCTTTCTTCTCTGCCTTCGCCTTCTCTTCTTTCTCCTCCTTCTTCTCCCTTAACAGTAACAGAGTTGGAAGGGACCTTGGAGGTCATCTAGTCCAACCCCCTGCTCACACAGGAGACCTGTACTAGGGATTCGAACCGCCGAACTGCCGACCTTTCTGATCGACAAGCTCGGTGTCTTAGCCACTGAGCCTTCCTTCTTTCTCCTTCTCCTGTTCCATTCCTTCCTTCTCCTTCCCCTTCCCTTTTTCTTTATACTTTTCCTCCTTCTCCATTCTTATTCAATTTGATGAAAGAAAAGAGAACTTTAGAGAATCTAACAGATATTCCTGTGCTCTTTTAGCGATGATGTGACCAGGCTCTGTAGATGGATAGCCTGCTTTTCAGTCGTTTACAGCCTCCCTGGGTTTCCATACTTTCATTCAATACAAGGGGAGAGAAAGGTAGTCCTCAACTTACAATCATTTGCTTAGTGTCCATTTGAAGTTACAAAGACATTGGAAAAAGTGATTTATGACCAGTGGTGGGATTCAAATAATTTAACAACTGGTTCTCTGCCCTAATGACCAGCTGGGTGGGTGTGGCCATGGTGGGCATAGCCAGGGTTGTGACAGGCAGCACTCAGCCTCCTGCACACACCCTGGGAGCAAAAACAGGCCACACCGCCCTCCCGCACACCATTTTGGGCCTAGGCGGCCTCCCTGAAGCCTCCTGGGAGTGAACAGCCTTGGAACACCCTATCCAAGAGCCTTGGATAGTACAGTGGTCTAAAGCCCTGTTATTAACATCAGCTGCCTGCAATTATTGCAGGTTCGAATCTCACCAAGGCTCAAGGTTGACTCAGCCTTCCATCCTTTCTAAGGTAGGTAAATTGAGGACCCGGTTTGTGGGGGCAATAAGCTGACTTTGTATAAATATACAAAAGTATGAAGGCTATTGCTTAGCACATTGTAAGCCGCCCTGAGTCTCCGGAGAAGGGCGGCATATAAATCAATTAAAAAAAGCAACAACAACAAGGGGTGCAGGGGGGCACTGAACCCCCTGCCCCCCATTATGGGCCTAGGAGGCCTCCCTGAAGCCTCCTGTGAGCGAACACGGGTTGTGGGGGGGGCACTGAACCCCCCCTGCCCCCCATTTTGGGTTTAGGAGGCCTCCCTGCACTTACCTGGGAGCCAAAATGGGGGGCATGGGGACTCCTGGAAGGGCCACGGCGGGGAGGGTTGGAGCCAGCCACCAACTTAGCTACCGGTTCACCAGAACTGGCCCGAACCGGCTGAATCCCACCACTGCATATGACCCGTTATCACACCTACGACCATTGCAACATCCCCATGGTCATGTGATCAAAATCTGGACACTTGGCAACTGGCATGTAATTAGACAGTTGCACTGTTTCAGAGTCATGTGATCACCATTTGTAACCTTCTCAGCTGGCTTCCGACAAGCCAAGTCAATGGGGGAAACCGGATTTGCTTAACAACATTGTGATTCACTTAACAACCTGCAGTGATTCACTTAGCTACTGTGGCAAAAAAAAAGGTTGTACAATGCGATGCAATTCACTTAACAACTGTCATGCTTTACTAGCAATGGAAATGTTGACCTCAATTGTGGTCATAAGTCAAGGACTACCTGTGTCAGGCCTTGGGATTGCATGACTGAATGGGAACCTGTGGAGGCAATGGAGGGATTCCTGGTGGCACAGAGCTTTCCCAAGAAACTTTAATAGCAATAGTAATAGCACTTAGACTTATATACCGCTTCACAGTGTTTTACAGCCCTCTCTAAGCAGTTTACAGAGTCAGCATACTGCTCCCAACAATCTCGATCCTCGTATTACCGACCTTGGAAGGACGGAAGGCTGAGTCAACTTTGAGCTGGTGAGAACTGAACTGCCGAACTGCTGGCAGCTGGCATCAAACTACTGGCAGTTGGCAGAATTAGCCTTGCAATACTGCATTCTAACCACTGCACCACTACTGCTTTTGTCCCCCTAATCCTTTTCTTAGCAATAGCATTTAGATTTATATGCCGCTTCACAGTGCTTTACAGCCGTCTATAAGCAGTTTACAGAGTCAGCATATTGCCCCCAATAATCTGGGTCCTCATTTTACCCACCTCAGAAGGATGGAAGTCTGAGTCAACCTTGAGCCAGTGAGAATTGAACTGCCAAACTGCTGGCAGCCGGCAGTCAGCAGAAGTAGCCTGCAGTACTGCATTCTAACCACTGCGCCACAACTCAATCACACAGTTGCAACTGCCACTTTAATTTTTTAACCCCTTCTTTGGCACGTTCCCCTGGAAAAGCCTTATCCATGGCATTGAAGTCTGTTTGGCCTGTGCACTATAGGTAGTCCTTGCATTATAGCAGTTCATTTAGCGGCCGTTCAAAGTTACAACAGCACTGAAAAAAATTGACTTATGACCGTTTTTCACACTTTACGACAGTTTCAGCATCTCCTTGGTCACATGATCAAAATTCAGGCGTTTGGCATATTTATGACGTCTTGCCGTGTCCTGGGTTCATGGCTCCCCTTTTGCGACCTTCTGACAAGCAAAGTCAATGGGGAAGCCGGATTCACTTAACAACCGTGTTACTAACTTAACGATGGAAGTGATTCACTTAACCCACGGTGGCAAGAATGGTTGTAAAAGGGAGCAAAGCTCATTTAACAACTGTCTCGCTTAGCAATGGAATTTTTGGCCTCAATTGTGGTTGTAAGTCAGGACAAGGGGTGAAATGCTCCCGGATCGGACCGGATCTCCTGATCCGGTAGCGATGGTGGCAGGTGATTCAGAGAACCGGTAACAAAAATCCCTGCACCCCACCACCATGCTCAGCTAAGTCGCACGATCATCAGAAGCTTTTTTTTTCTTTTAAAAGCATTTTTTCTACATCCTCTTCCGACGAAAAAATGCTTTTAAAAGTAAAAAAAAAAGCCTCTGATGATCGCGCGACTCAGCTGGGATCCTCAGAGGCTTTTCAAAGCATTTTTTTCTGCAACCTCTTGGCCGAAGAGGTGGTTAAAAAAATGCTTTGAAAAGTCTCTGACGATCCCAGCTGAGTTGCCTGATCAGCAGAGAGGCATTTTTTAAAATGCGTCTCTGACGATCCCAGCTGAGTTGCCTAATTGGCAGAGAGGCTTTTCAAAGCATTTTTTAAAAAGCCTCTCTGACCATCCCAGCTGAGTGGCCTGAGCGCCAGAGGCTTTTCAAAGCATTAGAAAAAATGCTTTGAAAAGTTTTTTTTTTTAAAAAAAGTTGGCCACGCCCACCCAGTCACATTACCCCCCCACACACACACACCAAGCCACGCCCACAGAACCGGTAGTAACACATTTTACATTTCACCCCTAGTCAAGACCTTCCTGTAGTTCCTCAGCTACAGCAAAAGAAAAAAAAATCACACCCGATTCTCAACAGCCCTTGGCTGAAAACACACCCTTCCTGTTACACACGGAGTTTCTTTTCCGATTGACTGCTTTCAGGTCTCACCCCGACATGCACATATGTGACTCCTGCTTTGCTGAGCCACCCTCCGAAGAGCGTGAAAACTTTTAATTGGACTGTCTTCTCCCTCAGCCCATCACTTTTTCTCTCCTGGAGTTAATTTCCGAATCTGGGGCTGTCATATCAACAAGGCTCCCCTTCCCTTCTGGATGCAAACCAAGGAACAATTATCGGAGTTGACAGATGAGAAGTCGCAACCATCTGCCCTTTGGCCTCTGCAAATCAACCATCACTTCTCAGCCATCTGGAAGGAGTTCCCCAGCCTCCTACCTTGGTATCCGCCTCTCCCCCCCCCCTAAAATGGTGTGAAAGATTTCACCTGTTTCAAACCTATTATTTTGAACATCATCCGACGAGCCGTAGGCACCACACCATCCATGTCAGCCTCCTGTCTCTCTCACCAAAACGTTGCAGCCAGAAAGTCCACCAGGAATTGATTAAGGCCTATTGGTGTTTTCCATGATAGTGTTGGAAGAAAAATCTGGTCCTGTTCCAAACCGGGAAAAGGATGCTGTAGAAATGAACTGGAGGCAAGCTGCATTTTTCTTTCTTTCTTTTTTTTTTTTTGGAAAGGAGGTCTCTGTTTATTTGGTAGCCAGAAACTGCAGTGAAGAGCAGCATGTTTCTGGGGTGGCTGACAAAATAGGGTTGAGAATAGGTGGGCTTTTATACATTCGTTGGGGCTTTGTGATTGAGATGCCTGTTCCTCTGCAAGAATATGTCCTTTAATATTTTAATGGCTGTTGCCAGATTCCTCTGGGGTCATAGAGGGGTCATGGCTGGCTCTACAGGCAAAAGGGGAAAATGCAAATCCTAGACGTTTTGTTTGTCTGAGCTAATCTTGTCAGCTTTGGCTCCTTGCCTCTTGTGTTGCTTGTTCGGAGTTTCTGGCTGCTCTTGGTTTATGAATAGAGTGGCCCAGTCTTTCTGAATGGGGTACAAAATCTCCGTTCCTAAAGACCAGCCTCTTCGTGCTTCTGCTTGAGGCTATTTTTCTATAGCAGGAAGACTGGGGCTGCTTTCGGCCTTCAAGATGCCTCTCCTCTTTTCCTTTAGGGGAAATATTCTATTCTGCCTCTTTTTAATATTAAGAATAAAGAATATTTTATTCTGGGGAGAGGGGGGTATTTCCTACAATAGGTACAGTGGTGGGTTGCTCCCGGTTCAGTCCGGTTCTTGTGAACCGGTAGTAATGGTGGTGGGAGGCTCCGCCCACCTGCCCTGACATCATCACTGATGACCTGCATATGTGCGCACGTGCTCCCGTTGAGAACTGGTAGTAAAAGTAAGTGGAACCCACCCCTGAATAGGTACTCCTCAACCTACGACCACAATTAGAATAGAATTCTTTATTGGTCAAGTGTGATTGGACACACAAGGAATTTGTCTTCGGTGCATAAGATCTCAGCGTACATGAAAAATATAAGTGATAAATCATGATCGTAGTCATCATAAATACATTCATCGTGAATCATAAGATACAACACTTAGTGATAGTCATAGGATACGATAAATAATCATACAATCAAACTCATACTAGGAAAGTAAACAACGCAGTATAAATCGTAAAAATAGAAGCAACAAGGTTATGTTCGTAAGTAGAAAGGAGATAGATAATAGAAAGGATGAGAAGAAGAATAGTAATACAGTCTTAGTAAATAGTTTGACAATGTTGACAGGGTAAGAGCCTTGTGGCGTAGCAGACTAAGCACTGTAATTAACATTCAGCAGCCTGCAATTACTGCAAGTTCAAATCTCACCAGGCTCGAGGTTGACTCAGCCTTCCATCCTCTCTAAGGTAGGTAAAATGAGAACCCAGATTGTGGGGGCAATAAGCTGACTTTGTATAAATATACAAAAGTATGAAGGCTATTGCTTAACGCACTGTAAGCCACCCTGAGTCTCCAGAGAAGGGCGGCATATAAATCAAATTTTTTTAAAAAAATGTTGTGGGAATTAGTTGTTTAGCAGAGAGATGGCATGCGGGAGAAAACTTTTGTTGTGTCTAGTTGTTCTGGTGTTCAATCCTCTATAACAATGCCTGGGGGCTGGATCAGGCCCATGGGGTGCTTAGATCTGGCCCACAGGGCCATCCTGGAAACAGCAAAGGACTGGCCCGCGGCACTTCTGCCAACAAAAACAGCACTCGGGAGGGCTGCGTGTGACCCTCCCAAGCTCAGTTTTGACTGGCAGAGGGTTGCAGGAGGCCATCGCAGCCAAAAACGGAGCTTGGGAGCCCATTTTCACTGGCAGAGTGCTCGGGCCACCACAGACACCCCCGACACTAGTGACATCGAACTGGCCATGCCCACCCGGCCCCCAAGGTCAAACACAACCCACATGTGGCCTTCAATGAAATTGAGTTTGACACCCCTGGTCTATAACGTCATTTTGACGGTAGAAGTTGGGATCCAAGGTGGCTGTTAAGCAAGTCGCACCTGATTTTATGACTTTTGTTTTGTTTTGTTTTGTTTTTATTAAATTTATATACCGCCCTTCTCCCGAAGGACTCAGGGCGGTGAACAGCCACAGAATAAAAAACACATACATACAAAAAATTTAAGATAGCATAAAAACAAATTAAATAATTTGGCTGAGACGAATTTAAAATACCCAATGATTTAAAACAAATTAAAATTTACATTTAACAGGGGAAAAGATTTAGGCCAGGCCGGCTTGATGAAATAGAAAAATCTTAAGTGAGCATCGGAAGGTGTGCAGATCCGGGATCGTACGTATCTCCGGGGGGAGCTCGTTCCAGATCGTAGGTGCCCCCACAGAGAAGGCTCTCCCCCTGGGGGCCACCAGTCGACATTGTTCGGCTGACGGCACCCAGGGGAGCCACTCTCTATGGGAGCGTACTGGCCGGTGGGAGGCCGGTGGGAGGCTATTGATGGTAGCAGGCGGTCCCGTAGATAACCAGGCCCTAAGCCATGGAGCGCTCTAAAGGTGATAACCAAAACCTTGAAGCGCACTCGGAAGACCACCGGGAGCCAGTGCAGCTCGCGCAGGAGAGGTGTTACAATGGAGGTTTTGCCTCCATTGATGAGCACATCACTGCAATTGTCAATGAATTGTGTGGCCCTTAAGTGAATCTGGCTTCTCCATGGACTTTGTTTGTCAGAAGCCAGCTGGGAAGGTCGCAGATAGCAATCACGTGACGCAGGGGACCCTGCAATAGTCATAAATACCTGCCGGTTGCCAAGCAACCAAATTTTAATCATGTGATCGTGGAGATGTTGCGATGGTTGGAAGTGCGAAGTCCAGTCGTAAGTTACTTTTTTCAGTGGATGGCTGTAAGTCAAGGATTACCTATACAGGTAGTCCTGGACTTACAACAGTTCGTTTAGTGACCGCTTAAAGTTACAACAGCATTGAAACAAGCGACCAATGACTGTTTTTCACACTTACGATTGCAGCATCCCTACGGTCACGTGATCGAAACTCAGATACCTGGCCACTGGTTCATATTTATGATGGTTGCCGGGGTCACACAATCCCCTCTTGCCACCTCCTGACAAGCAAAGTCGACGGGGAAGCCAGATTCACTTAACAACCCATACTGCTGACTTAAGAAGTGCAGTGATTCACTTAACAACTGTGGCACGAAAAGTTGCAAAACGGGGCAAAGCTCACTTGACAAACGTCTCGCTTAGCAACAGAAATGTTGGGCTCAGTTGTGGCCGTAAGTTGAGGACTATCCTGTTTTCCAGTGGTGGGATTCAAGTAATTTAACAACCAGTTCTCTGCCCTAATGATTTCTTCCAACAACCAGTTTGCCAAACTGCTCAGAAAGTTAACAACCGGTTCTCCCGAAGTGGTGCGAACTGGCTGAATCCCACCACTGCTGTTTTCTGAGTGGCTCGGATTCAGAACTGGGCTGCCTCTGAATAGGAATCTGCCACACCTCTGTATTTAAAGAGATCTCAAAAACTTTCCAGGAGGTCCACCTATTTTAATGACCAGATTTTGACAGTGCAGAATTTTCAAGTATTTCTGAGCAGCCAGGCTCAGCAGGGAGAGCTGGTCCCTATTCTTTCCTAAAGAGGATCGTGTGAAGCCTTCCTTTTCCTCCGTTTTGCATTGTTGCGCTCAGTTCAGCAGGGTGAAAGGAGGGCCCTAGGACATGGAAAGAATTTTCATCTAATAATTGTATTAAGAATTATACATGAGGATAAAAAAAATGCAAACAGGTAAAAATACAAAAAGAAAAAGAGGATGTGAAAAAGGAAAAGGAAGAAAAAAAGGAAGAGAGAAAGCGGTGGGGGTGAAACCGTAACCTCTCTCTTCATCCCAGCCAGCAGGGGAAAAAACAGTTTTAATTGCTTATCGCCATCTCTAAATAAAACATAACCTCTCTCTTCTCCCTCATCTCTTAGATAAGGAAAACAAAACCAAAATGCTACGTCAATCAAACCTTGCCAGCCAGAGCCCAGTAAGGGCAACCAGACAGAATGATTTTCTTCATAATCTCTCTTCTCCCAATAGTTGCTCTCTTCTGCATGGACAGAATTTTAAAGGATGACAAATTGTATCTGCTCTAATTCCAACATTAATATTGAGGCACAAGTGAACCTGCACCAACATAGTCCTCGACTTATGACCACAACTGGGAACACAAGTCCTGTGGTTAAGCAATGGAGCCCCTCCATCAGTGGTGGGATTCAAATAATTTAACAACCGGTTCTCTACCCTAATGACCGGCTGGGTGGGCGTGGCCATGGTGGGGGTGGCCGGGAAGTATGACAGGCAGCACTCAGCCTCCTGCACCCCGCTGGGAGCAAAAACGGGTTGTGGGGGCGGGGGAACACATCACCTCATTTTGGGCCTCCCTGCAGCCTCCTGAGAGTGAAAATGGGGCTCGTGGGGACTCCTGGAAGGGGCGGGGAAGGGGAGAGGCAGGGAGAGGAGGGGCCAGCCAACAATTTAACTACCGGTTCGCTTAAACCGGCCCGAACCGGCTGAATCCCACCATTGCCCTCCATGAGGGAGATGGATAGTTATTGAGATAGCCATATCTTTTGTTTTATTTATTATTTTATTAATCATATTTCTGTGCCGCCCACTCTCTGAGGACTCTGGGCGGCTTACACCAAAGACAGTATACTAAATAGCATATTGCCCCCAACAATCTGGGTCCTCATTTTACCCACCTCAGAAGGATGGAAGGCTGAGCCAACCTTGAGCTGGTAAGATTTGATCCGCTGATCTGCTGAACTAGCAATCAGCTGAAGTAGCTGAAGTAGCTGCAGTACTGCACTCTAACCACTGCGCCACCTCAGCTCTAAATATAATTGCTATATCAATAGCGATTAGACTTATATACCACTTCATAGTGCTTAACAGCCCTCTTTACAGAGTCAGCCTATTGCCCCCAACAACCTAGTCCTCATTTTACCGACCTAGGAAGGATGGAAGGCTGAGTCAACCTTGAGCCGGTCAGGATCGAACTCCTAATTAATATAACTAATTATATATATAATTAACCAATCGAACAGCTTGCCTTTCAGATGTTGTGGGTGCTTTAATCACTGGAGGTTTTTAAGTAGAGATTGGACAGTCTGAAATGGTATAGCACCATGATGGCGAACATATGGCACACGTGCCAAAGGTGGCACGCAGCGCCCTCTCTGTGGGCACGTGAGCCATCACCCCATTTCAGCTTTGCCGCACCTGTGCTTATACCTCCCACCAGCCAGCTGGTCTTTGGGTCTCTGCTGCACATTCCCAAATGGGCGGGGCACATGTGGGGGCTGCCCGTGCATGTACAGGGGCTGGGGTGCATATGGGGGGCCCCACACGCATGTGCAGGAGTGGGGGGCACATGTGGGGGGTGTGCATACATGCAGAGGGAGTGCATGCAGAGGAGGCCCGTGCTGGGGGGCGCTTGTGCTTTGGGCATTCGGTCTGGAAAAGGTTAGCCATCACTGGTATAGCCTCTCCTGCTTGAGCAGGAGGCTGGACTAGAAGACCTCCAAGGTCCCTTCCAGCTCTATTCCGATTCTGATACAGCAATTGTTAAGCGAATTGCACCCAATTTTATGACCTTTTTTTGGCCATGGTTGTTAAGTGAATCGTTGCCGTTGTTAAGTAAATCAAGCGATCATTAAGCAAATCTGGCTTTCTGTATTGATTTTGCTTGTCGGAAGCCCGCTGGGGAGGTCGCAAATGGTGATCATACGCAGGGATGGGTTCTAAAATTTTTTACTACCGGTTCTGTGGGCATGGCTTATTTTGTGGGCGTGGCTTGATGGTCATGTGACAATTATTTAGGATTTAGCAGAGGTACTGGCCTACCAGGCTTTTAACTCCTTGCAGAGCTGTACCGGTCTACCCATTTGTTTTTGGAGGCACTGATCTACTCATGTATTTTTGCAGGCACTGGTCTACTCATTTGTTTTCTTTTAACACTGATCAGCTGTAGGGCGGCCCTTTGAAGCCCGCTGCAAGAGTTTAAACAGTTTTTTTCCCTCTAGCCATCAGCTGGGAGTCAGGAGGCAGCAATAGATTGGGGGTGGGGCCAAATAAAAGGTAAGAATAACGTGGGGGGGGGGGGCGTCGGGGGCAGAACCAGTTCGGTGATGTCATATTGTCACCGCTACCGGCTCGGGAGATCTGGGCCGAACTAGGAGAAACCCACTACTGATCATATGACCCCAGGACCCTGGAACCATATAAATAACACATTGGTTGCCAAGTGCTTGGGTTTTGATCATGTGACTGGAGAATGCTGCAATGGTCATAAGTGTGAGGACAGGTCATAAGACATTTTTTTTCACACCGTAACTTCCAATGTTCACTAAATGAACGTTGGTAAATCAAGGACTATCTGTATCACATTATAGCCTCTGTTATAACGTTCCTCCCGGCTACCCAGCCAGCCGCTGCTTCCTTGCGTCTCTGATTTTTGTTCTATTTTGTTTTTCTTGCCTGGCTGACATTCAGCATTCTGTCACTAATGAGCATTCTCTATTCTTACTGTTGTTCGGAAGAAGGGTGTTATTCTTATTACTATTATTATATTGCTATTATTATAATATTTCTGCAAATCTTAGGTTTTCCCAGAGCATGTCAATAACTCCCTCTTGTTTCTCAGCAGACAGATTTCTGATTACCCCAGACATGTCAGCGTGCGCTAGCTGGGTTTACTATTAAAAGGAGTGAAAACAGAACACGGTGCATTTCCAGAAGAATAGAAGAACAGAACAGCAAACCTGTTTGCTTTGATTCTGGGGCCATAAAGCTCAAAAGAGCTAACCCTGTTGCAAAGAAAAATAACAGAGAACAGCCAGCTAATACAGGGCATCCCTGTTCAGATAAGAACAGCAAATTGTGGGTTAAATTTATGGCTACAATTAGGGATTAAATTTAAAGTAGGAAATAAATTAGGGTCAAATTTAGGGTTTGGAGTCAGTCAGCCCTATATATTTCCACTGAAGTGATACAGCTAATCTCTGATTTATGACTGCTCACTTAATGTCCATTAGAAGTTACAATGGGTTTACTACTAGAATAGAATAATAGAGCTGGAAGGGACCTTGGAGGTCTTCTAGTCCAACCCCCTGCTCAAGCAGGAACCCTAAACCATTCCAGACAAATGGCTGTCCAATCACTTCTTAAAAACCTCCACAACTTCTGGAGGCAAGTCATTCCATTGATTAATTGTTCTCACTGTCAGTGGAGAGTCTTAATCATCCAGGTCATAATTGTCCCAAACATGCTTTCCCAAAAGGCAACTGGACTTCCTTGGTTGTTGTTGTTTTTTTCTTGAAAATGTTTCGCTTATCCTCCAAGAAGCTTCTTCAGTTCTGACGTAGTTCCCCACCATTCGGTCAGAACTGAAGAAGCTTCTTGGATCAGAAGCAAAACATTTTCAAGAAAATAACTTAAGTTCTGTTGTCTTTTGGGGGGGAAAAGCACCTTTGGGAGTTTCACTATCTGGAAATTTCTCCTTGTTTCTAGCTTGGATCTCCCCTTCCTATGTTGCTTAAACATGACTGATTCAAGTTGGGCAGAAAATATGGTCATTTTAGTCCAGGACTTTTAAAACTTTTTTTCATACCATGGAACATTTATTGTTGTTGTTTTTTAAACAATTTATTGTTGTTTTTTAAAAAAATCCAGACTCCCTGCTCAATCGACCAAGCTCTAATCATAAAAACTTGTCTATGTTTGGTTTCTTACTCCCCTCCCCCGCTTGGGTCTCTCACTGAAATCCTATAAGTGACTGATGAAACCCTAAGGCCATGGTGGCGAACCTATGGCACCTAGGTCAGCTCTACCACACATGTGCGCATGCCTCCCGCCTGCCAGCTGACCGGTCTGTGGAGATGCGTGCGCATGTGTGGGGGGGGCCTGGGCAGGGGAGGTCGTGTGTGCATGCACAGGGGGCCAGGGGGATGTGGCGCACCACCCATGCCCCATTTTGGGCCTAGCAGGCCTCCCTGAAGCCTTCTGGGACCAAAAACGGGCCAGAGGGGGCACGCATGTGTGGCGGGGCAGGGGGAGCATGGGGGTGGGAGAATGGGGGGCGGGGGAGTCACGCAGCGGGGAGGGGAAACACGGGGCACACATGCATGCGCAGGGGGCAGGGCACGTGGGAGGCATTGCATTATGGGTGTGGGCACGCACGCACGCAGTGTCGTGCACACACACACACACGGTCTTGGCACCCGAGGAAAAAAAGGTTAGCCATCACTGCCCTAAGGTGTTGTGGTCCGCCAGCAGCCTGCAGAGCTGGCAGCGGAGTTGGACAGTGAGGAGGCTGGGGAAGACCATGGGCCAGTCCTGGAGTCTGGGGAAGGCTCGGGTGAGGGCTCTGCATCGGAGGCAGAGAAAGGGCCATCTGGGAGGTACGTGCTGCCTCCGGAGCCTCCAGAGTCGGACCTCAGCGAGGCAGAGGAACAGGGGGAGCTTGTTCCCAGTGCGCGCATGCGCAGAGCTGCCAGAAGGCAAGAACAGCTAAAACAAAATGGACAACTCAGGAGTAGGGCTGGGAGATGATTGGCCCCTCCCATAAGACTTAAAAGAGGAGCAAAGGCACGTGGGCCTTTGGAGGAAGCAACGTTTGTTCATTCGGTTCAGCTTAAAGCCTGAAGCTCTGTTTGATTCTGGACTCGGTGTGGCTTTGCCAATTAGGTCTTTGGCAGCGTGTCAAGGGAGATAAAGGTGGGTGATTATCCCAAAGGACTACTCCCGAAGGACTCTTTATAACTTGAGTCTTGAGTCTTCGGAGAAAGGCGGCATACAAGTTGAACAAACAAACAAACAAAGAAACAAATAAATAAATAAGTAACTAATTGGGACTCATCTGTGAATGAACAGAAGTCACAGCGGCTGCAATAAAAGAGGTTTTTGGGACTACTCGTGTGTTTTAATGACTCAGGAAGCCTAGGTCAGAACATAAGGATTGGTGGACACAGTTTGAAAAACTAAATTTCGCTCAGGCTTGTGGACATCTTTCAACTGCATACCTTTCAAGGACCAGCGCGAAGGTGCTGTTCAAAAGACAACTGGACTATCTTGTGTGGTTTTTTTCCTCTTGAAAATGTTTCACTTCTCATCCAAGCAGCTTCTTCATTTCTTGGATGAGAAGCTAACTGTTTTCAAGTTAAAAACCAGGAAAGTTCAATTGTCTTCTGGGTAAGAAGAACCTTTGGGACAACCATGGCCTGGATGAGTGAGAATCTCCATAGATGTTCAAGATTTTATTTTATTTTATTTTTTAAATTTGATTTATATGCCGCCCTTCTCCGGAGACTCAGGGCGGCTTACAATGCGCTAAGCAATAGCCTTCATACCTTTGTATATTTATACAAAGTCAGCTTATTGCCCCCACAAACTGGGTCTTCAATTTACCTACCTTAGAAAGGATGGAAGGCTGAGTCAACCTTGAGCCTTGGTGAGATTCGAACCTGCAATAATTGCAGGCAGCTGATGTTAATAACAGGGCTTTAGACCACTGTACTATCCAAGGCTCTTACAGCTATTTCTTTCAGCTCCCTCTGGGTTTCCTCTATTTTACCTGTTCCCCAGCTGCACTCCAAATAGTCCTCAACTTACAACCACAATTGGAGGCAGAATTTTGGTTGCTAAGAAGGCCGTTATTAAGCAAATCATATCCGATTTTACAACCTTTTTGCTACAGTTATTAAACAAATCACCGCAGGACCCATCATAAGTCACTTTTTCAACTCCTGTTTCAACTCCTACCCTCAAAACGACTCTATAGAGCAGTGATGGCTAACCTTTTTGCCATCGTGTGCCAAAAGTGGGAGGAGCGCAGGGAGGTCATCCACGTGTATGCCCACACCCATAATTCAATGCGCCCTGCCCCTACGCATGCGCCCCCCTGCTTTTAGCACGTGGTGGGCCTGGTAGGCCCGTTTTTCAATGTCCCCAGGTTCCAGAGGCTTTCTAGGAGCCTGGGGAGGGCGAAGGCCTCCGGGGTTGGAAACAGCCCATTTCCCAACTTCCGGTGGGATCGGAAGGTCCAAAAATCAGCTGGCCGGTGCACGCATACGCGCTGGAGCTGAGCTATGGCAACGCTCGCGGGTCCAGTGATATGGCTCCATGTGCCACCTGTGGCACCCGTGCCATAGGTTCGCCATCAGGACTATAGAGGATGCACACCAGAACAACTAGACACAAGAACAGTTTTTTTCCCGAATACTCTGCTAAACAAATAATTCCCTCAACAAACTATTCACTAAGGCTGCATTACTATTAATCTTCTCATTGTTCCTATCACCCACCTCCTCCCACTTATGACTGTAACCTTATTGCTGGTATCCTTAAGATTTAGATTGACTGTTTTAAAGTAGGAAATGCGGGTCCAGCTAGATGACTACTGAAGGGCCCTCTCTAATAATAATGATGATGATGAATGCGGGACCTACTAAATGACCACTGGACATCTTTCTAGTATTCCTTTCCAAATGTATCCAGTGTAAAAATACAAAAGCCAGCCAAACTCCTCTGTATAAGCAACATTCTATAAGGTGACATACTGTTTGAAAGTTACAAATGTCAAGGATACCAAAATGAGACAGTGAGTCTCTATCACCAAAGATAATTTTCAGAAAAGTTATATTTGTTTGGCAAGACATGTAAGAACCTTTGTAATTAGGAAATGTCTCTTTGATGTAACAAATGTTTCTAAATGAAAACTGCTGAGTTCCAGGTATGAATCGGACTCTGAACCTTATTGCAATAATAAAATCTGATTCTGTTTGCCCTTTGGGATGACTCTCAATCTCTTCATTCCATAACAGTTTCCCTAAGACTATCATTAAGTGTTGTACCTTATGATTCTTGACGAATGTATCTTTTCTTTTATGTACTCCGAGAGCGTATGCACCAAGATAAATTCCTTGTGTGTCCAATCACACTTGGCCAATAAAGAATTCTATTCTATTCTATTTTTACAATGTAACTTCAGTCACAAAATGAATGGTTATAAGTTAAGGGCAATCTATATTGTTTAATTAAGAGCGATGGGGATTATACCCCAAACACTCTCTGCAGACTATAGATCATTGTTTCTCAACCAGATCAACATTATTGTCAGCTGGGGAATTCTGGGAGTTGAAAGTCAACATATCTTAAAGTTGATCATGTTGAGAAACATTGCTATAGATTATAAAAGGTTGTGCCCATTTCTTTTATTACTTCACAGCTTTGATTTTTCACTGCATTCCAGTCTCCCATATTTCTGTTGCAGAAGAAATTCAGCCATTCGTTCCAAAACTTCATGCTGCAAAAGATTCAGTCCTTTCTATAAAGGGACACCAATTTGCTCCTTAGATGATTGATGCATCAATCATTCTTGCCCGGATGAAACACTGGGGAAAAAAAAGTAATCTATATTTCCTATATAGATAAAAAGCAATCTATACTACTTCTCTTTAACATCTGCAAGAAACTCCTAGCAGACATCATGCATCAGTTTGGGCTGAAATATCATCAGTATCTGATGATACCCAATTATACATCTCTTTTTTTTTTAATTGAAAAAGTTTTAAAAGTTTTACATACATTTTCCCCCCCTCCCCAACCACCCCCCCGACTTCCCAGAGCAAATACAAAATACAAAATACAGCTTAAATCCCCTAAATTCAACTCCATCTCTCACTTATCATAATCATTAAACAAATAAACAAAAAGAAAGCAAGTCTTCTTTCTTCTTATTCCATCTAGTTTAACAGAATTAGTATCCATTTATAATTGCAGCAGTTAATAAAACAGTTAAATATTACTTAGCAGATTATTAAATCTATGCAGTTTAACAAGATATTTTATAACTTCTTTCATTGAGAACAAAAAAAAACCCTCATTCAAAAATCCCAAATTTAAAGTAAAATATTATATAAACTCTTCTGTCCTCCACTTTTAAACCATCAAGGTCCAATTTTAGTTAAAACACTTAAAAAAAAAAGAAACATTTTCTAACTAAAAAATAGTAATCAAACCTCTTAGTAATTTATCAGTACATATTAACAAATCAACTAAAAATATCATTTAATAGCTATATCAAACATTTAAATTCTTCATACTAGATTAAACCAATTGTTAATCTTCTTATTAATCTTCACATCTTCCAACAGCGTGTAGAATGTCTTCACTTGCGTCTACCCACCTAAATAAAAATTGCTTCTTTATATAAACCCCCCCGAGTGACTTTGTAATTGTATATCAAATAGTATCCATCAAATCCAGCCAAAATTAGATTAATAAGTTCATCAGACGTATTAGGAAAACCACCAGATTAGCTGCAATTGCCCTAGGCCCATAGTCCTTTTGCCTTATATTTATTACCTTCAAACAGAAAACTCCAATTTACTATATTCAGTAAAACTTCTGCAATTACAATTAAATCCAAATTTATTACAGTCCTTAATAAAATATTCCAAATCACTCAGGTCAAGGCTTATTTCACAACCACACACCAGCATTGCAGTGATCTGTTTATTCTTCTCAAAATATTCCAGTACTGCTGTAGGTTACCTCCTCTTCATCACTCATCACTTAATTAACTGGTATTAAGCTGTTGGATGTTTTCTTCCAAAAGTTCAAAATCTTTAAACACTTAAACAATACTTTTTAAGGACCATCATCTCATCAAGCAGGGTTATTTTCCTTGTCTCCAGTCTTTCTCCTTCTCCTTTTTGCGAACTCTTTTCTTCAGTCTGATTCCTCTGCCTTTTTTAACTCCAGTATAATCTTGCATTTTTTGGGATTGCGTATTATAAATTTTTGCAAAAGTATAACTTCTTCTGAAAACAGCTCTTTAAGTGAAGGTTGGACTTTGTAACAAAAAATTCGTATAGTCAGGTTCTCATCAGCTCCCAAAATTTCTTGCTCCTTATTCTGCAAAACATCCATCTTACTCCTCAAAAATACTGTAGGCTGTTGTTGTTCTTTTCCTCCTCCCAGCTCTTCAATCAATCCCCCACTGCTAGATTGCAACTCAGTATTTCCATGTATTTCATTGTTTCCAGCTTGAAAAGCTTGAAATATAGTATCAATTTTTTCCAATAAAGCAGAGGTAATTGAGCTCAAAGCTTCCTCAAGATCAGACCATATCTGAGGGTTAATTAACCCTTCTTTGCTTTCTTTGCTTTCAAAAAGACCAGCCATCTTACCCCCCTTCTTCTTTCCCTTCTAAAAGGACAGGGGAAAAAAAGGTTATCAAAAAGAAAAAAAAACCCTTTGCAATCTGTAATTTATATTACTGCTTCAATTATTGTAATTAGTTCCTTTCTTGGTTAAACCACTTTTCAAAATAAGAGTTTTACATTTCAGACAGGGGCCTATCAATAATTGCTTTTAACTTTCACTTCTTCACGCCCCATTGAAACTCAAACGCCATCTTGCTTTCTCTTTCTCCCCATAAAGAAAATTTTTTAGAAGAAGGTAAATCCTTGGAGTTAAGAAAAAAAAATACTTGCTGTTTTTATTCTTGCTGCTTGTGCTCCGCCAGCTCGAGTCAAAGATATTTATTTAAAATTGGTTGCTGGGATGGCCGTGACATTTAGCTCTGCTTAAGCAGAGACATCCAGGGTCCGGAGTGCTGACAGGCTTAGCGGGGAGCTCTCATCTTCGAGCACCGGATTATAGGTAAAATCTGGTGCTCTTAGGGAGCTCTACCCCACCCGTCTACTCACTTTCCCCCCTCTTACTGGGGGGGAAGTTTCCAAACCGCAAGACAGCTGATCGTCGCTGTTCTTGCGGTTCTACGGAGCCCTGGGTTGGCGCTTCAAAAAGAAGCATCTGGCGATGTAGGCGGTCCCACCAGAAGTCCCCAATTATACATCTCAACCCTGAGCTGAGCAGAGATGTGGTAGAAGGTCTTACCTGTGTCTGAAGACTGTGGGACAATGGATGGGAATAAATAGACTTTATTAATTAAATAACGGAGGGTTGTTTTTCAGAACCCATTTGTTGGAGTGAAACCGTCCTAGTCAGAAGGAATCAAGCGGGAGTGGAAATTAAAGCTGGCCTAAAGAAAGCCAGCTAACTTTCATGCCTAAGGTGGGACTGGAACTCTCAGTCTCCTGGTGATC
>WNWU01000001.1:92771633-92787706 GCA_012654045.1 Ptyas mucosa
TATTATTATTATTATTATTATTATTATTATTATTATTATTATTATTATTATTGCACTGGTTATTAAGTGGACACTCCAAGCAAAGCAATGGTTCGCTATTAGCCAATTTTGCCAAAAACTGGAAGTAAATGCCAGTTTTTAGCAAAACCGGAAATAAAATCTGGTCAGATGATTGTGGGATGCTTCAAATGGCTATAAATGCTGGCTGGTTATGAGCACCAACTTCTGATCACATTATGGTCACATTTCCTGACAGTTAGAACCATTAATCAGTGGAACAATTTGTCTCCAGAAGTTGTGAATGTTCCAACACTGGAAATTTTTAAGAAGAGATTGGACAACCATTTTTCTGAAGTGGTGTAGGGTTTCCTGCCTAAGCAGGGGGTTGGACTAAAAGACCTCCGAGGTCCCTTCCAACTCTGTTGTTCTGTTATGCTAAACGGCCAGTTGTAAGTTGAGGACTTCCAGTACTGTCTCTTCGTCGGTGCTTTTCTTTTCCGAATTCTTTTCATTGTGAAATGAGGGGTGCCTGATAGTACCAGTGAAAAACACTTCCCAAATATTTTCACAACTGCATATCTTGTTTTTCTGCATTCAAATTTCCAAAGGTGGCCGGAAAGGAGAAAATCTCTCCACTGTTGCTGAAGTCTACCCTGAAGATAACAATTCTCTCCAGATATCCTTTACCAACTAATTCAGAACGCCAAGAACCGAAATAACAAAATGTGTGGATCTATAGCAATAGCACTTAGATTTATATACTGCTTCACTGGGCTTTACACTGTGTTTTATCTCTCTCTAAGCAGTTTACAGAGTCAGCCTATTGCCCCCAAAATTTGGCCCCTCATTTTACGACCTCAGAAGGATGGAAGGCTGAGTCAACCTTGAGCCTGGTGAGATTCGAACTGCCAAGTTGCAAGCAGTCAGCAGAAGTAGCCTGCAGTACTGCACTTTGACCACTGTACCACCAAGGCTCATATGCAGGATTTTCTGGGGTGATTGCTGGTTTGTTTCCTATTTTGTTCTTCTGGCATCTCTCCCTGCGTTCTCACAACCTTTTTTATCCATATGCTAGTTTCCCCATGTTGTGAATGTTCCTCCCTGCCCTATGGATAAGTTTTTCAGTAAATTAAGCCTTAGCCTTATTATTGCAGGCTGACTCTGCTCACTGCCAGCAATTCGATCCTCACCGGCTCAAGATTGACTCAGCCTTCCATTCTTCCGAGGTCGGTAAAATGAGGACCCAGATTGTTGGGGTCAAAATCCTGACTCTGTAAAAGAGGGCTGTGAAGCATTGTGAAGCGGTATATAAGTCTAAGTGCTATTGCTATTTCTGTGCACGTTATAGTGATGCTTTGCTGGCATAAGAAATAATTTTAGGTACACCGTGTAACCCCTCCATAAAGGATCTTCATCCCCAGTTGTGTTTATTTTGGGGATTGTATTTCTATTCTATTTCTATTCACATCATCAGTTCCTTAACTCCCACTTCCTCTACAGCTTCCCATTTGAAGCAGAACCACTGGATAAACTGAAAATTACTTTTCAAAACAGCTCGGATTTCTTTGGGCGAATTATTGTCTATCATCTCGACATCCTTGGGCAGAAACTTTGATTGAGAAGGAAGCAAAAACTGAAGGACTTGTGAATCCTGGAAGACGGGACTGCGATCTGTCAAAATGGTGTAGGGTCTGCTTTGGCGGAAGGTTGGACTAGATGATCTACAAGGTCCCTTCCAACTCTGTTAATCTGTTAAATACCCGTCTGGGACTTCTAAGATGGTGTGAACTAGATTTGACGGATTTCAGTTTGGTGCTTTGATAGCAAATGAACTTCCTTCCTTCCCATTTTTCTCCTATGTCAGGAGCACATTGAACAGCTGGAAAGAAAACAGTTTCTCTCTTGGATGTGCCAACTAGAGCTTTTGTTAAAGAAACACTACATTTTCCGTGCTGAAAGGAAAGGGCCTCTGGTTCTAACTTGAACATCTGTGTTCTGACCTAAGCTTCCTGATATAGTAAAAAGCACACAATTAGTCCCGAAAACCCTTTTTTTTTATTTTAATGGCTGTGAATTCCTTTCATTCACAGCAGGTGCTGAATCACCAAGAGTTTATAAATAGTCCAACAGAAGTCTGCCACAGTCCTTTGGATAAGGCTGGTCAACACCCACCTTTATCTTCTTTGACGTACTGCCAAAGACCTAATTGGCAATTACCTTGACAAGGCCACACGGAAACACAAGAGTCAAAATCTCTGGGCGTTTTGTCGGGTCCTTAAAACCCATTTCTTCCGGTTAGCTGGGCTGGCTTGACCCCATACTTGGTTTTTTAAAGTTTTATATGGATTTTAATTTGAATTGTTTTAAATCACGGGCCAAATTCTATTTAAATTGTTTTAAAGAGTCTTAACTTTTGTATTCAATGGATTTTAGTTTGGCTGTACACCGCCCTGAATCCGGAAGGAGAAGGGCGGTATAGAAATTTAAGCAAACAAACAAAAACGGAGCTTCAAAGTACAAACCGACACCATCCACAACGTTGCTTCCTGCAAAGGCCCACGTGCCTTTGCTCTTCCTTTATGTCTTATGGGAGGGACCAATCATCTCCAAGCCTTACTCCTGAGTTGTCCCTTTTGTTTAAACTGTCCTTGCCTTCTGGCAGCTCTGCGCATGCGTGCACTAGGAACAGGCTCCCCCTGTTACTCTGCTTCTCTGATGTCCGACTCTGGAGGCTCCGGAGTCTGCACATAACTCCCAGATGGCCCTGGCCCCATCTCTGCCTCCGACGCAGAGCCCTCGTCCGAGCCTTCCCCAGAATCCAGGACTGGCCCATTATCCTCCTCACTGTCCGACTCTGCTGCCAGCTCCACAGGCTGTTGGTGGACCACAACAATCTGGGCTAGTACTCAATTACAACATCCCTGAAAAAAGTGATTTACAGCAGGTCCCTGCACATGACCATTGCAGTGTTCCTACAATCACAGGATCAGAATTTAGGTGTTTGGCAAACCACATGTCCCAAAGGTGCTTTTTTCAAGAGGCAACTGGACTTCCTTGTTTTTCTTTGAAGTTGCCTCTTTAAAAAAGCACCTTTGGGACAACCAAGACCTGGATGATTGAGAATCTCCATAGACATTTGGCAAATCACATCTAAAATTCTGACTGGCCCCGCCCCCATCTCTTCTCTGCCTCCCAAGTCCCAGCTGATCAGGAGAAAATGGGGATTTTGCAGTAACCTTCCCATAGATTGGGGAGGGAATGGAGATTTTACAGTATCCTTCCCCTGCCACACTCACCAAGCCATGCCATGCCCACAGAACCGGTAGTAAAAATTTTTGAAATCCACCACTGGTTCATACCAAAGAACATTCAAAGAACACCGCTTTGGGGGGAGGGGGCGAAAGCCCTACTAAGCAGGTATATACAAAAGTATGAAGGCTATTGCTTAATGCATTGTAAGCCGCCCTGAGTCTCCAGAGAAGGGCGGCATATAAATCGAACCAATAAATAAATAAATAATAAATACATACATACTCAGGACCATTGCGGTGTCCCAAGGTCATGTGATCCCCTTTTGTGACCTTCTGACAAAGTCAACAGGGAAGCCAGATTCACTTAACAAGTGGGTAACCAATTTATCAACGGCAGTGATTCACTGAACAGTGAAGAAGTCACTGTTTTTCAGCTTTTCAGCAAGAAAAGTCGTAAAATGGGTCAAAACTCACTTAACAAATGTCTCACTTAACAACAGAAATTTTGGGTTCAATTGTGGTTTTAAGTTGAGGGCTACCTGTACGGTATCCAGTTTTGGTCACCATATTATAAAAAAGATGTGGAGACTCTAGAAAGAGTGCAGAGAAGAGCAACAAAGATGATTAGGGGACTGGAAGCTAAAACATATGAAGAACGGTTGCAGGAACTGGGTAGGTCTAGTTTAATGAAAAGAAGGACTAGGGGAGACATCATAGCAGTCTATCAATATTTGAAGGACTGGCACAAAGAAGAGGGAGTCAAGCTATTCTCCAAAGCACCTGAGGGCAGGGCAAGAAGCAACGGGTGGAAACTAATCAAGGAGAGAAGCAACTTTAGAAGTAAGGAGAAATTTTCTGACAGAGCAATCAACCAATGGAACAGTTTACCTTCAGGAGTTGTGGGTGCTTCATCAGTGGAGATCTTTAAGAGAACAATTAACCGAGGCTTAGCAACTGAAATTATGCTCCCAATTGTCGTAATTCGAGGACTACCTATACATGCAAGCCTAAATCAGATGCATTCATGGAGATGAGAAAGACCAGGAGTAAAATGTAAAAGCCAGACCCCCAAGCAGCTGATTTGAAAATGAAAATCACTAAACAAGCCTGTTACACACACACACACACACATATATATATAAATATTTATTTCTGTTAAAACAAAAATATTCTCTTCAAATCTTGTGAAAGTTTTTTGGTCAGCTTCTTTTGACTCAACCCTGATTCACCCCCAGCAACTGAGGAAACAGCATTTTTTCCCCTCTCTCTTCTGCACACCTGTAGAGCCAAAGAAGACTTTTGTACAGCTTAAAAGCAAATTTAGCAACTTTAAGACTTGTGGACTTCAATTCCCAGAATTCCTCAGTTTGACTATGCTGGCTGAGGAATTCTGGGAGTTGAAGTCCACAACTCTTAAGAGTTGCTAAGTTTGGAGGCTCCTGACCTAAAGGAAAGTTCTGCTCAATAGTTTCCTCCACCACCCCAATTTATGGTTTGGCATTTGGGAAAAATTTCCACAAATCTGCAGGAGAGGTAAATCAGCAATTCCTTGAGAAGAAAATAGGCTTGATATCGGGATCCTGTAACCCACTGTTCAAGAAAGCGGAGTTTTCTTTTGGAAAAACTCAGGTGCTTCTTTCTGTACCCTGTTGTCTGAAAATGCCCGGTTCTGCATCAACTCTGCAGGCTGGCATGGAAGGTGCTGGTCTCAAAGACCCCCTTCCGTCCACTTCTTTGATTCCGGAGGAGAAAACGGAGATAATCATCACTCGGACTCTTCTCTTTTGTCATCTCTTTCCTTGTTCCGCAATAACTTGAGAATGTGTTTTTCGATCACTTGCTGGACTGGAAAGCAAAGAAGAATTTTTTACTGTTGGGAAATGCCATACGATAATAAATCTTGCCGAGAAGCACTCTTTGCCCGTCTGGGAAGGTGGGGCTGCTATGAAAGAATTTCCTCCACCCACCCTCAAACCAGTGGTGAAATCTAAAATTTGTTACTACCGGTTCTGTGGGCGTGGCTTGGTGGTGGTGGGGGTAATGTGACTGGGTGGGTGTGGCCAACTTTTTTTTTTTACTTTTAAAACCATTTTTTCTACCACCTCTTCTGCGAAGAGGTTGTAAAAAAATGCTTTCAAAAGGCTCTGACGATCCCAGCTGAGTTGCCTGATTGGCAGAGGCTTTTTAAAAAACTCAGCTTGGATCGTCAGAGGCATTTAAAAGAAAAAAAAGGGTTTTCTTTCTTTTAAAAGCCTTTAAAGATCCCAGCTGAGCCGCGCGATCATCAGAGGCGGTTTTTTTTACTTTTAAAAGCATTTTTTCGGCCGAAGAGGTTGTAGAAAAAATGCTTTAAAAAATTTTAAAAAAACCTCTGATGATTGTGCAGCTCAGCTGGGCCGGGGTGGGGGTGGGGGTGGGCCAGAGATTTTTGCTACCGGTTCTCCGAACCACCTGCCTCCATCGCTACCAGATCAGGCAATCCGGTCCGAACCGGGAGCATTTCACCCCTGCCCCAAACCTACCTTTTTTGTGACCCAAAGCCACCGCGAGGTCCATTGGAGTGTAGCCAGAATCAGCTTCGGTGGTAAGGTCGGCACCACGGGCTGAAAACACAGAGCAAAAAATGGGAGTGTCCCCACGTCATCGTAACAAGCTAAAACTCACAAGTAATTTATAGGGAATGACGACATCATAGATCATGGACTTCACTGCAGCCAAATTGGGAATCATTTTTGTGGCAACCTAAAAGACCAGGTAGAAACATTGCAGCTGAGGCTGAAATGGGCTGAAATCTGATTCCATTAATACAGGGAAGGGTAACTTGCAGGATCCCAAATGCAGGTAATCCTCGACTTAATGACCACAATTGAGCCCAAAATTTCTGTTGCTTAGCGAGACACTTGTTAAGTGACCTTTGTCCCATTTTATCACTTTTCTTGCCACAGTTGTTAAGTGAATCACTGCAGTTATTAAGTGAATCTGGCTTCCCTGTTGACTTTGCTTATCAGGTGGTGACAAAGGGTGATCATGTGACCCGGGACAGTGCAACCATCATAAATAACGAGTCAGTCGCCAAGCACTTGAATTTTGATTACATGACCATGGGAATGCTGCATGGTCGTAATGGGGAAAACAGTTTATAAGTCATTTTTTTCAGTGCCGTTGTAACCTCGAACTAAATGAACTGTTGTAAGTCAAGGACTACCTGTAGTATTATTATTGTGGTTGGTTGCACAATCAGCCAGATGTTTAGGTTGGATTTGGCATTTTGGTTCATCCAAGTCCTTCCTAAGAATCAGATATAGGCAGATGTTCTTTGATGGCATTAAAGGCATCGTCACAGGATGGAAGCTGTTCCAAGTCAAGCTGCCTTTTGCAATTGACTCATGCTGGTTTTGTCAGTGCCAATGGTGTTCAAGTGGTGTTCCAGATAGCAATAGCAATAGCACTTAGACTTATATACCGCTTCATAGTGCTTTTACAGTCCTCTCTAAGCGGTTTACAGAGTCAGCCTATGGCCTCCAACAATCTGGGTCCTCATTTTACCCACCTCGGAAGGACGGAAGACTGACTCAACCTTGAGCCTGCTGAGATTCGAACTGCCAAATTACAGGCAGCCGGCAGTCAGCAGAAGTAGCCTGCGGTACTGCACTCTAACCACTGCACCACCTCGGATCTTTTTGGGACCCAAGGGACCTATTACTATTGTTATCTCCCAGAATTCCTCCTGACTGGGTTATAAAATTTTGATGGAGCCAATTGCCTCAAGCTGACACTCCGGTGTTCGGCCATTTTGGATGGAATTCACAGTCAATGTTTTATAATCTGTAGCATACATGAAAAATAAAACGCTTAAACCTGGAAATAATTTAAAAGCTACCAAAAGGTTGCCTTTCTCCACCCCACCCCATCCCACCTCTATTGAAAAACACGTTCTGGCATGGAGGATTAGAAGATTAAGCATAGCAGGTGTGTTTGACTTACCTAGCAAGACCTCAACGCATTTCACGTGATTGCCCCGTACAGCATAAAGCAGTGGAGTCCCACCATTCTGAAAAGATGGTTGATAAGGTTAAGCCACAGTTGTCCCAATTTGTGGGAGTGGGTATGTGTGAGAACAGTGGTGCAACTTTTGGCTAGGGAAGTTTCTGGCTCACCAATCCTTACCCTTGGCCACATTTCAATTCAATTGAAGTTAATGTTCAAAGCAGGGGTGAAATGTAAAATTTGTTACTACCTGTTCTGTGGGCGTGGCTTGGTGGTGGTGGGGTAATGTGACTGGGTGGGCGTGGCCAACTTTTCTTTTTCTTTTTAACTTTTCAAAGTATTTTTTCTAACGCTTTGAAAAGCCTCTGCCGATCAGGCAACTCGGCTGGGATCTTCAGAGAGGCTTTTTAAAAAATGCTTCTCTGACATCAGGCAACTCAGCTGGGATCGTCTCTGAGAGTCAAGAACCAATTAAGCGAACTCATTGTCTCCTGCAAACTCCACTCCCCTTTCACTCCTCTTTTATTCCCTCTGGGAGGGGCCATTCATCGTCCACCTGTAGCCTTACTCCCAAGTTGACCCTTGTTCTTTAGCTGTTCCCTTTGTCTGGCAACTCTGCACATGTGCTCACTGGGAACAGGCTCCATCTGTTCGTCTGCCTCACTGATGTCTGACTCTGAAGGCAGCTGATAACTGGCATCCGGCCCTGGCCCCCTCTCTGCCTCTGATGCAGAGCCCTCGTCAGAGCCTTCCCCAGACTCCAGGACTGGGCCATATTCCTACCCAACCTCTTCACTGTCCGAATCTGCTGCCAGCTCTGCTGGCCACTGGTGGGCCACAACAGACAGTTACCCAATCATAGGTATTGATGTCCACGGCCTTCTCCAACAGCAAGGTGACAATGCCCGTGTATCCCCCTGTGCTGGCGAGGGACAAGGCACTCTCCCGCTCCTTAGCAAGGATGTGAGGATCTGCGCCCTATAGAGAGCAAGAGAAAGATTTAGAGCAGGGGTCTCCAACCCTGGCAACTTTAGGACTTGTGAACTTCAACTCCCAGAAGCTTTGCTGGCTGAGGAATTCTGGGAGTTGAAGTCCACAAGTCTTAAAGTTGCCAAGGTCGGAGACCCCAGATTTAGAGAACGCTCAAAACTGCTGCCAGAAATATTGGCTTTCTAAGGCCATTATTCCCAGGCAAGCTTTCATACCCATTCTAGCATGCTGCGGACGGTTTCGATCTCTCCGAAAGCCGAGGCCCACATCAGAGGGGTGAATCCTCGCTCGTCTGGCTTATTCAGCAGGTTCTCACCTGTAAAAAGAGATGAAGCGGGCAGCGGGGCCTGATCGAAATCCATGTTTTGGAGAAACATTTACTGAGTGGAAATTCTCCAGGCTGTATTTCTCTAGCATGATGCTTCTTAAAGTATGACCCTAAAACTGTCAGGGCAGCAGTCGAATCCTCTGAAGTCTGCTACCGGTTCTGTAAGTCTGCTACGGAGCACGTGGTTTGTGTGCACATGTGCGCACAGCACTAAAAAAGAAACATTTTGAAGCCTTCCAAGTCTGCAAAGGTAAGTAGAACAACGAGGGGGGATCCACTGTGCCACACGATTTAGATTAGCTAGAAAGCAGGAAATCCGATGATTCTAGCTAATATAAATCGTACGTCACAGCTGATCGTCACCTAGCTGATCATCGGAAATACCGGGTTGTTGAACCGGTAGCATTTTTTACTAGCGATTCGTCCGAACCAGTCTAACCCAGTAGCATTTTACCCCTGTGTCAGGGGTTCCCCAAGACTCTCTCAGGAGTCTTCAAAGTCAAAATTATTTGCCAGCCTATGTTGAAAAATAGTAAAATATTAAAATTCCATTAATCAAACGTGAGACTGTAGCAATAACGAATGCGTTGGTTTTCATTTTTAATACGGCGAATGTTAACTCATACAAATAAAAACTCTTTGGGGGTCCTCCAATAATTTTTAAAAGTGAGAAGGGGTCCTGATAGAAAATATAAGAAACATTGCTCTAGTATAGCATTTGGCAAACTTTAAGAGGTGTGGACTTCAACTCCCAGAGTTCCTCAGCCAGCATTCTGGGGAATTCTGGGAACTGAAGGACATGATTCTTAAAGTTGTTCAAACTAAGGCTCTCTATCTAGCAAAAGAGTGAGAAACTGAGAAATTTCATGGCTTACCTTTTCGGAGGTTTTCCTTTAACAAGGTCAGTTCACCCTGAGCTGCAAGCTGGTGAATGGACAGAGCTAGAAAATCAAAAGAGAAGACAATGATCAAGACCACTTAAGGGCTAGTAAATTAATAAATATGAATGAACCATTCCACATAATGCAATTTTGACTATCTTTTTAACAATCAAGCACATTTCAGATTTACAGAGGCAGAGAGTTGCTAATTCAAGTATGTTTTATATTACGTAATTTATACTGATTTCAGTGGGTGAAGAAGGAGCTAAGTGCTACATTTTTAAACTTGGAGAAATCTTAATTCATCCCTGTAGCAAAACATACATTATCTTGACAAACCTATGGGACAAAAAATGGAATCAAAGAACGATGAACACAAAAGCTCGATTATAAGGAAACTGAATTTTTCATCCAGTGCCTTCTATAGCATGTGTTTTATTATTAAGAGGCTAACATTGGCTCCATTTATTTTGCAACATTCAAATTAATTCATATAAATTGATTTGGACCTAATCTCTAAATCAGACCATTAAATGTTCAAAAAAACCCCAAACCCCCAAATGAATTGTCCCAGCTTGATTCACCCATATTTGAATTGATTAAACAATTCAATGAATCACATATTGGCAAAAGCCTAGCAGATTTTCATAAGAAGGAGGGGAAAAGATATTTTTTTCTGTCTTCCAAGGGATTAGGTTTTAATAGAAACAAATACAGTAGTGTACAGCAGGATGAAAACCGCAACTTAAAGTGAAAAAAAGTTTTAGATGTCAATCTTTCATTTTTGAATTTATTCAATTAAGAGTAACTACTAAGAGTAACTACTAAGCCCTTCATGGCTTAGGCCCAGGCTATTTGTCGGACCACCTGCAACCAGCGTCAACTTCCTATCACCCGGTGCGCTCTCACAGAGAGGGCCTGCTCAGGGTGCCGTCGGCTAGACAATGTCGGCTGGCAACCCCCAGGGGTAGAGCTTTCTCTGTGAGCCCCCCCACCCTTTGGAATCAACTTCCCTTGGGGCTCCGGTTGGCCCCTGACCTTCGTACCTTCCGCCGTGAATTGAAAACCTGGCTATTCATGTCCCCCAGCCTGGACTGATGGAGTAGTATATTTTTTTTAAAAAATTAAACTTTTTAATATTTTTTGTGTATATTTGTTGATTTTAACAGTTGCTTGGTCGATTGTCGTTGTGAGCCGCTCTGAGTCCTTGGAGATAGGGCAGCATACAAATTTTATAAATAAATAAATAAATAAATGAACTGAAGTGGAATCCTGCACTGACAAAGGGTAGGGCTAGATGACCTCCAAGATCCCTGCCAAGTGCCAACCCTTACTTCCTACGATTTTGGAGCTTCACGTTGATGAGCTGTGCGCTTTATAGTATTTGCATGGACTCTGAATGGCCAAGAGATTTATGAACAACTACCCTGTTTCCCCCAAAATAAGACATCCCCTGATAATAAGCCCAATCGGGCTTTTGAATGCATGGCAATAAGGCCAAGCGCTTATTTCAGGGTTCAAAAAAATATAAGACCTTGTCTTATTTTCGGGGAAACACGGTATGAATCTATAACATTTGTAATAAATAAATACAACTTCTCCCATTGTTTCTCAGATAAAATATTTAAAATAACATTTGAATTCCTTTTGCCTATTGGTCTTCCACTTCAACAGGTTTCCCCCCTCTCTGTGCTTAATTTCAACAGCTGAATATGCTGGACTGGCACAATCTTAAAAGGACTTTCTTTTTTTGACACCGAAAAAACTCACTATCCAAAGTAGCTGGCAAGGCAGACACTTCATTGCCACGTTGGCGATTTGTCAAGGTGCTGGAACGCTTTAGGATCCCCCCATCTGCATTTTGAGAAATGAAAGAAAGGGAAAATCTTTTAGCATTCACCACAATTAGCGAGATTCACTTGGCTTGCTAAATGGTAGCCTTGCTTTAGAAGGCCAGTTGAGTTCCTCCAAGATAAACCCTAAGGCAGGAGTATCCCCAGGGTATGGACAAAAAAAGTCAAAATAGCTACCACAGAGCCATTGAAGCTTTGCCTGATTGTGTGACGGCCATGCTATTGTGGTGGCCATCTTGTCTTTTTTGACTGTGGCCCTGCTCTAAGGCAACAAGCAAATAGGAGAAAGAGAAGGCATTAAATTAATGCCATTTTGGTTAAGAATTGACTTTTTTCCTTCCAATTCTTCCTAGCACACTCGAACCTCAAGTTTTTGCTTTTTTAAGTCTCTTCCCCCTTGTATCTCACACACCCTTTCCCCCCCCCCCCCCCCCGTTCCCTTTCCCTCCCTTAATTTCCTGTTTTCTTCTCATCCTTTGTATTTTATATAATAAAAATAAGATTTAACAAATGAACTATCCTTTGATCTTTTGGCAGAATACAGAAACTTCCCATCCGGGTGACATCTGCATCTTTTCTCATTATATTTATGCAAGGCACTCAAGCGCTCTCAAGACTTATAAAATGTATCCTGTTTAATTAAATGAGGTTTGTTTTTTCAGTGTGTACAGGATTGCTGTTTAAATTAAAGACACAGTATTCCACAACTCATCACGTGGATCATTCCTAACTTAACTTGAATACAGATAGTCCTCGAGTTACAACCATTCACTTAATGACCATTCGAAGTTACAATGGCACTGAAAAAAAGTGACTTATGACCGTTTTTCACACTTACATCCGTTGCAGCATCCCCGTGGTCACGTGATCAAAATTCAGAACGCTTGACAACTGGCTCCTATTTATGACGGTTGCCATGTCTCAGGGGCATCTGATCCCTTTTGGCGACCTTCTGATGAGCAAAGTCAGTGGGGAAGCCAAATTCGCTTAACAACCATGTACCGTATTTTTCGGAGTATAAGACGCACCTACCTTTTTTGGTGAGGAAAAGAAGAAAAAGAAATCTCCCTCTGCCTCTGAGCAATTTTGCCTCGTTGCAGCAAACAGCCTGCTTTACTTTCATTTTCATTTTCAGCATAGCTTGATTAGCACAAGGGGAAAAAAAATCGGCTCCAGCAATTTACCTCTTTGCAGCAAGCAGCAGAGCCCTGCCAAAACAGCTGAGAGCAAATCAGCTGAGAGTCGGGAGGCCGATCCAATCAACTTGTGCTAATTAGGCTGTGCTGAAGCTGAAAGGAGCTGTTTTTTTTCTTGCTGTTTGCTTGCAAGGAGGTAAACTGCTGGGAGGCAGAGGCCAAAGGGTGGGGACCAGTGGGTGGGCGGGGCTACATTCGGTGTATAAGACACACCTAAATTTTCACCCCCTTTTAGGGGGAAAAAGGTGCATCTTATACTCCGGAAAATACGGTAACTAATTTAGCAACTGCAGTGATTCACTTAACAACTGTAAAATGGGGCAAAATTCACTTAACTGTCTTGCCACAGAAATTTGGGGCTCAATTGTGGTCGTTAAGTCGAGGACTACCTGGATCATAAGACTGAGAAACTTCCATTTTTTAATTCTGGAAACAAAGCAGAGATTTTAACAAGCTGAATTCTGCTTCGGTTATCCTCTCAGAGCTCGTCTTCCTCCCAGAACCCCCTCCATTCGGACTTGAGCTTTGCGAACGTACCATTTAAATCATCCCCGGCTTCTGAATACGGAAACAACTGCAGATTTATTATCGTGTCGTTGTCGTCGTCATCGTTTCTGTCGCTAGCTGAAACTTCAGGATCCCTCTGGCCGGTGGCTTGGATCATTTTAGAATCGCAGGGTTGTTATTGTGTCTGCAGGTGTGTTGACGCGCTGTGAAAGTTGGTAACACTGAATGAGATTGGTTGGCTCGGAAACTTGGGAGGGTTGGCAGCATGCTGGGTAGGATAGAACTGCAATTAGTTAATGCAGTGTTTCTCAACCTTGGTCACTTTAAGAGGGGTGGACTTCAACTCCCAGAATCCCCCAGCCAGCAAAGCTGGCTGGGGAATTCTGGGAGTTGAAGTCCACCCCTCTTAAAGTGGCCATGGTTGAAAAACACTGAGCTAATGGATGAATACGTAACATAGAGACCAGCTACCGATTAGCAATGGCCAAAGAGGAAGCAGTGAAGCAATTGCAAGCAGGAGCAACTTGGTTTGAAGACGCCATTCATAACTCACCTTTCTTTACCAGAGACTTCTTGAACCCGGTTTAGAAGGATGGATAGGATACCGAATGATCAAAGCAATCCCAGCTTCGACAGGAAGTAATGTTAAGAAACAGCCCTTATGCCACTCGTTCCTCTGCTGCCCTCCGATGCAAAGTGAAAATAACTTTCTCTTCCCACAATGCATCTGATTCTGAAGCTCTGGTTATTATTATTATTATTATTTTAAAAAATTAAAAACCACTTGGCTGGTGGGCCCTTTAAGGGATTCCCGGGAGTTTACGGAATTTTATGAATGAAACCGACGGAATTTCCTCCACCCACCCGAACACTCCGCCTATTATGTGTCAGGAGGGGGGCGGAGCTGCTCCCCCCCCCACGGATGTTTAGCCTTAAAGGGACCGCTCTTCTGTTGGTTTCTAAACCCAAACCAAAGTAAAGAGCTCTGACTCTTACCAAGCAAAAATTAATTCTTATTCTTCCCTGCAATTTCGGGAATTCCCGATGTTCGCGTGTATGATTTCGGATTGCGATGCAGCTATTAAAATTAAATGTAAGATATCCGGGGCTGGCTTGATTTTCTTGGTTATGAATACCTAAGGAAAGTAAAAATGATCCCAAAACAATGATGGACAAAGTAAGATATTGCATTTTTTCCTCTCTGTATAACTATATAGCTCCTGTCCTCCTTCCTTTCTTTTCTATGCCCTTTTCCTTCCTTCCTTCCTTCCTTCCTTCCTTCCTTCCTTCCTTCCTTCCTTCCTTCCTTCCTCTCCTCTCCTCTCCTCTCCTCTCCTCTCCTCTCCTCTCCTCTCTTCTTGTCTCTTCTCTCCTCTTGGCTTAGAAAATTCACCTAAAACTAACCCCCTAAATCCATGGGACACGTTTCAATCATTTTTAAAAATTGTTTAAACAGGTTAACAGATTAACAGAGTTGGAAAAGACCTTATAGGTCAGTTAACACATTTGAGATAAAAGTGATCGTACTGGCCTATGTTTTTCTTTCAAAGCCTATTCCTTGCCTTGCAAAACAGTTCAATTACTGTCTATAAATTGCACTCACAAAATATGTTCAATTTGGCTCCTGCTTTTAATCCATGTTCTGGGTGTGGATAATCCAATGTTAAAGTAACCAAACAAGTGGGGTTTCTAGGCAATTCTAAAACAGAATGAAGCCTAAATAAGCCTTCAATTTTCCACGCTCAACAGCAAACACAGACTAAATAGTGTCTCCCCCTTTTTTTTTTGCCAGACGAAACAACCAGTTCTAGACAGTAAAACAGTATTTCTCAACCACAGCAACTTTAAAAATGCGAGGCTTTCAACTGCAAGAATTCCCCAGTGTGATCTAAGAAGTATAATAAATAAAACCACAACACTAAAACCAATGCGGCATAAAAATAATAAATAACAAAACCTGAAAACACAGGAAGAAACCAAACATTAAATTAAAATCTTTAGAATATTCCATGGTTCCTGGAAGAAGATCTCTCTGCATTCAGGGGATTGTCTATTTTTCTGTCGTTTGCCTAATTGAGATAAAAAAAAATTGCACTGGGCTTTTGTGCTTGGTTTTGTGAATTACACAAACGCAACACACAATTCCACTGAGCGCAGCGGGATTTATTTCCAGGATCCATTCATTGACCGTATTAGAAAGCCTCACTGAACACAATAAGGGGAAAAAACAAGAGTATTCATGAAGTACTTAGGGACTGGTGACATCCATTCATTTGGAAAGGGAAACGCTCTCTTATAAGCCTTGTCATTTTTTTAGGCCCGAACCCCGGCACGGGAAATCCGGCCATCAAATAAATCAATAAATCCTGATGGATGAAAGAAACGATACATTTTCCGCACCGTTTTGATTTAAAAACCAAACCAGTAAGAACCTTTCTCCTCAGGCGGTGTTTCCACACAGGTACGTTTCTGACGATGCACCCAGCTTTCCGGAAGTTGCTGCTCGGCTGGTGTTCCGCCCCGGCTCTGCGGTCCGCTTTTTCTCACGCCGGGTCGGGCTCGGTTCGGTATCATGGAGGAGGCTGAAATGCAGCTGAAAGTGAAAAAGGGTAACAATGACGGCTACTTCCGGGTTATGTTACACTAAAATAAGTCCGGGGAAGAATGGAGAAAGGGATGCTTATTCTTTCCCCGTCCCTCTCTGGGTTGAGATTTGGGTATTAATGGAGCAAAAGTAAAACTGGTTACGGCTCTAGGGTTGGCCTGCGGGATCTATGCCTGGACAATTTCTGCCTATCGGTGGAATTCCAACCATTTTTATTTTAATGTTGAAAAATGTCTCTGTTTCAGTATGGAACCAGGCGTTTTCTCACCAAGCTAGAAATGGGACAGAGAAGTTCTGTTGCTTTGAAGGAGAGATTTCGTTTTTATTGCTCTGGGTCTGGCTTTGAGACCAACCTGGGCTAAGTAATTTCAGAAAAGTAGGCTGATCTGAGAATGGAGAATGGCGAATGGCAAGGGTGGCAGCTGGTGCATGCATGGATGGGAGACCACTAAGTAATTTCAGAAAAGTAGGCTGA
>WNWU01000001.1:92787716-92809157 GCA_012654045.1 Ptyas mucosa
ATGCATGGATGGGAGACCACTAAGTAATTTCAGAAAAGTAGGCTGACTTGAGAGTGGAGAATGGCAATGGCAAGCTAATCGTTGTGTTGTTGCCAAAGTTGTTATGGTTAAGAAGGAAATAAACAAACTAGAGCTAAAGGAGAAATTTCATAACGGCGAAAGCAGACAACCAATGGAATAACTTCAGAATTTGAGGGTGCTCCATCACTGGAAGCTTTCAAAATGAGACTGGACAACCATTTGTCTGAAATGATATAGGGTCTCCTGCCTGAGCAGGAGGTTGGACTAGAAGACCGCCGAGGTCCCTTCCTACTCTATTATTCTGTGTTCTAAATTCTCAGCTGCTCCTCATCTGTTATGGGAAAAATAGGAGGCAGGAGTATTTGGTATGTTTGCTGCCTTGAGTTATTTATTTTTAAAAAGCAGATAAAATATATATTAACTATGTTTGCCACTTTGAGTTATATATAAAAATCAGGATAAAAATGTAATAATAATAGTTTACATGCTGCAACGATTCCTCTAAGACTATCAAACATCAACATCTGACTATTCCAGGCCCTTGGGAAGGACTCACTAGGGTGACAAAAATTCCAAATTCAGTATGAACATCTGGCTGACTGTGGGACAAACCAAAACAACTGAAGTATGAAAGATTCACATTCACCGTCACCCTCCTGAATTCTTATTTTGTTTTTCAATTTCATTTCTCTTCTTTTGCACCAATGTTCATCTATCATTCTGAAGCAATTGTCTTTTTAAGATTGCCATCTCTACCTTAACTTTTTTCCTGGTTCTGGTTAGTTTTTATACTTCGGAATTTTCTCCCAAGGCTAAATATCCCTTTCTTGTATCGGTGGCCTGAAGTCATGACATGTATTATCTGAAGCCTTATTTTTTCTCCTGGTGTGGAAGCAAAGCCGTGAAAAAAAAAATATGCTTTCTTTTCTTCTTATAGTGACAGACAAGTTTACAGAGAGCATGTATGTCCTGGCCAATGAACCTTCTGTTGCATTGTATCGGCTTCAAGAACACGTCAGGCGCTCTCTCCCAGAATTGGCTGAACACAAAGTAAGCTGCGATCTGAACTGTAAATGAAAATGGATGTAGTGTCATTCCTAGAAATAGCCTATATAGTCTAATAAACCCATTTTGTGACAGACAGGACTTAGGGGCTCAAATGTTTAACTGTTCCTCCATATTTGGTAATTTCTTGCAGGCAGAAAAGTAGTATATTGGGGAAACGGAAATTGGATATTTTTGCCATGATATGTTAGTTTTCAGCAAAGTATCAGACCAATGTAGAGGCAGCTATGAGAAGTACAGTATGTTTATGCATATCTGTTAATTGAAGTCTCCTGTAAGGTCTTGCTTCAGCTATCCCCTCAAGAAAGCAAAACTCTTGAAACAGGTAGATTTCAAAAGGAACTTTTATTGGAAGATAGTGATAGCACAGAGAATAGGCAGGATCTAAAGTTCCGGGGAGGGGGAGACAAAATGTTAGGTTAAAAACAGTTCGTCAAAACACACTGCTCAGTCCCACGTGAGCCGATCCCGAGGTGTGAAGTTGTTTATGAGAACTTCAAGTTGTTGTGAGAACTTCGAGCTGAGGTGATAAGAAGCTGGGCTCTTCTCTCTTCGGAGCTGAGACAAAACAGATGTCCCCAGGCTCATCCTCCCCACCCCCATTCCCAGAAAGATACATCAAAGTGAATAAGGACCAAAGCAAGTGACAGATCATAAAAAAACCAAGGCTCCCCCCTCCCGCCAGAATGGCAGCATCCCAATAGGGATCTATAGGGACCTGACATCTCCAGAGCATTATCTGTAGTGGACAAGTATTGGGCTTTAAGGCCTGAGAATATATACTGTATCTGTCCTTTTATCAGTTTGGGTTTGTTACATTGCTAAGAAGAATGTGGTAAAATGCCCCTATGAGAGAGAGGACACTATCAGCTTCTTTGAAAGAGTCAGTAATTAGGCTACTCTTGAAAAATAAATTAAACCAGATTAAGAAGAAACAGGTTGCCCTTTCATACCCTATTGGTTAAGTAGTTATGGATCACATCAGAATTGTTTGGGGTGCACCCAGTTTTCTATATTGACTCCATCCAGTTTCAAGGCCATCTTTGGGAGAAACTCCGAAAATACTCACCTCATTTGTCTGACCTTAGAAGGATGGAAGGCTGAGTCAACCTTGAGCCGGTCAGGATCGAATTCCTGGCAGCGAGCAGTGAGTTAGCTTGCAATACTGCATTCTAACCACTGAGCCACCAGAGCTCTTGTGCTTCTCTCTACCTGGCAAAAGTTCAGCTGTCCTTTCTCTTTGCAGGCTGACATGCAGAGCTGGGAAGAACAGAGTCAAGGAGCCATTTACACCGTAGAATATGCCTGCAGGTGACTGCCCTTAAAAACTCGTTTTTAACCATTGTAACCACTGCGCCCCCATGAGAAATACTCTTCTCTCTGTCCCTATTCCTGGATTTCTGAGGCTGGAACACTCTTGATCTCCTCTTTCCCCAACTCTTGTAATTTTAACCAGGCGCTTTCCCTCTTCTCTAGTGCCATCAAGAATATGAAGGACAGTAGCATGTATTTCAAGAACATCGAAGGGCTCCTGAGACATGCCATTGCCGTAAAAGATCGGTTGAATTCTGCACGGAGGTAGCTCTAGAGATCCAGATCTAGGAAAACATCACGGACGTCCTCTGTTATTTATGGAGAGAAGCTTCAGATGCCAAGGGGAAGCCAACTCTACACACCAACGCAACCAAGACACATTTATATTAACCAGTCTCCAGGTTTAATCATTTTTTTAACATCAATAATTACTGTTAATTTAAAAAAAATACTACAAGCAAAAAACATGTTAGCAATACTTAGTTTCTAAGGAAGAAACACTGCAGGCAAGATCTTGTTGTGTCATGTGCTTGTACTAGAACTGGGGTGAGACAGGATTGGCTTGGGTGGAGGAAGTGGGCGGGGAGAGAATACACGGAATCCCAGTATATCGAGACAAACTTTTGGTCCATGTAGCTTATGATGGATGGCAAGTTGATCATACCTCTCCTGAGCCTCAGATGTGCCAGCTCTATTTGGAAAATCTCAGATTTTGAACCCAGGACCTCTTCTACTGGCAAAACAAGTGTTGTGCCTTCTTACTTGCTGCCCGTTCTTCTCCCGTTCTACCTGCTCCATCTTCTCTACTTCCCTTTTCAAGATATTCCAAGTGCTTTTCCTTCTGTTCTCACAGTCAAGGTAGATTTTGCCATCTCCTGCAGGCAATCTTTAGATTTAAGATGACCCCCCTACCTATCCCACCCTACACAAGGAAGGTTAAGAGAGATAAACCCTTGAATGCTTCCACTGTTTTATAACCAGGCTATCTAATTCAACCCTCCCAGTTCAAGCTCAATTATTTAGAAGGCTTAAATTTCCTGACAGATAAATATATATAATAGACTAACTGGACGCACGAGCTTCCCAAGGAAACTGTGATCCGGCATAATAAATCGACACTTAAAGCCTGAAACTTAATGTAGAATGTGTAACTCCGTAGCATCAGAGCGTGTTAATATAAGGCAACTGGTAGTTGGAACAGAGTTCTTTTCAGGTGGGGAGGGGGGAGTAGGATGTCTAGCTCCTTAGCATTAGAGCGGGTTAATATAAGCCAACTGGCAGTTGGAACAGAGTTCTTTTCAGGTGGGGAGGGGGAGTAGAATGTATAACTCCTTAGCATCAGAGCGTGTGAATATAATACTGTATATGAAATACTAATGAACTGATGGTCTTTTGAAAAATCCTTTCTTAATGAGCACCTAGAAGCCAAGAGGAACATACATGCCAAATTTCAAGTTTGTAGGCTTTACAGTTCTGGAGATTTTGTGATGAGTGAGTGGTATTTGGCTTTTATATATATATATATATATAGAGAGAGAGAGAGAGAGAGAGAGAGAGAGAGAGATTTCAGAACGGTAAAGATGTTAACTAGGAATGCAGCCAGTCACTTGTGCTGCAGGGACCAACAACATCCCAAGTTTGACTTTGACCCTTAGTATGCTCAAAGACATTTGGTTTTACACACAACTCTTCCCTCGCTGAATCCAGTGGATTACTGGTTCTGTATGAAGGAAGAGAGTTGGCGAGACATCATTTGTGTCTCTGGTCAGAGCCCAGCTATCCAAGGACTGCATCAATGCCTTCATCCTGCCCTCCATCAACTTTTCACGGTCTCTAGAGCCCCCTCCAACCTCAAGGGATGAAAATCAGAGACCCCTTTTGAAGTGGAGATCACAACATACCAAAAGCGTAGGAATCTAAGGGGGGAAACGTCCGAAATACTCACGACAGCTCCCTACCCATCTTCAGCTCTTATCCTGAATTTGGAATTATGGGATCATGTACTTTTTCAGCAACAGCACGAGGAATTTGAGCTAAGTTTCATATATAGTCATTATTTAATACGGTGTACTCGCTGGGGTTTTTTTAGGGTTAGGGAAAGTTTTTCAAAATATTCTGCTGGTTATTTCACCTTCAGGAATTTTGCAGGGTAAGTCCAGGTAGTGCTTTTCAGCCATTATTAAGAGGCTGGAGAGATGTGCATTTTCTCTCTTGTACTGAAAGTGGAAAATTCTTCTTTGAAATTCTGAGTGTCCTTTGCGTATGCCGGCCTGTGTTTTTCCTTGGACACGCCTACATTCTATTATTATTTTTTTTGCTTATGTGAATGTATGGTAATCGTTCTGACTAAATCAGAGGTCTCCAACCTTGGCAACTTTTAAGACGTGTGGACTTCAACTTCCAGAATTCTGGGAGTTGAAGTCCACACGTCTTAAACGTTGCCAAGGTTGGAGACCCCTGGACTAAATCACTAAAGATGTGTAATTCATGACTTGAGGTGAGGTTTGTGTTAGACATTGGCTCTCCTGAATCCTAATCGCTACAGCTTTCGGTGCAGCACCGGAAAAGATTTACAAAATGATCAGATGTTGGAGTTCCATCTTCACTGTAATTACAGTGTTTATCTAGCCCAGTGTTTCTCAACCTTGGTAACTTGAAGATGAGTGGACTTCAACTCCCAGAATCCCCCAGCCAGCAGCGCTAGCTGGGGGATTCTGGGAGTTGAAGTCCACCCATCTTCAAGCTACCAAGGTTGAGAAACACTGATCTAGCCTTCAGTTCAGTTACAAATAATCCTTCAAGTTCAAAGCTACAACAGATTCCCCGAAATGTCTTGTAACCCGGTTTTGAAATTAGGACAATTGTAAACACCCTGTGGTGATGCGATCGTACTTTGTACCCTTGGGAACCAGCTCACCTTTTGCAGCAACTCATGGTCACATGACCATGATTTATTATTTTACAAATTTTGCTGCTTTCCAGGACTTCCAGTTTCTAGGAGAAAAAAAAAGAAGCCCATTGGGTTAAAATGGATTCGCTTAACGCCACTACAAAAATGTTGAAAAATGGGATCTGGCCACGTAATGCCTCAATTTACAACCGTAATCCCGGGCTCAATTACAGTCATAAATCGAGGACTACCTATACCAGCAGTCGCCAACCTTTCTAGCTCGACGCGACTCCCCCGGTGGGGGAGAGGACATGGTATTGCGGTTGCCGCTTTCACAAATGCAGCTTCATGCGTGCGTGCTCAACCACTAATTCAGCAGTTCCAAATGGACTACGGCCTGGCACAATTGGGGACCCCTGACCTATATAACCAATCTTCCTTTACTAATGTGAGTCCAGACAAATTGTCTCTTTATGGTAGCGCCTATGAACAATTTAAATGTAGAACAGTATCTAATAATGGGTGGCATCTAATATTAGTAGACCAGAGTTGTATTGGAGGTAACAGGATCATTAAAGGAAGCCTCCATATTCAGTAGCAGTCTGTCTTGATGCTGGTTTGCAGCATACATTAGAATATGGGATTGGTTAGTAGAATATCCTCTCTTACACTTAACCAGCCCTTAAAATTCATCCCGGCTGCATCAGGGTTTAAAAGCAATAGCTTTTAATTCTTAATTCTTCTCGTTTGGGCCTTTGAATGTGGACGATCTACGTAGACGCCCTTAAGAGACTCAAACTATCTGCAATATGTGAATTTTTCTAATTGCTGAGAATAAGGGAGATGACCCCGATAGAAATATGCATGGATTTTTTGTGTGACATTACTGAAAATAGTTGAAGATAGTCATGATTAACTTGGCCCCATTAATATGGATATGTATCTTAAGGCTAGATGTTTTTAAATATCCTATTTTGATTGAAATTATGTTGTGGCTGGGATTGCCCCAGAAAATAGGTGTCTGCACATTTTGTTATGGACTTTATGATAAAGAAACAATTAAAAAGTTCTTTTAGAAAAAAAGAAAGAAATATGCAAGGATCATTACCTAGGTAAAGCAGTAAAAAAATGTTCTTCAAGTCCTAGGAAAAATGCCTCCCAGGTCCAAGGAGGGGAAATATAGGCAATCCTCGACATACCACCACAATGGAGCTCAAAATGTTTGTGACTAAGTGAGACATTTCTTACGTGAGTTTTGACCCATTTTACGACCTTTCTTACCTCTAATATTAAGTGAATCCCTGCAGCTGTTAAGTGATTCTGGCTTCCCCCGTTGACTTTACTTGTTAGAAGGTCACAGAAGTCATCACGTGACCCCCCCCGGACACTGCAACCGTCATAAATACGAGTCCATTGCCAAGTATCTGAATTTGGATCATGTGTTCATGGGGATGCTGCAACGGTTGCAAGTGTGAAAAGCGGTCATATAAGCAGAGGTGGGATTCAGCTGGTTCTGTCCGGTTGGGGCAAACCAGTAGTGGTGACTGCGGGAGGCTCCGCCCACCCACTCAGATGTAATGCGTGAGCAAAGAGCATGCACGGAAGAATGTGAGCATGCGCAAAGGAGCACTCATGCTCACATTTGCGAACCGGTAGGGAAGGTAAGTGAATCCCACCTCTGCATATAAGTCACTTTTTCCAGTGCCGTTGTCACTTTGAAGGGTCACTAAATGGATTGTTGTAAATCGAGGACTACCTGTACAGCAAAATCAGGCTTTGGAAGATTGTGTTATTGTAGCCTGCCTCAATAAAATATAGTTCTGGTCTTCTTGTGGAGCTGATTTTCTGGTCTGCTCTACCCTAGTGGGGCTGACCCTAATCTCCTTTTAAAGGAATCTAAATACGGTTTTTCCCAACTTCTTACGGGTGAATAAGAAAGCGTGGGAAGCAATGAAGCAATAGTAAGTGTTCCTTCCAAGCAAGGGTCATCTGGAGGTTGGAAGAGATCTCTGCAGGGATCAGGATCAACCCGCTTTCTGAGATTTTACACCAAGGTCGAATCTTTGCCTGATCTCGCTGGTTTGCGCGATAGGATTTTCCTCATTTCCTGCCTCACCCCGTGGCTCAGCAGAAGGCCGGACTCTACCGAAAGTGTCCGGTGCATTCTGGGGATGCTACAGCCCTCTTTCTCCAGGGTCGGTGCAACGCTGTCCACGGAGGTGACATTGGTGCTGCTCGCTGGGGTGGTCTGGTGGGACTTCTGTTCCACGTAGGACAGGTATGAAACCTCTGGGTGGATTTCCAGACGTGACTGTGAAGAGGCCACCTTTGGACCATCGCTAGGAGGAATGACGGCTGGTGTTTCGACGCTCTGGGCCGAGTCGTTCTCGTAAAGATTGTGTGACAATTCTCCTGGGCTATGCCTGGAAGCCCGGACGAGTGCGTGGATCACCGTAATAATCAAGACGACGATCCCAGAGGAGAAGATACAAGCACAGGTCATTCCTGTTTCTCTCTCAAATGCCATCGTCACGTAGATCGAGAGGGCTGGAGGGAAGATGAAATCGTTAACATCCACCAAAGCTTAAAACAGTTTACAAAGGAATTGGGTATTAACCAAGTTTGTAACTCGCGTGTTCATACAAAGATGCTAAGAACTGGATTCCCTCAACACACTGACTCGCAATTGTCCCCTCCATTAGCCTGATGAAAAAGCAGGCGTGAAATCCAGCAGGTTCTGACAGGTTCTGGAGAACTGGTAGCGGAAATTTTGAGTAGTTTGGAGAACCTGTAGCAGAAATTTTGAGTAGTTTGGAGAACCGGTAGTGGAAATTTTGAGTAGTTCGGAGAACCGGTAGCGGAAATTTTGAGTAGTTCGGAGAACTGGTAGCGGAAATTTTGAGTAGTTCAGAGAACTGGTAGCGGAAATTTTGAGTAGTTCAGAGAACCGGCAAATACCACCTCTGGCTGCTCCCAGAGTGGGGTGGAATGGAGATTTTGCAAGATCCTTCCCCAGCCACGCCCACCAAGCCACACCCACAGAACCGGTAGTAAAAAAATTTAAATTTCACCACTGTGAAAAAAGGCTTGGCCTATACAGTAGTCCTTTACTTACAACAGTTGATTTAGTGACCGTTCACAAAGTTACAACGGCACTGAAAAAAGTGACTTCTATGACCATTTTTCACGCTTATGACCATTGCAGCATCCCCATGGTCACGTGATCAAAATTCGGCCGCTAGGCAACTGGTTTATATTTATGACGGTTGCAGTGTCCTGGGGTTACGTGATCAGCTTTTGTGACTTTCTGAGAAGCAAAGTTAATGGCGAAGCCAGATTCACTTAACAAACCATGTTACTAATTTAACAACTGCCGTAATTAACACTTAACAGCTGTGGCAAGAAAGGGCGTAGAATGGGGCAAAGCTCATTTAACAAATGTTTCACTTAGCAACATCAATTTTGGGCTGAATTGTGGTCGTATGTCAAGGATTACTTGTATGCTTTATTGCAATTTCTTTATTTTAACTCTCTGTGCAGTTTATAATAAAACACTCTAAAAAATACAATTCGAATGAAAACATAGACCCGTGATGGCGAACCTATGGCACGCGTGCCCGAAGTGGCACATGGAGCCATGTCGTTTAGCATGTGCGGCAGCACCCGTTCCTCTTCCGGATTTGTGGCATGCACGAGCCGGAAACTAGAAGAGTTTCCGTTTTCCTGCGTGAGCATGCATGATGGCCAGCTGATGTATGCACATCTGCGCCAGAAACCCGGAAGAGCAGCTGGCTGAAACCGGAAGTTCAGTAGCTGAAACCGGAAGTTCCTCTTTGGGCGCGCACATGCGCCCTGGGCAGCTCCTCTCCACTCGGTGCCGAAACGGTTCGTCATCACTGACACAGACCATAGATAAATGCAAAATAAAATAGATTGGATGCTTTGGTAACTTCTCTCCATACCATTCCTTTGTGTCTAATTTGTTTTTAAAGGATGGTTCTGAGAAGTTATATGGATGGCAAATTTTATTTCCTTCTCAAACAGAAGTTTCAAATCGCTTTTGGAACATTTCTTCTAGGAAAAGGACAAGCAAGGGAAGCCAGAAAGGGAAGGGAGAAATGACTCACCTCCTAGGTAGGCTAAAACAGCGCAGCAAAACACACCAACAGCTACATGTCTCACTTTTCGACTCTCCAGCAGGAACCAGTCGCCTCTGTGACATAAGAGCAATATATTTTTATTATTTTTTGTCTGCAAAGCAGACAGATCCCTGCTCCAAACATCTTCACGTACAAACCTGCTGTAATGTTGATGAACTTATATTTACATTACCTACGAGACCGTCTTTTGCCACCAATAGCCTCCCACCGACCAGTTCGTTCTCACAGGGAGGGACTACTCAGGGTACCGTCAGTCAAATCATGCCGACTGGCGACTCCCAGGGGGAGGGCCTTCTCTGTGAGGGCTCCAACCCTTTGGAATGAACTGTCCCCGGAGATACGGAATATCCCTGATCTCCGTGCTTTCCGCCGTGCCCTCAAGACCCTGATGTTCCAACAGGCGGGGCTAAACATAAGAACATGTGAATGATCTTTTAAAATGTACACCGCCTTGAGTCCTACGGGAGAAAGGCGGTATAGAAATATAATAAATAAATAAATAAATAAATAAATAAATTTTGCTCTAAAACATAGATAGTCCTCAGCATATCAATTTTCATTAGGGACTGTTCAACGTTAACCACAGCACTGAAAAAAGTGACGTACAACAGTTTTTCACCCTTAACAACATCCAAGCGACCGTTTTTCACCCTTAACAGCGGGAAACCCATGGTCCTGCGATCAAAAATTCAGCCCTTGGCAACCAGCTTGTATTTACGATGGTTGCAGCATCCAAGGGTCATGTGATCACTATTTATGACCTTCCCACCTGGCTTTTGACAAGCGAAGTCGGACTCAGATTTGCTTAACAACCATGCGATTCACTTAACAACCATGATTTGGCTAAGGACCACAGCAAAAAAAGCTGTAAAATTGGGTGCAACTTGCTCAACTACCTCCTCGCTTAGCAACAGACGTTCCGATGCCAAGTGTGGTCATAAGTCAAGGACTCCTTGTACTGTAGATTTGATTGTCGTCGGCAAGTTGTGAATAAAAAGCAATATGTTGGAGCTGCCAAAGATTTGAGGAACCAAGCCATCAATTCTGTTCAGCTCAAACCCAAAAACAGATCGCTTTTTATTAATGTCTGACCCATTTCTTTTAATGAAACAGCTCTTCTAAACTCTTACTTTCAGCAGAGCTGCTGTTTTGTTGGGAGTAGTTGCCGTTCTCTTCAACATGCAGGAATTCAAGCAGTTACTGGGGAGCAAGAATGTGGAGCTTTGGTGGGAAAGGAGCAGTTGGTTACCAGACTTGAAACTTCATCTTCACAGGGGGCCTAAGTCCAAAGGATGTATTGAGTCTTGTTTTGTCAATTGCAGGAGGAAATCCACCCCATTCCCCTCCTTGGCAAGCATAGAAGGAAAGGGAAGAGGGAAAGGAAAAGAAAAGGAAGGAAAAATGGGAAGGAAGGAAAGGGAAGGAAACAGGAAAGGGAAGAAAGGGAAGGAAAGAAGGAAAGGGAAAATGGGAAGGGAGGAGGGAAAGGAAAAAAGGAAGGAAGGAAAGAAGGAGAAGGGATGGAGAAGGGAAAGGGAAAATGGAAAGGAGGGAAAGGAAAGGAAAAGGAGGAAGGGAAAGGAAGAGGGAAAGGAAAAGAAAAGGAAGGAAAATGGGAAGGAAGGAAAGGGAAAGGGAAGGAAACAGGAAAGGGAAGGAAAGAAGGAAAGGGAAAATGGGAAGGGAGGAGGGAAAGGAAAAAAGGAAGGAAAGAAAGAAGAAGGGAAAGGAAGAAAGGAAAAGGAAGGGAAGAGGGAAAGGAAAAGGAAGGAAGGAAAGGGAAAGAAAGGGAAGGGAAAATGGGAAGGGAGGAGGGAAAGGAAAAAAGGAAGTAAGTAAAGGAGAAGGGATGGGGAAGGGGAAATGGAAAGAAGGGAAAGGAAAGGAAAAGAGGGAAGGGAAAGGGAAAGGGAAAATGAGAAGGAAGGCGAGGGAAAGGAAAGGAATTTAACGTGGATTATAGGACACAGAGAGTAGGGAAGGGAAGGGAGATGAGATGAGATGCGAGGTGGAATCCAGAAAGAACATTTGAAGTGCTAATTCAAAATCACCACAGCAACTTAGGAGAAACGGAGGAGCCGAGATGAAAGCATAATGAATAGAGTGCATGCCAGCGGGCTGGATTCCAAAACGGCTCATTAAAATGGCATTTCGCTTTATAAAGGCTGGCGCATGCACGTGGTTGGTGTGTATTGCACTTCGCACAATTTAACATGATCGATGCCTCGAGGCTGACGTGAGCCTGGAGCAAAACTCCAGAATGGGGAGACTTATACAAAAAAAAAAAAGTATTTCCCTATGTTTCCGTTGCAGTTTTAACCCATTTTGTCGAACCTTGGAAGTATCTAAATATTAGCTACAAGCATCCGGGTGTGTTTGCACGCGTTAGACTAGCCCAGTGTTTCTCAGCGAGTTTAAGACCTGTGGACTTCAACTCCCAGAATTCCCCAGCCAGCTTAGCTGGCTGGGGAATTCTGGGAATTGAAGTCCACAAGTCTTAAACTCGCTGAGATTGAGAAACACTGGACTAGCCAAACTCGGATTGCAGCTCCCGCCTCGCATACGCACCTCTCGCTGCCCAGCGCGCCCCCCGAGGCCGCGCACCGCTCGGCGCCGCAGTAGCCGTGCAGGAGGCTCAGGAGCAGGCAGCTCAGGCTGAGCACCAAGCCGAGCGAAGCCAGGCCGGCCGAGATCGGGCGCAGGAGATCGCGGAGCCGCAGGGGCAGGTCGCGGTTGCCGCCGGCGCCTCCTTGGATCTGGAAAAGCAGCATCGAAGCCAGCACGGCCACCAAGCCCGAAGCGGTGCCCAAGAGCATCAGCGCGCCCAAGGCGCGGTGCCCGTATTGGGAGAGCATGAAGCCTCGGGACGGGTCAGGGCCGAGAGGGGAACGAAGGGACCGCGGCCGAAAGTCCGGCTCAAACTTTTCCCCAAAGTTGCGTCGGGGCGGCGCTTTTGGAGAGGGAAAGAGGGCGCGGCCGAATGAGCGGCTGCGCGGGGAGAAGGGTGGGGGGGCTGAGTGCGGGGGTCCTTCTCGCCGCCGGTCGCCCGATCCAATTGAACCCTGCCTGGCTGGATCCTATCGCTGACTTCATCCTCCGCCGCTATAAATCCGGTTTGGCCAAACTCCGTCGCCGCGCTTGAAATGCAGCGCAGAAACAAATCCGATGGTGGCTGGAGTCGCTGAGCGCTTCGAGCGCCCCGAGATGCGACGACGATGCGCTCAGCAGCCCTTGGAGTTGCTGCTGAGCGCATCATCAGCGAAGCTCCACTCAGCTCGAAGTTTTTGATGCCCGGAAAAGATGGATTTATTCTCCTCCTAGCCCCTTTAATGCTAGCAGTGTAAGGAAGCTTCTAATTGGGGCTTATAGCAATAGCACTTAGACTTATATACCGCTTCACAGTGCTTTACAGCCCTCTCTAAGCGGTTTGCAGAGTCAGCCCCCAACAATCTGGGTCCTCATTTTATCCACCTTGGAAAGATGGAAGGCTGAGTCAACCTTGAGCCCGTCAGGATCGAACCCCTGGCTGGCAGTCAGCAGAATTAGCTTGCATTCTAACCAGTGCGCCACCACGGTTCATATATGGGTGGTCCTTAATTTATGGCCTCAATTGATCCCAAAAGTTCTGTTGTTAACATTGGTTAACAGGGTTTTCCTCCGTTTTACAACCTTTCTTGCCAGGGTTGTTAAGTGAATCACTGCCGTTGTTGAGTTAGTCGCACGGTTGTTAAGTCAATCTGGCTTCCCCGTTGACTTTGCTTATCAGAAGGTTGCAAAAGATCCCAGGACACTGCAACTGTCGTAAGTATGAGTCAAATGCCAACGGTCTGAATTTTGATCACATGACCATGGAGATGCTGCAACAGTCATAAGTGTGAAAAATGGTAATGTCACTTTTTTTCAGTGCTGTTGTAACTTCGAACTATCACTGAACGAAGTGTTGTAAATCGAGGACTACCTGTACGGATAGTCCTTGACTTGCGACGGTAATGTAACCTGGAAGAACAGTTGTAAAACACAGTGGTTGTTAAGAAGATCACCAAGTTACCTTGCCTGATTATACAATATCTTGCAGTGGTCATTAAGCAAATATGGCAGTCGTTAAGCAAAACACATTTTCTCCAATGGGCAAACTTCTGCTGGAAATCAGAAGTAAATGCCGGAGACTAGCAAAAAAAATTGTCGTATATTGTGGTCCCGGGTGACAGTGGGATGCTGCAAATGACTGTAAAATGTGGGCTGGTTTCCAGGTGCCCCAAAAGAGATCATGTGACCGCAGCCCACCCACCCCCCACCCCACCCCCGCCTGGCAGCCAGCATAACTTTGAACCCAAGTCATAAATAATTCTGAGACGGTACATCAAGCTGTTCTGCCCCAGTTACGGATCCCAAAGAATGTAGCACACACAAACTTCGAACAAAACTCAGTTTACTTCAAAACGCATTTTTTTGCAAATGCAGGCTGTTAATAAAACGTTCTTAACAACCTGCCAGAAATTCCACAGGTAAGATAGAGTCTTACTAGAGTTGGCAGAAAGCCCAGAAGCCAGGTTTGCAGAGAAAATTCAAACTCAATGATCAGCAAATGAACGGACGAACACACGTTGTTTCCTGCAGCTTTTTACAAGCTGTGTGCAAACTTTTTTTTTTGAAAAAAATTTATTTATTTTTTTAAGAAATAAAACATAAAACTGTGTGCAAACTTAAATAGGCTAAGGGAGTAGCCAATTAGCCCCAAGTCTTACTCTTGAGGAGATCTCCTCCTGAGTAACCATTCTTGCCTTTTGGCAGTTCTGCGTGCTCGTGCATTGAGAAGAGGCTCCTCCACTTCATCCTCTGCACTTAAAGGAGCCTCTGGAGGTTCTGAAGGCCCTGGCTGAATCTCTGCCTCTGGCACCACATCTTCTTCAGCCTCCTCGCTGTCCGACTCGAGCGCCGGCTGCACAGGCTGCTGGCGCGACACCACACCAGCCTCCTCGTCGTTGGGATCAGCAACAATCTGCGCAGGCCGCTGGCGGGCCACAACACAAGCACAGCAACTTCTTAATGTGTGAACTTCAACTCCCAGAATTCCCCAGGCATATCCATACATCTTAAAAAGTTGCTGAGGAGAAGAAATATTGTCATAAACTACTTCAAAGGGCTTTGATAATGCTTCACACACACACACACACGTTTCTCTTTTTGGCTAGCGTTTTATTCATTTCTTTCTTGGAACGTGTACATAGCTATTGAAAGCACAGCAATAGCAAATCAGGGAAATGATAAATCTAGCTAAATCAAGTTTACACCACCACAATTTACTCGCTGCCGATCTTCCTCTCCATGCTTCCATACGTTTCCTGTTGTTCTTCTCACCTCTCTTCTTCTGAGGAACTCGGCATGTTCATCTAACCACAATTTTCTCGGTCTCGACCAACTCATTCTTCCTTTCGGGGCTGCAGTTTGAATCTTATTCATTGTCTCTTTATGACCCACCCCCAATGAATTTCATTTTACTACGGCTTCTTTGTATACAAAGCCACACCCTTCATTCTTGTGCCTTTCTCTTCCTATTTTATCACATACGCTTAAATCAAGTTATTTCCACCTCTCATTTCTGGGCACCAAAAATACGTTGTCCTTTTTTGCTTTCCTTATCTAAACTTCGAGCAGAAAAGCAGAAAGAAAAATGGATAAATATAGATACTACTGACCGAGAGAACAGGAAACTCAGCGCTTTCAGAACCAAAGTGGCACCTGAATCTTATTCATCTTATTCATGTTCAGTCGGCTATGCTACGAATTGAGTGCAAGCTGTATTCTCTGTAACTGGCAGATTCTATGACAGTCATGTTAAACCCTTCTTTAAACAGGTTTACAGGCAGTCCTTGACTTACAACCATTTGCTTAGCGACTATGCAAAGTTACAAAGTTCCATTGAGGACCTGTGTACTGCACGAGTCAAAAAGAGGGCTGTGAAAATATTTACAGACCCCTCGCATCCTGGACATAAATTGCTTCAACTCCTACCCTCAAAACGATGCTATAGAGCACTGCACACCAGAACAACTAGACACAAGGACAGTTTCCCCATCACTCTGCTAAACAAATAATTCCCTTAACACTGTCAAACTAGTTATTAAGTCTGCATTACTATTAATCTTCTCATCGGTCCTATCACCCATCTCCTCCCACTTATGACTGTATGACTGTATCCTTGTTGCTGGTATCCTTATGATTTATATTGACTGTTTCCTAATATGATTTGATTGCTTATTTGTTCCCTATGACTATCATTAAGTGTTGTACCTTATGATTCTTGATGAACGTATCTTTTCTTTTATGTACACTGAGAGCGAATGCACCAAGACAAATTCCTTGTGTGTCCAATCACACTTGGCCAATAAAGAATTCTACCCTATTCTACTCTACAACAGTACTGAAGAAAGTGACTTATGACCCGTCCTTACATTTACGACCATTGTGGCATCCCCAGGTTATCCTGATCACATGATTAAAATTCGGCCGCTTGGCAACCAGCATGTACTTATGATGGTTGCAGTGTCCTGGGGTCATGTGATCATCATTTGCAACCTTCCCAGAAGCTTGTGAGAAACAAAATCAAGGGGGGGGGGGAGTTTATTTTTATTTATTTATTTTATTTTATTTCGAATTTATATACCGCCCTTCTCCCTGGGGACTCAGGGCGGTGTACAGCCAAATAAAAACATAGAATACAAACATTTAAAAACAGTTAAAAGAATATATATCTGTTTGGCCCCAGATTTAAAATGACAAACCAATTTAAAATTATTTAAAATTTGTTAAGCTAGCCCAGCTTGCTGAAAAAAGAAAGTTTTAAGGGCACAGCGGAAGGCACCAAGGTCTTGGATTCTCCTTATCTCTGGGGGCAGCTGGTTCCAGAGGGTGGGTGCCCCACAGAGAAGGCCCTCCCCCTGGGGGTCACCAGCCTACATTGTTTGGCTGATGGCACTCCGAGGAGGCCCTCTCTGTGGGAGCGCATAGATCGATGGGAGGTTGTTGGTAGCAGCAGGCAGTCTCGAAGATAACTAGGTCCTATGCCATGGAGCGCTTTAAAGGTGGTGACCAACACCTTGAAGCGCACCCGGAAGACCATTGGGAGCCAGTGCAGCTCGTGCAGGAGCGGTGTTATATGGGAGCGCCATGCAGCTCCTGTAATTACCCTCACGGCCGCATTCTGGACCAGTTGGAGCCTCTGGGTGCTCTTCAAGGGAGCCCCATGTAGAGAGCGTTACAGTAGTCTAGGCGAGAGGTGACGAGGGCATGAGTGACTGTGCACTTAGAATCCCGATCAAGAAAGGGCCGCAACTGGTGAATCAGGCAAACCTGACAAAAGGTCCCCCTGGCTACTGCCGTCAGATGTTCCTCCAAGGACAGCTGTGTATCCAGGAGGACTCCCAGATTGCGTGCCCTCTCCGTGGGGGCCAAAGACTCGCCCCCAATAGTCAGCGATGGAGTCAGCTGACTATATTGGGATGCCAGGAACCACAGCCACTCAGTCTTGGAAGGGTTGAGCTTGAGCCTGTTCCTCCCCATCCAGATCTGCACAGCCTCCAGGCACTGAGACATCACTTCAAGGGCATCGTTGGGATGGCCTGGGGTGGAGATGTACAGCTGGCTGTCATCAGCGTACTGGTGGTACTTCACCCCAAAGCCACGGATGATCTCACCCAGCGACTTCACATAAATGTTGAACAAAAGGAGCGAGAGTACCGACCCCTGAGGCACTCCACAAATGAGAGGCCTCGAGGTCGACCTCTGCCCCCCTGCCAACACAAACTGCGACCGGTTAGAGAAAAAGGAGGAGAACCACCATAACACGGTGCCACCCATCCCCAACTCTTCCAACTGGTGCAGCATGATACCATGGTCGATGGTATCAAAAGCCGCCGAGAGGTCTAACAGGGCTAGAACAGAGGAGCAACCCCTGTCCTGAGCCCTCCAGAGATCATCTACCAACGTGACCAATGTCGTTTCTGTGCTCTGTCCAGGCCTGAAACCTGACTGGAACGGAATTAGATAAGACGTTTCCTCCAGCAATTGTGGAAACTGTCGCGCAACCACACTCTCAACAACCTTCACCACAAAGCGAAGGTTGGAGACAGGACGGTAGTTGGCCAATACTGCCGGGTCCAGGGAAGGCTTCTTGAGGAGAGGCCTCACCACCGCCTCTTTCAAGGCAGTGGGGAAGTGACCCTCACTCAACGAAGTGTTAATAATTCCCTGGAGCCAGCCTCGTATAACCTCCCGAGAAGCCAGTACTAACCAGGAGGGACACGGGTCCAGTAAACATGTGGCCGCACTGAGTCTCCCCAAAATCCTGTCTGCGTCATCCAGAGTCACAGAGTCAAACTCTTCCCAGATAACGTTCTCAAGACTGTTCGTCACCCTGCCCGAATCTACCCAGTCAGAGTCCAAATCCCCCCGGATCTGAGCGATTTTGTCATACAGGTATTGTCCGAAATCCTCCGCCCTGCCTTCCAAGGGGTCCTCCCGCACTCCTGGATGGAGCAAGGAGTGGGTCACCCTAAACAGGGCAGCCGGACGATTCTCTGATGACGCAATAAGAGCGGAAAAGTAATTAAGTTGGATTTGCTTAACAACTGCATGATTAACGTAATAACTGCAGTGATTCGTTTAACAGCTGTGGCAAAAAAAATGTAAAATCAGGTGTAATTCACTTGCCAGCTGCCTTGCTTTGCAGTGGAAATCTGGTCTCAGGTGGAGTTATAAATTGAGGACTCTGTTGGAATTCATTGTTGAAATGTATTTCTATGCAACAACTACAGGAGTATTCAGCCAGTAGATGGCAGTATTTACAAGTTTGGATCTATGGTATATACTCTATGCTCTTGTTCTGAATAGTTTCCTGTTAGTTATATAGTTGAACAGTAAAGCACATGGTGACTGTGGTGTTTTATATAAATAGACTCTATAAAATATAAGGTAAAGATTCCCCTGGCACATATGTGCTAGTCGTTTCTGATTCTAGGGGACGGTGCTCATTGCCATTTCAAAGCCGAAGAGCCAGCGCTGTCCAAAGACGTCTCCATGGTCATGTAACCGGCATGACTAAATGCCAAAGGCGCACGGAACATTGTTATCCTTCCCACCAAAGGTGATCCCTATTTTTCTACTTGCATTTTTTACATGCTTTTGAACTGCTAGGTTGGCAGAAGCTGGGACAAGTAACGGAGCTCACCCCATTACGCGGCACTAGGGATTCGAACCACTGAACTGCTGACCTTTTGATCAGCAAGCTCAGCATCTTAGCCACTGAGCCACTGCGAATCTATAACATTCTGTACATCAATTTTATTTATTTATTTATTTATTTCATGCTACCCCTTGCAGCAGAAGATCTCAATACTGTACTGTAACAAGTCCAAGAATACCCCGAAAAAAGGCAACTGCATGCCGTTTTCACAGTGTTGCCAATAAAACTGCACATCCGTGTCTCTGCCATTGCCAAAGTTGAGCTCAACTCAAAAGGGACGTTCCCTGAACTGCATGGATGTGTTATTCAAAAAGCCACCTACAGTCGTTCCAACAATGAGATGGGTGATCATGGGGATGCTGCAAAGGTCGTAACTACAAGGAGTGGTCATAAATCACATTTTTCAGTGCTGTTGTAACTTTGAACAGTCACAAAAAATGATTGTAAGTTTAAGACTACCTATATGTCATATATATATATAAAATCCAAAAGCAGTTTACGGGTAGAAACAACATTGTGTTCTTTTCTTTAATCAGATCAGTCAATTTAGCCATCTCTGCTAACTCTATCAACTTTTGCAGCCATTCGTCCATTGCTGGAATCAAAGTGTCCTTCCATTTTTTAAGTACAAAGTAATTTTGCTGCCATCAACATATAGAACGTCAAAGTCCCAATATATATATATATATTTTCTAAATCTTCTTGGTGCATCTTAAAGGGGCTTTTCTAAAAGGCAACTTGACTTGGTTTTCTTCATTGAATTGAATTGGAGAAACTTCTTGGATGAAAAGTGAAATGTTTTCAAGAAAACCCCCCCAAGAAAGTCCAGCTGCCTTTTGGAAAAGCACCTCCGGGACAACCATGACCTGGATGATTAAGTATCTCTATAGATACCTGGTGCATCTTTTAAAGGAAACCCCTCCCCCCTTCCCATGGCCACAGATCTTAACAGCTGGATAGGTCTGTGTTAGAATAGAATAGAACAGTGATGGCTAACCTTTTTGCCATCGCGTGCCAAAAACAGGAGGAGCATGGTGGGGTCACATGCACGTGTGCCCACATCCATAATTCTATGTGCCCTGCCCCCCCCCGTGCTCCCCCCGCTTTTGGCACGCGATGGCATGGTGGGCCTGGTAGGCCCATTTTTTGCTCTCCCCAGGCTCCAGAGCCTTTCTAGGAGCCTGGGGAGGGCAAAAACGGCCTTCCTCACCCCCTCCAGAGGCCGGAAACAGTGTATTTCCTGACTTCTGGTGGGCCCAGAAGGCCCGAAAATCAGCTGGCTGGCACATGCATGCATGCTGGAGCTGAGCTCGTGTGCCCACCGATATGGCTCCGCGTGCCACCTGTGGCACCCGTGCCATAGGTTCGCCATCACGGGAATAGAATAACAGAGTTGGAAGGGACCTTGGAGGTCTTCTAGTCCAACCCTCTGCCCAGGCAGGAAACTCTACACCTCTTCAGACAAATGGGTATCCAACATCTTCTTAAAAACTTCCAGTGTTGGAGCATTCACAACTTCTGGAGGCAAGTTGTTTCACTGATTAGTTGTTCTCACTGTCAGGAAATTTCTCCTTAGTTCTAGGTTGCTTCTCTCCTTGATTAGTTTCCACCCATTGCTTCTTGTCCTGCCCTCAGGTGCTTTGGAGAATAGCTCCCTCTTCTTTGTGGCAGCCCCTGAGATATTGGAACACTGCTATCATGTCTCCCCTAGTCCTTCTTTTCGTTAAACTAGGACAGGAAGATAGAAGAGGAAGTTTTCAATTTTGCACAGGGAAATTTTATAATCAGCATCAATGTTTTTCTTCAAGACTTGGTGAGGACAACTGGCAAGAAAACATCCATTCAATTTAGAAACGGACGGTTAATCCTGTATTTATAGTTGGGGTTTCTGATTATTCAGGCGGTAATGAAATGGGAAATATTCGGCTTAACAAATCAAGCAATTCCTACGTTCGGTCCCTGGGAAGGCATTCAAAAGCAGGCACAGAGTTGATTCAAAAACTCTTTTTCCCACTGGAGTGAGATTACCATGCTGCATTTCCACTTTAATTATATTACCATATTCCTAAATTTGCAACAATTCAGCCTGGCCAAAATACACCAGTCTGCATCCTCTTTTTGAATGTGGAGATCCTCAGGCCTGAGTATTGCACTATCCAGCTGATCCCAGCTTTGCCCTTTCCAATAACCGTCTTCCACCCCAGCACAGGAAGAAACCCAGACCCTTCAATCAACACGAAAGCACCCCTGGATGCCCATTTTGTCTCTTGCGTTGGTGGTAGAAGCTGGGTTCCTTCCACCCCAGGGAAATCGAGAAGCTAATTCTGAAAAAAAAAATCATGTGCCAAAGTTGTCTTTGGCACATGATTCTGTCTGGGCTCTTCATACCAATCTGTCTCCTGGGGTTAGTACATCCTACAGTACCAGTCAGGGGAGTAATTGGCACGTTTTTTTTTTTACTATATGTTGTGCCACATGCCGTTCACCACTAGATGAAGCCAATTCAGGATACTAGCTGGAACTGGGTAATCATGAAGCTATAGTTCAGATCAGAGGTGAAATCTAGCAGGTTCTGGAGAACCGGTAGCAGACATTTTGAGTAGTTCGGAGAGCCGGCAAATACCATCTCTGGCTGGCCCCAGAGGGGGGTGGGAATGGTGATTTTGCAGTATCCTTCCCCTGGAGTGGGGAAGGAATGGGGACTTTGCAGTATCCTTCCCCTGGAGTGGGGTGGGAATGGAGATTTTGCA
>WNWU01000001.1:92818248-92834637 GCA_012654045.1 Ptyas mucosa
GAATAGAATAGAATAGAATAGAATAGAATAGAATAGAATAGAATAGAATAGAATAGAATAGAATAGAATAGAATAGAATAGAATGTTTTATTGACCAAGTGTGATTGGACACACAAGGAATTTATCTTGGTGCATACGTTCTCGGAATACATAAAAGAAAAGATACGTTCATCAAGAATCATAAGGTACAACACTTAATAAAGAATGAAAAGATAAATAACTCAAATAACTGATGGCAAACTAAACTGCCCATGATTGTTTAAATTAATGTAAAAGACTTTAGCAAGTTTACATTAAAAATGGGATAAAATAAAGCACAATTGGACAGAAAACACCACAATGAGATTGCGGCACTCAGAAACTTGTGCTCTGAACATACTTTATAAAAATTGATGATGTTAATTAGAATTGGATTTGGGGTTTTTTTCAGCATGCCTGGCATCAAAAAATCCAGGATATTCTGTTCCTGCCCCATATAAATACCCAACGTTTTATGATATCTGTACACGTTCATGTTCTTTGAAATTATTATTACAGGTAATCTTTGATTTATGACAGCAATCTGAACTAGAATTTATATTGCTAAGCAAGGAAGTTATTAAGTAAATTGTGCCCAATTTTACAACCTTCTTTGCCATGGTCATTAAACAAATCACTGTGATGGTTAAGTGCAGCACGCAGGCATTAAATGGGCTTCCCCCATTTATTTTGCTTGCTGGAAGTTTGTTACGAAGATCGCAAATGGCATCACGTGACACTGAGACTTTGCAACTATCATATATCTCGGGCCAGGGGCCTGAATTTTGTGACTGAAGGGGTGCTGCAATAGTTGTAAGTCCAAGGACTGGTCGTAAATCAGTTTTTTTCAGTGCCATTGTAACTTTGAAAAGTTAGTAAACCAATGGTTGTAAAATTGAGGACTTTCAAAGTACGTTCAAAGCTGGATTTTTAAAAGTTTATTTTCCTTTTAAACATTTTCCCCAACATCTAGGGTTAAAGAAATGTCTTTCACATTTCTCTGTCTTCCAATGTTTGTTACCACTCCCATCCCCTATGCATACAGGATGTCCACCCAGCAAAATACAGGTAGTCCTTGACTTACAACCATTCATTTAATGACAATTCAAAGTTACAACAGCACTGAAAAAGTGACTGGTGACCATTTTTCACACTTATGACCCTTGCAGTATTCCCCACGGTCACATGATCAAAATTCAGATGCTTGGCAACTGGTTCATATTTATGACGGTTGCAGGGTCCTGGGGTCATGTGATCAGCTTTTGGGACCTTCTGACAAGCAAAATCAATGGGGAAACCAGATTCACTTAACACCAAGTTACTAACTTAACAAATGCAATGATTCACTTAACAACTGTGGCAAGAAAAGCTGTAAAACGGGGCAAACGCACTTAGCAACATAAATTTTGGGCTCAATTGTGATCGTAACTTGAGGATTACCTTCACAGATTAGTGAATTAATCCATTTCCTGCGTTTGTACTGTGTGCTAAAGTTTAGTTTTAGTTTTATTTGATTTATATACCACCTTACTCCCAAAGGACTCAGGGCGGTGAACAGCCACAAGATAAAACACATAAATACAAAATTTAAAAGCAAAATAAAACCGAATTAAACAATTTGGCCCAAGACAGATTTAAAACACCCCAATAATTAAGAACAGATTAAAATTTACATTTTAAAAGGGAAAAAGGGAAAGTTAGGCCAGGCCAGCGTGATGGAATAAAAAGGTCTTGAGAGCGCTGCGGAAGGTGCGCAGATCCGGGATCTTCCGTATCTCCAGGGGGAGCTCATTCCAGATAGTAAGTGCTCTCCCCCTGAGGGCCGCCAGTCGACATTGTTTGGCCGACAGCATCCGGAGGAGCCCCTCTCTATGAGAGTGTACCGGCCAGTGGGAGGCTATTGCTGGCAGCAGGCGGTCCCGTAGATAACCAGGTCCTAAGCCATGGAGCGCTCTAAAAGTGGTAACCAAAACCTTGAAGCGCACACGGAAGACCACCGGGAGCCAGTGCAGCTTGCGCAGGAGAGCTGTTACATGGGAACGCCATGTCGCTCCCATAACCACCCGCGCAGCCGCACTCTGCGTCAGTTGGAGCCTCCGGGTGCTCCTCAAGGGGAATCCCATGTAGAGAGCATTATAGTAGTCCAGGCGGGAAGTGTTAATCCCGTGGTCCTGATTCGGACAACATAATCAGCCACAAAAAGTAACTTCAAACCACACAAGCTTACCACATTGTGCAAATGTAATTCTATTGTATCACTGTTGTGTCATGAAGGCCCCAAGAGTAGCTTTGAGACTCTATGTCCAACTGGGCTATTATGAGGAAAAATACAGCCAGTTTAGTGTAATGTTTAAGATACCAGGCTAGAACTGGGAGACTGTGAGTTCTAGTCCCACCTTGGCCACAAAAGCCAACTCCGTGATTTTGGGCCAGTCACCAAGAGACTGTGAGTTCTAGTTCTGTCTTAGGCGTGAACGTCAGCTGGGTGACTTTGAATGAGTCACTCTCTCTTAGCCCAAGGTTGTTAGCCCAAGGTTATCACAGGGTGTTCTGCCCTAGCTACGGACGCCAAAGAACGCAGCACACACAAAGTCCGTACAAATCTTAATTTACTAATTAAAGACTACTAATGAGCTTTCTTAGTAGTTGTTCAAACACAAGTACAATAAATCAGTCTTTTCTGAACAAGGGCTGTTAATTTAACTTCATTAACAACCGGCAAGAATTCAAAGAATAATTATTCAGTTCTGAGGCACAGTATTTCAGATAACCATAATCTTACTGTGGTTGGCAGAATGCCCAGAAGCAATTTGCAGGAAAACTGATAAGAGAGAAACAGGAGCCAAATCAAACGTTTTCTGGAATCAAGACATGAAGGAATTTGGAATCAAGACATGAAGGAATTTGAATGAAGTTGTTTCCTGCAAATTGCCTCAGTCATTGTCCTTCCTTAAATAGGCTAGGGGAGTGGCCAATTAGCCCCAAGCCTTACTCTCGAGGAGACCTCCTCCTGAGAAGCCACTCCTGCCTTTTCGCAGCTCTGCGCACATCGAGAAGGGTTGTGGGGAAAATAGGAGGACGAAAGGAATATTAGGCATTTTTGCCACCTTGAGTTATTTATAAAAATGACAAACAAACAAATAAATAAGAGAAGAAATCCTTGTTTGCCACTTTGAGCTTCTGAATGTGATATAAATCTAATAAATAAATACCTTTATTCTAGCAGAAATGTTAATAAAGTGTTTCTGGAAAAAAATGGCTCGCCAGAAATTGTTGGAATAAGTTGATGCTCTGAAAGGCCACAGATCATCTCTGGGACAGAGATTCAGAAGACCTTTCGAGAAAACTGGGTTCAGCTGCTCCTCCACTTGGGATACTTCACGATGGCTTGTTTCACACGTCCTGCTAGGAGAAGTGGAATTCGACAGTTTTTAGTTCCTTGCATGCACAAAGCCACAACTGGGTTAGAATAGAATAGAATAGAATAGAATAGAATAGAATAGAACAGAACAGAACAGAACAGAACAGAACAGAACAGAATAGAATTTTTTATTGGCCAAGTGTGATTGGACACACAAGGAATTTGTCTTGGTGCATACGCTCTCAGTGTACATAAAAGAAAAGATACGTGAACCATGATTATTAGTGATGACGATTAGCCAAGCCTACCTCACAGGGCTGTTGTACAGATAAAATGCATACACCCACTCGTGACACCTAATTCAATCACTGACCAAATGCTAGAATTCAATTGCTACGGATTTAATAACGCTGCAATAAACACCATAACCCACAAGGGATTATTGTACTCTTCCATTACAATTAGCAATTTTATCACATTTTTTCCCTTACAGATGCTTTCCACGCAAGATAAAATGTTAACCTTTAGACTGAGCTGTTTTTATCAAAAGAGCTTTTAGAAACACCTCATTTCCGACACGTGCACGTGAGAATGAAATTCCAGGCTAACAAACCGACCACAAATGTCTTTTCCTTTAAAAAAAAAACCACAAAACACAAAACACTTTGTGGGCGGGGCTAGAAAGCCATCCGGTTCGGGGCGGTCCGTAAAGTCTCTAGCTCACTTCATTTCCCCAATGTAATCCATTAATGCAAATTACCCGTCGCGGCAGAGCCAGTGAGGAAGGAGTAGGAGGTGCCGCTTTATGCAAAAGAGCATCCTTTCCAGTGCGGCCCGAACTGTTTAACGCAAAAGTCCGGCGCTAAATTGCCCAGGCAGGAGCTTTAATGCGCTTTGCAAAAATATAGTATAGTTTTGTTTCGTTTCTCTTAGCGCTTTGCGATTAACGCAATGCTGTTTGCAAAAAGAGAAGTTTATCCGGCACTGGCGACGGGGTTTCGGCAGAGCCTTGGCTGCTGAAGGAGGGAGTTTTGTGCTTTGAAACGAGAGCGGTAACTCACCTGAGCGCAGGTGTGCAAAAGGTAAACCATCCGGGAGGCTAATCCGTAAAGAATTAAGAGGGGGGCATGTTAGGGGAATTTGCTTTGGGAAGAAATGGGGGTTTGAAAGCTTGAGGTTCCCCTTCCTATCATTGCTTGACCCCCTCCTTAATTTTTGTTAAGTATTGGAGAGGTGGAAAAAAGGAGTGGATTACACTGTTTTTGGTCAGCGACAAGTTGATCACAGGGGGGGGGGGGGAAGAAAGGGATCCAAAAACTGGATAACGGTTTTTGACTTACCTAAAGGTAAAAAAATATCAGCACAGCAGAGAGAGAGAGAGAGAGAGAAAGAAAGGATAAACATGTAAACTTGGAGAATGCTGTCAAAAAAGATAAAAAACCGTTCCAATCAAACACCCGTCAAATATTATAGATTGTTTCAGCAGCATCTTTACAAATACAGTCTTGTTTAGGATCTGATGCAAACAGGGAAGTTATTGTAGGACAGGGATCCTGCAAATAAATCTTCAGGAGTTGGATCTTTAAAATGGTGCGGGAAAGTTTATTTCCCGCAGAAGCTAGCAAAAGGCCAGCTTCTGACCGTAAAGCACTTCTACAGGGGATAGATAGATAGATAGATAGATAGATAGATAGATAGATAGATGGATAATTAGTGTCTGGTAAATTTATAGGTCCAGTAGGAAAGGAATATGAGGGGGGTGGGGACAAGAAATCAGGAATGTTAGAAGTTTGATGTTTATTTATTTATAAAATTTATATGCCGCCAGTCTCACTATCTGAAATGACTCTGTGGGGCTTATAATACAATAAAAGCATATATATATATATATATATATATATATATATATACACACACACACACACACACACACACACACACACACACACACATATATATATACATACACACACATATATATAAAGGCCGGCATTTTGCTAAACACAGTCAAAAGTTGCATGATTGCCTCTGCAATTTTGACTCAGCCTTCCATCCTTTCGAGGTAGGTAAAATGAGGACCCGGATTGTGGGGGCAATAAACTGACTTTGTATAAAAAAGAACACCGGTTAGGGGGGCCTGAAAGCCCTACTAAGCAGGTATATACAAAAGTATGAAGGCTATTGCTTAACGCATTGTAAGCCGCCCTGAGTTTCCGGAGAAGGGCGGCATATAAATCGATAAATAAATTTGGTTTTAGTCTTTCCCAGCGTCCCCTAATAATATGATAGTACTTGCTCAGTGTGGAGGTGCATATATTTAATAAATAAACAAATGAACATTGATCACAGCCACTAGTTGTAGTGAGGAATTAATAGTATAATACAAGTTAACTGTGCTTGTTCATTAAAGAAAGTTTATGATATATGAAAATATTTTATCTTATTTTAATACAAACAGTCCATCTTCCATTAAACAGTGTGTTGTCTGGGTACAAATGCCTTGTGCAATAACAATTGATATTTACAGCCATATTCATTATTTATTTATTCTTAAACTTAATATTGGTATACATTGCATGTCTCATACTGTATCAAACCTTAACTTCTTTAATTGTATTGTCTACTTTTATTTCTAACTTTCATATTTATTTTCTAGCCATCGGTAGAATAGTTCCCATACATTATAATATTCAGTTTGTTCCTTCTCTTTAATTGCAAGTGTTAACGTATTCGTTTCTGCACATTCTAATATTTTCCTAATCATATTCTCATCTGTAGGAATCTCTTCACTTTTCCAGTTTTGTGCATATACAATCCTAGCTGTAGTTTATGATATATGAAGTGATTTTGAGCAATAGATAGCACCATTTTGTTTTTTGTTTAGTCTCGTGCCAAATTCAGTGAGATTTCTTGGGTGCAAATCACACTGTATATTTAAGAGTCTTGTATTAGTAACATACCTATTGATGATCAACAACATAAAGCATAATTTTTACAAAAATCTAACCACATTCCCTCAATTATAGGCAATGTAACCTTCATACCCTTGAAATATAACGTAGTTGCAATTATACTATTATTATTATTATTATCACCATTATTGGTATCTTCTTGAAGGGAATTCTCTGTTCGGGATCTAATTTTCAATAACCATATAAGCAGCCTCAATATCCTAGAGGGGGAAATGAGGGCTTAATTGTTAAATTTTATAAGTATCATTCTTACCGTAGTTTCCCAGATTTGGGGCAAATTGTTCCTAGTTAAACAAGTATGGCTTAAATTCTTCGTTCTGGGCAAGACACGTAGAACCCATCAGGCAATGATAGTTTTAGATCAAGAAGATCTGTACTGGATTCAACCCCAAAAAACCTATACCGGTTCTTACCCAATTTTTTTCCCTTCATTACACAAAACCGCTTATTAGGAAGTCGTAGTGAACTTCGTTAAGTCCCTTTTTTTCAACATGGTTCTAATTTTGAATGGTCGCCGAAGGAATAGTTGTAACTCGAGGACTAACAGCATGATGAAAATAATATCATGGAATTTATCTTTAGGTCATTTTAACAAGTTACCTTTGATAGTTTCATCAATTTTCACCTTCATAGGAATACTTTTGGATATTTTTTAATGTATATTTAGTTCACGTGGCAATTTTAACGTCAGTGTAAATATCCCTGCTGTGATGCCTAATTTGTTCATAGGTCGTTATCCCCCTCCCCTCCCCAAAAAACTCTTTTGCCCAATTTTGGGTAATTTACCCAGATTTGGGAAGCACTGATCTCTATAGCAGGGGGCTTTTCTGCAGAATAATTTTCCCTCAGAGGTGAGACAGGCCCCCATTCTCCTAGCCTTCCGAAAGAGAGTTAAAACATACCTCTGCGGCTTTGTGTGGGGTGCCTAAAGAAGCACACGGGGTTGGTTGGTGCCATGCGAGCCCTCTTTTCACCTTCATCATCTAATTTTAACAGTGTTTAATTATTCTTGCCTCTTTAAAAACTTTCATAGTTTTTAAAAATTTTTAATTTAATTTTTTTTCATTTAAAATTTAATTTTAAAAAAATGTTAAGACTCTAGAAAGAGTGCAGAGAAGAGCAACAAAGATGATTAGGGGACTGGAAGCTAAAACATATGAAGAACGGTTGCTGGAACTGGGTAGGTCTAGTTTGATGAAAAGAAGGACTAAGGGAGACATGATAGCAGTGTTCTAACATCTCAGGAGCTGCCACAAAGAAGAAGGAGTCAAGCTATTCTTTAATAATGCACCTGAAGGCAAGGCGAGAAGCAGTGAGTGGAAACTAATCAAGGAGAAAAGCAACCTAGAACTAAGGAGAAATTTCCTGACAGTTAAAACAATTAATCTGTGGAACAACTTGCCTCCAGAAGTTATAAATACTCCAACACTGGAAATTTTAAAGAAGAGATTTGTCTGGAATGGTGTAGGGTTTCATGCCTGGGCAGAGGGTTGGACTAGAAGACCTCCAAGGTCCCTTCCAATTTTGTTATTCTATTCTATTCTGATTCTAAAATTTGAATTATTAACTTTTTAATTTTCATATACTGTTTTATATTTTGATGTTTTATTCTACACCATCCAGAATCCCTCTTTGAGGCAGATAGGGAATTCAGATATATGAAATATAAAAGGAAGGAAGGAAGGAAGGAAGATAGGAAGGAAGGACGGACTTGCATTCTGGCCCAGCCTGGTAGTTTTGAGAAGCCATAATTCCTTAACTAGGAATTGGGAGCAAAAGTATTCTTGGCCTCCACGTTGATGTAATTTTTATCCACGACGACTTATAGCCATCTTGTCCTGGTGAGTTCTATAGTTTTAGGTATGCACTGCATGGAGAAGTCCTGAGTCTCCCACCATTTAGCTCTCTAAATATTCTATTTCTACAAATTCTTTTGCAGTCACCAAAATGATATGGTCGTGCCCAGGTTATCATACTACTGTATTGGCAATTTTGTTTGATGTTCCTTTCTGGGAAAGGATGAAGATCCTGTAATTCATCTCCTTTGCAAAGAGTTGGGAAATATTTTAAAATTGATTGGAGGGGGGGATGTTTATACAATAGTAACGAAGCTTCAAATTAAAATGGATAATTAATGTAAATAATAATTGGGTTTAATTTGGCACCATAAGATTTTAAAATTAAGAACTTTTCAAATATTTTTAGGCCCATAGCAAAATGCTCGTGTTCTGGAATTCTGTGGTACAAAGTAGAACATTTTATTTCATGATATTGATTGCAGCCATTTTAAGATTGGAGAAACTTTTTGCAACCTCCTAGACAATCATGAGGTTTTAATTCTGAATTTGAAAACTGGGGTACATGTTTATTATACACATTTTTAAGGAGTTTTTTTTATCCCGCTTTAATTATTTTTATAAATAAGGCGAGAAACATATCTAATACTCTTTCCTGATAGTTTTCCCATAAAAGGAACTCTTGGATTGGGTTGAGAGAGAGAGTGATTGGTCCAAGCTTGTATCTAGAATATAAAGGATTTATGTTTACAACAAATGTTAGATTGCATGAAGCCACAAAGTATATTGACCTGAAAATAATTATACCAACAATCAAAATACTTGTGCTTGATAGGGAAAATGCAATGAACCTTTGCAGATTATTTAGAAATGATGAAAAACAAGATCAAATAAATGAATTAAAGTACACGTAGTCTTCGACTTACGACAGCAACCAGGACCATATATTCACATCGCTAAGTGGTTTAGTGAGTAGTGCCTGATTTTATGACCTTTTTTGCCATAGATGTTAAGCAAATCAGTGCAGTTATTGAGCAAATTGCATGGTTAAAAAGTGACTCCAGCTTCTCCCATTGACTTTCGATGTCAGAAGCTGGCTGGGAAGGTTGCAAATAGCAATCACATGACCCTGGGACACTGCAACTGTCATAAATACATGCCAAGTTGCCAAGCAAATTTTGATCAAATGCCTATGGGGAAGCTGTGACAGTTATAAGTGCAAGGACTTGTTGTAAGTCACTTGTTTCAGTGCTGTTACAACTTTGAACATTTGCTAGACGAATGGTTGTAAGTCGAGTGTCAAAGTTCCCACTGACAAACCCAAACAAGCAAGCACAATCGAGACGATCCAATCTCTGAATGCAAAACTTTATTGAGTACATCATTTCGGGACTGATGAAAGCAAAACCAGCTCTAGCTAATTCTCACGCAATTCACATAATTAAAGTATAGAGTTCCCCCCCCCCCCACTCCCTATTAGTGCAGGTCACGTTGTCCAATTAAATGTCATGGTATTGTTATGAGAAAATGTCTTTGGGGTTTGGCAAACACCTGCTGGAGTGTCCTTGGTTCTCATGTCTGGAGTCTACATTCCATTTCCCCCTTCCCTCCCCCCTAGTTCGTTGACAAGCCCAGAAGTGATAACGGTTGCAACACCACAAGCACGCTTCTAACTTGACATCGCTGACTTTAGATATCTTAGTTTTTTTTGTTTTGTTAAAAATGGGGAAATGGATGAAAAGAAATTCAGATGTGCAAATTTTGCTAGAAACTATATGGTCCATGGCAAGGAATGTGTATTGAAAGAAATCAGAATGGTTGTATAGAAAAGAGAGTGTCTTCTTTCTTTTTTTTTTATGGAAGTAAGAACTGGGCACAATGGGAGAAGTCAAAATTAAATTGAATGCAGTGGCACTGGAATACTTAAGAAGTACACACAATAAAGCAACAGTAGAGAGACCAACAATTAATGAATTTATTTTATTTATGTATTAAATTTATAAATTGCCCATCTCTCTCCTAGAGTGACTCTGTGAGGGTGTACAATTATATGAATGTGGATTGGATATAGAGAGTACCAGTATAAATTATGCTTGAGTTGTTATAGAAAGAATGAAGGAGGATTGAAATAATGAAGGGAAAGCAAAAGGAACCAGAGGAAGGGACAGCCTCTGAATATCGTGGTTAGATCCTTAAAAAGAGAGAAGTGAGTATTTTAAACGAAAAGTATAAGGCCTGTAAGTAGAAGCAACGAAGTATTGCAACAGAAGGAAGAAGTACATATGGACGGTGTCAGAGTGAACTAGATTTTGCCCTGTGTCTTTTTAATTATTTTGTCTTTAATTTCTTTGGCTTATTCTTTCTTATTCCTTTGGGGCACCAGGCATACAATTGTTTACTCCAAAAGGGAATTGTGTGATGGGTATGTATATAAATATACGTCTGAGGTGTCACGGCAGACCGTTGGCGTTTGTGTCTTCCAGAAAACAGAGTTTTCAAACACGGATCTCTTTATTTTGAACTCCGTGTTTGCGTAAGTAAAGTGAGAGAAGTAGCAATTCAGCGATGAGGAAATAACCTTTGCTCATTCTCCGAGGCAGAGTTCTCTGTTCTGATTTTCGTATCTTTCAGAGTTAAACCTGACACCGAAAAGAAATGCTAATATGCAGATTCAACATGTTCGGACAGGTAGCAAGCCAGTTTTAAATTGCATTTTCATGGAGTGGGAATGTGCTCTCTCAACCAAGCAAAGAAATTCAGATGTATCTCGATAGGTTCTCTTCCAGATGTCCTATTTTAAAAAGTACAACAGGTTTTTTTTCCCTCCTAGGATCTTTGAAATAGGAAATATAATCAGTGTTCAAGACGACTGTATATTTCAAGACCAACACTATATTGAAAGAGTGCAGAGAAGAGCAACAAAGATGATTAGGGGACTAGAGACTAAAACATATGAAGAACGGTTGTAGGAACTGCGTATGTCTAGTTTGATGAAAAGAAGGACTAGGGGAGACATGATAGCAGTGTTCCAATATCTTAGGGGTTGCCACAAAGAAGAGGAAGTCAAACTATTCTCCAAAGCACCTGAAGGCAGAACAAGAAGCAATGGGTGGAAACTAATCAAGGAAAGAAGCAATTTAGAACTAAGGAGAAATTTCCTGACAGTTAGAACAATTAATCAGTGGAACAATTTGCCTCCAGAAGTTGTGAATGCTCCACCGCTGGAAGTTTTTAAGAAGAGATTAGATAACTATTTGTCTGAAGTGGTGTAGGGTTTCCTGCCTAAACAGGGGGTTGGATTAGAAGACCTCCAAGGTCCCTTCCAACTCTGTTATTCTATTTTGTTCTATTTTGTTCTGTTTTGTTCTGTTTCGTTCTGTTCTCAAATTTTGTCATTGAGAGAAAAAAGAATTTTTGGTGTGAGAATGAAAGAATCCCGCCTATTGGAAAACAACTGGGATAGACTAAGAAAGGAATTACACAGAATAGTGTTTCTTAGCGTTGTAAGGTTTAAGATGGACTACAATTCCCAGAATTCCTCAGCCAGCAAGGAAAATTATAAACTTTAACCAAAGCTTTAGGGACTTTCTAGTCTGAAGGGGTGATACTTATGTTGGGTGGGTGATAGAGAAGCCTTTATTCAACTTAAAATCACAACAATTTGCGACCACAATTTCAGGCTCCAGTGTGGTCGTAAGTGAATAACTAGCTGTATCTTTTATATAGTAAGTGCTGGAAGAAAAAAAAAATTGGAGCACACTTTAATAAGCACTATTTTAGCCAAATAGATGCTGATGAGCAGGAAGGCTGGGGGGGGGGGGGTTGTGGAGTCATTTTAAGGTTGACTCAGCCTTCCATCCTTCCGAGATCGGTAAAATGAGGACCCAGATTGTTGGGGCAATATGCTGACTTTATAAACCACTTGTGGCTGTAAAGCACTGTAAAGCAGTATATAAGTCTAAGTGCTATTGCTATAATTTCAAGGATAGAATGTAAGTAGCTTTTCTGAAGTCCATCATAATTTTGAAGGATTATTAAGTGACTAGTTATAAGTTGAGAACTGCCTGTAGTATGGACATGGAGGATCATGCAATCGCCTTAACATTCACTGGGAATGAATGGATCACCTTGGATTCGTCTAGGCCAGTGGTTCACAACTTGTGGTCTATGCAACCCTGGGGGGCTGCAATGTCACAGGGGAACCGCAAAGGCTTGAAAAAATGTTATGATTTAAATCTTGAGTTATATCTTGGGGAGGGGAGTCTGTGGCCACGATCCGTGGCTACAAAAGGTATTTAAAGGGGATTCGTGGTGAAGAAAAGATTGAGAACCACTGGTCTAGGCTATCAGTACAATTATTCAATAGAATTTTCTGTACATTCATTTTGATTTCTTTGAAGTCCTTTAATGTTATTGATTGATCCACTAAAATTGTCAGGACAGTCCTTGAACCCACTGAAACCAACAAGCAACATTATGTTTTGACCAGTTTGTTTTCCCAAAAAAATCACAAATTCATTTTCGTCAACATCATACAAAACAACACCTTCTCCTAAAATTATTGTGAAATGTCCAAAGAAACAATTGTCGTTGTTAGTTGCGAAGTCTACATATCACGACCCCATGGACAATGTTCCTCCAGGCCTTCCTGTCCTCTACCATCCTCTGGAGTCCATTTAAGCTCAGAAATAATTGTAGCCTTTAATAAATAAAGAGATATGAATATAAGGAAGGGTATAAATTCAATAATAAATAAATTAAAATTCATGCCAGGCCATGGAGTAATATTAAAACTGTGGACAAGAAACCTCTAGGAGAATTTTTTACAATAAGGCCCACAGCCTTCAATTGTCTCTCCCTTAAAATCATACTATATCTCAAATTTTGGGGCTCTTTGAAGAGAATTTGATATAAGTACCCTGTTTCCCCCCAAATAAGACATCCCCTGATAATAAGCCTAATTGGGCTTTTGAGTGCATGGCAATAAGGCCAAGCGCTTATTTCAGGGTTCAAAAAAATATAAGACAGGTTCTTATTTTCGGGTAGTATTCAACTTACCCCCGGTTGCTTAGCAACTGTACAAAGTTATAACGGGACCCCAAAAAGGTACTTATAACCCAATTAGGAAGTTCCGATGGTCAGCTGCTCCCCCCCCCCAATCACATGATTGAACTTTGGGACTTGGTAATCGGCCCACAATTATGGCCATTTATTATTATTATATGTTATTTGCCACCTATTTGCCATGGAGCTACTCTTTAGTGGTTTAAAATAATAAAAAGAGAAATGAAAAGAGTGTAAACACCGAAGTTAAATAATAGGACAATAAACAAACAATGACAAACGAACACAATGAGAATAATACTGTACATTAATATGATAAGCAAAAAGATGGATAGGTGGAGAGCAGAGACCTGGAAGTGGGGAAGCAGAGTCTGCCATCAATCCAGCAGCCACCTCCCATCATGGAATTTCCTCATCTGATCCCCAGGCCATTTGCAATGTCTCATGGTCGTGTGACCACCATTTTTGATATTTTTACCAAAAATTGTCATTTACTTCCCATTTTTGTAAAAAATGCCCCATAGAAAACAATGGGTTTGTTTAATGACATGACAGTCACTTTATTACTATGGTGTTCATTTAACGACCCTTCATAAAAATGTCATAAAGTTAAGTTGGTCACCCAGTGGCCTGTTTACAACCATCACAACTTATGACCATAATGGGCAGGCTCCATTATGGTCATAAGTCGAGGACTACTTCTATCCTAGATTTTAGAGTCTAGCTAACTCACACGTGATGTGCCTGGGATTTTTCCTCATTTAGATCTGTTGCTTGAACTGGGTTCAGTTCCTGCCTTTTCCCCCAAGGACAGAGTTATGACTCTGAATTCTCCCCTGACCTTGCTGCCTGAAATTAATTTCCAGAAAAACCTCAATCTCAGGAGAATGACTTTTTCATTGATGGAAAGTTTCCCAGGGCTGCTAACTTTAGTCCTGGGTGTTTCAGCCATTGTAAGAATTAATTTAAAGATTTAACAATTTTATTTTGGGGCTGGAGCCCTGGTTTTTTGGAACCTGAAATGGCATGATTGAATTAGAAAGCAAAGCCATGGCTGGCCCATGGCTTCCAGATTTTGCACCCCTCATATGTTCTTCAAATGTTTTTGTAATCAAATACCTTTCACTACTTTAAAGCATTTAGTTCTCCAAGGCATAAATATCCTATAATTAGGGCTGACCCATTCAGAAGACCAGGAGTAAGCAAGGCTTTAGGGCCGTGATGGCGAACCTATGGCATGCGTGCCCAAACTGGCACACGAAGCCATGTTGCCTGGCACGCACAACCTTGCTTGTTAGTCTTCTGGGTTTCTGGTGTGCATGTGCACGACGATCAGCTGTCTGCGCCTGCGGCAGTGCTGAAAACTGGTGTGCGCATGCACGCCAGCCAGCTGATTGTCGGGTGCGCATATGTGCCAGAACCCGGAAGTTTGGCTTTTCCGGAGCGCAATCCCTTCGTGAACGCAGCAGTGCCGAAAACTGTCCTGCGCATGCACGGCGGCCAGCTGATCATCGGGTGCGCATGCGCACTAGAACCCGGAAGTTCGGCTTTTTCAGAATGCAGCTCTAACGAGCATGCTCGCACGTGTGCGACGTTTCCGCGCAACCTTTTCAGCACTCAATGCCGAAAAGGTTCGCCATCACTGCTTTAGGGCTAAAAGAATCCTTGAAATGCTACACATATGTGCCAATTGTCCTCCAAAAATGAGCTTTGCTTGAAGCAACCTTATATTTCCCTTTGGTGATCTTATCTATTAATCAAGCTTTATATCTTCTCCAGAGTTTCATGCGATCCAACACTGTTTTATCTCCACAGCAACAACCCTGTAAAGTAGGCGGGATTGGAAGTTAGCCACATTGGCCAAGGACTTTCTGTGGCTGAAATGTGGGCCTATTTTGCATTTTTGAACTAATATATACAACCATGATTTGTAATTTTTTAAAATTTCCATTTGTGACTGATAAATAGAAATGCAGAGGCAGATACAATATGTACCTGGAAAATAATATTAAAAATGTAGTCTCCAAGCATATGGACATTTAAAAATTCTTGTGTTCAGCAAATTGAATTGAACGCATTCAGAAAATCAGAAACTGAGAAAAAAACTGGACGGATTTTCAATAGTGAAAAACTTTCAGAAACGGAACAAAGATATATCCTGATCGCTTGTCCGCGCACACATGTGTATAACTCTCCTTGAAATGAATAATTATAGAGTTGTGTCTGCTTCAGCATTTTTCATTCATAACGTTTATATATATATTCCTTTATCTATTCTTATGATTTACAGACCACTCAGTTTTTAAAAAGTTCTAAGTGACTAAATTGGGAAAAATTAGAAGAGAGAGAGAGAGAAAAAAGATCAAATTTCCAAGCACAGTCATGGGATTTCCTGGCCATTGACAAAGCAAGGAAAATATATTAATATAAATTTACAAATAGGACTAAATGAGATATTGAATTATGGGGAAAGAAATGTGCTCTATGGGTTTTCAAATTCCAATTTTATATATCTTATTTTGCTACTAGCTACTTGTGAGAATACTGTCCACATTAGGACTTGGAGATAGACTGCCTTTGCAGCTGGAAGCTTCATCTAAATATCTTGACTGAGAGCTGCGGATATTATACATCGCACTAAATCTGTCTTCTTTTTCAATTCATCTTAGCCATAACTTTGTTATGTTTTAGCAAACATGGGGGCAAGATTAATGTTATCAAATCAAGATCACCTCAAGATTAGTGTGTACTTTAAGGGGGATTCCAGTGTTAAGTCTTCTAATAATAGAAACTTTACACGAGTGTTTCTCTTCTCAATAACTCAATGACTTCAATTCCCAGAATTCCCCAACCAGCATGCTAGCCAAACATTTTTCAAGCTAACAAATTTATCAAATAACACGATAAATTTTATATGCTGCCCCTAATGAGTTGAATTAAAGCTCTTGATAGCTTTATAACAATATTTGTTAATCTGAAAAGGTGCATCTAGATTCCTTCTGATTTTAAATAAATAAGAAAACATGATAAGATAAAGGCCTTCAAATTTTCTTGGCCAAATTGAAATTTTCTAACTATGATTTTATTTATTTTTACTTTACTATTTATTTATATTTATTGGTCATCCAACTTAGAATAGAATAGAATAGAATAGAATAGAATAGAATAGAATAGAATA
>WNWU01000001.1:92834647-92883153 GCA_012654045.1 Ptyas mucosa
TAGAATAGAATAGAATAGAATAGAATAGAATAGAATAGAATAGAATAGAATAGAATAGAATAGAATAGAATAGAATAGAATAGAATTCTTTTAATCTTTAAGAGAAATATTTTTTAATTCTTTCTTTCTCTTAAGACTCTACTTGAGTTTTAAACGATATCATTGGGATTTTGTTTTAATATATTTTAATATTACATTCTTTTGGAAGGAGAGCTTTAATTATCCATTTGGAGACTTAAGTGTGTAACACCTCTGAATTTTTGGCACGTTTTAAGGTCTAGATATATTAAATGTGGAGTTTCCTTTCCTGTCTTTAAATTGCTAGATACTTTTTGTTCATAAATAGGTAAGTGGTGAGGTTTTGAACCTGAATCACATGAGAAATTTCATTATGGAATAATCCAGATTTAAAAACAGCAAACCAGATATTTTCCTTGAATGCCTGGGACTGCAAAAGAAATAAAAACATTTATATCAGTTGATTTTTAATGACTTAAACAGATTGCATTTTGAGTATGATTTACCTGCAATATTTGCTTGGCAATATATTACTATTCTAACATATATTAATTTTTAAAAATGCAGCTGAGACACAGATATAAATTGTACTTCGTGCAATTTTATGATCCTTAAGAGATGTAGCACGTGAACAGAAAGGAACAATGAAATTTTATAAAGAATTGAAAAAGTAAAATGAAAATTAATTGTATTATATATTTGAATTGTGGAATGAAAAATCGGAATATCCAATTTTGGATAATCAGTGGATTTAGATGTTTTACAAACAAAGTAGATGTATGATTTAAAAATGAAATTAATTCATCAGAAAATATTTTTTCAACTTTTGTAGAACCCGTTAAATAATGTTTTAGACAGATGTTAGATTTTTTGTGCTGTCTTTGTATGAAATTTGAAAACTCCTTTACGATGAGCTTTGGCATTACCAAGCCAAGGGACAGGGCAGTGAGGATAATTTTACGTAAATGGAAAGAAACTAACCTGATTTGAAGGAACGGATATAGGGTTTGGGTCTGTGAAACGTATTTTTTTGAAAAGTCCCTGTTTTGAAATTGAGGCGGTAAAGCAATATACTTATTCATCATCTAGATTTAATAAAGGTTTGAATACATTTTATGCCAATGGATGTTATATAGTTCTTTTCTCTTTCCATTAATACGGGGTGTGTGTGTGTTGTGGTTCCTTTTTTTATCTTTAGTTGTTAGATTGCATCTTGTGTACAAGTGTAATCTTGGTCTGGGCAATTCCATGCAGTGGCCCAGAGTCACCCAGCTGGCTTCGTACTTAAATTAGATTGAAACTCAGTCTAGTGTCTTAACCACTAGCGAAATTAGTTCTTTTAGTTTATTTTAGTCAACAGAACAGAACAGAACAGAACAGAACAGAACAGAACAGAATAACAGAGTTGGAAGGGACCTTGGAGGTCTTCTAGTCCAACCCCCTGCTTAGGCAGGAAACCCTACACCAATTCAGACAAATGGTTATCTAATCTCTTCTTAAAAGCTTCCAGTGTTGGAGCATTCACAACTTCTGGAGGCAAGTTGTTCCACTAATTAATTGTTCTAACTGTCATGAAATTTCTCCTTAGTTCTAGGTTGCTTCTCTCCTTGATTAGTTTCCATCCATTGCTTCTTGTCCTGCCCTCAGGAGCTTTGGAGAATAGCTTGACTCCCTCTTCTTTGTGGCAGCCCCTGAGATATTGGAACACTGCTATCATGTCACCCCTCGTCCTTCTTTTCATGAGACTAGACGTATCCAGTTCCAGCAACCGTTCTTTATATGTTTCGACGCACAGTCAGCCAGATGTTCAGACTGGATTTGGCATTTTTGTCTGCCAATCGAGTCCTTCCCAAGGACTGGGATAGGCAGATGTGGATGTTTGATGATGTTACAGATATCATGGCAGGATGTAAGCTGTTCCGAGTAAAGCTGCCTTTTACAATTGACAGATGGTGAATTTGTCAATGTCGATGGTGTTCAAGTGGTGCTCCAGTTGTTTTGGGATTGCACCTGTTGGTACTACTTTTGCTTTCTTTACTGTAGATTTACAATTTACAACTACACATTTCCTTCCAGTAGTTCTGCAGCTGTTGGCCTGAGTTGTTCAGCCAACAATCCTGAGTCCTGTAGCCCATTTTTCACCAGATGTCCAGGAACTCCAACAACTAGCATAGTCCTTGTTAATCTGGGTGACGACCAAGCCGGTATGGATTTCTGTAATTTATATCTCAATATATTTTTTTATGGGAGAGACACTCTTTGTCTGACTCTCCTGATGAGACCTGTCCAGTATGGTTGAACCTCTGGCCTAGCTCCCATTTTCCTCAGAGCACACAAGCCCCATATTAACCATGTCAAAGTAGTGCCTCACTGGGAGTTGTTGTTATTATGTGTGGAAAATTAGATTTGCAGTCTAAGATTGGTGGAAACTTAGTCATTCAAGCCCTAACAATGGACATAAGAATTATTAAGTTTAATAATATAGGCAGTACCAAGCAGGGTAGGGGTTTTTTTTTGTTTATACAACTTTGCAACTACGTATACTTTGCAAAAAATAAAATACACTAGGATTTTAGGAAGGAAAAGGGGAAAAATCAGAGAAGGTGCAAGACGTAAAGGAATACGGAAAGAACAAAAGAAGTAGAAAAAAAGTAATTTCCAACTTTCTTTGATATAGTTACAAATATAAAATACATCAACTTTTGATCTAAATTTATATTATACAGTATTTCTATAACCATAGAAAAATTAATCGTTGGATCTCACAATTAATATAGCATTTGTTTCAGTTTCTAGCAAAAAGTCCAAAAATGGGTTCCACTTAGAAACAAAATTTGACAAAATCTTTCCTTTAATTGGCGTTATTAATTTTGCCATCTCAGCCAGTTCCATTAAACTTCACCATCCATTCTTCTATTGTGACAATCTGTAAGTCTCATCTCGGTGCATACAAAGGTCTTGTTGCAGTTATATATAAAAACAAAGTTCTGTATTTTTTTCCTCCCAACTATTTCCAAGCAGGGTGAGTTTTAAAAAAAAATAAAATTAAGCTGTTCAGGTCTAATAAATTCAGTATTTCCAGATATCAAGGGAGTCCGTTAAGTATTGCTCTGAGGACTCCAGTTGTGATTGGTATAACGGCTGGCTGGTAGATCGTACAATCAGCCTGATGTTCAAAATAGATTTGGCATTTTTAGCCTCCTGTCATTTAAAACATAGATTTAAAACATAACCATCCCCTCTTCAGAGCTAGATAAACGAACAACTGGGGAATAAACTTATCGTTTGCAAACTTATCTAATTGTTAGGATATCAAATAAATGAACAGTTTATTATGGTCTAAGATCAGATCATAAAAAATACAGTAAACTCCCATTAATTAAGTAAATCACATACTGGACTTCTGATGTTGGGTCTTATGGTTGGGCACAGAATTCACCCGCCCTGTAAATGATTTCAAGATAGTTAACTTTTAGGGAAAATTCTTGGTACCATTCATCTAAACAGCCAAAGTGTCCATCTATTGCAGAGGTATCAAACTCGATTTCATTGAGGGCCGCATCAGGGTTGTCTTTGATCTTGAGGGAGGGGGCAGGGTGGGTGTGGCCATCTCGATGTCACTCCCGTCGGAGGCGCCTGTGGTGGCCCATGCGCTCTACCAGCGAAAACAGGCTCCAGAGCTCCATTTTTGGCTGCCATGAATCTCCTGCATTCCTCTGCCAGTGAAAACAGAGTTTGGGCCCTCCTGAGCTCCGTTTCACTGTCAGAGGGTTGCAGGAGGCCGTGGCAGCCGAAAACGGAGCTCGGGAGGCCATTTTCATTGGCACCGTGGGCTGGTCCTTCGCTGTTTCCAGTATAGGCTCACAGGCCAGATCTAAGTACCCCGTGCGCCACATCCAACTCCCGGGCCTTGAGTTTGACACCCCTGATCTATTAAGTGTTAAATTACAGAAAGTCCTCGTCTTACAACCATTCATTTAGCCACTGTTTGAAGTTACAAGGGCATTGAGAAAAGATGAGTGGTCCTAGCACTCACAACCATTGCAGCATCCCCATGGTCACGCAGTCAACATTTGGCCACTTGGTCAATTGGCATGTATTTATGGTGAATTGTAGCATCCCAGGATCAGATATCACGTGAGCATGGGGATGCTGCAATGGTCGTAAGTGTGAAAAAGGGTCATGGGTCACTTTTTTCAGTGCCATTGTATTCCTTATTAACCTTTCCCAGTATATCTTGAATTGGACAGAGGTGTCTTACAAAATAGCAGTTGCCCCTTTGTTGATTCTGATTTAGGCTATGTAATTTCAGGCCTTACTTTAAAAAAAAAAAGCCAAAACATTGTTACTATTAAAAAAAACCTGTGGTCTGATATATTGTTTTGCTGTTTAATAATTGGAGGGTTATATTTTAAAATTGCTAGTGAGACAGTCTAAGATTTTATTCTATTTTATTATTTTATTTTATTTCATTTTATTTCATTTTATTTCGTTTTATTTCATCTTATTCTTTTCTTTTCTTTTTTTATTTTACTTCATTTCACTGAAGAGGTGAGATTTTTCAAATATTTTAAGCAAATGAGGCTTGCTGGATCAGATAATGGATGCAGCCTGGCATCTTTGGATATTGAGATGGGCAGCGTATAACTTGTAATAGATCAATATTTTTTTTCCTGGTTCTAATATTTTCGGGAAGCGAAGTATTTCTCTTTTGCATTTTTAATTTTTTTTTTTTAATGACAGACTGCTCCCTTCCAGGGAAGGTCTGTTTAGACTTGAGATGAGATTTTGAGAGATCTTTTGTTCTTTTGTGAAGGCAGAATGCAATTTTTCCCGCCTGTCTAAATTTGTTCCCCTGTCTGCTTTGCACAAAAGGCCTGTGACAGGAACTGCAAATGGGGAACTGTGGCACCCCCTTAAAATAAACTGTGACTTTCACTCTTTGTCACTCCAGAAATTAGCCAGAATTGAGGCAGACAATTCCGTTCTGCTTAATGTATGTTGCTCATTGATAAGGATGAATGTGTATGTTAACATTTCTCAACTTTAACAGCTTGAAGATGTGTGGACTTCGCCTCCCAGAATTCCCCAGCCAGCCTTGCTGGCTGGGGAATTCTGGGAGTTGAAATCCACACATTTTCAAGTTACCAAGATTGAGAAATACTTGTGTATGTGAAGGAGTGAATAAACATATACATATTGGAGCATTTCCTCCACTTCAAAGGTACAGGATATTTTATAATATTAAATATTAAAATAATATTAAAATAAAACTTTAATTAAAATATTTTAATTTCAAATATTAAAATAATAACCCATTTTTTGAACTATTATCATCTGTCAGACGGTATAATAAAAACAAGGACAAATTGGCTGAAAAACAGCTTCTATCTCGGAGCAGTAACTACACTGCTCAAAAAAATAAAGGGAACACAAGCAGAAGACATCCGAGATCTGAATGAATGAAATAGCCTTATTAAATACTTTGTTCATTACATACAGTCGTTTTGTGTTCCCTTTAGTTGTTTGAGCAGTGTATAAACTACTGTATGTAAAGAACAAAGTATTTAATAAGGCTATTTCATTCATTCAGATCTCGGATGTCTTCTGCTTGTGTTCCCTTTATTTTTTTTGAGCAGTATATATTTAATTCTACTATATAGTGCAATATTAATGCAGTATCAGGGATTTTCAATTCAATTGTATAGTATAGTATAGAATAGAATAGAATAGAATAGAATAGAATAGAATAGAATAGAATAGAATAGAAGAATAGAATAGAATAGAATAGAATAGAATAGAATAGAATAGAACAGAACAGAACAGAACAGAACAGAACAGAACAGAACAGAACAGAACTCTTTATTGGCCAAGTATGATTGGACACACAAGGAATTTGTCTTGGTGCATATGCTCTCAGTGTACATAAAAGAAAAGATATGTTCGTCAAGAATCATAAGGTACAACACTTAATGATAGTCGTAGGGAACAAATAAGCAATCAAATCATACTAGGAAACAGTTAATATAAATATTAAGAATACCAGCAACAAGGTTACAGTAATACAGTCATGAGTGGGAGGAGGTGGGTGATAGGAACGATGAGATTAATAGTAGTGCAGATTTAGTAAATAGTTTGACAGTGTTGAGGGAATTATTTCTTTAGCAGAGTGATGGCGTTCGGGAAAAAACTGTTCTTGTGTCTAGTTGTTCTGCTCTATAGCATTGTTTTGAGGGTAGGAGTTGAAACAGTTTTTGTTTTATTTTTATAGTTTTCATATGTATGATGTACACTGACTATGGCATTTAATTTCGTTGTGCGAGGTGCAATGACAACAAAGTAAACTAAAGGTACAGAATAAATTTAGAAAATGCTTGAGCTCTAAATCTTAAACCTGGCTTGAAAATGAGCTTGTGAATACACTGTTAAATGTGTTGCACCGAAAGACCAAGTATTAACTTGGAGTTAATGCAAGTTTAACAAAATCCTAGTTTATTGAGTAAACCCAGTTGTACAACCCAAAGCCATGAATTGGCCAGCCAGATTTTATCCTATAGCAAGTCAAGTTATAGTCAATAAGATGAAGATAAATTTGAAACTGGATGTCCCTAGCATGGTTCTGAGGCACAAATCTGGAATCGGAAAATGGTGGTTACAGGTAGTCCTCAACTTACGACCACAACTGAGCCCAAAATTGATATTGCTAAGTGAGAAATTTGTTAAGTGAGTTTGCTCCATTTTACGACTTTCCTCGCCACATTTGTTAAGTGAATCCAATGCACTGTTTAAATTAGTAACACGGTTGTTAGGTGAATCTGGCTTCCCTATTGACTTTCCTTTTCAGAAGGTCGCAAAAGAGGATCACATGACTCTGGGACACTGCAACCGTCATAAATGTGAGTCAGTTGTCAAGCATCCACAGCAGCGGTGGGTTCCACTTGCTTTTACTACCGGTTCACAGCAGGAGCGCACGCGTGCATGCGCTGAAACTTCTGCACATGCGCAGATCACCCATGATGACATCGTGGCAGGTGGGTGGAGCCTCCCACTGGTTCTACTACCAGTTCTATAGAACCAGACCGAACCGGGAGCAACCCACCACTGATCCACATGTATATCACATGATCATAGAGATGGTGCAGTGGTCATACGTGTGAAAAATGGTCATGTCACTTTTTTCAGTGCAGTTGTAACTTTGAATGGTCACTAGATGGACTGCTGTAAGTCAAGGACTACCTGTATTCAGATGTTATCCAGCAGCCCCAGGAAGACAGCTAGTTTATGGGAAGTATGGAAACCATAGCCAAGGAGACTTTTTTTGAAAGGGGTCTTATATTATCAAATGTTCAGTTATAATTCCTGTTGTAAGATACGTTTATCTCAAGCTGATCCTTTCAAAGCCAAAACATATCTCTACATGCAGAAGAGGCTGGGGTACCAGCAGGCTGCATCCTCAAAGTTTGTAGAAGTTGAAAAAACGATTTTAGTGGAGGGAAAATTAAACTTTGGTGGATAAAATTCCTCTTTAAAATAACAATTCTGTACCAAGTTTCAGCCGTAACAAAATAGAATGGAAAATTTTATTTTCTCTTTTCCTTCGTTGGTAGCTCTAAATATCCAGAAAATTTACCCAGAGGGTCACGACGAGTTGATTGTCTTCGCAAAAGTTCAAGTTCAAGTTTCAAGTTTATTTAATTTATATACCGCCCTACTCCCGAGGGACTCAGGGCGGTGAACAGCCATAAAATAAAACACATTAAATACAACATTTAAAACAGATTAAAATCCAATTAAATAATTTGGCCGTGAACGATTTTAAAACCCCAATAATTTAAAACCAATTAAAATTTATATTATTATTTTTTTTTAAAAAAGAGGAGAATTAAGCCAGGCCAGCCTGGTGAAATAAAAAGGTCTTAAGAGTGTGGCGGAAGGTGCGTAGGTCCGGGATCCTCCGTATCTCTGGGGGGAGCTCATTCCAGATAGTAGGTGCTCCCACAGAGAAGGCCCTATCCCTGGAGGCCGCCAGTCGACATTGTTTGGCCGACGGCACCCGGAGGAGCCCCTCTCTATGAGAGCGTACCGGCTGGTGGGAGGCCACTGGTGGCAGCAGGCGGTCTCGTAAATAACCAGATCCTAAGCCATGGAGCACTCTAAAGGTGGTATCCAAAACCTTGAAGCGCACCCGGAAGACCACCGGGAGCCAGTGCAGCTCACGCAGGAGTGGTGTCACACGGGAACACCATGTCGCTCCCATAACCACCCATGCGGCCGCACTCTGCGCCACTTGGAGCCTCCGGGTGCTCCTCAAGGGGAGTCCCATGTAGAGATTGGGGGGGGGGGGGAGAATTTTTTTTTAAAAATCTACAATTTGAAAAGTACGTGTCCCAATCAGAATCCTGGCCTATTTTCATTGCAGGACTCCAGTTGTGACACTGCGCCTCGCATCTTGCAATTTGGATAAACATACCTGGTACAATCCCCTTCCTGTCAAGAGGAATACAGGCAGTCTTCACTTAATGACTGCCCTGGTTTAGCAATCGTTCAAAGTTACAACAGCGCTGAAAAAGTAACTTTATGACTGGTCCTCGCACTTATGACCATTGCAGCATCTCACTGTCACATGTTCACCTTTTTGGGCAGGAGGAGCCTGATGGAGCAGTGGACTAAAGCGCTGTTAAAATAGCACTTAGCTGCCAGCTGCCTGCAATTACTGCAAGTTCGAATCTCACCAGGCTCGAGGTTGACTCAGCCTTCCATCCTTTCTAAGGTAGGTAAAATGAGGACCCAGATTGTGGGGGCAATAAGCTGACTTTGTATAAAATATACAAAAGTATGAAGGTTATTGCTTAACGCATTGTAAGCCGCCCTGAGTCTCCGGAGAAGGGCAGCATATAAATTTAAAAAAAAAAGAAGTTCAAAACTGGCTTCTGACAAATTGGCAGTAAATCCCAATTGTGGTCACAATAGTGGCCGTTGTGTGAGGACTACCTGTAGAGCAGGGGTGTCAAACTCAAGGCCCACAGGCTGGATCCGGCCCGCAAGGTGCTTAGATTTGGCCCACAGGGCCACCATGGAAACAATGAAGGACGGCCCCACGGTGCCTCTGCCAGTGAAAATGGAGCTTGGGAGGGCCGCGTGTGGGGCTCCATTTTTGCTGGCAGAGAGTTGCAGGAGGCGGTCGCAGCTGAAAATGGAACTAGGCTCGGGCCACAGGCGCCCCCAACATGAGTGATGTCAAGCTGGCCACGCCCATCCTGGCCTCCCCGTGGTCAAACACAACCCTGATGTGGCCCTCAATTAAATTGAATTTGACACTCCTGCTGTAGAGTATTTTTCAATTAACACCAAGATTAACACTAGGCCAACAATCAAGTAAACAATACCCCTATCAAGGAGCTACCAAAGCAGACAAGCATTCAGTCGTCTCTGACTCGTGGCGATTCTATGGGTCATGTCTCTCCTTATACTTTGATCTTGCACTATTTCTTTGAGTTTTTCTGTGCTCTAGCTGATGTCAGCTTTGATGTGTCCGGCCACCGTGTTCTTTGACAGCCTGGTTTCCTTTTACCGCTAACTCTTCCAAACATAATTGCTTTCTCCAGCAAATTCCCCCACGTGACGTGACCAAAATAAGTGAGACGCAGCTTCATGATTTTGCCTTCTAGTGACATGTCCGTTGTTATGTGTTCCAGTATTTAATGATTAGTCTCGTTTCCTGTTCAAGGAATAGGCAGGAGCCTTCTCCAGCATCACAGCTCAAACGGGTTAATTGTCCTTCTGTATTACTTTTTTAAAGGTCCAACTGTCACAACTATAAGTAGCTATGGGGAACACAATAGAGCAGACTAACCTACACAGACAAGCAAGCTAAGAGTAAACAATAGCCTTCTCAAGACTCACCAAGACCGTTCCCACTAACAGTGACAGAGCAAGCCACTAGGACAGTGATAGTTAACCTTTTTGGTGCTGAGTGCCCAAAGCTTGCACATGTGAATGCACACATGCATGCCAGAACCCCCAAAATTCAATGCGAGCACCCCTCGTGCATGCATTCTGCCCTCCCTCCCTGTTTTGGCTTCCAGGTTGGTGCAGGAGGCTTTCTCCCGTGCCCTATTTTGGGCCTGGAAAGTCTCCTGCACCAACCTGGAAGCCAAAATGGGGCACGAGGGTGCCGTGAAAGGTCCCCCCCCCAGCAGGGATGGGTTCTATTTACCTTTACTACCAGTTTGCAACGGGATCGCTGTGCATGCTTCTGAACATGCGCAGATCGCTTCTAATGATGTCAGGGTCAGTGGGCGGAGCCTCCCGCCGATTTCACTACGGTTCTATAGAACCGGTCCAAACCAGGGGCAACCCACCACTGCCCCACGCCCTGTCTTGGGCCTGGAAAGCCTCCTGCACCAACCTGCATCCCCCGCATACACAGCAGAGACCAGAAGACCAGCTGGCCGGTGGGAGGTGCGGACACATGCGTGGTGGAGCTGGGCTGGGGCAACAGATGGCGTGCCCACAGAGAGGCCTCTGCGTGCCACAGGTTCACTATCACAGCACTAGTATATAAAAATAAGAGCAAACTAGGGTGAAATTCAAAAGTTTTCCCTACCGGTTCTGTGGGCGTGGCAGGGGAAGGATATTGCAAAATCTCCATTCCCACCCCACTCCAGGGGAAGGATACTGCAAAATCTCCATTCCCTCCCTTCCTGGGGCAAAGTTATTGCAAAATCTCCATTCCCACCCTACTCTGGGGCCAGCCAGAGGTAATATTTGCTGGTTCGTCGAACTACTCAAAATTTCCGCTACCGGTTCTCCAGAACCTGTTAGAACCTGCTGAATTTCACCCTTGGACCAAACCCTATTCCATCCTAGCAGTGATGTTACTAGTTTGGTAATAAAACATCTGGAAGAAAACCACCAAACTCAGAAAACACCAAGGACCCCACTGAGGAAATGTTCCTGGGCTAAGCATGGAGAAAGGATTTTCTCTTTGGTGGCCCCCAAATCTTCTTTCCATATGTCAGAAGTTCTAAAGTTCTACTTCTTGTTTGGATTACTGCAACTCCCTCTACATGGGGCTGCCCTTGAGGTGCACATGGAGGCTCCAGCTGGTCCAGAATGCGGCCGCGCGGGTGGTTACGGGAGCTCCCTGTTACTCCCGGGTAACACCTCTCCTACGCAAGCTGCACTGGTTACCAGTGGTCCTCCGGATCCGCTTCAAGGTGCTGGTACTAACCTTTAAAGCCCTACATGGCTTAGGTCCGGGGTATTTGCAAGACCATCTCCTACCCGCCTCCCACCGTCTTGTCTGCTCACACAGGGCTGCCCTCCTCAGGGTACTGTCGGCCAGACAATGTCGGCTGGCGACGTCCAGGGGTAGAGCGTTCTCTGTAGGCATTCCTGTCCTCTGGAACGAGTTTCCCATCGAGCTTCGGACGGCGCCTGAACTCCGCTCCTTCTGTCGGGACTTAAACACTTGGCTCTTTCAACAACTGGGTTGATCCTGATCCTTGGGTTTTATTATTTTGATTGTCGTTGTTTTAACTGGGTTTTAATTGCTTTACCTTTTATTACTGTATGTTTTTAACTTGTGTTCACCGCACTGAGTCCTTAGGGAGAAGGGCGGCATATAAATTTTTGGTAAAATAAAAAAATAAAATAAAGTCAGAACTTGAACCAAGCAATAATCTCAAAGCAAACACAGCCACAGACTCTCCAAATGTCCACGCATCCTTGGGAAAAGGAATCCAAGCTTAGCACCACTGGCTGGATCTTGGGTTCTAAGGGGAGAGAAAAAGAGAGAAATACAGAAGCTTGTGTGAAAGGAGATTATTATTATTATTTTTCTTTGCTCTGTTGTAAGGGAGCGTCTCTTTCCTGGCTACCTATTCTTGTGGTCACAACACAGCCGGAGTTGGCAGTTTCCTGCTGTCTGTTCTATTTTGAACTTGGCTTGGTCTGACGCTCTTATTTTCGGCTTTTGTTTCCACATTATTCTTCCCAGGATCAAATGTTTAGAAACGCAAACCAAACCAGGGAGAACGGTGGAATACAAACCTCTGGGCAGTTTTCCAAGGACACATTTGGGGTTTCCAAATAGAGGGCCGGCGGTTTGTGTATGCCTATGTATTTGTGATGCCCGCTTGGTTTTTTTTAAATTTATTTGCAAGTGCAAGGCAGTGGAGTTTGTTTGGGGTCGACGTTGCATTTTAAATACGGAGAAAAATGCCCTTTTTTAAAAATCAAGTACTCGATTAACTGCTCAAAACTCAGAACTCTTTATTAGCTAGTTTACACTGATCTCAGTTATGGTTTTTTTTTTCCAGCACAAATCATACACGGTAAAGGAAACGAAATTGCATGCCAGCCCAGCCTAACATTTTTGGAGGAATCTATCAGGGGTGAAATGCTCTTGGTTCGGACTGGATCACCCGATCCGGTAGCGATGGTGGCGGGTGGTTCGGAGAATCGGTAGCAAAAATCCCTGCGGGGGGCCCCCCCCCATGCCCAGCTGAGCTGCACGATCATCAGAAGCTTTTTTTTTTTACTTTTGAAAGCATTTTTTCTACAACCTTTTCCGACGAAAAAAATGCTTTTAAAAGTAAAAAAAAAGCCTCTGATGATCGCGGGGCTCAGCTGGGATCGTCAGAGGCTTTTCAAAGCATTTTTTTCTGCAACCTCTTGGCTGAAGAGGTGGTAAAAAAATGCTTTGAAAAGTCTCTGACGATCCCAGCTGAGTTGCCTGATCGGCAGAGAGGTATTTTTTAAAAAGCCTCTCTGACAGTCCCAGCTGAGTTGCCTGATAGCCAGAGGCTTTTCAAAGCATTAGAAAAAATGCTTTGAAAAGTTAAAAAAAAAAAAAGTTGGCCACGCCCACCCAGTCACATTACCCCCACCACCACCAAGCCACACCCACAGAACCGGTAGTAACAAATTTTACATTTCACCCCTGGAATGTATGTAGTGGGAATTCAAATCTTATAAAGAACTATTGATTTTGTTGAATAACAATAAAAGAGTTGAAAAGGACCTTGGAGGTCTTCTAGTGCAACAATAGGAATATATATATATATATTGCATTGGGTGGTTTCAAATGCTGCTTCTGAAAGAAATTAATTTCATGGTCTTAAATGAAAATTACCAATTTGTAACGGCTGTCGCGTACAAGCAATTAGAAGGTTGATAGTGCTTATGCCAGAATTGGAACCAACTTTCTCTTGCTAAGCAAGTTAAGTGAGTCGCACCCGATTTTACAACTTGTTTTGCCGTGCTGTAACAACTGCAGTTGTTAACTGAATCGCACAAACTGCAAACTCGTTACTATTGTCCCCATGCTAATATCTACAGTATTTCTGCCGGTGGTTTTATCCAAATCGTTTCATGCTTTTAAAAATTTCCATTTATTCCGCTGAACCCTTCTTGTTTATTTGCTAAGAATGACTTTCAAAACAAGTTTTCGTTTTCTTCAGAATTTCTCTCCGTTTTCTGAACCTCTTGTAATCGTAACAGTCCTTGCCCTTTTTAAAACTACATTACATTCCTCTGCAAGCGTGATTTTTCTTTGTACCCATTGCACGATATTTTTCGTCTCGCTTTTTTTTTTTTTTGCAGTAATTTTTCTCTTCCATGTTTCAGATTTTTCTCTTTTTTCCTTTTCTTCTGTGATCCTTTTTTTCTCTAGATTCAGTCCTGGAACCACCAAAAGTGGGTCTGTTCGACTTCTACAATCTCGTATCACTTGTGCAGCATCATAATTCACTCTTTCATAAACGATCTAATTAATTGCATCTTTACATCAGTGTTTATTCATTTTCCTGTACAGGTAGTCCTTGACATACGACCACAATGGAGCCCAAAATTTCAATTGCTAAGCAAGACACTTGTTAAGTGACGTTTGCCCCATTTTATGATCTTTCTTGCCGCAGTTGTTAAGTGAATCACTGCAGTTGTTCAGTTAGTAACATGGTTGTTAAGGGAATCTGGCTTCCCCATTGACTTTGCTTGTCAGAAGGTTGCAAATGGGGATCATGTGATCCCAGGACATTGCAACGTCATAAATACGAGTCAGTTGCCCAACATCTGAATTTTAATCACGTGACCATGGGGATCCTGCAATCGTCGTAAGTGTGGAAAATAGTCGTAAGTCTCTCAATGGGGCCTCTCTTTTTCTGTAGTCCCTCAGCTTGTATGTATCTGGTAGATTAATTTGATTGGGGTTTTTTGCACAAAATGTACCGCAAAATCCCCCAAAATGTATATCCGGTCCTCCTGTTCAACATTCATTGGAGCATAACATGCAAACACCACCTTGTGGATTCCTACCAGTGGTGGAATTCAATTTTTTTACTACCGGTTCTGTGGCGTGGCTTAATGGGTGTGGTGTGGCTTGGTGGGCGTGGCTTGGTGGGCGTGGCAGGGGAAGGCTACTGCAAACTCTCCATTCCCACCCCACTCCAGGGCCTGCCGGAGGTGGTATTTGCCGGTTGTCCGAACTACTAAAAATTTCTTCTACCGGTTCTCCAGAAATTGTCAAAACCTGCTGAATAGCACCCCTGATTCCTACATTAATACTTACTCCTAATAACCCAAATGGCATCAATTCCTTTCTCCTGACCTACATTTTAGCCCCTTCATACACAATTAAGCCCACCCTCTGACTTTGTTGTGGCCCGCCAGCGGCCTACACGGATCGTGGCTGATCCCAACGACGAGGAGGCTGGTGTGGTATCACGCCAGCAGCCTGCACAGCCGGCGTTCGCGTCGGACAGCGAGGAGGCTGAAGAGGATGTGATGTCAGAGGCAGAGACTCAGCCAGGATCACTGACATGATAGCCGTGTTACAATATTTGAGGGGCTGCCACAAGGAAGAGGGGGTCAATCTCTTCTCCAAATCACCTGAAAGCAGAACAAGAAGCAATGGATGGAAATTGATCAAGGAGTGAACCAACCTAGTACTAAGGAGAAATTTCCTTTTCCAATTAATCAGTGGAACAACCTGCCTCCAGAAATTGGGGGCGCTCCAACACTGGAGGCTTTTAAGAAAAGATTGGACAGCAATTTGTCTCAAATGATTAAGGGTTTCCTAGTTGAGCAAGGAGTTGGACTAGAAGATTTCCAAGGTCCATTCTGTTGTACTTATGGACTTCAACTTTATGACCACAGCAACAAGACTGGCTGAGGAATTCTGGGAGTTGAAGTCCACAAGTTTTAAAGTTGCCAAGTTTGGAGACCGCTTTCCCTTTTTTGTAGTGTCATGGTTGTCACCCACTGGTCCCATAGAGAGACTCTGCTACCCATCATCGCTTTTGTCAACTGCGGCTTTCACATCCTTTTTAGGAAGGTGTCAACAAAATCAGGGGTTTTCAAACTTTTTTCAAAAGGCCACCGATTCTGTTGTCTAAAAAAAATAAAATTCCCAGAACTGATCGAGAGGCAATTCTTTAGTGATAGTGTTGTGTTTGAGTAAACATGGCTGCCATTGTTGTCTTTAGTCTTTCCTAGAACTGATCAGGTCCATGATGTGGGGTGGAAATCCAGCCCCTGATTGACTGTCTCCAAAGCAGGAGTCTACCAATGACATATTATTCCACAAGTCACCTTCGACTTATGACGACAGTTGAGACTGGAACTTCCATCGCTAAGCACCAATTTTCCGATCTTGTTGCCGCAGTCATTAAGTGAAGGTTAATCGCTTGAGCAAATCTAACTTCCCCCATTGTCTCAAGAAGTTGTGAATGGTCCAACCCTGGGTTTTTAAGGAGAGTTTGGACAACCAGTCTGAAATGGTATAGGGCAGGGGTCTGCAACCTTAAACACTCAAAGAGCCATTTGGGCCCATTTCCCACAGAAAAGAAAACACCGGGAGCCACAAAACCTGGGTGTGCGTGGCCAACTCGACGTCACTCACTTCCACCAATCACATGACCCCCCCACATGCTCCCACCACTTTTGGCACCCGACGGCAAAAAGGTTAGCCATCACTGGACTAGAAGGTCTAGTCCCTTCCAGCTGTGTTATTATTCTGTGTTCTGTCTTCCATTTTGCAAGCTGAACACAGCCTATGTTCTTCGTAGGACTTCATTCCTAGAGCCATTTTTGTCTGGTAGCTCTCTCCTGAACCCACTCCAGTGTTTCTATATCACCTGTAAAATGCAAAGCCTACTAGAAGACTCAAAGAAAGGCCTAGCCCATGTTGGCGAACCTTTTTGGCACCAAGTGCTGAAACTGGACTGTAAGCGATGCCAGAAACTGGAAGAGCAGCCACCCGGCATGCATGCGCTCGCTGGGAAGATGATCCTCTGGTTTCCAGCATGCACATGCGCACCGGCCACCTGGTCTTTGGTTTCTGGTGCAGATGCGTGTGCGAAGACCAGCTGGCCGGTGCACATATGCGTGCCGGAAACTGGAAGATCATCTTCCCAGTGCGTTTATGCTTGCCGGGCGGCTGCTCTTCCAGTTTCCGGCGTTCCCACGTGCGTGAAGACTAGCTGGCCGGCGCACAGGAACAAAAGGCGACAGCTCACATACCCGGAAAGATGGCTCTGCATGCCACTTTCGGCATGCATGCTGTAGGTTCGTTATCACGGGCCTAGTCCAAGGGTTTTCAAAGTTTTAAGGCTCCTAGTTGAAGAAGTATCTATTGTGACCCAGGCCCAAGTAGTTAGTATCAAATACAAAGAATTCGGAAACAAACAGACTTTGTTAGAACAGCTGAGAATTAACTCATTCTCAGCGTAGTCCAAACTAAATTAAAGCAAATTCTTCAAAACACCATTCCACAGTTTATCGCCTGACCTTGGGATAATTAGGCAAATTGCCAAAGGCTTTCCTTGGCAAACGTTCAGAAGCAGAACACACCGACAAGAAATGAATACAGTGAAACAAGAAGGAATTCTCTCAACGTTGTTTACCGGCAAAGAGGCCAAGAGCCGTTGCTGGTCTTTTAAGCCTTATGGGAGGGGCCAATCATCTCTTGGCCTTACTCCTGAGTCGTTCTTTCTGCTTTATCTGCTCCTGCCTTCTGGCAGCTCTTCTCATACGTGCACGAAGAACAGGCTCCTCCTGTTCCTCTGCCTCTCTACTGTCAGCCTCTGGAGGCTCCGAAGTTCAGACATCACTCCCCGATGGCCCTGGCCCCATCTCTGTCTCCGACACAGAGCCCTCATCCGGGCCTTCCCCAGCCTCCAGGACTGACCCATGTTCTTCCTCAGCCTCATCGCTGTCTGACTACACTGCCAGCTTTGCAGGCTGCAGGCGGACCACAACAGTATCCAGTTTCCTTGATGAGGGGGCCAAGCTCAAGCGACAGAAAATTGTCAGTGTTTGCGTGAATGTTACAAGTAGTCCTCGACTTACGAACACAACTGAGCCCAAAATTTCTGTTGTTAAGTGAGTTTTGCCCGATTTTATGACCTTTCTTGCCATAGTTGATAAGCGAAACCGTCCAGTTGATAAGTTAGAAAACCAGTTTTTAATTAAGTCAGGTTTCCCCATTGACTTCGCTTGTCAAAAGATCGCAAAAGGTGATCACATGATCTTGGGACATGGTCCAATGGTCAGAAGTATGAACCAGTGGCCAAGCATCTGAATTTTGATCACATTTTGATCATGGGGCTGCTACAGAGGTTGTAACTGTGAAGAATGCTCATAAGTCACTTTTTTTAGTGCCGTCCTAACTTTGAATGGTCACTAAAGGAACTGTCGTTAGTGGAGGATTACCTGTATGTCCCCTTAGTCTTAACCTCATCTTGTGGAACGCTGATGATGATGTTATCCATTCAGTCGTGTCCGACCACTGGCGATAGGTCTCTCCACATCTTCTGATCTTTTATTACTACTTTGAGTTGATCTATGCTCTGGCTGGTGTCAGCTTTGATGGTGTCCAGTCCAGGGTTGGTATTCACTTACCTTCGCTACCAGTTTGCAAATGTGAGTGCGCAGCCCTCCTGAGCTCCATTTTCACTGGCAGAGAGTTGCAGGAGGCCGTGGCAGCCAAAAACGGAGCTCGGGAGCCCGTTTTCACTGGCAGAAGCACCGCGGACTGGTTCTTCGCTGTTTCCAGGGCAGCCCCGCGGGCCAGATCTAAGTACCCCGCAGGCCAATCCAGCCCCCAGGCCTTGAGTTTGACACCCCTTCTCTACTCTATGCAAGCTGACGTCTCTAATCAAGAGAACGCCTTGCAGGCCGACATATCGTACAGGTAGTCCTTGACTTATGACCAAGCATTTAGAGTTGATTCGAAGTTAAAACAGCATCGAAAAAAATGACTTACCACCATTCCTCACACTTAATGACTGTCGCAGAATCCCCACAGTCATGTGATCAAAATTATTTTTGTCTGCAGTGTTTATTAATGCAGTGTATCTCGTGCAAAAGCACTTGATCAGAGCCGCGGTGGCACAGTGGTTAGAGCGCAGTACTGCAGGCTATTTCTGCTGCCTGCCAGCTGCCTGCAATTTAGCTGTTCGAATCTCACCAGGCTCAAGGATAACTCAGCCTTTCATCCTTCCGAGGTGGGTAAAATGATGACCCAGATTGTTGGGGGCAATAGGCTGACTCTATAAACCACTTAAAGAGGGCTATAAAAGCATTGTGAAGCAGTATATAAGTCTAAGTGCTATTGCTATTGTATGTTGGCAACAGGCATGTATTTATGACGGCTGCACATACCCCGGAATTATATGATTGCCATTTCCAATCTTCCCAACTGGCTTCCACCAAGCAAAGTGATTGGGGGGGGGGCTGTATTAGTTTATTGACTACATAATTCATTTAACAACTATACTGATTCTCTTAATAATTGTGGCAACAAGGTCGTAAAATTGGATGTGGCTCGCTTAACCACCTTGCTTAGCAGGAGAGATTCTGGTCTCAACTATTGTTACAAAGCAAGGACTCCCTTTATAGGAAGTCCTCAACTTACAACAGTTCAGTTAGTAACCATTCAAAGTTACACCGGCAGTGAAAAATGTGACATATGGCCGTTTTTCATAGTTACGACCTTTGCAGCCTCCCCATGGTCATGTGATGAAAATTCAGATGCTTGGCAACTGGCTCATACTTAGGACGGTTGCAGTATCCCGGGGTCATGAGATCTCCTTTTGCAACCGCCTGACAAGTAATTACTGTAAGTTCGACTCTCACCAGGCTCAAGGTTGACTCAGCCTTCCATCCTTTCTAAGGTAGGTAAACTGAGGACCCAGTTTGTGGGGACAATAAGCTGACTTTGTATAAATATCCAAAAGTATGAAGGCTATTGCTTAACGCATTGTAAGCCGCTCTGAGTCTCCGGAGAAGGGAGGCATATAAATCAAATTTTAAAAAAAAACAAAGTGAATGGGGAAACCAGATTCACTTCACAACCAGGCTACTAACTTATTAACTGTAGTGATTCACTTAACAGCTGTGGGGAGAAAAGTCATAAAAAAGGGGCAAGGCTCACTTAACCACAGAAATTTTGGGCTCCACTGTGGTCGCAACTTGAGGATTACCTGTATTGATGCTGCTCATATTATATCAACAAGGAGGGGTATGCGATGTATTGATACACACAGGATATTGGAATGCAAGTATGAATGATTTTAATAGGAATATTGAGGATCTCACCATACAAAATCAGCCTCACCAAAGGATAAGAATCTCCAGTTCCAAAATGGAGTCAAAAATTTGGAGAAAGATCAACTTTATAGAGCCGAGGTGGCGCAGTGGTTAGAGTGCTGTACCGCAGCTACTTTAGCTGACTGCTAGTTCAGCAGATCAGCAGATCAAATCTCACTGGCTCAAGGTTGACTCAGCCTTCCATCCTTCCGAGGTGGGTAAAATGAGGACCCAGATTGTTGGGGGCAATATGCTATTTAGTATACTGTCGATTGTTGTAAGCCACCCAGAGTCCTCGGAGAGTGGGCGGCATAGAAATACGATTAATTAATAAATAATAAATAAATAAAAATAAAACTTTCCAAAGGCCATTCTTGATTCAGATTGCACAGCTCTCTCTTAGCATCAGAAAGATGAGAAACCTAATAGTTTCATACCTACCGTGTTTCCCTGAAAATATAGACCGTGTCTTATATTTTTTTGAACCCTGAAATAAGCGCTTGGCCTTATTGCCATGCACTCAAAAGGCCGATTAGGCTTATTATCAGGGGATGTCTTATTTTTGGGGAACAGGGTATTATAAAAATTATTCCAAAGCCGAATTCTGTAGCTGAGAAAATACGGCATGCTCCCTGTTTGGAGCTGGATCCATTAAAATCTATAATATTAATTTTTATTCCATAATTAGCTCTTGGCAGATGAGAAATCAGCACTGCTTTCCGGTTTCCCTTAATGAGCTTTCTAGGGAAGACGTGGCTGATGAAACCTTTGGATTTTTTTACATAAGATTTGCCAACCAATCAGGTCTCTACCCGGTATTGTCTTCCTGGGGGCAGAATGGAGCTAAAGCTTTATTCTCACTGTTGCCTTCTAAGCGGTGGCAAACCTTAAATTCACCTTTTTGATACCTTCGAGTGATTGGCTTATTCCTCGACCTTTGTAAATATTTTGATGGAGCCCCTACTTGTCGTCTTTCTTTGTTTTCAGACAGCCCTGCTTTAAAAGCATCAGAACAGCTGGGACTCCTTCTCTTCCTCCTTTTATGGAAGCTGCAGTGTGTAGGTGGATTCAGGGGTGGGGTTCAAAAATTTTAGCAAGGGGTTCTCTGCCCGGTTGCTGGGTGGCATGGCCATGGTGGGTGTGGCCTACTCAGCCTCCTTCACCATGGGGTGGGGCGGTTTGCCCTCCCCAGACTCCGGAGGCTTTATCAAGCCTCCGGGAGGGTGAAAATGGCTTCCCCTGGGCTACGGAGGCCTTCCGGAGGCCGGAAATAGGCCCATTTTTGGACTTCCGGTACTTCCAATAGGCCCGTTTTTCGCCCTCCCAGAGCCTCCGCCTGGGCCCTGCACTTAACTGGTATCCAAAATAGGCTGTGTGGAAACTCCTGGGAGGGGTGAGGTGGGGTGGGCGAGATCAGCCAGTCCTTGCAACAACCGGTTCGCCGAACCAGATTACAATTAACATCCGGTTCCAAACCGGCTGAATCCCACCCCTGCTTATACCTCAAAAAGTGACTAATGACTTAACTGGTATCCAAAATAGGCTGCATCACGGGGAGGGGGCATTTTTGCCCTCCCCAAGCTCCGGAGGCTTTCCTTGAGCCTCCGGGAGGACGAAAACGGCCTCCCCAGGCTCCAGAAGCCCTTTGGAGGCTGGAAACGGGTCTGTTTCCAGCCTTCCCGAACTTCCGGTAGACCCGTTTTTCACCCTCCCCGAGCCTCCGTGTGCACCTTGCACTTACCTGCATCCAAAACAGGCCGTGTGGGGATTCCTGGGAAGGGCAAGATGGGGTGGGCAGGGCCAGCCAGGAGTGGAATTTGGGGGTTCGCCGAATTGCACAGAATCTTAGCTAGAGGTTCTCCCGAACCCCTGCAAACCTCCAACAGCCCACTCCTGGGTTGGAGACCACTGGTTTAAAGCAATTAGAGAGATGCCAAGTCTATTTTGATTTCTTTATGCCAGAAAGATAAAAAACAAACAAAGGCCTTTTCCTTATATTGAGGCGAAGTGTTTTCCATCTTTTTTCAGGGTTTGTTTGTTTGTTTGTTTTGCAGTCTGGATATCATAACAACTCATTACTTTAGCTAAAGCTAAATGTAACAAATACAGGTAGTCCTCGACTTATGACCACAATTGAGCCCAAAATTTGTGTTGTTAAGCGGGACATTTGTTAAGTGAGTTTTGCCCCGTTTGACGACCTTTCTTGCCATTGTTGTTAAGTGAATCATCACAGTTGTTCAATTAGTAACGCGGTTGTTAAGTGAATCCAGCTACCCCATTGACTTCTCTTGTCAGAAGGTTATAAAATGGGATCACAGATCACATGACCCCAGGACATTGCAACCGTCATAAATCTGAACCCGTCGCCTCCGAATTTTGATCACAGGACCAGAACCTGCAACGGTTCTAAGTGTGGAAAACGATCATAAATCACTTTTTTCAGTGCCGTTGTAACTTCGAACGGTCACTAAACAAAATGCCGTAAGCTGAGGACTCCCTGTAGTTCCATTTTTGCTTCAACTTTTTATATTTATTCGAAAAGTTAAAGTACAGAACTCCACAAGAAAAAAGAGGTGGTTTTTTTTTACTAAAACAAAAAAATAAGCAAGACATTGGGGGGAAAAAGTGCCTTTAAAAAAAAGACACTAACACGTATGCAGCGTTTTCTGACTCTGAGGCAGCGGAAAACTATTCCAGCATGAAATTGTTGCCAGTCTGCCTCAGTTTCCAACCGGTGCCCTATCGGTAAATTACTGTGACTGCTTCTAAACAACTGAGATGGTTGCCTTTTGCAAATTAAATGTTTTCTGTCTGGGAACATGCTGTGGGGGGAAGGGGCTTCCCCATGGGAATTTTTTTTTTTCAATTTCCCCTTCCCATCACGGTCCTCGGACAACCGTCTCTCTTGAATGCACCTTTTGGTGCCCTGCGTGGGTGATGACACATTGAGCCCTCCGCATTGGGGTCATGGGAAGTTGGTCACCGTTTCCTTCCATCTCTTTAAAATTAGTTCTGATCAGCTAAATATAATCCGAGATGCTTAAGAGGCAGAAGATAAGAGAGCAAAACAGCAGGGCAGGGAAATGAAAACACACCAGCGCTTGGAATTCACCAACGTGAATGGAAAAGTCCTTGAAAGCGACAAGAGCTGATTTCGGATTCTCCTGATTTCGTGCCGTTAGGGCTGGATTCTGAGATGCTGAAAGTAATGCAGGCAGTCCTCGACTTACGACCGCAATCGAGCCCAAGATACCTGTGGTTAACGGATACATTTGTTAAATGGGTTTTGTTCCGTTTTACGACCTTTCTTGCCTCAGTTGTTAAGTGAATCAACTGCAGTTGATAATTTACTAAGCCGGTTGTTAAGTGAATCTGGCTTCCCCTTGGACTTTGCTTGTCAGAAGGTTGTAAGAGGGGATCACAGGACCTTGGGACACAATCATAAATAGGTACCAGTTGCCAAGCATCCGAATTTTGATCACGTGATCGTGGGGGGGGGGGCGCTGCAAACTCTGAAAAACGGCCATATGTTACTTTTTTCAGTGCTGTTGTAACTTCGAATGGTCACTAAACGAACTGTTGTAAGTCAAGGACTACCTGCATAGTAATAGTTATAGAATACAGGCAGTGGTGGGATTCAAGTAATTTAACAATCAGTTCTCTGATTTCTTCCAACAACCAATTTGCCAAACTGTTCAGAAAGTTAACAACTGGTTCTCCCGAAGTGGTGCGAACCGGCTGAATCCCACCACTGTATACAGGTAGTCCTCAACTTATGACCACAATTGAGCCCAAAATTTCCATTGCTAAACAACACAAGTTAAGTGAGTTTCGCCCCATTTTACGACCTTGTTTGCCACAGTTGTGAAGTGAATCATTGCAGTCGCTAAGTGAATCGTCACGGTTGTTAAGCGAATCTGGCTTCCGCCTTTGACTTTACTTGTCAGTATCCGGCTGGGAAGGTTACATGAGCCTGGGACAGTGCAATTGTCACTGCCAGTTGCCAGCTTCCTAAGGCGGTCCTTTTTTAAAAGTTTCTTTATGTACTCGCTTATTTTAATGCAGCCCATTGAAATCATGTTTTATTGATGGCAGAGGAATGGAAAAACTGACTGTTGTTGATTTTGAGGCTTGTTTGTGAGCAGCAGGTCAGAATGAGAAGGCTTATTGGTCTGGTGCCTCTGAAGTTGGAGTAATCCCAGGTTACAGCCTAACTTTGCAATCATGGTTTTAAAGTGATTTGAAATGGACTTCGTGGCTACGTGACTCCTTTCTCCCCCCTTTAGGATCAGCAGTTCATGCAACAGCTAAAAATATCCCTTGGACTTCCATAAAATGTGAAAAATCTCCAGATTCACAGAGTAGGAGCCGTGATGATGAAGCTGTTTTGGAACTAGATTCAACTCCGACTTCAAATCTGGTTTTTGCCCTTGAAAAAACTCCTGAATACACAAATAACTCCCCCCTTTTTTTCCATTTTAGGGAAGCTCTTTCACCCACCCGGACTGCAATGGGCCGAAAAAAGATACAGATTAGCCGAATCTTGGACCAACGGAACCGGCAAGTAAGTGCCTCCTAAGCAGAAGGTGACTAGCAATCAGATGGCCCTCTGATGACCAGATTCTTCTGCTGGGGACTACAGCTCCCATCATCCGTAGCCAACCTGGGGAGACTTTTTAAATTGAAATAGCCATTTAAAAAGTCAAGTGGCTGTCAGAGGAGGACCATCTTAAAGAAGGGGAAGGGAAAGGGAGGGAGGAAGGAAAGGGAGGGAGGAAGGGAAGGAAGGAAAGAAGGAAGAATGAAAGGGAAAGAAAGAAAGAAAGAAAGAAAGAAAGAAAGAAAGAAAGAAAAGGGAGGGAGAGATGAATGGAAAGAAGGAAAGAAGGGATGGAGAAAAAGAAAGAGGGAGGGAAAAGGAAGGAAGGGGAGAAGAAGGAAGGAGGAATAGAGGGGAAGAAAGGAAGGAAGGAAGAAAGAAAGAAAGGAAGGGGAGGGAGAGATGAATGGAAGGAAGGAAAGAAGGGATGGAGGAAGAGAAAGGGAGGAAAAGGGGAAGGAAGGGGAGAGGAAGGAAGGAAGGAAGGAGGAATAGAGGGGAAGGAAGAGGGAGAGAGGAAGGAAGGAAGGAGGAAAATAGGGGAAGGAAGGGGGATAGATGGAGGAAGGAAAGAAGAAGGAAAAGAGGAGAAGGAAGGGAGAGAGGGATGGAGGGAGGAAAGAAGAAAGGAAGGAAAAAAAGGAAAAGGAAAAAGGGAAGAGAGGAAAAATAAAGAAGATAAAGAGCTTTATCAGAAAGGAAAAGATTTTAAAAATTGCTGACTCATTACACTTGTTAAAGGGACCGTGCATGCCACCCACTTAACCACAAACATTAAGTGACTTTGGGTAATACTTTTTTTCTTAGTCCAGCTTTCTCACAGGATTGTTTGGGGATCAAATGAGACATATCTCAATCTACACCCTTTTCAGTTCTCATTTTGTCCTCGGGAGTTAACTTGAGAACCAGAGTTTCTCAGGGGCAGAGATGACAGTTATGTCAACAGCCATCAACGGCCTCCCTTAGCTGCACGGCTGAGGAATGCAGGCCCAAAACTGTCTGAAGCAAAGGAAGAGCAGGAAAAAGAAGGACCTGAATGACATTACGGAGGGCTTAAGGTGGAAGTAGAGTAAGGGGGTGTCAAACTCTATTTCATTGAGAGCCGTATCAGGGTTGTATTTGACCTCGGGGGGGGGGGCAGGGGACGTCGGCAGGGGAGGCATGTCTCCGTTTTTGCCTGTGATGGCATCCTGCAACCCTCTGCCAGTGAAAACAGAGCTCAGGAGGTTCCTGAGCGCTGTTTTCACCCACAGAGGCTCCGTGGGCCGGTCCTTTGCCGTTTCCAGGGTGGCCCCATCGGCCAGATCTAAGCCCCTCACGGGGCGGATCCGGCCCCCAGGCCTTGAGTTTGACATCCCTGGAGTAGAGCCTTTGTGTTGACAGAAACTGAGTGCCAGATGATTCTGTAGTTCCTGGCCCCAGTGGCAATTTGGCCAAATCTGCCCTTCTTCTTACAGGTAGTCCTCAATTTACAGCAGTTCATTTAGTGATTGTTCAAAGTTATCAAGAGCGCTGAAAAAAAGTGACGGTTACGTCTGTTTTTCACCGTTACGGCCGTTGTAGCATCCCCATGGTCACATGAGCAAAGTTCAGACGTTTGGCAACTGACTCGTATTTATGACGGTTGCAGCGTCCCAGGGCTCACGCAATTCCCCTTTTGCGACCTTCAAACCAGCAAAGTCAATGGGGAAGCCACATTCACTCAGCAATTGTGTTAACTAACTTAAGAGCTGCAATGAGTCACTTAACAGCCGTGGCAAAAAGGGTCGTAAAAGGCAGCCAACCTCACTTAACAAGTGTCTCGCTCAGCGACAGAAATCTGGGGCTTGGTTGTGGTTGCAAGTCGAGGACTTCCTGTATTTTGTTTCTCCTGCCGTTTTTAGGTCACGTTCACCAAGAGAAAGTTCGGGTTGATGAAAAAGGCCTATGAGTTGAGCGTCCTTTGCGACTGTGAAATCGCCCTGATCATTTTCAACAGCACCAACCGGCTCTTCCAATATGCCAGCACAGACATGGACAAGGTTCTCCTGAAGTACACGGAGTACAGCGAGCCCCACGAGAGCCGAACCAACTCGGATATTCTGGAGGTAAAACATGGGAGGGCTCCTGAAATTCAGTCCCAAAGATGCTTTTTTCAGGAGGCAATTTGGACTTCCTTGTTTTTTTCTTTTGAAGACGTTTCGTTTCTCACCCAAGAAGCTTCTTCAGTTCTGACAGGATAGTGGGGAATGGAAGGATTTGTATCAGGGGTGAAATGCTACCGGTTCAGACCGGTTCGTCTGAACCGGTAATGATGGCGGCGGGTGGTTCGGAGAACTGGTAGCAATGGCAGCGCGAGGCTCCGCCCATCCGCCCAGTTGTCGTTACTTCCTGGTTTTAAGCAGGAAGTAACCTGTTTTTTATCCTCTGCGCATGTGCAGAAGGGTTTGCACATGCGCAGAGCAGTGGTGAGTTGCCCTCGGTTCGGACCGGTTCGCAAGAACCGGTAGTAAAACCGGCGGGAGGCTCTGCCCACCAACCCGGACGTCATCATAGGTGATCTGCGCATGCGATCCCAATGTGAAACGGTAGAAAAGGTAACTAGAACCCACCCCTGGCGCAGAGGGTTTCCTGTGCGCGCGTGCACTTCCGAACCGGTAGAGAATGTAAGTAGATTTCACCCCTGATTTGTATCCTGTCTGCAAGGAATATAAATCCTTCCATTCCACACTATCCTGTCAGAGCTGAAGAAGCTTCTTGGATGAAAGCGAAACGTCTTCAAAAGAAAAAACAAGAAAGTCCAGTTGCCTCTTGAAAAAAAGCACCTTTGGGACAACCATGACCTGGATGACTGAGAAGTTCTACAGGCTCCTGAAATGCAGCTTCCTCAAAGTGCTTATCGGATTTTAAGATATCAGAAACCATCTGTGGGGTCCTTGGTGCTCTATAAGCTTAGTTGTTTTCTTGTAGACGTTTCATTACCCAAACAAGGAATCAGTGCTAGTAGGGAGTTATTAACCCCACCAGGTAACATCAGAATGAGCTGTGGTGGCGCAGTGGTTAGAAAGCTAGTATTGCAGGCTAACTCTGCTCACTGCCAGCAGTTCAATCCTCACCAGGCTCAAGGTTGGCTCAGCCTTCCATCCTTCCGAGGTTGGTAAAATGAGGACCCAGATTGTTGGGGGCAAGAGGCGGACTCTGTAAACCACTTAGAGAGGGCTGTAAAAGTATATAAGTCTAAGTGCTATTGCTGTTTCAGTCATCACTGACAAATAAGTGGCAACAACCAACCTTAGAGATTGTCAACATCCCCACAGTCCAATCCTGAGCTAAAAATATTCTCTTCGTCAGGGGTGAAATGCTCCTGGTTCAGACCGGATCGCCCGATCTGGTAACGATGGAGGCGGGTTGTTCGGAGAACCGGTAGGAAGAATCCCTGCCCCCCCCCCGCCCCTTCCCAGCTGAGCCGCACAATCATTAGAGGCTTTTTTTTTACTTTTAGAAGCATTTTTTCTACAACCTCTTCGGCTGAAAAAATGCTTTTAAAAGTAAAAAAAAAGCCTCTGATGATCGTGCGGCTCAGCTGGGATCCTCAAAACCCTTTTTTTCTTTTAAATGCCTCTGATGATCCAAGCTGAGTTGCCTGATCGGTAGAGACTTTTTTTCTTTTAAATGCTTCTAATGATCAGGCAACTCAGCTGGGATCGTCAGAGCCTTTTGAAAACATTTTTTTACAACCAGTTCGCCGAAGAGGTTGTAGAAAAAATGGTTTTAAAAGTAAAAAAAAAAATTGGCCACTCCCACCCAGTCACATTACCACCACCACCAAACCATGCCCACAGAACCAGTGGTAACAAATTTTAGATTTCACCACTGTTCTTCGTTCAATATCAAATCCACCTTTTTTAAAAATAATGAATTTCATGCATTAAAGTTTGCATTTTTAAAGTTGGCAAACTATACATGTGCTGTTCATGTATAATTTGCCCTACCATTTAGCTCCTCTGTGTTAGAAACAGAGACATGTTGAAGCCACTGTAATAGATGCTCCTCGCTTAATGACCATTAAAGTAGAATATTTGTAGCTCAGGGTTGAAAAGAGGGTGATCTCTTGAGCTTGGTTATTTTCTTGCAGACGTTTCATTACCCAAACTAGGTAACAGCATCAGTGCTAGTAAGGAGTTGGGTTTGCTCTCAGTTTATATTCTAGTGACTTGCCCTGTCAGTGTATGTGACAGACCGCTCTAAAACTACTCCCACCAAAACCAGTGACATAGATTGGACAGCCATTTGTCTGAAAGGGTATAGGATTTCCTGCCTAAGTAGGAGGTTGGACTAGAAGACCTCCAAGGTCCCTTCCAACTCTGTTAGTCTGTTGAAATGAATGTTGTAAATCTTTAAAAGGCTTTTTATCTATTGGGGAATCTATTGGGTAATGACAGTACAGTACAGTACAGTACAGTACAGTACAGAACAGAACAGAACAGAACAGAATAGAATAGAATTTTTATTGGCCAAGTGTGATTGGACACACAAGGGATTTGTCTTGGTGCATATGCTCTCAGTGTACATAAAAGGAAAGATACATTCGTCAAGAATCATAAGGTACAACACTTAATGATAGTCCTAGGTTACAAATAAGCAACATTTATTTAACTACAACCACAGTTACTTAATGACCACTGCATAAAAAATAATAAAATCAGGTGTGGTCATATGGTGACCCACTTAATGACTACTACGAGTTACAACTATAATTCCTGGTTCAATTGCAGTCATAAATCGAAGATTAAGTGTATAAGCCAAACACAAATTGGGCATGTAACTCAATTGCAGTTCAGATTGGCTTTATTTAACGGCATTATATTTGTTTAATTTTACATATATATTATTAATGTATTTAAATCTGTGCAGACCCTGAAACGAAAAGGTTTGGGCTTCGAAGGGGCAGAAATGGATCTCGTAGAAGCTTTGGACCCAGCTGAGAAACTGAGGCAGCTTGATGAAGGAATGGACCTTAGATTAGCCCGGCCAAAACTTAGTGTGAGTATTGCTTTGGATGAAAAAAACTGTCTCCAGTTGCAACAGTTCATTTAATGACTGTTTGAAGTTACAACAGCATTGAAAAAAGTGACTTATGATCGTGTTTCACACTTATGACTGTTGCAGCATCCCCCTGGTCACATGAGCAAAATTCAGATGTTTGCCACTGACCCATATTTATGATGGTTGCAGTGTCCCGAGGTCATATGATCACCTTTTGCGACCTTCTGACGAACCAAGTGAATTAAACAACTGTGTAACTAGCTTGACAACTCCATGAGTCACTTAACAACTGTGGCAGGAACGGTCGTAAAAGGGGGCAAAGTTCACTATACTAGCAACAGAAATTTTGGGCTCAAATATGGTTGTAAATTAAGAAATGCCTGTTCAGGTCTTGCTATGAATATTCCATTCATTTACCCCTAAAGATGGCTTCAGAATACTTTTTTAAAAATATATAGTTGAGGTGGGCCAAATAGGTTGAATGCAAACTACTGTCAAACATTTGGAAAGGATTGTGGTTTTTTTAAAAGTTTTTTATTTTTTACAAACATATCAAATCAATGCGTGAACAGTCTGGCACCTGGGTGTCCAACATCCTAATACAAATAAAACTAGTAAAATTAATCATAATTATTAGATTCAATCAACTTATATATTTCTAATAATGATACACAATTATAATAAGTTGCAATCTGTCACGATTTGATTATTCCATGTTTTCACTTATTGTTACTTTGTTATACTTTTATTATATAAAAGAGTATACACCAGTGGTGGGTTCCTCCTGGTTCGGTCCGGTTTGGTTGAGCCGGTAGCGATGACAATATGACGTCACCGAACTGGTTCTCTTTGTTCGGGAGCTGGGCCCTCCCCCCCATGTTATTCTTACCTTTTATTTGGCCCCACCCCCAATTTTTCGCTGCCTCCTGAATTCCAGCTGATCGGCTGGAAGGAAAAAAACTGTTTAACTCTTGCCTCAGGGTTTCAAAGGGCCGCCCTACAGCTGATCAGTATTAAAAGGCAGTGTGGTGGTAGACCAGGGCGCTTGAAAAACAAATGGGTAGATTGGGACGCTCGAAAAACAAATGGATAGACCAGGACACTCCAAAAATAAATGGATAGACCGGTACAGCTCTACAAGCAGTTAAAAGCCTGGTAGACCAGTACCTCTGCTAAATCCTAAAGAATTGTCACATGACCATCAAACCACGCCCACAAAATAAGCCATGCCCACAGAACTGGTAGTAGAAAATTTTACTATACCAGTTTACACCTCTGGTATACACTAACATTCCCCCTTCTCTTATTTCTATCATTTATTCCAACTTTTAATCGTATCACCTTTTACTAAAAAACATTTTCTTTCTATCCTACCTAGCTTCTAATCATGTCACCTACCTAAAAAAAAAAGAAAAGAAAATAAAGAGAGAGAAAAGGAAAAGCAAATCAAAACAACAACAGAGAAGAAAAATCATCTATCCATCGTCCTTTGCCCGCTTCAGTACTTTAATAGCTCTGCTTTTTTTTTTTTAACTTGCCTCCCAAATTCCTCTCCTGGATCTCTATCTCTGTCAGAATCTGCTTCTTGGCTGTTCAATCTGGGTGTTTCTCCCACCTCTACCCTCTTCCATTGCCTAGTTCCCAAAATTTCTGCCCAAGCCCTTATCTCCCAGAAAGGATTGTTTTGACTGAGTAGTGGAAGGATTCAGATACTATTTTGAGCATTTTGGATTGGAACGGTTCCAAACTCAGCTTGGAAAACTTCCGGAATTGTCATAAAAAAAATGCTTCCAGCCAGATTGGAACAGACTTTCAATAGGCTGGCCAACAAATGTGCTCACTTTTTATTTTTCTAAATGTGGCAACTGAGTCACCAGTTTCAAAGTATAAATGGAACTGATGTTTTAAAATGCATATATTGGTACCCATAAAGGATAGAACGCATTGTTGTGGGAGAAACTGCTTGCCAGAAAGTTGCAAGTCATATGAAAAATGTATATCGTGCACAGATGAGGGAGAATTTTATACATAAATACCTGTAGGTTTTTCCATGTGAGCTCTTTGGATTGACCAATACACATTGAATTGAGTCCAGATTGAAAGTACAGGTAGTCCCCGATTTACAACAGTTCATTTAGTGACCGTTTAAACTTACAACGGCACTGAAAGAGGGGACTTATGACCATTTTTCACACTTTTTCACACAACCATCGCAGCATTCCCATGATCACGTGATCAAAATTCAAATGCTTGGCAAGTGGTTCATATTTATGACGGTTGCAGTATCCCGGGGGGGGGTGGTCATATGATCCGCTTTTGCGACCTTCTGACAAGCAAAGTCAATAAGGAAATCCAGATTCACTTAATAACCATGTTACTACCTTAACAACGGCAGCCATTCGCTTAACAACTGTGGCAAGAAGAGTTGTAAAATGGGGCAAACTCGCTTAACAAGTGTTTCACTTAGCAACATAAATGTTGGGCTCAATTGTGGTCGTGTTGTGACCCGTCAACAGCCTGTGCAGATTGTAGCTGATTCCGACAACGAGGAGGCTGGTGTGGTGCTGCGCCAGCAGCCTGTGCAGCTGGCTCTCGAGTCGGACAGTGAGGAGGCTGGAGAAGATGTGGTGCCAGAGACAGGGATTCAGCCAGGGCCTTCAGAACCTCCAGAAGCTCCTTTAAGTGAAGAGGACGAAGAAGAGGAGCCTCTTCTCAATGCACAGGCATGCAGAGCTGCCAAAAGGCAGAAGTGGCTCCTCAGGAGGCGGTGGTCTCGAGAGTAAGGCTTGGGGCTAATTGGCCACTCCCTTAGCCTATTTAAGGAGGAATGCCGCTTGCAGCAAGCTGTAGGGAACAACTTTAGTTCACTCTCCTTCACGTCTGGATTCTCTGCAAAATTGCTTCTGGGCTTTCTGCCAACTCTAGTAAGACTATAATTACCTTATCTTAGAATTCTGGTAGGCTGTTAAGACAGTTTGTTAACAGCCTTTGGTTGATAAAGACTAAGTTATTTGAGTAAAATAAGCTTTATATAGAGTTTGTGTGTGCTGTGTTCTTTGGGGTCCGTAGCTGGGGCAGAACAGGTTGTAACTCGAGGACTTCCTGTGTTTATCCACGCTGCCAGTCCTGCCTCAACATGCACCTTTAAGTAAGAACCATCCTTGACTCCCATTTGTTGAGAAAGGTATAGTTTACTAAAGGTCAATTGGATTACAGTACAGTAAAGCAGTGATATTAGCAGTGATAAAGGTCAATGATATACAGTAAAGCAAAGCCAGAACTGAGGTTCATGGGCCAAATCCCTTTTTCCTTCCAAATACTTCCCATTCCTGTCCCGTCCCGTCCCCAACATCCAATTAGTTTTAAAAGAGACATTTTTGAAGCAGTCACTCCTGCGGCTGCATTCTTTCTTCTCCCAGGGAAACGGCCTTGAGGCATGTTTCTTTCCCTCAGTTTCACTTTCCCCCTAGAGTCCACTCTCCTTTCCACCCTCCTCCGGGGTCCATGGCTGACTGGCATTGAACAATTGCAAAGCTCAGGCACGAAGTTTCTGACACAGGCTTAATTTTGAATGTGCTATACTTCACTTTACGAACAACAAAAGGCTGGGGAATTCTGGGTGTTGAAGTCCACAACTCTTAAAGTTGCCAAGGTTGGACACCCCTTGTCAACTCTGAAGCGAAACTGGCTTAAGCCATCTTGTGCGGCCTCATAGTTACCACGATGAAGCCAGAGAGGGGAAAGGGAGGAGGGAAGTAGATAGCTCGGCTCCAGTCGAAACAAAATGCTTTCTTGTGGGAACCAAGGTCATTGAAACAGGTGGCCGTTGAAAGAGGAGAAGAGCCTGCCTTCCGTCTTCATTGGACAATGTGACCGGTGACATCTGGGAGGGGGGGAGTTTGATTCTTTTAATTAGGTGAAAACCGCGGGAATTGTCAGAGTTGGTTTTCAACTGCTGTGCCGATATGATGTATCCAATAAGCATATCCTTTGAGGAATCTACCTTCCTCAGAGTCATGCTTTCAATGGGTGCGTTACTCGGAAGGCTGACACCCCTGACACAGAAGGAGATTTTCAACAGGTCTTCACAGGATGTCCTCAGCAAACAGGCTTATTCCATTCTAGCTCAAAAGAGCCCAAATAATCAACTTTTTCCCCTCATGATCATTTTTGATGTTCTCTTTTCCTTGCAGTCGGCCGCTTCCCTGTCTAGCCTCGAGGGGGCATCCATGGGAACTCCCCCATCCGGAGGTGAAGGTGGGACAAGCAATTCAGGCGAATCTCCTGTTGAACAGAGCCGTCTTCAGCAGTTCAAGCCAACTCTTCCCAAGCCAGCCTTCCCTTCGGTGCGATCCCCAGCAACCCTTGGGCCAGGTATGACATTCCAGTGGTGAAATCCAATTTTTTTTTTTACTATCGGTTCTGTGGGCGTGGCTTTGTGGGCGTGACAGGGGAAGGATACTGCAAAATCTCCATTCTCACCCCACTCCAGGGGAAGGATACTGCAAAATCCCCATTCCCTCCCCACTCCTGGGCGAAGGATATTGGAACATCTCCATTCCCACTCCACTCTGGGACCAGCCAGAGGTGGTATTTGCCGGTTCTCCGAACTACTAAAAATTTCCACTACCGGTTCTCCAGAACCTGTCAGAACCTGCTGGATTTCACCCCTGTGTCATTCCCATAGGAGCCTGTAGGAAATCCTTGGGTTTCACCTCTCTGAGTACAGGTAATCCTCAACCTACGACCAAGTACAGGTGTTAGGGTTCCAAGTAACACCCCCAACGAAAGAAAACTCCAAGGCTTGAGTTTCCCCAAAGTTCCATTTTATTAGAGATGTCATATTGACACATCTGGAAAAACCCGAATCTGAAAGTTTCTAGGTTTTCCCCACCCTAAATAAAGTCCAAGTCCCTGCCCAGCACCCCCATTTCCATCACATGGCCCAATCAATGCACTATCCCAACTGGAGATGCCTCCCAGTCACACCACTCCAGGTGCAGGGCAACATGTCCTTGACTCTCTGAGAAAGGAATGTTATTATGACTATATATCACCCTGGCTCCATACAATTCCCCCCTCCCAGTTTCCCACAGTAGTAAATGTGGCAGCCTGAAGCTCCAATGAAAAAGATGGCTTCCAGGCCTGACAACAGGTAGCTCTCGACTTATGGCTTGGGCTGCATCGACAGAGGTACAGGTAGTTCTCGACTTACGACCACAATTAAGCCCAAAATTTCTGTTGTTAAGTGAGACATTTGTTAAGTGAGTTTCGCCCCAATTGTACGACCTTTCTTGCCACCGTTGTTAAGTGAATCCCTCAATTGATAAGTTAGTAACCAGGTTGTTAAGTGAACCTGGCTTCCCCATTGGCTTTGCTTGTTAGAAGGTCACATGACCTCGAGACTCAGTAAAGGTCATAAATACGAACCGCTTGCCAAGCATCTGAATTTTGATCACGTGACCATGGGGGATGCTGCAAAGGTCGTAAGTATGAAAAATGGTCCTAAGTCACTTTTTTCAGTGCCGTTGTGACTTTGAACGGTCACTAAATGAGCTGCTGTAAGTCAAGGACAACCTGCATAATGTTGAGATGATGGGAGGTGACGGTTTCCCTCTTACTAGTCAGACGGCAGCTGGAATCCTAGGTCCACATCTCCACAATGTAAGAATGACATTGAGAAACTGGAAAGCATGCAGAGAAAAACAACCAAAATAGAGATAAACCCAGGGGTGGGGCTGCTGGGGGTTCGTAGGGGTTCGGGAGAACCTCTAGCTAAGATTCTGTGCAGTTCGGAGAACCCCCAAATCCCACTCCTGGCTGGCCCCGCCCACCCTGCCCCACCCCTCCCAGGAGTCCCCATGCGGCCCGTTTTGGATGCAGGTAAGTGCAGAGCGCATGCGGAGGCTCGAGGAGGGTGAAAAACGGGCCTACTGGAAGTTCGGAAAGGCCAGAAATAGGCCCGTTTCCGGCCTCCAGAGCTTGGGGAGGCTGTTTTCACCTTCCCAGAGGCTCAAGGAAAGCCTCCAGAGCCCAGGGAGGGGAAAAACGCCCCCCTCCCATGGTGCAGGAGGTCGACTAAGCCACGCCCACCATGGCCACACCCACCCAACCGGGCAGAGAACTGCTTGCTAAATTTTTCGAAGCCCACCCCTGGATAAATCCTATATCCTATGAACCTAAATCCTATGAAGAAGACCTAAAGGAACTGGGACTGCCCAGGGGTGTCCAATCTTGACAATTTTAGGACTTGTGGATTTCAACTCCCAGAATGTTAAATAATTATTTAAAGGGTGGTTTCCTGCCCTCTTGAGTAACAAGCCGTACTACTGCATTTCAGTATCGTGGTAAGGCAGGGGATCTAGGAATGGGGCTTTGGTGGTGTGCCACAGCCTGTAGCCCACCAGATGTTGAGACTCTAGAAAGAGTGCAGAGAAGAGCAACAAAGATGATTAGGGGACTGGAGGCTAAAACATATGAAGAACGGTTGCAGGAAGTGGGCATGGCTAGTCTAGTGAAGAGAAGGACCAGGGGAGACATGATAACAGTCTTCCAATATTGGAGGGGCTGCCACAGAGAGGAGGGAGTCAAGCTATTTTCCAAGGCACCCAAAGGCCAGACAAGGAATAATGGATGGAAACTAATCAAGGAGAGATTCAACCTGGAAATAAGGAGAAATTTACTGACAGTAAGAAAAATAAACCAATGGAACAGAAGTTGCCTTCGGAAGTTGTGGGAGCTTCATCACTGGAGGCTTTCAAGAAGAGACTATAGTGCTATTTGTCAGAAATGGTGTAGGGTCTCCTGTTTGGGGGGTGGGGGTTGGATTAGATGACCTACAAGGTCCCTTCCAACTCTGTTAAATCTGTAAATCTGTAAATCTGTAATCAGGAGCTGTGGGTCTTCTGGGCTGTCACCAGCCTGAATTTTATCTCTTCTCTGACTCTACAGGTATTGGGTACTCAATCTTCTCCCATAGCAACCTCAGCCGGGTGTTGTCGAGCAAAACGCCCCCTCCGCTCTACCTGGGGTCTGACTCCCGTCGGGTGGAAGGACAGCTTTCCGCAAGCAGGAACAATCTAGCATCCACTGTGAGTAACTCAATAATATCCTTCTGCTTTTGGGGGGGTAGATGGCAATAGCACTTAGACTTACCGTATTTTTCAGAGTATAAGATGCACCTTAGTTTTGGGGGAGGAAAATAAGAAAAAAGCTGATTGGCAGGTAGATCGGCCTCCTGGAATACCCCCAATCAGTTGTTTCCAGAGGTAGATTCCTTGGTTGTGAGCTCTGTGCCTTGCTTTTTTTTCTGCCTCTGAAACTCCGTTTCAGAAAAAACTTTACAGGAGGTGATTTCAACCTGATTTTCTTTCCCCACAGCGCCCATTGTATCCTGGGCTTCAGAACCTGGCTCCCGTATTGCCCGCTGGAAGTCTCCCTGGACGTGGGCTACCAGGATACCCCTTCCTCTCCTCCACCCCATCAGGTATGGTCCACCCAGGGTTTCTAACTGTGGATAAAGCACCTCCTCTCATCATGTCCAAGGCCAAGCCTAATGATCTTCTGGCCCCTATGTTTCCTTAAGTTTCTAAGTCCTTTGAAAATTTTCCTCACCCTGGTAGCACCAGCACTTAGTTTTATATACCGCTTTCACAGTGCTTTACAGCCTCTCCTTAAGCCATTTATAGAGTCGGCATATTGGTGCCAACAATTTGTCTTCTTGTTTTTCCATTGTTTGACTTTCAGAATATAATTTGGGGGAAGGCACCCCACACCCCTTCGGCTTCCAAGGAAACACCACGGCGGCTTGGCATCACCGAGAATATCCAATGCCGGGGTAAGAATTGGCATGTTGCAAAGAGGGACCGACAACTGCATGGTTTTGTGTCTAATCTTCCATATAACATGCTTAACTGACATGTCAGTCTGTTTGGTTTCTTAACTTGGGTTCGGCTCAGGGGTGAAATGCTCCCGGTTTGGACCGGATCGCCCGATCTGATAGCGATGGAGGCGGGTGGTTCAGAGAACCAATAGCAAAAATCCCTGTGTCCCCCCCACATTGCCCACCCGAGCCGTGCAATCATCAGAGACTTTTTTTTTATTTTGAAAAGCATTTTTTCCACAACCTCTTTGGCCGAAAAAAATGCTTTTAAAAGTAAAAAAAAAGCCTCTGATGATCGCGCGGCTCGGCTGGGATCACCAGAGGCTTTAAAAAAAAGAAGAAAGCCTCTGCTGATCAGGCAAGTCAGCTGGGATCGTCAGAGGCTTTAAAAGCGTTTTTTTAAACAACCTCTTCAGTAGAAATGGTTTTAAAAGTTAAAAAAAAAAGGAAAAAAAAAGTTGGCCACGCCCACTCAGTCATATTAAACCCCCCCCCACCAAGCCACGCCCACAGAACCGGTAGTAACAAATTTTACATTTCACCACTTGTTTGGCTGTTGTATGAATTCAGGGTATGAGCTGTCATTCCGGGTATCTCTCAGAACAAATTTGACAGTCCTGCGATCCACCTAAAAGCAAACAGAAAAGCTTGTGGACAGGGGGCAGCAGTCTGTGCCCATCCCTTGTCTTACAACCAGGCAAGGAGTTAAGTTGCAAAACTGCCCCAATGTTCAGGCTTGTACGGTTAGTAGATAGACAATTGCATGGCAAAATTCAACCATCTGCATTCTCCACCTTATCCTTAGCAGATAAACAGCTCATCAACTTTGGTACAGTTCAATTTAGTAGATTGGGGGTATGCTGTATGTTCTGGTTGCCTTCAACGGGTAGATTCAAGGCAGTTTTTCCGACCACACAACAGCGGCTGATGGTGGTTTTCTTCTGGCGTGGTGGTGGGGAGCGCCTTAGCCAGTGGAACATCCCCCCCCCAAGGATTTTCCAATCTTGAGTCCAAGCAACAGCTTCCTAATACGCTCCTGCTATTAATAATGATAACGGTCCTTTAGCCCAGCCATCAAGCAGTTAAAAGGAGCGAGCGCTGAGCAAAAGGCAGACTCTGTCCCAGCTTCCCTGAGGCCGCCGGGATGGATAGATGGAAGGAAGGAAGGAAGATGAGCTAGAACAGTGTTTCTCAACCTTGGTAGCTTGAAGATGGGTGGACTTCAACTCCCAGAGTCCCCCAGCCAGCGCTGCTGGCTGGGGGATTCTGGGAGTTGAAGTCCACCCATCTTCAAGCTACCAAGGTTGAGAAACACTGGGCTAGAAGGTATTACTGTTACCGTGTTTCCCCGAAAATAAGACCCTGCCTTATATTTTTTTGAACCCTGAAATAAGCGCTTGGCCTTATTGCCATGCACTCAAAAGCCCAACTGGGTTTATTATCCGGGGATGTCTTATTTTGGGGGAAACAGGGTAGATAGACGCAGTGTTGGCTGAACGACTGCACCCAAAGGAGCAGTAACTTGAACCCTTAGTTCCATTCTCAATATACGAATCAAGTCTTAACATGTACCCTGTTTTCCCCAAAATAAGACATCCCCTGATAATAAGCCCAATCGGGCTTTTGAGCGCATGGCAATAAGGTCAAGCACTTATTTCAGGGTTCAAAAAAATATAAGACAGGGTCATATTTTCAGGGGAACACTGTATATACTGGTAGGTAACATATTCCAAGGAATCAGTGCCTTGTAAAACAAGTAATTCCTCCCCTGTTTTAAGAAAATAGAAAAACAAGGGCATGCAAATTTCTTTCACATGTATTCCTGTGAAGGTAGGTTTTTCCCCATCCTATGCTGTAGTTTATATTTTTCCTACAGCAAAAAAAACCAAAACAAAACCAGTTCCATTTCATCCTAATAAATGCTCTCCTATTAAATTCAGTCTGCTTCTCAGATGTTTTTAAATCTTTTGACTAGGAGAGACATGATAGCAGTGTTCCAATATCTCAGGGGCAGCCACAAAGAAGAGGGAGTCAAGCTATTCTCTAAAGCACCTGAGGGTAGGAAAAAGAAACACTGGATGGAAACCAAACAAGGAGAGAATAAACCTAGAACTAAGGAGAAATTTCCTGACAGTTAAAACAATTAATCAATGGAACAATTTGCCTGCAGAAGTTGTGAATGCTCCAACACTGGAAGTTTTTAAGAAGATGCTGGATAACCATTTGTCTGAAGTGGTGTAGGGTTTCCTGCCTAAGCAGGGGGTTGGACTAGAAGACCTCCAAGGTCCCTTCCAACTCTGTTGTTATCATTATGATTATTTAGGCCAGTGTTTCTCAACCTTAGCAACTTTTAACATATCCTAGCTGGAGAGTTCTGGGAGCTGAACTCTACATATCTTACAGTTGCTAAAGTTGAAAAACGCTGATCTACACCTCTTTCAGCTCTGTGCCACTGGTAAACTTGGTAAGCATCTCCTCAATTCCTCCATCCAAGTTATTGATAAAAATGCTGAATGTTGCTCAGAAATAGAAGCAATGGCTCTGAAGCAGGGGTGAAATCCAGCAGATTCTGACAAGTTCTGGAGAACCGGTAGCGGAAATTTTGAGTAGTTCGGAGAACCAGCAAATACCACCTCTGGCTGGCCCCAGAGTGGGGTGGGAATGGAGATTTTGCAGTATCCTTCCCCTGCCAAGCCCACCAAGCTACACCCACAGAAGCAGTAGTAAAAAAATTTGAATTTCACCACTGCTCTGAAGCGTTTGCTACTTGTGCTGTGTTCTAATCCAACCCTCCTCTTTAAATGCCTGGCTAATTCCAAGACTCTGATTAGTAGATAATCTGAAATCCAGGTGTTCCTGTTTAGATGAGGAGAATCTTGGACACTTCCTGAGGCTAAAGGCACGTGCCGTTGTGTGTGCCATGAGAAGTTCTAAAAAAACATCCATGATTTATTTCTCCAATCAATTATTGGATGCAAAGCCAGATATCATTAGCAAGATCTTGCTGCCATCTTGTGGCCACATTCAGTATCCACAATGAGCAATTTCTGCGTCCCAAAAAGCTGGAATCTGATTGTGGTGCAAAACTGAAAAGGCTGTAGAGATTCTCAGTCATCCAGGTCATGGTTGTCCCAAAGGTGCTTTCTCAGGAGGCAACAGAACTTTCTGGTTTTTCTTTGAAGACGTTTCACTTCTCATCTAAGAAGCTTCTTCAGCTCTGACTGGATGGTGGGGAATGGAAGGATTTACACTCCTTGCAGACAGCTGGTCATTTGCATCCTTTTAGAGGGTCCTTGAAGCACTTGGAGGTTTATCTGTGTCCTCAGGGTCTGTTCTGCCCCAGCTACGGATCCCAAAGAACACAGCATACACAAACTCTATATAAAGCTTATTTTACTCAAATAACTCAGTCTTTATCAACCAAAGGCTGTTAATAAACTGTCTTAACAGCCTACAAGAATTCTGAGATAAGGTAATCACAGCCTTACTAGAATTAGCAGAAAGCCCAGAAGCAATTTTGCAGAGAATCCAAACGCGAAGGAGAGTGAACTAAAGTTGTTCCCTACAGCTTGCTGCAGTTGGCGTTCCTCCTTAAATAGGCTAAGGGAGTGGCCAGTTAGCCCCAAGCCTTATTCTCGAGGAGACCTCCTTCTGAGGAGCCACTCCTGCCTTTTGGCAGCTCTGCGCATCCGTGCATTGAGAAGAGGCTCCCCCTTCTTCGTCCTGTTCACTTATGGGAGCTTCTGGAGGTTCTGAAGGCCCTGGCTGAATCGCTGCCTCTGGCACCACATCTTCTCCAGCCTCCTCACTGTCTGACTCGAGCACCAGCTGCACAGGTTGCTGCCGCAGCACCATACCAGCCTCCTCGTTGTCGGAATCAGCTACAATCTGCACAGGCCGCTGACGGGCCACAACAGGGTCACCTACAGAACCCACGAGCACTACTCAGGTGATCCTGAGGACATAGTGCTTCAATGACCCTCTGAAAGGATGCAAATGACCAGCTGTCTGCAAGTAATATAAATCCTTCCATTCCCCACTATCCTGTCAGAGCTGAAGGAAACTTCTTGGATGAGAAGCGAAACGTCTTCAAAGAAAAATCAAGAAACTCCAATTGCCTCCTGAAAAAAAAGCACCTTTGGGACAAAACTGAAAAGAGTGATTTTTGCAAGCTGGTCAACGCCAGGACTTGACATTAATAAAGGAACAATGGTTTGTGTGAAGGGGTGGGGTTTTTTTTTTAAAGCTAATTCACTTAGACTAGCTTGATTCATCTCATGCTTTAAAATAAAAGTGCATCTTTTCTGGGAAAATTCAGAATATAAACAGATTTCTCTGAAGTTTTCTACTTTATACAAGTAATTGTTGACTTATTCAATATTACGACATTGCTGAAAAAAAAATCTGGTCCTCATATTTACGACCAGTTCTTGCACTTATTACCATTGCAGCACCGCCATGATCATGTGATCACAATTTGGGTGCTTGGTAATTATCTTGTGTTTGCGACCAGTTGCAGAGTCCTGATCATGATTTGTGACCTTTTTTTGCTAACTTTCAGCAAACGGGGTCCATTTGGAAGAATGGGTTCATACTTAAGACCATGGCATTCACTGAACAACCGCAAATTCGCTTAACAACCATGATGATTCTCTTGACCGCCGTCTTAAAAATGGTTATAAAATTGGATCTGTCTCAAATTACGATGGAAATTCTGCTCCCAATTGTGGTTGGAAATCGAGGGCTACCTGTACACATACCGTACTTTTTGGAATATAAGACGCACTTCCCCCCCCCAAAAGAGGGTGGAAATGTTGGTGCAACTTATACACCGAATGCAGCCATTTTTGGCCTCCCAAAACCTCACCCCGCACATCCCATGTTTACAAAAAACTGGCCTGTTCTTTGCAAAAATGGGACTCGCAGAGGGTTTGGGAGGCCTGCAGAGTGGTCCTGGGGACTGGGGAGGGCAAAAACTAATTTTTTTCTTGTTTTCCTCTTCAAAATCTTTTTTTTTAATTGAAAAAGTTTTTAAAATTTTACATACATTTTCTCCCCCCTCCCCAACCACTCCCCCTGACTTCCCAGAGCAAATACAAGATAAAATACAGCTCGAATTCTCTAAGTTAAACTCCATTTCACACTTATCATAATCCTAATCATTAAACAAGTAGCTAAAAGGAAAGCAAGTCTTCTTTCTTCTTATTCCATCTAATTCAACAGAATTAATCTCCATGTCTCCATTTATAGTTACAGCAGTTAATAAAACAATTAAGTATTACGTAATCTCCTCTTCGAAATCTTGATGTGTCTTATACTCCGGTGCATCTTATAGTCTGAAAAATATGGTAATATATTTCTTCTTTCCTTACAGAACAGCAAGTCGGATTTGTGACCAGGCTTCCCTAGTCCCCAGCTCACCCTCCTTGCACACCCAAATCAGTGTGAAGTCGGAACGGGCCTCCCCCACAGCCAGCTGTTCCTCGGCTGTCCCCCAGGTCTCCACATCTGTGCGTTCCAACCTCTGCAATGTCCCCACGGACCTCCCCTCTCAGGAAGATTATATCAAGGGCTATCATTACTCGTTCCTTCTTTCCCGGCCTCCGTCAGAAGAACCGAAGCAACCCAGTGTTCCCTCCCATCGCCTGCCGGTGTCTGCCGCAGAGGAGTGGCAGAAGTAACCTGGAGGCTCGGCTTGTTCACGCAGGTGCTCAGTGGAGGTGGCTGTATGTAGGTGTACGGGCAAGAGGGAAGGAGTGAATGCCAATCACCTGCGTTCACCTGTCGATCATAATAGGGCCAAAGTAGGGAAACGACTGATTGCAGAATTGTACATGCAGGAAAAGCCTCCCCAGAAAAGAAAAAAATCAGTTGGTAGAACAAAGAGCAGGTTATTGGCAGCAGATTTGAAAGTCCTCAACTTACAACCATTCATATATAGGTAGTCCTTGACTTGCAGTTGTTCATTTAGCGACGCACTGAAAAAAATGACTTATGATGGGTCCTCACCCTTACAACCGTCGCAGCATTCCCCACAATCATGTGATCAAAAATTTGCGTGCCCAGCAGCTAGCATGCATTTATGATGGTTGCCGAATCCTGAAGTCTCATAATCATCATTTGTGACTTTCCCAGCCCGGCTTCCAACATGCAAACTCAATGAAGGAAGCCGGATTCACTTAAATGTGATTTGCTTAACAACCGTGGTACAAAAAGTCATAAAGTTGGGTATGACTCACTTATACCAATTGCCTAGCTTAGCAATGGAAATTCTAGTCTCGGATGTGGTCATAAGTTGAGGACTATCTCTATATGAAGTAGAATTAAGCTGTTGAAGTATCTTATCAATTTAAAAAGAGCTGCACAACTTCTCAAATCCCTACGTACAAACAAATCTTCCTCTGTCCACAGGTAACTCCTACCGTGTTTTCCCGAAAATAAGACCCGGTTTTATATTTTGGGGGGCTGCAAAATAAGCAGTAGGTCTTATTTTATTTTATTTTTATTTGATTTATATGCCGCCCTTCTCCGGAGACTCAGGGCGGCTTACAATGCGTTAAGCAATAGCCTTCATATTTTTGTATATTTATACAAAGTCAGCTTATTGCCCTCACAATCTGGGTCCTCATTTAACCTACCTTAGAAAGAATGGAAGGCTGAGTCAACCTCGAGCCTGGTGAGATTAGAACTTGCAGGCAGCTGAATGCTAATCACACTGCTTTAATCTGCTGCGCCACCAGGCTCTTTCAGGGGGTGTCTTCTCCCCCCCCCCATATTTAGGAGGCCCGTGCTTCCTCGTGCTTCTGCTTGCTCGTGGCTGCTCGTGGCAGGAGGCTGTGCAGTGTGCCAGTGTCACCGCCACGAGGCAGGGGGAGCTGGAATGCCCCATGCGCCCCACACCGACTTACCTCAGGGCCCCGCAACCAGGCCATCCACGTCCCAACAGCTGCCTCGTGGTGGCGGCTCCAACACCCCATCCAGCAGGATGCCACATAACCACCGGCCCATGTGGCATCTTCTGCTTGTTCACAGTCGCAACAGAGCAGGCAAGGCAAGAGATGGTGGGATAGACGGCGGGCAGGTGGCCGCGGAAGGCTAGTCTTCGTATCACTTGGCTTTCATGCAGCCCACCCGGCACTGCCTTTCCTCCGCGCCTCTGCCTTCATCTGCTGTCGTGCAGAGATGAGCTTCCCGCAGCCACCCGGCCTCTCCGGCCTACCGACTCTTGGCTTTCTCACATCCCGCGTGGCACATTTGGATCACATGCCCCTCCCTTGGCTCTGCCTAGTTCTTGGACAGGTAATCAACTCACCTGCATTGTGCAGGCTGCGGCTGCTGCCGAACACCATCTGCCCCCGTGCTCTCACCACCTCCAGTGCTGGTCACATGCCTCTGCTGATGACCTTAACTAGAGCTTACTTTTTGGGGTAGGGTTTATATTAGGAGCACGCTAAAAATCAGGCTAGGGCTTATTTTGGGGGAAACACGGTACCTGTTTTTTCAACATTACTACACTCATTGTGACCATAGTTACAATGTATGACCTTGCCAGACCCCAGGAGGTTGCCAACCCCTGTAATTAGACAAGGCACTTTGTTCATGTTCAGAAGCAATCTTGCCATTAAAAAAAAAAAGCATTTCTAAGGATTCACACAGAGCTCTTGAGAAGCGGGTCAAAGACGCTTTGAGAGATCTTTCAGGCTCATTTTCCTGCTTTTTCACTGACAGTTTTGTGCATTAGGGAACTTTGGTGGATGGCGACAAATGTCTGCAGATCCCAAAGGTGTCACTTTTATGCTTCTCTGATAAATAGCTTGAGGGATCGATTTGCAGTGTCAGAGCCAATGCAAAATGGACATTTTTGGTGCCCGAGCAATTGAGAATGTGGCATCTGCATATGGAGAGGTAGACCATTTTTAATGGTTTGCATTCAAGTTGGAAATAAAAATAAACGCCTTTCAAATAATTCTGGTCTCTCAGTTCTTGTGTTGTGATTTTTCTTTTTCTGTTTGTTTTGGAGAAATTGCTTTCTGTCTTTTGACTCCCTGGCTACATTACTACATGTTGCATTCCTACGACATGCTTCACCATGTCAATAATAAACTTAGCGTTCATACCACATGCTAAACTCTGCTGGTTTTAAGTCTTTATGGGTTTTGGGGCTGCATTTAGTCAGTATATTCTTTAAATGGGTTAATCTGGTAACCGCTAACCAGATTGAATCTCAAAGACCCCTTATCTCAATTTTGTGTGATGGTGGTGGCTAGTTCAGCCCTGACCACTAGATGGCGATATTTGCTATTTATTTTTAATTATCTCCCCAATAGTTTCTGCTTCTGCAAATTAATTGGATTTATTTTGATAGTTGAATGCATTATAAGCCTGTGATGGAACCACGATCCATTAAGCCCCTTGCAAGGCGGATTTTAAAAGCCACAAGGATGTTACATTCATTCCTTGCATTTATATCCCAATATTCCTCCTGGAGTTAAAAAGCTCACCCTCCATCAATGTTCCTCCAGAATACAGCTAGTCCTTGACTTATAACCACAATGGAGCTTTGGTCGTAAATCATGGACTAGCTACATTCTGGAGAAACATTGAAGGAGGGTGAGTTTTTTAACTCCAGGAGGAAACTTGGGATATTGTTGCTCAGCGGAAAAAACAATGGTTAAATGAATTTTGCCCTATTTTATGACCTTTCTTGCCACAATTGTAAAGTGAGTCACTACTTAGTCACATGGTTGTTAAGTGAATCCGGCTTCCCCAATGACTTTGCTTGTCAGAAGGTCGCCGAAGGTAATCACGTGACCCTGGGACATTGCAGCGGTCGTAAATATGAGTCAGTTGCCAAACATGCAACTTTTGAGCATATGACCATGGGGATGTTGCAATGGTCGTAAGTGTGAAGAAATGGTCCTAAATCACTTTTTTCAGTGCTCTTGTAACTTTAAGCGGTCACTTGTAAATTGTATTTTGAGATACACTCGGTGTAACTGGCTCTCTAAGTCAGCCAGGGAGCTTCTGTAGATGACGGAGGACTAGAATCTAGGTCTCCCTGCACCCAGTCCAGCACCTACAACTTCCACCCTGATGTGGCGCTTGGGCTAAGGAGGAGAAACTGGCCCAAAGTCCCCCAAGGAGCTTCTGTGGCTGGCAAGGACTTAAAAGTCTGGCTAGGTGGCTCAGTGGCTTAGACGCTGAGCTTGCCGATCAGAAAGGTCAGCAGGTCAGCGGTTCGAATCCCTAGTATAGGTCTCCTGCGTGAGCAGGGGGTTGGTCTAGATGACCTCCAAGGTCCCAACTCTGTGACTGTTATAAAAGACAGGTAGTTTTTGACTTGCAACCATTTGCGTATCAATCATTCAACGCTACAACAGCGCTGAAAAGAAGTGACTTAACGATTGGTCTTCACACTTCAAATTTGTAGTGTTCGTCGCAGTCATGTGATCGAAATTCAGGCGCTTGGCAGCTGCCCTATATTTACGACAGTTGCAGTCTCCCGGGGTCATGTGATCTTCTTTTGCGGCCTTCTGCCAAGCGAAATCAATGGAGAAATCAGTTTCACTTAACCACTGTGCCTTGGTGGCGCAGTGGTTAGAATGCAGTATTGCAAGACTAATTCTGCTGGCTGCCGGCTGCCGACAGTTCGATTCTGACCAGCTCAAGGTTGACCTGATCTTCCATCCTTCTAAGGTCGGTAAAATAAGAATAGGCTGACTCTATAAACCGCTTAGAGAGGGCTGTACAGCACTATGAAGCAATATTCCCATCATTTACACGATTGCGTTAAAATTCTTCATACACAACCATTAAATCCTGCACATTGATAACCGATCAGGCGGGAAGGCTGTCAACACATAATAGCATCAAAATTATTTTGCCTTCTTGTGGTGTTTTTCATCTACATGCTAGCATACAGGTAGTCCTCGATTTACGACTGCAATTGAGACCAGAACTTCCATCGGTAAGCAAGGTAGTTGTTAAGTGAATTGTGCCCGGTTTTTATGAACTTTTTTTCCTCATGGTTGTTAAAGCAAATCTTCCGGTTGTTAAGTGAATTTGGTTTTCCCCATTGACTTTGCTTGATGGGAGTGGGTGGTGAGGGACGCTAATGGGGATCACCTGACCTGCAATCCATTGTAAATGCAGATCGATTGCCAAATGCCTTGATTTTGATCATGTGACCGGGACGATGCATCAACAGTTGTAAGTTTGAGGACTGGTCATTAGTCACTTTTTGAGGTATAAACGGGTGGGATTCAGCCGGTTTGGAACTGGATGTTAATTGTAATCTGATTCGGCGAACCGGTTGTTGCAAGGACTGGCTGATCCCGCCCACCCGCCTCACCCCTCCCAGGAGTTTCCACACAGCCCATTTTGCATGCCAGTTAAATGCAGGGCCCAGGCAGAGGCTCTGGGAGGGCGAAAAATGGTCCTATTGGAAGTACCGGAAGTCCAAAAACGGGCCCATTTCTGGCCTCCGAAAGACCTCCGTAGCCCAGGGGAGGCCGTTTTCGCCCTCCCGGAGGCTCGACAAAGCCTCCGGAGTCTGGGGAGGGCAAACGCCCCCCCCCCCATGGTGAAGGAATCTGAGTAGGCCACGCCCACCATGGCCACGCCCACCCAGCAACCGGGCAAAGAACCGGTTGCTAAAATTTTTGAATCCCACCCCTGGGTATAAGACACAGATAAACGGGAAAAGACTGAAAAATGAGTCAGGTTTTCTCCTCAGTGTGCGGGGCTGTGGACAATATTTGGGAGCTAAATCATTTGGGAGCTGGGCAGAGTCTAAACATCACAATCACACAATTTCGGAAACGAGTTCTAACATCCACCGATCAATTCAAAAAGGGAGGATTTAGGAAGGATGCCCGCGTGCATCGGAAGAATTAGGCGTGACCCAGAAAATAACGTTGCCACAGCTGAACAGCCATGTCAGCCACGTCAGGTAATACATTTGCACATTTTCTCATCCAGTATGTTGTGCAAACTCAGCCTCTGGTGAGTTTATGGTTCAGTGCATTCTGCGGATCCAGAAAACAGCATAGTTCAGTAACCAGATTAAGCTTGTGTGAACGCAGCCAACAAGTTTAACCTTTGAAATGCCACGAAACAATGGGATGTTCCCTAAATCTGCAACCGCCACGGGAAACCAAGGGCACAGTTGTCTGCCAAGGATGCAATCTAGCATTTCTTTCCAAAATGTGTTGCTTCGTCCCAGCAAGAATCAATAGAGGGCTAGATCAAAAAGAATTAGAAGGAATAATAGTTTTCCCCCACTCCTTTGCTTCTTGCTTCTAAATACTTTCTTTCCCTCAATTTAATAAACGGGAAGACCTTTGATAAATAAATAAATAAATAAATAAATAAATAAATAAATAAATA
>WNWU01000001.1:92889390-92899724 GCA_012654045.1 Ptyas mucosa
GATAGATAGATAGATAGATAGATAGATAGATAGATAGATAGATAGATGATAGATAGATAGATAGATAGGAGAGAAAGACAGAGACAAAGACATGATAGATAGATGATAGAGAGAGAGAGAGATAGGAGAAAGATAGAGATAGATAGACAGACTGAAAGACATGATAGATAGATGATAGATAGATAGATATGAAGAAGGCAAACAAGCCAGAAATAGCTATCTTAGTCTCCCTTAAATCTTAAAACAGACAGCAAAATGCTGCTTTGATGTCTGATAAAGCCAAAAAATCTAGTGAATAAGATTTCACTGAACAATGGTTGTATAAAGATCTTGATTTACGTAGGAAAAACCTGGATGAAACAAAAATACACAAAGACCTACGAAAAGCAAATAAAATAAAATAATACACACACACACACACACAGAAAGAAAGACATGATAGATAGATAGATAGATAGATAGATAGATAGATAGATAGATAGATAGAGTGATAGAGTGATAGAGTGATAGAGTGATAGAGTGATAGATAGGAGAGAAAGAGAGAGACAAAGACATGATAGATACATGAGAGAGAGAGAGAGCAGAAAGATAGAGATAGATAGATAGACAGACAGAAAGACATGATAGATAGATAGATGATAGATAAATAGATACAGTAGATAGATAGATAGATAGATAGATAGATAGATAGAGTGATAGATAGATAGAGTGATAGAGTGATAGAGTGATAGAGTGGTTCAATAGAGGTGGGGCTGTCTGTGACCCAGGCCTTGTCTTGGCGGCCACCCCAATGATAAACTGGCCTCTTTTGCTAACTGGAGCTTCAGAAAGCAGCCGTTATTCCTCATTAGCATACATTTCAGCCGGTCTGTAATTAGAACAAGGGGCGAGAAGAGGCGGGGGAAGGGGAGGGAAAGACCCCTGGCAGCCCCACTGTCACCAGGATGAATAACCCCCTTCCCAGGCACGAAAACGCACCAACCCCATAATTCCTTCTCCCATAGGACAGAAGAACAGAGACCCTGGTGCAAGGCAAAAAGCTTGCTGGAAAATCTTCAGCAGCTCCCATATTAGAGGCTAGTGAGATCCAAAGGCATTAATTAGGAACGTTGATTAATTAGGGACATTGAAGGAGCCTTCCTTCCTTCCTTCTCTCCCTCTTCCTTCCTTCCTTCCTGCCTACCTACCTTCCTCTTTCTTTCTTTCTTTCTTTCTTTCTTTCTTTCTTTCTTTCTTTCCTTTCTTTCTTTCTTCCTTCCTTCCTTCCTTCCTTTTCTCCCTCTTTCTGTCTTTCTTCCTTCTCTTCCTTCCTTCCTTTTCTCCCTCTTTCTGTCTTTCTTCCTTCTCTCCCTCTTCCTTCTTTCCTTTTCTCCTATTTCTTCCTTCCTTTCTTTTCCTCTCTCTCTCTCCCTCTCTCTTTCTCTCCCTCTCCTCTCTGTTTATTTGTTAAACAAATCCTGCCTGGGGATGGGGGAGGAATCACAGCATAGCTTCCCTCCAAGGGCTCCCAAAGGCCTTTATTTATATAAGTAGTCCTTGACTTACGACCATAACCAAAACCCCCATTGCTAAGCAAGACACAGGCCAGTTGCCAAGCATCTCTGAACATCGATCCCCAGACCGTACAACTGCACCAGTTGTAAGTGTGAAAGACAGCTGTACGTCACTTTTTCCAGTGCTGTTGTCACTCTGAATGGTCACTAAGTGAATGGTTGTAAGTGCGAGGACTGCCTGTATCCTGCTTTTAATTCAGCGGCTTGTGATGGCATGCAGGTAAATCTGGGCAATGATGTGATCAACCTTATTTTATGACCTTTTTTGGCAGCAGTCAATAAGCAACAGAGCCACTGTAAAATGAAAGCCATGGCCATTAAACAAACTCAGCCTTCACTGTGGCGCAGCAACATCAGTGGTGGGTTTCTCCCGGTTTGGCCTGGTTCGGCCGAGCCGGTAGCAGTGACGATATGACGTCACCGAACCGGTTCTGTTTGTTTGGGAGCTGGGCTCTCCCGCCCCTCCCCCGCATTATTCTTACCTTTTATTTGGCTCCGCCCCCAATCTATTCCCTGCCTCCCAAGTCCCAGCTGATTGGCTAGAAGGAAAAAACCTGTTTAAACTGTTGCTGCGGGGCTTCAAAGGGTCACCCTACAGCTGATCAGTGTTAAAAGGCAGTGAGGTGGTAGACCAGGACGCTCCAAAAACAAATGAGTAGACTGCAAGCAGTTAAAAGCCTGGTAGACCAGTACCTCTGCTAAATCCTAAAGAATTGTCACATGACCATCAAACCACGCCCACAAAATAAGCCACGCCCACAGAACCAGTAGTAAAAAAATTTAGAGCCCACCCCTGAGCAACATCCAGTTTTCAGCAAAATCATTGTAAAATGTGGTCAAGTGAGTGCAGGATCCTTCAAACAGCCGTAAATGTGTTGGCCTGTGTTGCTGAACACCCGAAAGCTTTTTCTCAACTTACAACCACATTTGAGCCCAAAATTTCTGTTGCTGTGCGAGACATTTGCCCCATTTTACGACCTTTTCTGCCACAGTTAAGTGAATCACTGGAGTTGTTAAGCTAGTTACACAGTTGTTAAATGAATCTGGCTTGCCTGTTGACTTCGTTTCTCAGAAGGTCGCAAAAGGGGAACATGTGCCCCCGGGACATTAAAACCGTCATAAATGCGAGGCAGTTGCCAAGTCTCTGAATTTGGATCACGTGACCATGGAGATGCTGCAATGGTCATAAGTGTGAAAAACAGTCTTACATCACTTTCCTTGGTGACACTGTAACTTTGAATGGTCATTAAATGAACTGTTGTAAGCTGAGGACTACCTGTACAATTACAACCACAGCGCTCTTCTCCCTGACTGCCCCTCAAGTACTGAAAGACAGCTGTCATTCAACCCTAACACTGAATTAACCAGTTCAGGAAACTTTAATTATGGTAGTGGCCAAAATTGCGGAAACCTTTTGGGAAAAGTGTATTTTCTAAAACTAGCTAATACACCACTTTTTTTTGGAGTAGTACCATAAAATTATATATCCATGGAAAGATAATTTAAACCAAGAATGCAATGCAATAACTTTTATGACGGATTTGCTATTAGAATAGCAGTTACAGTATAAAGAAGAAAAGTGAAACACATAGAAAAAACGAGATATACAAAAATTATTACCATAGAAAATATACAAAAATGATCACCATGTCGATTAATCCTTAGTTGGGTAACCTTTAGCATGAATTACGGCCTTACAACGTTTTCCCATGGAGCGAACTAATTCTTTTAGTTCTGCAGCTGTTATAATGTGAAACCAAGATTGAATGATGGCTTCTATTAACTGGGTTTTATTGCTGGGTTGCTTCTGACTAACAAGTTTCTTTAGTCGGCTCCATAGATTTTCAGTTGGGTTAAGGACTGGGCTATTCCCAAGCAATTCCAGCAGTGGAATAGGATTATCTTGAAACTCCCCCCAAAAGTGGTGTTATTAGCCATCAAATCTCAAAAATACAGTTTTTCCAAAAGGTTTCCACAATTTTGGCCTCTACTGTAGTCAAGAACCCTAATTAAAATCCTCTGTCAGCACTATTATTAGGATTTTTCATCCCCAGGAAGCGTCCAAGTCATTTCATATGGAAAAATCATCTATGAGAAACCACAGAATCAGAGGGAGTTCCTTTCCAGTTGATATGACCACGCCTGTCACAAACTAAAATAAGAATACAGAGTATTGAGTATCACTTCAAGGTTCATCCTTCCTCTGGGTTTAATCTTCCTATCCCCAAAGTGCATTCAAGAAACTTTATTTTGCAAATTTGACTAAATTCCATGTGACCTAAAGGCCATTGATAGATTTCTTTCAGGATAAAAAGCAGAATCAATCTTTGACTTTGGGTTCTGAAGGTTAGATTGGATCTGATTAGAGAAATATTGTAGCTCTTTAAATATAATATATTTAAATATTTAAATATAAGGGCATTTGCACTTGGTAACTTACTGTCCTTTGTCAGGTTTCGGCGTAATCTCAAATAAATTTCATTCTCAAACACAAAGTCTTTGATGAATCTCTCATTTATTAAAGAATTTACGATCCGACCTAAACTCATATGCAGCCAAAACTGATTTTCTGAAACCAAACCCCTTCCCTTCTGCCTCACAATATCTCAATGCCCATTGGCCATCTTCCAAGTCAGTCTCTTCTGCCAACTACTTCAGATTACAGGAATGTCCCCCTCCCTTCATCACCTGGGTAACCCTATCTATTAAGGGGGAGAAGAACACTAGATCAAATGCCAAGCACTAAATTTCAAACGTTTACTGCTAGCTCCAGTTTTTTTTCCTTTTCTCTTTGATTTATGGCAGCGATGAAAATAGTGCAGCTTAAATCGCTGATATCCTTAGATGAAATTAAGACAAGATTTTATGAATAATGGTTTTTAGTATGATGACTATTAGTATTTTAAGGTGTTTTATAAATTGGTGTTATTTCTTTAAACTTAAAGAGAAGTGGCTGTCTTGTTAATATTTTTGTACTAAACGATACTCAGAGGTCACTTTTGCTATGTTTGTTTGATGTATGTTTTTGTCACTTTTAATTAGTCTTGTCATTCCTTTTCCCTTTTATGTGAGTTTGCATTTTTAATGTATGATGTATACACTTAATAAAGATATTATTATAAACAATCTTTATTTTGTAGTCACTTTCACTCAACCACCCCCTTTTAAAAACCTAGACAGACATTTGCCACCTAATTTTTTTAAATCACTCAGTAATCTCTACCATCATTGCATAAATCCCAAAAACAGCAATCAGGACCTTGGAAAGCTCCCATTTGCTGGATTAGCAGGACCTCAGATGGGAAGTAGCTTCAACTTTGGGCCAATCATTAGGAGACCTTGAGTTCTAGTCCCACCTTAGGCCCAAAGTCACCAGGACAGCTTTCATGCCTAAGGCAGGGTTAGAACTCACAGTCTCCTGGTTTCTAGCCTGGTGCCTTAACCACTAGAGTCGACCAAACTGGCTCTGTCTGAAATATCTTGGGGATCAAACACCTAGATCCAATTTGAGGCGGAGAGTTGTCTATGCCACAAGACATGTGTTAGCTTTGACTGTTGCCCAACCCAACTTGTGTAGTTCACTGATGAGGCTGTGTGTCCTCAACACAAAGAAAAGGGGGTTAATTTAAGAAACTATGGTCCAGATAATTGTGAGTACTGAAATTCAGTTTGATGTAGAGGTTAAGGCATTGGGTAGAAGCCAGGAAATGGTGAGTTCTAGTCTCGAGTGCCAAAGAATTGAGGCCTTTGAACTCTGGTGCTGGAGAAGACTCCTGCGAGTCCCTTGGACTGCAAGGCAATCGAACTGGTCAGTCTTAGAGGAGATCAACCCTGACTGCTCTTTAGAAGGCCAGATCCTGAAGATGAAACTCAATTACTTTGGCCACCTAATGAGAAGGAAGGACTCCCTGGAGAAGAGCCTAATGCTGGGAAAGATGGAGGGCAAAAGAAGAAGGGGACGACAGAGAACGAGGTGGCTGGATGGAGTCACTGAAGCAGTAGGCGTGAGCTTAAATGGACTCCAGAGGATGGTAGAGGACAGGAAGGCCTGGAGGAATGTTGTCCATGGGGTCATGATGGGTCAGACACGACTTTGCAACTAACAACAACAAGAGAATATATCTAGTTTATGATTGGCCTATGGGTTGACTTGGTCATTTTCTTGCAGATGTTTCTTTACATGCCTAAAATACTGATTTCTCAATCTTGACAGCCTTAAGATGTGTGAACTCCAATTCCCAGAATTCTGCAGTGAACAAGCTGGTTGGGAAATTCTGGGAATTGAAGTCCATGCATCTTAAAATGGCTGAATTTGAGAAACACCACTATAGGGAATCGATCCAAAGGTGAACCAAATTAAGCAGGTATCTTATTCTATTGCCTTTTGGGTTATACATAAGTCTTCCTTTCGGCTTGAAGTCAGACACAACTTCACAACTAACAACAACAACAACAACAAAACAACAAAAACTTACTCACAAAGCACTGGTGGATTCAAATTTTTTTACTACCGGTTCTGTGGGTGTAGCTTGGTGGGCGTGGCTTGGTGGGCATGGCAGGGGAAGGATACTATAAAATCTCCATTCCCACCCCACTCCAGGGGAAGGTTACTGCAAAATCTCCATTTCCTCCCACTCAGCTGGGACTCGGGAGGCAAAGAATAGATGGGGGCAGGGGCAGTCAGAGGTGGTATTTACTGGTTTTCCAAATTACTGAAAATTTCTGCTACCGGTTCTCCAGAACCTGTCAGAACCTGCTGAAACCAATGTCTATCACAAAGTCAGGGGGGTAACTTTAGACTAGTCCCCCCCTCTCAATCCTAGAAAGTGGGCAATGGCAAACCAGTTCTGAAAAAGTTTCCCAAAAAACTGAAGGATTTGTCCAAGCAGCTAGGAGTCAACACTGACTCAAAGCCTCCACACCATCACTAAATTGTGAGTACTGGTGTTATGGAAATATAAGATAGAAATCTGTTTGTCTTAGGCATTATTTATCTTTGGTGAAGTTTCTCTCTTCCTCCCTTTCTTCCGAATGTAGGTTTAATATTTCCAGGTATGGGTTGTTGTTTTTCCTGGAAACCATTATCTTCCTCTTTCTGTCAATCCACAGGCAGGAGTTGGGCTCATGCAACTCACAAGGCTTTCTTTCATCAGGCACAAATCTGCAAATGGTTGAGTGAAAACAATACAGTGAGTAGGCCATGAATCATGGTTCTCAAACCATAATGGCCCTGTTCCCACAAGCAGGTCTTCAGAACTCAACTCTTGGGTGTCGGGAGCAAAAGAGAAGGGCGGAGAGACAAGGGTAATGGTTCCTTGTCTGCCAGACAAATCTAACTAAGTCAGGGCTTGCTGAAGAAATCGAAGATTACACAAACCACAGTTCAATATGCTGTGTAAGCATATCTAATGTGAAGAAGACCAGATCATACTGGGCATGGCTAGTCTAGTGAAGAGAAGGACCAGGGGAGACATGATAGCAGTCTTCCAATATTGGAGTGGCTGCCACAGAGAGGAAGGAGTCAAGCTATCTTTCCATCCACCTGAAGGTCAGACAAGGAATAATGGATGGAAACTGACCAAGGAGAGATTCAGCCTGGAAATATGGAGACATTTTCTGACAGTGAGAACAACCAATGGAACAGAAGTTGCCTTCGGAGGTTGTGGGAGCCTCGTCACTGAAGGCTTTCAAGAAGAGACTGGACTGCCACTTGTCTGAAATGATATATGTATGTATGTATGTATGTATGAATGTATGTATGTATGTATGTATTTATTTATTTATTGGTTCGATTTATATGCCGCCCTTCTCCGGAGACTCAGGGCAGCTTACAATGCGTTAAGCAATCGCCTTCATACTTTTGTATATACCTCCTTAGTAGGGCTTTCGCCCCCCCCCCAAGCGGTGTTCTTTTTTATACAAAGTCAGCTTATTGCCCCCGCAATCCGGGTCCTCATTTTACCTACCTCGAAAGGATGGAAGGCTGAGTCAACCTTGAGCCTGCTGAGATTCGAACTCGCAGTAATTGCAGGCAGCTGGTGCTACTTAACAGTGCTTTAGTCTGCTGTGCCACCAAGGCTCTCCTGCTTGTGGGGGTGGGGTGGGGTTGGACTGGATGACCCACAAGGTCCCTTCCGAGTCTATTAATCTGTTAATACTGTGAGACTGAAATCATAGGTACACGCTTGCCAGGTTGACACCACATGTTAAACTGCATACCCTACTTTTGAAATCTCACCAGCATTAAATAAGTGATATTAATCGCATCGTGTCAGGGGGAAAAAAAAGATTTATGGAATTGGGAGTTATTGCAAACACTGTCGTTGCAGCTTATTACTTACGGTTTAGCATGTTGGGTCACCAAGCCATACGTGAGGGGAACTTGCATTGAACGCAGTGTTCCTTACTTCATGCCCAAGGGTATGGGATTTCCTGCTTGAGCAGGGGGTTGGACTAGAAGACCTCCAAGGTCCCTTCCATTTTAATTCTGTCCTCCTGTCATTTTATTCTGTTTGGTCTCTCTTGGTTCTGAATCACGGGGCTGGATCAGATCGCATCTCCGCAAACTTCCTGGGGTTTCCAGCTTCTACAAGCCCCTGAGATCAGTTGGGGCATACTCTAAAATTAGAATCCGCCGCCTCCTTGGTTTAAAATTGCAACTGGAAAATTTCTCAGCAAGACTCTTTCGCTGGGAAGAACTCACCTTTGGCCAAACCTGCCTGGCAGCGCTAAATTAAAAAAAAAAGAAGAAAGAAAATAATTTGGAGAAGCAGAAATTTTATTTAATTAAATTATTGTGCCCGGCCCCTCGGCCCCCATCTCAGGGATACAGGGACCCTGTATTTGCCGTGGGGGGGGGGGAATCTCAAAATACATGATTGACGCATCGATTAGGTGCAAACATGGATCAAGATGCCCTATGAACAGTTACTCATGCGCTAGTCACCTCCCGTATTGACTACTGTAACGCTCTCTACATGGGGCTGCCCTTGAGGATCACTCGGAGGCTTCAGCTGGTGCAAAATACGGCCGCGCGGGTAGTGATGGGAGAATCCCGATACTCCCATGTAACACCCCTCCTGCGCGACCTGCATTGGTTACCGGTTGCCCTCCGGGTGAGATTCAAGGTGCTGGTGATGACCTGTAAAGCCCTACATGGCTTAGGACCAGGATATTTGGCGGACCACCTGCAGCCAGCAACAACTTCCCATCGCCCGGTTCGCGCCCATAGGGAGGGCCTGCTCAGGGTGTCGTTGGCGAGACAATGTCGGCTGGCGGCCCCCAGGGGTAGAGCCTTCTCTGTGGGCACACCCACCCTCTGGAATCAACTTCCCTTGGAGCTCCGGTTGGCCCCTGACCTTCGCACTTTTCACCACGAATTAAAAACCTGGTTATTTGAGTCCCCCAGCCTGGACTGATGAGGTTTTATACGGGATTTTAACTGTATCTGATTTAATTAGGCATTTTAATTTTGTATAATGGATTATTGTGGTTTTTTATTGTAGTGAGCCTCCCTGAGTCCATTGGAGATAGGGCGGTATATAAGCCTAATAAAATAAAATAAATAAATAAATAAATAAACAAGGCTTCGCCTTGAACGAACTTACTTTCGTAACCAAACGGATTTAAATCTTCTCCCAAATTTCTCGGGTCGAAGGAGGAAGAGCCCTGTTTCTTTAAATCAGGTAGGCAGGCTGGTGTCTGGGAAGGAAATTAACTGGGGGGTGGGGAGAGGAGGGAGGGATGTCTGTCGGTGTTCTTACACACACACACACACACACACACACACACACACACACACACACACGCTTATTCATAGTTAACTCAACCCTGGCTGGCTCGGTCATTAACTCAATTTTCTGGATTGGCAGGACACACGTTCAACCACAGGGACAACGGTGGAGCCTGAGCTGGCTGGCAGGGCAGCTGGCCACGTTCTCGCCACACTTTAGCCCAGTAGAGAAATCCAGATTTTTTTACTACCGGTTCTGTGGGTGTGGCTTGGTGGGCATGGCAGGGGAAGGATATTGCAAAATCTTCATTCTCTCCCCACTCCTGAGGGAAGGAAATTGCAAAATCTCCATTCCCTCCCCACTCCTGGGAGAAGGATGCTGCAAAATCTTCGTTCCCTCCCCACCAAATTGTATAAGCTAAAAGTCTGTAAAGATTCTCAAGCCATTCAGGTCATGGTTGTCCCAAAGGTGCTTTTTCAGGAGGCAACTGGACTTTCTTGGTTTGTTTTTTTTCTTTTTTCCTTTTGAAGACGTTTGGCTTCTCATAAGCTCTGTTGTTTGCATACACACAAACAACAAAGTGATAAGTCATAGATCATAAGATATAATCATAAATCATAAGCGTCATACTACACCAATAGGAGAAGGTAGTAGGAAAAACGGGAAGATGACAAGGATAATAGCAATACAGCTATTACACTACATGGAAAAATATCTTCCTAATATCTATCTCTTCCCACTTACTATTAATCTTCTCATCTTCTCATCGTTCCCATCACCCATCTCCCCCCCACTTATGACTGTATGACTGTTACCTTGTTGCTGGTATCCTTAAGATTTATATTGATATTGTTTCCTGATTGCTTCTTTGTAACCTATGACTATCATTAAGTGTTGTACCTTATGATTCTTGATGAACCTATCTGTTATTTTATGTACAGTGAGAGCGTATGCACCAAGACAAATTCCTTGTGTGTCCAATCACACTTGGCCAATAAAGAATTCTATTCTATTCTATTCTATTCTATTCTATTCTATTCTATTCTAT
>WNWU01000001.1:92918672-92932137 GCA_012654045.1 Ptyas mucosa
TTCCTTCCTTCCTTCCTTCCTTCCTTCCTTCCTTCCTTCCTTCCTTCCTTCCTTCCTTCCTTGATTTTTCTTCTCTATATCAGTAGCTTAGGGTTGTGGAGTTATGGTGCCTCGGAGCTTGGATGTTTGCTTGTGAAAGTTTCATTACCTGTTTAGATAACATCAGTGTGAAGGATTGTGGGGGGGTTGCTAGCTGTTTATACAGGTAGTCCTCGACTTATGGCCGCAATTGAGCCCAACATTTATGTTGTTCAGTGAAACATTTGTTTCACCCAAGTGAGTTTTGTCCCATTTTATTCCCTTTTTTTGCCACAGTTGTTAAGTGAATCACTGAAGTTGTTAAGTAAGTAACATGGTTGTTAAGTGAATGTGACTCCCCCATTGAGTTTGCTTGTCAGAAGGTCGCAAAAGGGGATCATGTGACCCCAGGACACTAAAACGGTCATCAATAGGAGTCAGTTCTCAAGCATTTGAATTTTGATCACATGACCATGGGGATGCTGCAATGGTCATAAGTGTGAAAAACGGTCATAAGTCACTTTTTTCAATCCTGTTGTAACTTTGGACGGTCATTAAATGAACTGTTGTAAGTCAAGGACTACCTGTACACAACGGCCTGCCTTGCCGGTTTGGTGGAGGTGTGGTTTCCTTCTTGGTAGTTCCTTGATTAGAATACTGTTTTCACCTGGTTGTTTGTCCTGTATTAATCCCTGCTTATCTGAATATTGGCTGCTGGAAGGGGTGTGTTCTAGTATTTTTGTTCCCTTCCTAGGTTTTTAATTGTCTCCTTCCAGCCACTGTATATAAACAGCCAGCAAACCTCACACTCCTTCACACTAATGATGTTACCTAGTTATATTACCTTGGTTATTAAGATGTTTAGACGAATGTGTAGACTGGATTTCCCAGATGTTTAGACTGGATTTGCCATTTCTGTCCACCTATTGAGCCCTTCCGAAGAACCTGGGACAGGTAAGAGAGGATATTTGATGGTGTTAGAGGCATCGTCGCAGGATGTAAGCTGTACTGAATGTAGCTGCCTTTTGCAATTGACTGATAGTGTTTCTGTCAATGCTGACGGTGATCTACCATATTTTTCGGAGTATAAGATGCACCTTTTTCCCCCCTAAAAGAGGGTGAAAATTTGGGTGCGTCTTATACACCGAATGTAGCCCTGCCAACCCACTAGCCCCCACTCTTTGGCCTCTGCTTCCCAGCAATTTACCTCCTTGCAGCAAGCAGCAAGAAGAAACAGTCTATTTCAGCTTCAGCACAGCCTAATTAGCACAAGTTGATTGTCCGTTGGATCGGCCTCCGGACTCTCAGCTGTTTCTGGTTGCAGGGATTAGCATTGCCTATTGCTGCGCAGGCCTCTGCTGCTTGCTGCAAGGAGGTAAATTGCTGGGAGCAGATTTTTTTTTTCTTGTGCTAATCAAGCTATGTTGATAGCAAAAATGAAAGTAAAGCAGGCTGTTTACTGTTTGTTGCAAGGAGGCAAAATTGCTGGGAGGCAGAGGCAGATTTCTTTTTCTTGTTTTCCTCACCAAAAAAGGTAGGTGCGTCTTATAGTCTGGAGTGTCTTATACTCCAAAAAATACAGTAGTTGTTTTGGGTATTTTTAATTACTTAGGGTAAAGAAGCAGCTATAAGCAAACAACCAAGCTTAGAGAGCACCAAAAACTTCACAGGAAGTTACTTTTTAAAATACATCTCATTCTTTTTGTTCCAGTTTCCAAGGTCCTCAGAGGCCTTTTTTTTTTCTAAATCAGGTGCTTTACCCCTTTCCTCACCTTCACTTTTTGGAAATTGAGAAGGTTTTTTTTTTTTTGTAATGAAATCGGTAGATTAGGTGAAGCAGAAGCTTAACACATTTTTTTTCCTTCTTACCTTTTTTTCTTGCTTTAAAAAAAAAAAGGAAAATGGCACTGTGCCAAACCCTCACTTGCAAATTAGTGACACGTTTTGCAATGTGCAATTTGTCCCAGGAATTTTGAGCTGGCCTCTTCGGTAGTCGTAGAACGGAGAGCTGCATCTCCACTAAATGTCTACCCGCCAGGAAAAACAGATGGAAAACCAGATTAAAAGGACCTTCGTTTGTTCATTGGCAGATTTATATCACGTAATGCTCCAGATAGGTTCTCTTTCAGTTCTTTCCATGTAACAACCTTCTTGGATAAGCGGAGCTGAAAGAAAGAAAAAAAAACCATCGGTCCAAAATAACTCAGTGAATTTCCATGTCTTCGGCTCTCAAAATCAGTGAGTTTAAATGAACGATTTAACACTCCCAAAACTTTTCTTGGTGACGTGAAAACCTCATTCTGCTTAGGGCAGTGGGTTTACTTTAGAGCAAGGCTGTCAAACTCAAGGCCTGGGGGCTGGATCAGGCCCACAGGATGCTTAGATCTGGCCCACAGGGCTGCCCTGGAAACACCAAAGGACTGGGCTGCGGTGCCTTTGCCAGTGAAAACAGAGCTCAGGAGAGCCGTGCGCAGCCATCCCAGGCTCCGGTTTTTGGCTGTGATTTATTTATTTATTTATTATTCGTATTTCTATGCTGCCCAACTCTCCGAGGACTCTGGGTGGCTTACAACAAAGACAGTATAAACAATATACAATAAGAGACGTTAAAAACCCATACACACCGCTCATGGCCGGATCTCGCAAGATCGCAGTGGTGAGATCAACGGCCCCAAGCCTGCCGGAAAAGCCAGGTTTTCACCATTTTCTGGAAGGCCAGTAGGGTGGGAGCGGTCCTGGCCTCAGGAGGTAGCTGATTCCAGAGAGCCGGGGCAGCCACAGAGAAGGCTGTCCCCTGCGGACCCGCCAACGTCCGTGATGGCCTCCTGCAGCCCTCTGCCAATGAAAATGGAGCTTGCCTCGCTCCTGAGCTCCATTTTCGCTGGCAGAGGGCTGCAGGAGGCCGTCACGGGGCCCAGGAGCCCATTTTCGTGGCACAGCACCCCCAATGAGTGATGTGCTGGCCATGCCCCCTGGCCACGCCTTTCCCCCCCAGGTCAAACACAACCTCGATGTGGCCCTCAATGAAATCGAGTTTGACACCCCTGCTTTAGTGTAAGGTTCTGTTATTTCCCCCAGGGACACTTTTGAGTTGTGAAATAAATTGCCTTTAAACAGGGTGAGTGAAAATCTTTATCTAAGTTAAATAAAATCCTTTATAAAAGGGGGTGGGGATATTCTTTTTCTAAAGAGTCAGAAACCTGGGAATTTACTTGGAAAGGTTCCTTAAATTTTCTGAATCCACAAACCATGTTATTAGCAAAATGTGCAAGGTGTGCGCTGAATTAAAAAACTGGGAAAAAAATTAATCATGAGACTGACTTCTATCTATTGTAGGCAAAAGACATAAAATCCAAAGGAAGTATAGGTAGTCCTTGACTTATAACAGTTTATTTAGTGACAAGTTACAATGGCACTGAAAAAGGTGACTTATGACCATTTTTCACACTTATGACCGTTGCAGCATCCCGGTGGTCATGTGATCAAAATTCAGATGCTTGGCAACTGGCTCCTATTTATGACGGTTGCAGCGTCATAAGTGCACCTTTTGCAGCCTTCTGACGAGCAAAGTCAAGGGGAAAACTAAATTCACTTAACAATTGCTTAGCATGTGCAGTGATTCACTTAACAACACTGGCAAGTAAGGTCATAAAATGGGGCAAAACTCACTTAACCATGTCCCACTTAGCAACATAAATGTTGGGCTCAATAGTGGTTGTAAGTCGAGGACTACCTGTAATGTACAAATGAGTAAAATTTTATACACCAGGGGTGTCAAACTGGCGGCCACAGGCCGGTTGCGTCACATGCAGGCCACGCCCAACCCAGCTCTGCGAATGAGGAAAAACATCACGAAACATCATGTGATGGCAATGTGACGCCCTGAGTTTGACACCTGTGTTATACACACATTCAGACCAGGGGCGAAATGCTCCCAGTTTGGACCGGATCGCCCGATCCGGTAGTGATGGCGGCGGGTGGTTCGGAGAACCGGTAGCAAAAATCCCTGCACCCCCTCACCATGTTCAGCTGTGTCGCATGATCATAAGAGGCTTTTTTTTTTTACTTTTAAAAGCATTTTTTCTACAAACTCTTCTGATGAAAAAATGCTTTTAAAAGTTAAAAAAAAAAGCCTCTGATGATCGTGCGGCTCAGCTGGGATCCTCAGAAGCTTTTCAAAGCATTTTTTTCTGCAATCTCTTGGCCGAAGAAGTGGTAAAAAAAATGCTTTGAAAAGTCTCTGACGATCCCAGCTAAGTTGCCTGATTGTCAGACAGGCTTTTCAAAGCATTTTTTAAAAAGCCTCTCTGACGATCCCAGCTGAGTTGTCTGATCGCCAGAGGCTTTTCAAAGCATTAGAAAAAATGCTTTGAAAAGTTAAAAAAAAAAAAGTTGGCCACGCCCACCCAGTCACATTACCCCCACCACCAAGCCACGCTCACAGAACCAGTAGTAACACATTTTACATTTCATCCCTGATTCAGACTATACACTGAAGACGGATAGCATAAATGTACCGCTTTTGGGGTCGAAGAGTAATACACCACTCTTGCAAAAAGTGTCAAGAGTACTATCGAATCACAATTCCGTTTTTTCCTGAACTGATTTTTCCATCAACACAGTCTATAATCCCTGCCACATTTTAAAATCATGTATTAATTTTATCATGCCGATTAAAAACTAAGCAGCAGGCGGGGAAGCTATCAAAAATCGGGAGCTTCTGCAAGGGAATTTTTTTTTTTAAAGTCAAAATGGTAGCTGCAAAATCCTGCTTCTTTAAAAAAAATTAAGTGGGGCTTTGATTGTGGCCGAGGTGGCACAGTGGTTAGAGAGCAGCACTGCAGGCTACTTCAGCTGACGGCTAGCTGCAGTTCGGCAGTTCAAATCTCACCGGCTCAAGGATGACTCAGTCTTTCCACCCTTCTGAGGTGGATAAAATGAGGACCCAGATTGTTGGGGGCAAGAGGCTGATTCTGTAAAGCGCTTAGAGAGGGCTGTAAAGCACTGGGAAGCGGTATATAAGTCTAAGTGCTATTGCTATTGTGCACTTGTGGCCACTATCTTAATACCTGTGAGGATGCCCCTGCCTCATGCAAACTCCCCCTCCCTTTGCACTCACAGTGACAATCCTGAATTATTTTTTTTCTTTTGCTCTTTTTAAAAATAATTGCATTAAGTTTAGCGAGATATAAAATACAAAAAGAAAATGAAGATAGTGGGAAAACCAGGGAGAAAAAAGAGTAGAGAAAATATAAGGAGTTCTTAATTTACAATCATTCATTTAGTGACCATTCAAAGTTACAACAGCACTGAAAAAAGTGACTTGTTGCAGTGGTGGGTTCCTCCCGGTTCGGCCCGGTTCTCCCGAGCCGGTAGCAGTGACGATATGACATCACCGAACCAGTTCTGCCCCCCCGCCCCCTGCCCCCACCCCCCGCATTATTCTTATCTTTTATTTAGCCCCACCCCCAATCTATTGCTGCCTCCTGAGTCCCAGCTGATGGTTAGAGGGGAAAAAAATGTTTAAACTCTTGCCGTGCGGCTTCAAAGGGCCGCCCTACAGCTGATCAGTGTTAAAAGAAAACAAATGAGTAGACCAGTGCCTGCAAAATATAAATGGGTAGATCGGTACAGCTCTGCAAGCAGTTAAAAGCCTGGTAGACCCCTGACTTGTTGTGACTGTTTTTCACATATACAACCGTTGCTGAGCATCCTCTTAGTCGCTTGATCAAATGCTTGGCAACTGGCAGGGAATTAGGACAGTTGCAGTGTCCTGCGGTTATGGGATCACCTTTTGCAACCTTCCGACAAGAGAAACCAATGGGGAAGCCAGCTGGCTGGGGAATTCTGGGAATTGAAGCCCACACTTTTTAAAGTTCCCAAGTTTGGGAAACACCGCAATAGAGTGACTAAGCAAAGTAGGTTGTTGCAACACCTTCCCCACCAAAAGAATTTATCAGCCTTCCACTCGACAGGTTTCGCATTTTGGTTGGGTGTCCTGGGTGTATGTGTAAGGATGTGTCTGTTTGTTTGTTTGTTTGTTTGTTTGTTTATTTAGTCAGTCAGTCGGTCAGTCAGTCAGTCATATTTCTATGCCTCCCACTCTCCGAGGACTCTGGGCGGCTTACCCCAAAGACAGTATACTAAATAGCATATTGCCCCCTAATAATCTGGGTCCTCGTTTTACCCACCTGGAAGAATGGAAGGCTGAGTCAACCTTGAGCTGGTGAGATTTGATCCGCTGATCTGTTGAACTAGCAGTCAACTGAAATAGCTGCAGTACTGCACCCTAACCACTGCGCCACCTCGTCTCTACTTTAAAACCCACCTTTGCGTGTATTAAAAAAAAAAATGATTAGCCAAGGTATAATGGTTGGAAGTCACCTTACATACCATGTTTTCCCGAAAATAAGACCCTGTCATATTCTTTTGAACTCCGAAATAAGTGCTTGGCCTTATTTTCGGGGAGGTTTTATTATTTTGGGGCGCATGGAGCAAGACGGGGCTCCTCTTGCCATTTTACCTGATTTCTAGCTCTGTCTCCCTAACCCTAATCAAAAGAAATGGCGAGGACCGGCTGCACAAGCGGTTAAATATTTTCGGGAAGGTCTTATTTTTGGGGAGGGCTTATTTTAACACATACGCTCAAAAGCCCGATTGGGCTTATTAGCAAGGGATGTCTTATTTTCGGGGAAACAGGGTAGCTTGGTTCAAAGACTTTTCAATGAGGCGGTTACAAGGGTGGGAATTTTCTTTGATTGATTGACTACGCATCATCAAGGCTTTTACAACTCGTAACGACTGTCAGAACTGTCACCTCATACCTGCACTCTGTGATCATTTGGCATCAGTCTGCCATGAACTCTAGGGATGGGGGAGGCTGAAGGGGAGAGGGAAGGCTTGGGGGGCAAGTGAAAGTAATGGAAATAAGTGTGCCTCTCAGGGATGCGACTCAAGGTCGATTTCCTGGGAGAAGAATGCAGCCCCAAGACAGTCTACGCCAGTGGTGGGTTTCAAATTTTTTTACTACCGATTCTGTGGGTGTGGTTTGGTGGGAGTGACATGGCTTGGTAGGCGTGGCTTGGTGGGCGTGGCAGGGGAAGGATACTGCAAAATTTCCATTCCCACCCCACTCCAGGGGAAGGATACTGCAAAATCTCCATTCCTACCCCAATCCAGGGAAAGGTTACTGCAAGATCCCCATTTCCTCCCTTATCAGCTGGGACTCGGGAGGCAGAGAATAGATGGGGGCAGGCCCAGTCAGAATTTTTACTACTGGTTCTCCGAACTACTCAAAACTTCCACTACCAGGTCTCCAGAACTGGTCAGAACCTGCTGAAACCCACATCTGGTCTACACTCACAGTGACCATTTCAAAAACATCTTCTTTGAAATTGATTGGATGATGTAGAGACCAGAAATGGGAAGTGCCTGGTAGGGGAAAAGTTAGCCTAGAGATTTGGTGTGCAAACTTCAGTTCTGGCTTTGCTTTATTGTAATCCACTTGATTTTTAGTAAATTATACCTTTCTCAATAAATGGAGTCAAGGATCGTTCGTGCTTAAAAGTACAAGTTGAGGCAGGACTGGCAGTGACCACATAGTTAGATTTTTCTTCTTTCCCAACTAAATGACCCTTATGTCTGATTTCATACTCTGAACTCACCATGTCCGCGGCTGAGATCTTTCAAGGGGTGGTCAGAATTTGGCTAGAATATTGAGAATCCTAGCCATAGATAAATTAACAAGTTGGGAAAACAGTGTTGTTCTGTTTTTGTATTGCTTTGAAGTACATAATTATTATTATGGCTGGTCACACAGTCAGTCAGATGTTTAGACTGGATTTGGCATTTTTATCCACCTATGGAGTCTTTCCCAAGGAGCTGGGATCGGCAGGCAATTGTCTTTTAGTAACATTAAAGGATTTGTCGCAGGATGTAAGCTGTTCAAAGTAAAGCTGCCTTTTGCAATTGACTGATGATTTTGTCAATGCCGGTGATGTTCAAGTGTTTGTTGTTTTATTAGATTTATAGTGGTGGTAAGTGGTGCTCCAGATCTCTTGGGATTGCACTCAAGACGCTTAACACTGTTGGTACTATCTTTGCTTTCTTTTGCCATAGTCATTCTGGCCAAAAAGGTACTTTTTCAAAAGGCAATTTTGGGGGAGGGGGGAGGGGGGGCGTTCCTTGAAAACTTTTCACCTCTCATCCAAGAAACTTCTTCACTTGAACTGAACCAAGAAAGTCCATTTGCCTTTTCAAAAAGCATCTTTGGGACAACCATGACCTGAATGATTGAGACTCTTCATAGACACAGATGTTCAGCGTCTGCAAAATTCTTCATATTTTGTTTCCAGTTCTTTCTCTTCTCTTCTACTGTCTTTAGATGTTGCAATATTCACTATCCATCCAGGCTTTTTTTGTCTTTTGTATAAACAATGGTTAAGTCTGGGATTATTATATCATTTTACACTCTATTTCCCGGCCCTTACCTGAAACATCTTTTACATTCTTATACGAGGCCCGTTTGAGTTTAAATTTTCCATATATTCTGATGGGTCTTCTTTTTTGCCATTTATACAACCAATAAAATCCTGCCCATCCCAATAAAAAAACATGATTTCCTACTTTGCTTTTTAAGCATGTGGAGTTTATAATAGGCCTTCTCAAGCACAGCAAGAAACCAAATCTTATTGAACCATTTTTCAAGTGACAAATTACCCCAATATTTCTATTGGTGGAGAGTGATTGAGTTTGCAAGGAAAAAGCAGGTAAACGATGCCACAATTTTATTTTATTATTATTATTTTTTTGCTTTTTAAGTTTATATTCGTTCCATTCCTTCCATTCCCCACCACAGATAGGGACCGAAGCCAAGAAATTAAAAGACGCTTGCTCCTGGGGAGGAGAGCTGTGGCAAATCTAGACAGCATACTAAAAAGCAGAGACATCACCCTGCCAACAAAAGTGCGTATAGTCAAGGCTATGGTTTTCCCAGTTGCAATGTAGGTATGGCTGTGAAAGTTGGACCATAAGAAAGGCTGAGCACCAAAGAATGGAGGCCTTTGAACTATGGTGCTGGAGAAGACTCCTGTGAGTCCCTTGGACTGCAAGGTGATCAAACCGGTCAGTCCTAGAGGAGATCAACCCTGACTGCTCTTTAGAAGGCCAGATCCTGAAGATGAAACTCAAATACTGTGGCCGCCTAATGAGAAGGAAGGACTCCCTGGAGAAGAGCCTAATGCTGGGAACGATTGAGGGCAAAAGAAGAAGGGGACGGCGGAGAATGAGGTGGCTGGATGGAGTCACTGAAGCAGTCGGCATGACCTTAAATGGACTCCAGAGGATGGTAGAGGACAGGAAGGCCTGGAGGAACGTTGTCCATGGGGTCGCGATGGGTCAGACACGAGTTCGCCACTAACAACAACAACAACAATTCCTTCCATCAAATGTGTTAGTGAACAATAAGTCAAATAATGGGAAGTTGTATTAGAGATTCACTTCTCTTCTTATTTCTTGCACCCTTCCCAGCTCCTTTTATTTCAGTCCAATTTTTTAAAAAATGTGTTTTCTATCTCTTTTACAACATTTTTTTTTTTTTTGCAGTTGGTTCTCAGTCCACTAATCTGAATTGTAGTTGGAAAGTGGCAGTTACCATTACTGGGTTATTAAAGCTATTAAATAAATTATATGTCTTGATAACTGTGGTGAATCCTAACTTACTAGTTGAACTGATTTTTATATAGTGCATGAGGATGTACCAGTGATGGTATTCACTTACCTTCGTTACCGGTTCGCAAATGTGAGCGCGCGTGCAAGACCTTTTGCACATGTGCAGAGTGAGAGTGATGATGTCCGGGCTGGTGGGCGGAGCCTCCCACCGCCGCCGCTACCAGTTCCACCGAACCTGTTAAAACTGGCAGAATACCTACACTGGGATGTACTCTTTGTAAGATTAAGTCTTGTTGATTTGTGTGCTTTCTCGCTCCCTGGTTAAATCTTTGTGCTCTCATTCTCTATTCTGTTTCACATTGTGTGCTTAATTCTTAACTACCCTGTTTCCCCGAAAATAAGACATCCCCTGATAATAAGCCCAATTGGGCTTCTGAGTGCATGTGCTAAAATAAACCCTGCCCTGAAAATATTTAAACGCAGAGCTGGAAATCAGGTAAGACGGCAAGAGGAGCCCCATCTTGCTCCACATGCCCCAAAATAATAAGACTTCCCCGAAAATAAGGCCAAGCGCTTATTTCGGGGTTCAAAAAATATAAGACAGGGTCTTATTTTCGGGGAAAGGCCAGCATTCCTAAATAGAGTGTATTGACGAGACAATCTGTATTTTTCAGTTCTTCCTCAAATCTGTGACAGTTTGGAGAAGCAATTAGGGATGTCTTCTGCTTTTTTTTTTTAATGTAACTCTTACTAAAAGAAGCTATCCGATTCAAGGGTTTTCCCAGAGAAGGATCTTCTTCCATTGCAAGTACGGTCCACATCTTAATAAATTCTTAATAAAAATCATCACAATACAGCTGTCAAGGTATATTGGGAGCCAGAGTTGCGTTGAAAAGCTTTCTGGAGGAAAGGCAGGTGAGGCTCCTCATTCAGAATAGACTAGAGCAGGGGTGACAAACCCAATTTCATTGAGGGCCACATCAGGGTTGTGTTTGACCTTGAGTGGGGGGCGGGGTGGATGTGGCCAGCTTGACATCTCTCGTATTGGGGATGCCTGTGGAGGCCCAAGCGCTCTTCCAGCGAAAACGGGCTCCCGAGCTCCATTTTTGGCTGCAATGGCCTCCTGCAACCCACTGCCAGTGAAAACAGAGTTGGGAGTGCTGCCCTATGCCCTCCCGAGCTCAATTTTCGGCTGCGATGGCCTCCTGCAAATCTCTGCCAGCGAATACAGAGCTCGGGAGGGCCGCATGCAGCCCTCCCGAGCTCCATTTTTGCTGGCAGAGGCACTGTGGGCCAGTCCTTTGCTGTTTCCAGGGTGGCCCTATGGGCCAGATCTAAGCACCCCACAGGCTGAATTCAGCCCCCAGACCTTGAGTTTGACACTCCTGGACAGGGGTGAAGCCTAAAATTTGTTACTACCGGTTCTGTGGGTTTGATGGGGTGGGAGGTAATGTGACTGGGTGGGCGTGGCCAATTTTTTTTTTCTTTTAAAACCATTTTTTCTACAACCTCTTTAGCGAAGAGATGGAAAAAATACTTGAGGAGCCTGGTTTAGCTCAGCAGACTAAAAGCATAGTGATCAACACCAGCTGTCTGCAATTATTGTAAGTTCGAATCTCACCAGGCTCAGCCTTCCATCCTTTCTAAGGTAGGTTAAATGAGGACCCAGTTTGTGGGGGCAATAAGCTGACTTTGTATAAATATACAAAAGTATGAAGGCTATTGCTTAACACATTGTAAGCCGCCCTGAGTCTCCGGAGAAGGACGGCATATAAATCAAAATTTAAAAAAAAAAAAAAACTTTCAAAAGGCTCTGACAATCCCAGCTGAGTTGCCTGATCAGCAGACACTTTTTTTCTTTTAAATGCCTCTGACGATCAGGCAACTCAGCTTGGATCGTCAGAGGCATTTAAAAGAAAAAAAAGGGGTTTTTTCTTTTAAAAGCCTTTGATGATCCCAGCTGAGCTGCGCGATCGTCAGAGGCTTTTTTTTTTTACTTTTAAAAGCATTTTTTAGGCCGAAGAGGTTGTAGAAAAAATGCTTTTAAAAGTAAAAAAAGGCCTCTGATGATTGTGTGGCTCAGCCGGGGGGGGGGGGGGGGGGCAGGGTTTTTTGCTACTGGTTCTCCGACCCACCCCCCTCCATTGCTACCGGATCGAGCGATCCGGTCCGAACTGGGAGCATTTCACCCCTGCTCCTGATTAGAGAATTTTCTGCTGCTTCCATCCAAGGAAAAAAAAAACCTGGACTTGATGTCTCTTTTCATTTAGGAATGAGGGTACCCTGGGCTAGATTAGATAGGATGGTTAAACAGCACTTGAGGCTGCTGATTTGGGGAGTTGGAGGAAATAAAATTAAATCCTCCGTGGGACTGGAAGAGCAAGCCAATCCATATTGCTTATCTTGCTACTCTGGCCCTGACCAGTGAAATGAGAGCTTCCTGGAGTAGGAGCAGTCTACCTTACAAATTGCAAATGCAAACAGTTCTTTTCGGTCCTGTTTTTTGCGTGCTTTCCTAACCGGATCTTCTTGGAAGTAGGGAGCCGAAAAATCAGATTTTGCCAGATTTACAGCCGACCCATTGAGGCGGAGGCGGGGGAGGGGAATGGAGCAATCTTAAATCATACCATCCTGGTGAGTTTGCTTACGGAAGGCTGGTTATCCAATCGGAGATCCTCAGCTAAGCAAATCTGAACCGGTGTAGCAAAAAGGGTCGATTCAGGCTATCAGGAGCAACTGCTATGCTACTAACAAGGGAACCTCCTTATTTAGATGCAGTGTATCTTTGAACCCCAAACAGCTTGGGTATCCTCTGGTGCCGATGGGTCCCTAAAAGCGATTGAGACAGTCTATTATTGATCTAAAAGGAACGTTGTATGCTTTTGGGATCCAAACTGAACCCCAAAGCACTTTGTAAGTTTTGGGACAAAGTTTAAAAAAGAGAATAAGAGGCAATTTGGTGTAGCGGTTTAGGCAGGGGTATCATACTTGGCTTCATTGAGGGCCGCACCAGGGTTGTGTTTGACCTCGGGAGGGGAGGGAGGCTGGGGGTGTGTGGCCAGCTTGACATCACTCCTGTCGGGGGCGCCTGTGGTGGTCCGTGGTGCTTTGGCCAGTGAAAACGGGCTCCCGAGCTCCGTTTTCAGCTGCTGCAGCCTCCTACGACCCTCTGCCAGTAAAAACGGAGCTCGGGAGCCCACTTTCACTGCCAGAACCACCATGAGCCAGTCCTTTGTCGTTTCCAGGGTGAGCCCGCGGCCAGATCTAAGTATCTCGTGGGTCGGATCCGCCCCCTGGTCCTTGAGTTTGACACCCCTGGGTTAAGGCATCAGGCTAGAAAGCGGGAGACCATGAGTTCTAGACCTGCCTTAGGCCCAAAGTCAGCTGGGCCTAACCTTGGGCCAGTCACTTTCTCTTGGCCCTTGAAAAGGAGGTATTGGCAAATTACTTCTGAAAAACCTTGCCAAGGAAACTGCAGGAACTAAGAGCCGAGGTGGCGCAGTGGTTAGAGTGCAGTACTGCAGCTACTTCAGCTGACTGCTACAGTAGTTAAGCAGATCAGCGGATCAAATCTCACTGGCTCAAGGTTGACTCAGCCTTCCATCCTTCCGAGGTGGGTAAAATGAGGACCTGGATTGTTGGGAGCAATATGCTATTTAGTATACTGTCTTTGGGGTGAGCCGCCCAGAGTCCTCGGAGAGTGGGCGGCATAGAAATATGATTAATATAATAATAATAATAATAATAATAATAATAATAATAATAATAATAATAATAA
>WNWU01000001.1:92938733-92960246 GCA_012654045.1 Ptyas mucosa
TTTTATTTTATTTTATTTTATTTTATTTTATTTTATTTTATTTTATTTCATTTCATTTCATTTTATTTATTAAATGTAGATGCTACCCATCTCACTATCCAGAGCGAGAATCGAGGGCAGGCAGGTCTCAGCACAGATATTTTATTTTTCTTATGAGCAAAAATCCATAGTACTCTTCCTTGATGTTAAATCATTCAACTTTACATATTCATGACCTCAAATTCCTAGTTTTGTTCTTCCACGCTGAACTGCAGTCCGTGTTCTAACTTCAAAAATCCGTAATCTTCTACATTATTGGAGGTGGGCGGATGGCTTAGCTCGATAGTCAAGGTTTTGGCTTGTGTGTCAAAGACCCATGCATTAATGTGCGCTTAATCATGACACAATTACACACTGACCCCGCTTATTTCTCCCATGTTCCCATGACGTTCATCTTCAGTGTAAGAACGAGGGGGGTTTAGGTTGTCTTTAGCTGGGCCAGGAATAACGTGAGGATTTTTTTTCCCTGCTTATTCCTATAATCTCCGAGGACACCCACGCCAAGAAGGCAAAATCTTTGCAGTCTGTAGAGAAAACTGGGGGGTGAGTGGGTGGGGCTGATACTAAATGAGAACATAGGCTAAGCGAGTGGAGCAATTCATTTCAGCTTTTCCAGTGGCTCAAAAATACACCGAGAAGGTTCTTATTCTGTAACAGGGAAAGAGCTGAAGTCTTATCCCAGCCAAGAAGAAATCCCCCCATCCCACAGCTTGTAAAACAGTGTTTCTCCACCTCAGCAATTTTAAGTTGGGTGGGCTTCAACTCCCAGAATTCCCCAGCTAGCCTTGGGAGCAGTCAATATCTAAGTTTAGTTGATGAAGGCAAGTGAAAAGTAGCTGGCTACTGCGGGAAACGGGACGTGATGTAGGGTTATTCTGATTTCGGTTGGCTTTGTCTCTACGGACAGCCTGCTCGTTGCAAAATAACAATCTTACAATTCTGCCAAAGTGCAGCATCTTAGAGCTAAACCTGGGATAGCTTGGTCTCCAAACATCCTTCAGCCATTTGAGTTAAGGAAGGCCAGAGTGGTTTGTGGATTTGCCATTTTATTCATTTATACAGTGTAAAACCAGTATGTTCATTATCAAAACAATAGGGAACAGTGGGCATTTTGATATAGCCATTGGAGTGAGATCTTCTTAATCTTGAAACCATTTTTTTTAAAGTTCCTAGTCCTTAAGCTTGGCAAGACATGTTTGCAAGGGCAGTGAACAACTTGAAAGCTTGAATGACGCTGAATGAAAGGGTAAACTGGCGATGTATCCATCCAACAAGGAACAAGAATCTAATTAAGCAGAATTGTGTTTGCATTTTCTAAAATGTATAGCATTTGTTTTGTATTGGAATTCAGCATTTCACTACTTCAAGGTAGAATTTCCATACGGATGTTTCAGAATGGATAAATCAGTGTTTTGTTTTGTTGCATTTTGCTGACATTCTGTTTGCTCTTACTGTTCTGGTAATTCCTAACCAAACTGGAATATTCACCACTATTAACGGAACTCCTTTTACGCAAAGAATATAACTTCCTCACATCTTCATTTACAGTTTTGTGAACTTGGGTAATATTTTCTTAGGGACTAGAAGCATAGGTTTGTTAAGCAGTTACTTTTAGGCTGAGGGAAGGAGGGAAAAGTTTGACATTTTCTGCAAGGAAGCGATGAGTCAGGAAAAGCATTTTTACAAGAAATTGCACGGTTAAGGTCTTAGTTCCACAAATTTCTCTGTTAGAAAATAGGTTTTGTACCTTGGCATCACACATTTTTCCAGAGAATTAAATCCATTTGTAAGATTTTCTTTAAAGAACAACCTAGAAATATATTCCAGTCTTGGAATTTAGCATTTTTCCCCTAGAAATCCCAGGTTTTAATGATTGAGGCTTGGGACCCTTTAAATGTTAAATATTTCTTTCCTGGAAAATACAGTTTTTATAGTTAGTTGTATAAATATAGTGGAATATAAAATATACATTTGGGGCTGAGATGTGGAGGCTTTTCAGGATTCAGATATGAGCTGAAAAAACAAGGTTTCTTTTCTGAGTATTGGATTTGAAAACTTTCTTCTACATACTATATTTTAGATGTGTTAAGCACAGGTACATTCCCACACAGCTAGCAAGAATGAGTTAGAGAAGACATTTCATGAATATTTAGGAGCAATTGAGGAAAAGGAATTGGCAATTGTTTGAAACCCTCTTAATAGTGGCAGGAAAAATAACGATGGTTGGAATTTCAAGTGCAATACACTTCTTACTCCTTCCAACTTTCCTTTTCTAACTTTGGAGAGCTGATCTGAATGCTTTAACCCGCAGAATGAACATCTTCTACCACATAAATAGCTAAATAAGCACATTGCTTTCGAATAAATAATTGCTCAAGAATTAACTTAAGATGGTGAGTGCAGCCATGAAGTATAGAGTTGTCGGCAAATTGGCAAGAAGACAAGGATAGATGTCAAGAAAAAATTAAAGTGCAGAGACATTAGACCATAGGTGTCCAGTCTTGGCAACTTTAAGGCTTGTGGACTTCAACTCCCAGGATTTCCCAACCAGCATGGGTAGGGGTAGGATAAGAGTTTTTCCTTTCCTAGTTGTTAAAGATGGCTGTGAAAAGCTGAACAAAGGAAAATTGTTGCCTTTGAACTGGGTTGCTAGAGAAAATTGTTGGGAATTCATTTGCCCTGAAATAGAACAAGTCACTCACTACTAGATTAACCAAATTCAGATTACAGTAGTCTTGGATTTACAATGGTTCATTTAGTGACCATTCGAAGTTGCAAGGGCACTGAAAAAAGTGACTTATGACTGTTTTTCACACATATGACCGTTGGAACTTCTCCATGTTCATGTGATCAAAATTTGGACGCTGGGCAACTGACTCATATTTATGATAGTTCCACTGTCATGGGATCAGCTTTTGCGACCTTCTGACAAGCAAAGTCAGTGGGGAAGCTAGAGTCACTTAACAACCGCATTACTAATTTAACAACTGCAGTGATTCATTTAACAACTGTGTCAAGAAAGGTCTCTAAATGAGGCAAAATTCACAACAACTCTCTCACTTTTAGCAACAGACATTTTGGGCTCAATTGTGATTGTAAGTTGACAATTATCGTATATTGGAAGCAATGGGAAGGTGCTGCTGTCAACTAACTAATAATATATAAATGTTTTCAATCAATCAGTCAGTCAGTCAGTCAGTCAGTCAATCAATGAGCTACCTTACACCATAATCCAGCCAGCAAAAAATTCTCATTGCTGTGGGAATCAGTGTTTCTAATCTAGTTTGGACTTTTCCTGTTTCGGAAACGCTGCAAGCTTTCCATGAATCCAGACCAGCCTTCGGACAAAGCTCAGGAATAGGTTTCAGCCTGCCTGACATTCTCTTGGAAAGGAGGTATTCTGTTAAAAAAATGAAGTAATGAGTGGTTAAAATTAACACACCAATCCATATTGTTTCTGCACAATCAGAAGTTACAAGGGAAAATAAGACCCAGTTTGGTGTAATGGTTAAGGCACAAGGTTAGAAACTGGGAGATTGTGAGTTCTAGTCCTTCCCTAGGCATGAAAGCTAGCTGGGTGACTTTGATCCAGTCACTCTCTCTTGGCCCAACCACCGCATAGGATTGTTTTGGGGGGAAAATAGGAAGGAGCACTAGATACGTTCACTATCTTGAGTTATTTATACAGATAATAAAGGTGGGATAAAAAAATTCTAAAATAAAATCAAGAGTTTTTATAACCTCAAGGTTCAGTGTTTTATTGAGGTTTGCATTAATCAACTAGCGCCAAAGCACAAAGGAAGGTTCAGGATTCCTTTTGTGTGGTGTTGATGGGTTGATGCATTCATTTTTTGCAGTGTTTCACTGAAAATTACATGAGCGTTGCTTTAAAACACTACTAGGAGATTTCCTGTTTCTCTAAATATCTGCCTAATCTATTATCCTACTGACAAAGGAGAATTTTTGTAGCTCAGGGTTGAAATGAGGGAGTCCTTCATTTGGGTAATGAAACGTCTGCAAGAAAGCAACCAAGCTCAGAGAGCACCAAGAACCCGTCAGTCTAGTATCCTACTTTGATCATTAGCAATCTTTTTAGCCCTAGGAATCCCCTAAACAGGGTATGATGGGGAAACACCAGGATATATGTACAGAGAGTCTGTTTCAGATTCTTCATGCAATATTTAATGGAGTTTAAATACAAGTCGATCTAACTTCATACATCCAAACTAATACATGGACAAAATTCGTCCTCTCAAATTCACAATGCAGTTCACAAATTTTTAAAATGTATATTAGAAAAAATTCCACGTTCCACCACACATACCGGTAGTCATGTATAACACATGCGCAACACTTTAGGGAAAATTGCTCTGAAGAGCAATTGGAAAAAGGGGCACAAAAGTGACTATAAACTTTAGGACAAACTTATTAAAATTCTTAGCTTACTACAGTAAATGGATAAATTGAATGTATAAATGGAGAAGATAAAACACTGAGGGAAACCAACATTGGCAAGTAGACATGAAAAAGTGAAAAACCAATCTTGACAGATTCACCTGTCCCAAATATATAACCATATCGACTAATAGCTGCCTATTTCCTAAATAAATTAGTAGTTAATTTGAAGTGCAAATAAATCTCACTTGCATCCTTGGCTCTCCATTTCCCATACAGACTCCATAGCCTGTGTTTAGACTGCTTCTCTTCCAACATAATTCTACCTTTCTCTCTTTTGTTACAAAGGTAAACATAATATATCCAGATATGTACAGTACGTGCAAAATAGGGAGGCAGGAATCCAAATGTATAATTTAATTAATTAATATAATTTAAATTTTTTTTAAAAAAATTGAAGTTTTCTTTTTGATTGATCGGTTTTCTAGTTGAAAGAAAATGCTTTCTCTCCAGTGGTGGGTTTCAAAAATTTTTACTACAGGTTCTGTGGGCGTGGCTTGGTGGTGTGGCGTGGCTTGGGGGCGTGGCTTGGGGGCATGGCAGGGGAAGGATACTGTAAAATCCCCATTTTCTCCCCGCTTCAGGAGAAGGCTACTGTGAAATCTCCATTCCCATCCCACTCCAGGGAAAGGTTACTGCAAAATCCCCATTTCCTCCCGATCAGCTGGGACTCGGGAGGCAGAGAATAGATGGGGGCGGGGCCAGTCAGAGGTGGTATTTACCAGTTCTCTGAACTACTCAAAATTTCTGCTACCGGTCAGAACTGGTGAGAACCTTCTGAAACCCACCTCTGTTTCTCTCATCTGCCTTTCTTCAAGGTGCAGTGTTCTGCTCCGCATTGCAAACTCTTCTAAAAAATTTTCGTATCTCCCTTTAAAAAAGCACCCTCATTTGTTCAAGCAGACCAGAGCATTAGTGCTTTGACACGCGCTGTACCTTTAATGCAGAACTTCTTTTTTTTGAGATTTTGAGCTTTGTAAAAGGCAACCAACAACAAATATGTCCAAAATAATCAGCCCTTCCCTTCTAGTTCTAACCAGGCAGGAATTCGTGTTTGGCAAGAACAGACATGCTAATTGCTCCTTTGTGTTTGATTAAGTTTTTAGTCTTGTGCTCACTTGCCCAGAAAGAAATCCCAGAAAACATGACATTTCTTTAACAGAAATGTTCAGGATTGGACATCGTATTTAGCTATTGGATCATTTATTTGTGGGGGTAGAGGTGCTAATGACAGAAAACAAGCAATATTTCAACTGAGCATCCCCAAAGGACATATTCAATACATATTTATTTATTTATTTATTTATTTTTATTAAATTTATTTCAATGGTGTTTCCTCTTCTGATCTACTTTATGTGTTATTGCATTATTGATTTCTCCTGCATTTGAATATTTTTAACTGCAAGTTATTTTAACGCTAATTAGGAACTCTGCAAATTGTCGGTCTTATCCAGAGTGCTGAGATTCAAATTCTTTCCTATTTTGTTGGTGAAATTCAGCCAGAGTGCTTATTCCGACAACGAAGGGCAGAGACACACAGAGAGAGAAATGACAGCTTTAATTTACTGACACAAATTTGGTTTAAAATATGAAGATTTTAAAATCTTTTAAGAGGCAGGGCACAATTCCCCCAGTGGATAACTCACACCCTCCCAAATTAGAGACAGGGAGGAAATTCAAACTTGCTTTTGAATTCAAACTTATTTAATTTAGCATTTTTAGATCAAGGCTGGAAAGTCGTCTTCCCGATTCTCATTTAAAAAAAATATGTATTCTCCATATCTCCTGGTGAATCTCCAAAAACATGTACACATTTCTATGTGAAAAAGAGCACTGCCAAATTGTTAATATTCATGAAAATAATAAGCAAAATTAATCACCATGCTGCTAATTATTTGCCCAAATTGTGTACCTTGAGAAAAATTCTAAACAATTTTTTTTAAAAAAAATGTTTGGCTGAGCCTGACAATAAGAACTGGAAACTAACCCACAAATGGCTCACTGTATGAAATTTGCAATTTTAAAAAAATGAAGCACTTTCTGTCCTACCTAGAATGCAATTATAATTTTGATATTTTTTTAAAAAGAAACAATAAAATTCTCATCTCTTGTTCTACATTTTCTTCCTGACATATTTTGTAATCTGGGATCAGGGTGTGACAGTGTAGTGTAGCTCATTATTTTCCTTGAGCCTTTTGCTTTGCTTTATTAACATTCTTTCAAAACAGAAACAGAAAACGGAATAACAGTTGGACGAGACCTTGGAGGTCTTCTAGTCCAACCCTCTGCTTGGGGGAGGGTTCCCCCCCCCCCCAAGTTCTAATCCAACCCCCTGCTTAAAACTTCCTATATAACTTCGTTTTGCTAGGCTTGTCAGCATTTCTGGTGAATTGTTTTTAAAATAAAAACTCTTGTCAAGATAACTGAACTCCTGGAATTCTGCAGGAACACATCTGCAAATTTCTAAAGCACCTGGAGGCAGGACAAGAAGCAATGGATGGAAACTAATCAAGGAGACAACCAAACTAGAACTAAGGAGAAATTTCCTGACAAGGAGAACAATTAATCAGTGGAACGACTTGCCTCCAGAAGTTGTGGGTGCTCCAACACTGGAAGTTTTTGAGAAGAGATTAGACAACTATTTGTCTGAAATGGTATAGGGTCTCCTGCTTGAGGAAGGGGTTGGACTAGAAGATTTACATGGTCCCTTCCAACTCTGTTATTCTGTTATCCTGCATTTTTCTTGGTCACAATACGGAAACAGTTTGTGATTTTTTTTAAAAAAAAAATTAAATTTGATTTATATGCCGCCCTTCTCCGGAGACTCAGGGCGACTTACAATGTGTTAAGCAATAGCCTTCATACTTTTGTATATTTATACAAAGTCAGCTGGGTCCTCATTTTACCTACCTTAGAAAGGATGGAAGGCTGAGTCAACCTTGAGCCTGGTGGGATTTGAACTTGCAGTAATTGCAGGCAGCTGGAAACTTAAGTGCTACTTTTAACAGCACTTAGTCCACTGCGCCACCAGGCTCTTATTGACTTCTTCTGGTTTATGTAATGAATTTTCAGTCTAGAAAGCCTAGAGCCATGATGGCGAACCTATGGCACGCGTACCACAGGTGGCACGGGGAGCCATATCGGTGGACACGCGAGCATGGCCCTAGCTCAGCTGCAGCGCACATGCATGCTCAGGCCAACTCATTTTCAGGCTTTCTAGGCCCACCAGTGGTTTGCAAATGGGCCGTTTCCGGCCTCCGGAGGGCCTCCAGGGGGGTGGGGAAGGCTGTTTTTGCCCTCCCCAGGCTCCTAGAAAGCCTCTGGAGCCTGGAGAGGGTGAAAAACAGGCCTATCGGGCCCACTGTGCCATCACGTGCCAAAAGCGGGGGGAGCACGGGGGGGGGGGGGGCGGGTGCGTGTGTGGGGGGTGGGGCACATTAAATTGTGGGTGTGGGTGTGGGCACGTGCGCATGTGACCACCCTGCACTCCCCCCATTTTTGGCATGTGACGGCAAAAGGGTTAGCCATCACTGGCCTAGAGTTTCCTGGTTGTCTCCCATCCAAACCATAACCAGGTCTGACTCTGCTTAAAATTTCAAGACCAACCAAGCTTCAGTTATTGTCCTTTAGGGTAGAACGTAATTGCTCTGCGGGACTTTGAATACATTTGAAAATATTTGGTATATGCCAGCTTTGTTGTATCAATAGGAACCAACTGCTGTTTGCTCAATGGCCTATGGTGGCTAATGGCTTCCAGCTATCATGTTATGATAGCTTATGTATTAGACCCTCACTTCAATGCTCAGCTGCGTACGGTGAAGAAAAAGAAATGAGGGCTGGGACATTGTAAGCTGAATGCACTTTCTTCAACAGGAAGTCGGCCCTGCAAATGGCCATCTTCATCAGGAAATGTGGCAGAAGAGAGTGTGAATAGTAAGGAATGCCAAACCCCTGTCTTAAAGCGGTGGAAGTTAGCCTGGCGCTGTTGCATTTCTTCAGGCCTTTTTCTCAACGAGGTTTGAGTTCAGATCTATATAATCTAGCACAGGGGTGTCAAACTCAAGGCTTGGGTGCTGGATCCTGCCCATGGGGTACTTAGATCTGGCCAGCGGGGCCACCCTGGAAACAATTTAGGACCGGCCCGTGGTGCTTCTGCCAGTGAAAATGGACTCCTGAGCTCCGTTTTTGGCTACCACGGCCTCCTGCAACGTGGAAATGGAGCTTGGGAGGGAGCTCCATTTTCACTGGCAGAGAGTTGCAGGAGGCCGTGGTAGCCAAAAACGGAGGTCATGAGTCCGTTTTCACTGGCAGAGTGCTCGGGCCACCACAGCTACCCCCAGTAGGAGTGACGTGGCCATGCCCACCCTGGCCACTCACCCCCCACCCCTCCAAGGTCAAATACAACCCTGCAACCCTCAGTCTACCAATTGGAAAGGACCTTACATTTTCCCAGTTCCTACCCTGATGCCTTTTACCACTACCCCAAACAGGTTCTCATAAACACAATTGAAAGAACATAAAAAGGACCCAGATTGTGGGGGCAATAAGCTGACTTTGTATAAATATACAAAAGTATGAAGGCTATTGCTTAACGCACTGTAAGCCGCCCTGAGTCTCCGGAGAAGGGCAGCATATAAATCAAATAAAAATAAATAAAATAAATAAAATAAAAAGTAAAGACAAAAATATTCCTAAAATCCAGAGTTGAGATAAAAACCAAAATAACAGAGTTGGACGGGACCTTGGATGTCTTCTAGTCCAACCCCCTGCTCAAGGAGGAGACCGTATACAATTTCAGAGAAATGGCTGTCCAATGTCTTAAAAACCTCCAGTGATGGAGGATGGATGGTGGGTGATAGAGCACCCACAACTTCTGAAGGCAATGTGTTCTACTGATTAATTGTTATCACTCTCAGGACATTTCTCCTCATTTCTAGCACTGTGAGAAGCTTGGCTGGTGAATCAAATATTTGTGGCTTGATAGCCTGAATGAATGAATGGTGGTTGTGTGGATAGAGGGGAAAAAACTGGAAAGAAGGAAAAGAAGCAACCGTGTTGCTTTCGCACAAAGGAAGGCAACATTTCCAGATGAGTTCTCTGGGCAGAGGCGTCCCTGATTGGGGTAAAAAAAAAATCAAGATGGCGTCCACTCCTTTCCCAATGGAAGCTTTGCTTCTTTTAGGTGCATCAACGCACATAAAAGGGGCAGAGCTTCAATCTGGGGAGGTGGACATTATTTTGACTTTCCCCCAAAATGTTTGAGCCCAACATTTCTGTTGCTGAGTGAGACAGTTGTTAAGTGAGTTTTGCCCCATTTTAAACTGATTAAACTGATCACATGACCTTGGGACACTGCAACTGTGTCAGTGCCAGTTGCCAAGCATCTGAATTTTCATCACGTGACCATGGGGATGCTGCAGCGGTCATAAGTGTGAAAATTGTTCATAAGTCCATTTTTTCAGTGCCGTTGTAACCTCAAACAGTCACTAAACAAATGGTTGTAAATCGAGGACTACCTATAAGGTAGAATTAGCCCATCTAGCCAGGGGTGGGTTTCAAAATTGTTTACTACCAGTTCTGTGGGTGTGATTTGATGGGTGTGGCAGGGGAAGGATACTGTAAAATCTCCATTCCCTCCACAATCCAGGGGAAGGTTACTGCAAAATCCCCATTTCCTCCTGATCAGCTGGGACTCGGGAGGCAGAGAATAGATGGGGACGGGGCCAGTCAGAATTTTTACTACTGGTTCTCCGAACTACTCAAAATTTCCACTACCGTTTCTCCAGAACTGCTCAGAACCTGCTGAAACCCACCTCTGCATATAGCTTGTTTCCAGTCTGGTCTACCTAGTAAAACGTACTCAACCTCTACCTCAAACTTGCAATAGAGACCATAATTTCTAGACAATTATCTCCATGCTGGGTGAAAAAATGCTTGGAAATAGGTTATAAAGACAAGTTTTGGTCCATTCCTTTCTGACATTTATTTTATGGACACTGCAACAATTGTGAATACAGATGCCAATCAATCAAATTTTGATCACGTGACCGTGGAGCATTGACCGTAAGTCACAGTTGTCAGTGCCATTGTAACTTTGAATGGTCACTAAATGAAGTCGGGTTTGTAAGTCGGGAACTTCCCAAAAAAACTGCGCCAGCCATTCTGCTTCCTGTCCTCAGCTGTGTCTGGCTGCAGACGCCATTGATTGATTGATTAATTATTTACTTATTAAACTACCAGGAAGGAAACACCTGGAAAAGATCCAGATAACTTAAAATAAATAGGTTTTGGTCACCACAATGTAAAAAAAGACGTTGAGACTCGAGAACACGGGTGTCAAACTCACCACGTCACATCGATGTCATATGATCATGGGTGGGTTCTAGTTACCTTTACTACTGGTTTGCAATGAGGCCGCGTGTGCTCTTCTGCGCGTGCGCAGAAGCATTTTGGTGACATCGGGGTCGGTGGGCGGGGCCTCCCATCGGTTTTACTACCAGTTCTATAGAACCGGTGTGAACTGGGGGCAACCCACCACTACACATGATGTATCGTGACTTTTTTGCCTTCACGGAGCTGGGGTGGACGTGGCCTGTGCGTGACACCATCCGGCCCACAGGCCACCAATTTGACACCCCTGCTTTAGAAAGAGTGCAAAGAAGAGCAACAAAGATGATTAGGGGACTGGAGGCCAAAGCATATAAAGAACCGTTGCTGGAATTGGGTATGTCTAATTTAATGAAAAGGAGGATTTGGGGTGACATGATAGCAGTCTTCCAATATCTCAGGGGTTGCCACAAAGAAGAGGGAGTCAAGCAGGACAAGATGGAAACTAATCAAGGAAAGAGGCAACCAAGAACTAAGGAGAAATTTCCTGACAGAACAATTAATCAGTGGAACAAGTTGCTTCCAGACGTTGTGGATACTGTTAACACTGGAGGTTTTCAAGAAGAGATTGGACAACTATTTCTCTGAAATGGCATAGGGTTATTTCCTGAGCAGGGGATTGGACTAGAGAGCATTTAAATAAGAATTTAAGGCTTTTCTCAGTGGGCAGGTCTGTTTTTGGCTCTTAGCCATGCCGGCTAACATCTCATCTGAGTTGTGACCTATCTCAGAATACTAATTGCTGGCAGAGTGAAAAATTAATAAAAGGGGGGGGGAACTGTCCCCTGTCAACAGTATTTTGCTTCTACATGTTCTGATTCCTGTGAAATCAGAATCTGAGGACTTTAAGATGCTTGCTGTTTCAAGTGTACCTTGGAGGTCATCTAGTCCAACCCACTACTTAAAAGTAGGATCTGCAGCTGAAGTAGATTCTGCAGCACAACTAGCGTTTGGCAATTAGTAAAAACAAATAAAATTTGGGGATGGGCCTAGAACTGCCATTTCACAAGCTTGTACAATGACTTTTTTGTCTAAATCAACGATTCTCAACCTTAACACCATCTTAGATATGTGGATGTTAACAGCCCAATTTCCCGAGTCAGCCATGCTAAATCCAAAGAAAACATGCTTCTTCTACCATCTGTCTGAATACAGATAGTCCTTGGCTTATGACCATTCGTTTAATGACCATTCCAAGTTACAATGGTACTGAAAATATTAAGTTGCATATCCTTGCATTTACAACTGTTGTAGCATCCCATAGTCACAGGATCAGAATTCAGGCACTTAAGAGTGCCATTTGTGTTTTAAGAACAGGAAACTTTTTCGATCCTAAAGCGAGTAGATAGACATTCTGGGGCTGATGCTTTATTGCTATTTATTCGGTGTGGTAAAGCATGTTTTTATCCATCAGCAGATGCTAACTGTGGAATAAACATTAGACTCCCAAATAAATGTGTTAACAATTGCAGTCACAGAGCAGATCTAAGTTTGAATCTCTTATTTAACCATAGTGGTTTGTTTTGGTTTTTTTGTGACTAGTCCCTGGGGTTTTCTTAGCGAAATTTTCAGAGGTGGATGGCCCTGGCCTTCTTAATTTGGAGAGGCTCCAAATTAACATTTACAATTGCCCAGTTTCTAGTCTCGTGCCTTTAACCACTATGCCAAGTGGACTGTCACCTAATTGTAGTTCTTACTGGGATATTGAGACAGTCGCCAGCATTGGTTTAGCCTACCTTGCAGGACTGTTTTGAAAGAAGAGCCTTTCCAGATCAGACCAAAGGCCTGTTTATCTCCAGTGGCCAACGAGTTAGCTTATTGGAGTCCTGCAAGCAAGACATCAAGGCGATTGCAATTGATAGTCTCACTCAAACGGCTTTGAACAGGATAATAAATATATAGGTACTAGTCCTCGTTTAGCAACTGCCTCCTTTAGCAACTGTTTGCAGTCTAACGGTGATGATAAAGTAAATTCCCGACCAATCTTTCTATTTACAACCTTCGCAGGTCCATAGAGCAAAAGAAAGCTGAAGTCAGATCCTAACATCATGATGTCTCAGTAACTCTTTTGCTTAACAACTATGTTGCTGGTCTCATTTGTGGTTGCTAAATGTAAGGTGACCAACTTTTTTACAATGAGAAGGAAGACACGTGCGTGTGTGCCGTGTCGTGTTTCGGTAAGACGTAAACAAAGCCATTTGTGCGTCGCTCACTCTCTTAAAACAATTCTCCTGTGCGGAGCACGTACGTCTCATAATCGCGTCTTGCTGCACTGTACCGAGCCTTGACGAATCATCATGTCAAATACAAATACGTCACATCACACGCAACGGATCGGATCGGCATCGATCGAATACGGAGATTTACAGATTAGTCTTCAAATATCGAAAAGGAGGACATGTAGGAGGACGCTTATCGAGAGAGGACAGAACTTACAAAAGAAGGCCTGTCCTCCCTAAAGGAGGATGATTGGTCACCTTACGAAATGAGAACTAACCTGTTCCCCCCAAAATAAGACATCCCCTCATAAATAAGCCCAATCGGGCTTATGAGCGCATGGCAATAAGGCCAAGCGCTTATTTCAGGGTTCAAAAAAATATAAGACAGGGTCTTATTTTCGGGGAAACACGGAAGCTTTTCTTTTTATTTGAGTATTTTTATGGTAGCTCGTTTGGTTCCCTCTGGCTTGAGTCTGTTCCGGACCTATCCAAAATCCCACCTCTTTGGGTTTTTTTAAAGTTTTACTTAACATTTACTAACATTTACTTAAACCTTTGTCCGGCTAACTTGCGGGGGATGGGGGGGAGATGGACAGTCAAATCCCATTATAGCCTTTGGCTCAATGCTTGAATGTACTGTATCTCACAGAACTGTATCTTAGCATTGCCCCATACAGATAGCCCCTGACTTACAGCCATTGATTTAGTGACCAAAGTTACAACAGCACTGAAAAAATTGACTCATGACTGTTTTCACACTTACGACCATTGCAGTGGCCTCATGGTCATGGTCAAAATTCAGATGTTTGGCAACTGGCGTATATTTATGACAGTTGCACTCATGTGATAACCATTTAACAGAATAACAGAGTTGGAAGGAACCTCAGAGGTCTTCTAGTCCAACCCCCGGCTCAGGCAGGAGACCCTACACCTGTGATGGCGAACCTATGGCACGGGTGCCACAGGTGGCACGCGGAGCCATATTGGTGGGCACGCGAGTGTTGTCCTAGCTCAGCTCCAGTGCGCACCAGGCAACTGATTTTCAGGCCTTCCGGTCCCACCGGAAGTCAGGAAACTGGCTGTTTCTGGCCTCCGGGGGTTGGGGAAGGCTGTTTTTGCCTTCCCCAGGCTCCTAGAAAGCCTCTGGAGCCTGGGGAGGGGGGAAAAACGAGCCTCCCGGGCCCACTGTGCCATCATGTGCCAAAATCAGGGGGAAGTGTGGGGGGGTCATGTGTTCATGTGCGGGAGGGCAGGGCTCATTGAATTATGGATGTGGGCACTCGCACCTGTGACCCCCCACGGTTCCCCCCCTTTTGGCACGTGACGGCAAAAAGGTTAGCCATCACTGCCCTACACCATTTCAGACAAATGGTTGTCCGGTCTCTTCTTAAAAACTTCCAGTGTTGGGGAATTCATAACTTATGGAGGCAAGTTGTTCCATTGATTAATTGTTCTCACTGACAGGAAATTTCTCCTTAGTTCTAAGTTGCTTCTCTCCTTGATTAGTTTCCACCCATTGCTTCTTGTCCTACCCTCAGGTGCTTTGGAGAATAGATTGACCCACTCTTCTTTGTAAACTCCCAAGCTGGCTTGTGTCGAGCGAAGGCCATGGAGGAAGCCCGATTTGTTTAATGTCCAAATGGTTCACTCAACAACTGCAGTAATTCACTTATAAATGTGGCAAAGAAAGATCGCAAAATGGAGCAAGACAGTTTACTGTCTCGCTTAGGAACCGAAACGTTGGGCTCAGTTGTGTCATAAGTTGAGGACTGCCTGTTTTGGAAGCCGAGCACCGTTCCCTGAAACACCAGGCTGGGTCCCCCTGTTTCAGATGCTGGGCCAGGCTCCCTTCTCCGCTCACACCCTTCCCCCCATGCCCCGGCCCCTTGCATCCTAAGGGGATTGATTGAGGGCACCACTGCTCTTCTCATCCTTTCCAGGCGAGCGGGATTTCTATGCAACCCAGGGCCCGTTGGAACAATGCTGCCGGTTTTTTTTTTCTTGGAAAGATGGTGGGGAGCGAGAGAAAGGGCGCGATTGAAAGAGTCAATGGAAGCAGGCCAAAAAGAGGGGTCCGGGGCCTGCCGATTGGCTCAGCTGGCTGGCCAGAACAGCTGTGAAAAAGGCTCGGCCGATTTTCCCACGCCCGCCGGAGCGGCTGTGGCGAAGGCACCCCTCGACAGAGGTCATCCCCGTGTGCTAATATATACCCAGCCCACGTCCTCATTCAGAGTGCATTTGTTTAGCACACAGAGGCGAGGTGACGCTAATTTCACCGTCAATTTGCTTAAGCCTGGCAAAGCTCCCCCTCCCGGTCCTCACCGCCTTTTGTCAAGGCAAGGAAGCAGGACAAAAACAAAATGTGAAAAAAAAGGGGGGGGGGGAGAAACAGAGACAGCCTGAACCTCTCCAAAAAGTGTCCAGCAGCCTGCAAAACCCTCCTCCCTCCCCCCCAATGTCTGGCCAGGTTGTCATCAAGGTCAAGGTAAAGAAGCCCCTCTCACCCACCCACCCCCAGAAAAGAGACAAGAAGAGTAGGCTGGGAAAGAGGTGGAATTTGGTGAAAAAAGCATTTATTTGGCGGGCAAGAATTCTCTCGTTCAGAAATATTTTTCTTGGGTATGTTAATCTGGGCTAGAGCAAGGATGGGACCAGTATCGCTAAAAGAAATTTGTTATTTCTTAAAACGGAGCATGTTTAGACTACTTTCTCAGGTCTAATATCATGATTCGTTCCACTAGTAGGTGAAAAGAAAAAAAGATCAGATCCAGAAGATGGCAGTTCCTTAATGTCTGGCTCGGGATACTTGGAGTGATGGAATGAGATGGGATTATTAGGACATTGCTATATTAAGTGCTGGGATTTGTGAAGAATGTCCACTGGCTTAAAATATCTACAATTAGCTTGTCAACCTTGGCAACTTTAAGACAGGTGGACTTCAACTCCCAGAATTCCCCAGCCAGCATGGAGAAACTTACATGAAGTAACTCCCAGATGTCCCCGGCCAGCATGGGGAAATTTATATGCTGGCTAAGGAATTCTGGGAGTTGAAGTCCATAGGTCTTAAAGGAGCCAAGGTTGGGAAATACTGTTTTACATTCATCCTGACTCTGTTCGTTTTGTGCTCCGTCTTAAAACACACATCCCTGCTGTTTTTACAAACTCTTTTGTTTAAATGAGGTCAGTTTATTGGTCTTCAATAGAGTTTGTGTCTCTAGTCCCAGCAATGACCATTTGGCACTACAGCATTCCTGTGGGTCTCTGACTGGGGTCCGGGGATCACCTTTTACAAAATAGGCAATAGAGCCAGGGCAGAAAAGTCCCTGAAATTCCATTTATATTTGCATTAATCAAGGCTATGGTTTTCCCAGTTGTAATGTATGGTTGTGAAAGTTGGACCATAAGAAAGGCTGAGTGCCAAAGAATTGAAGCCTTTGACCTATGGTGCTGGAGAAGACTCCTGCGAGTCCCTTGGACTGCAAGGCGATCAAACCAGTCAGTCCTAGAGAAGATCAACCCTGACTGCTCTTTAGAAGGCCACATCCTGAAGATGAAACTCAAATACTTTGGCCACCTAATGAGAAGGAAGGACTCACTGGAGAAGAGCCGAATGCTAGGAAAGATGGAGGGCAAAAGAAGAAGGGGACGGCAGAGAAAGAGGTGGCTGGATGGAGTCACTAAAGCAGTCGGCGTGAGCTTAAATGGACTCCAGGGGATGGTAGAAGACAGGAAGGCCTGGAGGAACGTTGTCCATGGGGTCACGATGGATCGGACACGACTTCGCAACTAACAAAAAAGTATTGATGATACGATTTCTCTCTGCTGCTGTGTTCACGGGGTATAAATCGGAGATTAAAGATAAATAAATAACCACTTCTCCTTTTGTGGCATGCAGGAAAATTTAGCTAGCACTGGGGGAGTTTGTAGTTTTCTGAACAGCAAATGCAAGGAATTTCCCGTGGAAAATGGGGTTGCCCAGAGAGATGGGGGATTCTCTTTCATTGGGTGTGTTTGGACAGAAGATGTAGAAGGTTTGAATCTGGATTCCTGCATGCTGAACAGAGGTTGGACTTGGCTGAAATGACCCAATTGGTGAATGCATGAGCAGGCTGGGCCCAGAGGATTGGCTATTCCATTCCATTCCATTCCTTCCTCTCTCCCTCCTCTCTCCCTTCTTCCTCCTTTCTTCTTTTTTATCCTTCTCTCTCACTCTTCCTGGAAGGAGAATGGCTTTTTCATCTTTCTGCCTTGCTGTTATATCCAGTCCAAATACACATAGTGAAAGACGCAAACAGACACACAATTCTATGAGCAACCCTTTTTAGGAGAAAACAACAGGCAAATAATTCAGGGTGTGGCCAAGGGAATCAAATGGAGTGAAGACTAGCATTTAAGCCTGTTCATGGAAAAAGTTAAACTAAATTAATTTAACCAGCCTGGGAATAAAACCATCTTCGCCTGGGACTGATCAAAAAGATGGAACTTTGCTTCAGAGCAAAGGAAGACACCTAGAAAAAACCAATGGTGAAATCCAAATTTTTTTACTACCAATTCTGTGGGCATGGCTTGGTGGGTGTGGCATGGCGTGGCTTGGTGGGCATGGCAGGGGGGGATACTGCAAAATCACCATTCCCTCCCCACTCCTGGGGGAAGGATATTGCAAAATCTCCATTCCCACCCCACTCCTGGGACCAGCCAGAGGTAGTATTTGCTGGTTCTCTGAACTACTCAAAATTTCCGCTACCGGTTCTCCAGAACCTGTCAGAACCTGCTGGATTTCACCCCTGGAAAAAACTGATCAAGGAGAGATTCAACCTAGAAATAAGGAGACATTTTCTGACAGAGAGAACAATCAACCCATGGAATAGAAGTTGCCTTTGGAAGTTGTGGGAGCTTCATCACTGGAGGCTTTCAAGAAGAGCCTGGACTGCCATCTGTCAGACATGGTGTAGGGTCTCCTGCTTGGGGTGGGGGAAGGATGGTTGGACTAGTTGACCTACAAGGTCCCTTCCAACTCTGTTCACACACTCTTATTAAGAGAAGATGCTCTGAGCAAGATCAATGAGCAGGTCTTATTTTTCATGAAACATAAAAGAGAAATGATTAAATCCAGGTGAAGTGATAGTCGTAAGTGTAAGTAGTTAATCTGTAATTACAGGTAGCCCTCAACTTACAACCACAATTGAGCCCAAAATTTATGTTACTAAGTGAGATGTCCTAACAGTGAGAACAATTAACCAGTGGAAAAGAAGTAGCTTTCAGAAGTCACTGGAGGTGTTTAACAGAGATCTGACAGCCATTTTTCTGAAATGGTATAAGTAGCTTGTGGTTAGATTAGAAGACCTCCAAGATCTTCTTCCAGCTCAATACTGATTGATTGATTTGTTAAGTGAGCTATGTCCCATTTTACAACTTTCTTGCTACGGTTGTTAAGTGAATCATTGCAGTTGTTAAGTTCGTAACACAGTCATTAAGTGATTTTGGCTTCCCCGTTGATTTTGCTCATCAGAAGGTCACAAAAGGTGATCATACGACTCCAAGATATTGTAACCGTTGTAAATATGAGTCAGTAGCCAAGCATCTGAATTTTGTGACCATGGGAATGCTGCAAGGGTCATAAGTGTGAAAATCAGTCATAAGTCACTGTTTCCAGTGCTGCTGTAACTTTGAACTGTCACTAAACGAACTGCTGTAAGTCAGGGACTACCTATAGCTGATTTGTATCTCATCTTTCTTTCTCTTCATATGGAACGCCCACAGCAGGAAAATGGAAATGGTAAGAAACCTGAACACAGATAGATAGATTATAGATAGATAGATAGATAGATAGATAGATAGATAGATAGATAGAAGTTAGACAGACAGACAGACAGACAGACAGACAGAAGATAGATAGATAGATAGATAGATAGATGGATAGATAGATAGAAGATAGATAGATAATATAGCTAAATAGCTAGATAGATGATAGATGATAGATAGCTAGATAGAAGAAAGATAGATAGGTGATATAGATAGATGATAGATAGATAGACAATAGACAGAAGATAGATAGATAGATAGATAGATAGATAGATAGATAGATAGATAGATAAATAGATAGATAGGTAGAAGATAGATAAATAATATAGCTAAATAGCTAGATAGACGATAGATAGATGCTAGATAGATAGAAGATAGATAGATAGATAGATAGATAGATATAGATAATAAATAGGTAGATAGCTAAATAGCTAGATAGAAGATAGATAGATAGATAGATGATAGATAGACAGACAGACAGACAGACAGACTGATTGACTGATTGACTGACTGACTGACTGACTGACTAGAAGCCATCAAGTCAGTATCAACTCTTAGCAACTACATAGATCAACATTTCTCAACCTCCTCAACTTTAAGATGTGTGGACTTCAACTCCCAGAATTCAGTTGCTGACTGGGGAATTCTGGGAGTTGAAATCCGCACACCTGAAAGCTGAGGAGAGTGAGAACTATTGACATTGATCATAGATCATTGGAGTCATTGGAGTCCTTGAGTTTGGCCGGGTTTTTTTTGCAGATGTTTCATTACCTAACTAGGTAACGTAATCAGTGCTAGTATGAGACCTTGGCAAGAAAACAGCCAAGCTCAAAGAGCACCACAGTTCAATCCCGAGTTACAAATATTCTCTTCTATTGTATCATAGATTTTCTTCAGGATGATAGCTCTCAAACTAGACCTTCATGAGCTGTGGTGGCACAGTGGCTAAAGTGCAGTACTGCAGCCTACTTCTGCTGACTCCCGGCTGCCTGCAAATTTGGTAGTTCAAATCCTACCAGGCTCAAGGTTGACTCAGACTTCCAGACTTCCGAGATGGGTAAAATGAGGACCCAAATTGTTGGGGGCAAGAGGCTGACTCTGTAAGCCACTTAGAGAGGGCTGTAAAGCACTGTAAAGTGGTATATAAGTCTAAGTGATATTGCTATTGCTATTCAGCTCTCTCAACAGTGCCCCCACTGTCACTAATATGTCAACAGATATAGAAAACAAATGATATCAGATGCATTTGAACTTAGCTGGACAATATGTAAGCTTGGCCTATTTTTCTGGGTCCTAGCAATACAGGTAGTCCTCAACTTACAACATATAGTAACCGTGGAAAGTTACAACGGCACTGAAAACAGCGACTTATGACTACTTTTCACACTTTTGATCGTTTCAGCATCCCCATGGTCAGGCGATCAAGATGCAAATGGTTGGCAACTGACTCATATTTATGACGGTTGCGGTGTCCCAGGGTCACGTGATCACCTTTTGCGACCTTCGGACAGGCAAAGTCAATGGGGAAGCCAGTTTCCCTTTACAACCATGTTACTAACTTAACAGCTGCAGTGATCCACTTAACGACTGTGGCAAGAAAGGTGGCAAAATGGGGCAAAATTCACTTAACAAAGTGTCCCGCTCAGCAACTGAAATTTTGGCTTCAGTTGTGGCCGTAAGTCAAGGACTTCCTGTACATTGAACCATGAAGTAACTTGGAAGTCTGGGTTTGCACACCAGCCCATCCATTCCAGAACCAACCAAACCAGTGGTGAGTTTCAAATTTTTTTAACTACCGGTTCTGTGGGCGTGGCTTGGTGGGCGTGGCTTGGAGGGTGTGGCAGCGGAAGGATACTGTAAAATCTCCATTCCTGCTCCACTCCGGGGGAAGGTTACTGCAAAATCCCCATTTCCTCCCCATCAGCTGGGACTCGGGAGGTAGAGAATAGATGGGGGTGGTGGGGCCAGTCAGAATTTTTACTACCGGTCCTCCGAAGTACTCAAAATTTCCACGACCAGTTCTCCAGAACTGGTCAGAACCTGCAGAAACCCACCTCTGAACTAAACATTGAACAAACCAAGTTCTGAGCACGGAACGTGGGAACGCAAACCCTTGATATTTCCTCTAACTGGCTACGGACCTCTCACAAAATTCCCCTTGGAATCCCAGCCAGGCAGTAAACTGCTATGAAGCTATTCAGAAGGCCTGGGTGTTGGTAGACACCGCTCCCCGAATTGGGGTGGGTTGGGGGTTAGATTGGGAATTTTAAAAAAAAAACCTGTTCCCCAGCCATTTGTCAGGAGACTGTTCGGCCTGAACAATGCTCAGGCAGAAAACTAAACAATCTCTGCAAGTAACAAAAGTTTCCAGCTGGGCCTTTGCTTTCTTTCTCGCTCCCAGCCCTCCACACGTGCTTTGAATATTTATAGTTGTTTGGGGGCAAGTCCAGAGTTTGGGGGAAGAGAAAACTGTGGGGATGGAGGGCAAAAAGGAGGACGTCGTAGAAAGGAGAGTCGGTTTCGCCTCATATTGGCTATATTCTGGATAAGATATAGGATAGGATAGGACAGGACAGGACAGGACAGGACAGGACAGGACAGGACAGGACAG
>WNWU01000001.1:92960256-92972465 GCA_012654045.1 Ptyas mucosa
AGGACAGGACAGGACAGGACAGGACAGGACAGGACAGGACAGGACAGGACAGAATAAAACTCTTTACTGGCCAAGTGTGATTGGACACACAAGGAATTTGTCCCCTGTGCATAAACTCTCACTGTACGTACAAACAAACGGATTGATTCTGATTCCTGGGTTTTATTATTTATTTGTCTCTGTTTTAATTGGTTTTAATTTGGCTTCTCTTTATTATTGTATGTTTTTTAACCTGTGTTCGCCGCCCTGAGTCCTTAGGGAGAAGGGCGGCATAAAAAAATTTGTAAATAAATAAACAAACAAACAACAAAGTGATAAACCATAGATCATCAATCGTAAGATACAATCATAAATCATAAGATACCAATAACAAGGGATTAATCATAAGGTACTAATAGGAAGGACAGCTACAAGGAAATAGGAGGTGAGAAAGATGACGAGGACAATAGCAATAGAGCCTACTACATGGGTAAATATCTTTAGGCATCATAATACAATGCTGTGGTAGATATATCTTTAGCAGAGTGATGGCATGGTGGAAAAAAACATTTGTGTCTAGCTGTTTAGGTATGCAGTGCCCTATAGAGGCATCCAGATTGGAGAAGTTGAAACGATTTGTAAGTTCAGGATGTGAGGGGTCTGGACTCTGTAGATATTTTCTCAGCCCTCTTTCTGCTTCGTACAGCGTACAGGTCCTCAATGGAAGGCATTTTCACCCAACTCTTGCCTAACAAAGTTTCTTTCTCTGGGGAAAAATCTCGGGGCTGTAGGAAAACACTTATTAATGCATCCATTATCCGAAAGGGGAAGGGAGGGTGTGGGGGGAGGGAGGGAAGCTTGCAGTTGGTAGGATAATGCACTCCAGTGGCGGGCAAAGGGCTTCCCTATTGTGTCTGGCTGAGAAAGGGCCCAAACCAGCGTCTCGGGCCGCCGAGAATTAGATCACTTTGTCTAAGCTGTCCATCTTCCTCTCTGGGCTATACCAGCACCCACCCTATGAGTTGCTGGCTTGGTTGAAGTCAATGGTGCATTGCACTCTCTCTGCCCCTCCCCTCCCCCCCCCCCCCCCCCCCCCCGCATCTCATTGTGTCTTTTTCTTGGCTGGGGGTGGGACGGTTGAATTTATCCATTTCATCCTTTTGTTCCGTTTCTCACATGCCCAATGTTGCAAGTTCAATTCCCTTCCCTGATTTCTGCATCAGGGTGTAAATTCAAGGAGGATTTGTTGCACGAAGGCCTTCTCATGCATGCCCATTTTTATTTTTATTTTTTGCAAACAATGTTCCCCAGATCCGGTGCATTTGGATCCAGAATTTTCTTTAATCTGTAAAGCTTTAATTTGCTCTCTTTTCAACATATGCTCCTAGTGGGCTGGGGATTTTAAAATGCTAGCTGAAAGTTTCCAACTTCCTCAGATGAAAAGGAAATGTCTCCATCCAGTTAAAGGAAATTCCAGGGGACGTGCTGATGTAGATGTCATTAATTAATTAATTAATTAATTAATTAATTCATTCATTCAGTGCATTAGTACAGAATTGTTTGTCCATTTCCTCCAGGGTGTTTTTCTAGATTTCACAATATTGCCTACACTCTTATTTATTCCTTGGTATCGTTTGTTCATTCATTCATTCATTGCAATGGTACAGAACTGTTTGTCCACTTCTTTCAGGGTATTTTCTGCCTTTCCCAATCTCACCTACATCTTTATTTATTCCTAGGCAGACTTCACCCATTCACTTATTCATCCATTCACTCCAACAGTAGAGAATTGTTTGTCCAGTTCTCCCAGGGTATTTTCTGGATTTGCCTACTTTACACCCGTATTTATTCATCGGTAGAGTTAAACATCTGTGCTCTGCCATGGGCATCTAACCATCTTAAAAATCTCAGTCCTCTACTGAAACCAAGTTTATGCATAGGATAACATCCGTGGGGTCGCAGTCGTTAGAATGCAGTATTACAGGCTAACTCTGCCGAATGACAGCAGTTCGATCCTGACTGGCTGAAAGTTGACTCAGCCTTCCATCCTTCTGAGGTCAGTAAAATGAGGACCTGGATTGTTGGGGGCAATAGGCTGACTCGGTAAACTTCTTAGAGAGGGCTGTAAAGCACTACAAAGTGGTATATAAGTCTAAGTGCTATTGCTATTCAGCTCTCCCAACAGTGCCCCCACTGTCACTAATATGTCAACAGATCTAGAAAACAAATGATATCAGATGCACTGAAATTGCACTTAGGCTTATTGGATAACTTTGGCCAGCCACTTTTAATCCAATTTACTTCACAGAATAGTTCTGAAGAGGAAACTGTGGGGGGAGGAGGGTTTATGGAACACCCCTTAAGCAGAGGTGGGTTTCAGCAGGTTCTGACTAGCTCTGGAGAACCGGTAGCGGAAATTTTGAGTAGTTCGGAGAACCAGTAGTAAAAATTCTGACTGGCCCCACCCCCATCTATTCTCTGCCTCCTGAGTCCCAGCTGATCAGGAGAAAATGGGAATTTTGCAGTAACCTTCCCCTGGAGTGGGGAGGGAATGGAGATTTTATAGTATCCTTCCCCTGGAGTGGGATGGGAATGGAGATTTTACAGTATCCTTCCCCTGCCACGCCCACCAAGACATGCCACACCCACCAAGCCACACCCCAGAACCGATAGTAAAAAAAAATTTGAAACCCACCACTGCCCTTAAGCTCTTGGCAAGATACAGAGTATTGTAAATATTTATTTACTTAAATAAAAGTAAACTCTTAGTTTAATGATCTGACAGCAGGAAAAGGTGTCTGTTAAAGGAAAATGTCCATTGAATCCCAATGGGATTTTCACATGTGTATTTCCCATTTTGTTATGCATTTTATGTACAAATTGCACGCATGCATGCAGCTTAGAAAATGTGGCTAAATAGGACGGCATAGTGCCGGGGGGGGGGGGGCAGGCCCACCCCCACCTGCAGGTCGCCACTACCGGTTTGCCCTGGATACAGCTAGACACAATGGTCAGCTCTAGGGATAAATGGAACTGGGGCCCTCAATGAATAACAAATGAAAAAACAACACAGGGACATAAACAGAAGCTACAGAATGGATTAGTAGAGGAACACAGCAACAGCCTCGGAGAAAGTACTTATGTATCAAAACATGAGCTCATGATTGACATACGTCTTTCAAGGAAGGCCAGGTCAGGAAACAGACACCGACAGGACTCGGTTTTATTGATAGATTATTAGTCCCAAGCCCAAGGACAACACAGTTCAATTCTCTATTTGCTTGCACCTAAGAGCGGTTGGTGGCACAGCAGTTAGAATGCAGTATTGCAGCTAATTCTGCTGACTGCCAGCAGTTCGATTCTGAATGGCTCAAGGCTGACTCCTTCTTCCAACCTTCCGAGGTCAATAAAATGAAGAGACAGATTGTTGGGGCTGACTCTGTAAACCGCTGAGAGAGAGGCTGTAAAGCACTGTGAAGCGGTATATAAGCGCTATTGCTACTTCTAATAGGCAGAATCTTGCCGGAGTAAAGTTTGCTTCTATACAGAAACAAGTCACCACACAGTTTTCTTGGCTACGTTTTCTAAGTGGCTTGTTGGCTACTTCTTCTACCTGGATTCTGTGTCTAAGGCAGGATTAGAACTCAGTCTTCTGAGGAGAGAAGGAAAATGAGATCAGGAAGGAAGAGAAGGAAGAAGAGGGGGAGGAGGGGAGGAGGAAGTAACAATATAATAAGAGGAGAAAGAAGGACGAGGGGAGACATGATAGCAGTCTTCCAATATCTCAGGGGCTGCCACAAAGAAGAGGGAGCCAAGCTATTCTCCAAAGCACCTGAGGGCAGGACAAGAAGCAATGGGTGGAAACTAATCAAGGAGAGAAGCAACTTAGAATTAAGGAGAAATTTCCTGACAGTTAAAACAATTAATCAGTGGAACAACTTGCCTCCAGAAGTTGTGAACGCTCCAACACTGGAGGTTTTTAAGAAGATGTTGGATAACCATTTGTCTGAAGTGGTGTAGGGTTTCCCGCCTAAGCAGGGGGTTGGACTAGAAGACCTCCAAGGTCCCTTCCAACTCTGTTATTCTATTCTATTTGGCAGAGAAAGAGATCAGTAAAGAGGAGGAGGAGGAGAAGGGAGGGGGAAGTAACAATATTATAAGTCTAAATGCTTAAATGCTAAGAGGAGAAAGATACGGCAGAGGAGGAGGAGGAGGAATATTTTGTGCCAACTCCGGATCTTTTTCCAAGAAACGGGGTCTTTTTTGCCTTGACAATCCTAATCAAAATATTTGCCCCCAAACGATCCAAGTTAACATCATTGGTTTTATGGCACCAACGGAGGAGCCTGTTTGAATAATTTATGGGGAACTGAGTTACCTCTGACCTTGAACGTTGGAGCCTTTCTCTTTTCTCTTCCTCCGTTCTCACAGCCGTTTGGAACAGCTGGACTGTCTGGCCGCAGCCGGAGAGCTCAGGGCAGGCTTTGTCTAACTCGGGCCATTAGCTGAGACAACTTTACAATTCAGAGAAGTAACAATATAATATTTATGGACTCTCCATCACCTCCCGTCTTGCTCTTTGCTTTGCCGCGGCCGCCTCGTTGGCCTTTTTTCGAGTTTGGCGGGGCAAAAGGTTTCTTTCTTGTGCGGCAAACCTCGAAGGGGAACAAAAAGGAACAACCCAAGAGAAAGGAGAACCCCCAAACACCCCAGAATTCTGTTCTATTCCGTCTGAAAAATTTATATTGTAACCGTCTGCCTTGAGCAGACCGTTTCCTGCCTTGTAAATAATCCTGCTTATTAACATGTCGGCCTTGAGATCAAAAATCTTCCCTTCCCGTCGTTTCTGCAGGAAACGGTCAGATTTTTCTTGCTCGGGGAAGTGATAGGAGATGTCAAGAGCCAGCAATTTGCTACAAGACACTTCCTGATAGGAAGTGTCACAATACAGGTAGTCCTTGACTTACAGCTGTTCATTTAGTGACCGTTTGACATTACAACGGTACTGAAAAAAGTGACTTTTTAAAAGAACAATTACGACAGTTGTGACATCCCCATGATCACGTGAGCAAAATTCAGATGCTTGGCAACTGTCTCGTATTTATGACGGTTGCCGTGTTCCGGGGTCCTTTCATGACCTCTGACAAACAGGGTCAAAGGAGGAAGCCAGATTTGCTTAACGACCGCATGATTCACTTAACAACTTCAGTGATTTGCTTAACAACCATGGCGAAATGCTCGTGAAATGGGGCAAAACTCACCGGACAACTGTCTGGCTTGGCAACAAAAAAATGGGGCTCAATTGTGGTCGTACGTCGAGGACTACATGAGTTAATCCTCAGCTTACAATCGCAACTGAACTCAACATGACAGTTGTTAATGGAATCATGTCCAATTTTACGAGTATTTTGCCATGGTTTTTAAGCAAACCACTGAAGTTGTTAAGTGAGTCATGCGGTCGTTAAGCAAATCTGGCATCCTTCTTCGATTCTGCATGTTAGAAGCTGCCTGAGAAGGTTGCAAATGACAATCCCGGGACCCTGGGGTGCTGAAACCTTCATCAATTCCTGCTGGTTGCCAAGCACCCAAAGTATGATCACCTGACTGTGAGGAATTTTGCAACAGTCATTAAGTGTGAAGACTGGTCATAAGTCACTTTTTTCAGGGCCGTTGTAAATTGGAACAGTCATTAAACAAATGGTTGTAAGCAGGGGTGAAATCCAGCAGGTCCTGACAGGTTCTGGAGAACCGGTAGCAGAAATTTTGAGCAGTTTGGAGAACCGGTAGTGGAAATTTTGAGTAGTTTGGAGAACTGGCAAAGATCACCTCTGGCTGGCCTGAATGAGGTGGGAATGGAGATTTTGCAATATCCTTCCCCCAGGAGTGGGGAGGGAATGGGGATTTTGCAGTATCCTTCCCCTGCCACTCCCACCAAGCCACACCATGCCCACCAAGCCACGCCCACAGAACCGGTAGTAAAAAAAATTGGATTTCACCATTGGTTGCAAATCAAATTCTAACTGTACTATAATTCTTAGAATTTCCTCTTCCCCTAATCTTCTCCAGTGCTTCTCACTGTCCTCTCTGGCTGCTCCATTGAATTTTCTAACTCCATGCAGTCCTCGACTTACAACCATTCATTTAGTGACCATTTGAAGTTACGGCACCACTGAAAAAAGTGACTTATGACCGTTTCTCACACTTACGCTCCTCACACTCCTCAATTGCCACAGCTTCCCCACGGTCACATGATGAAAATGTGGGCTCTTGGCAACTGGCATGAATTTACAATGGTTCTTGCAGTCACGTGATGACCATTTGCGACCTTCCCAGCTGGCTTCCAACAAGCAAAGGCAGGTGGGAAATCTGGATTCACTTAATGACCTCGAGATTCCCTTAACGACGACTGATTCGTTTAACAGTCCTGGCAAGAAAAGTTATAAATATTGGGCTGATTCAGGAGTGGGCTGCTGGGGGTTCGGGAGAACCTCTAGCTAAGATTCTGTGCAGTTCGGAGAACCCGCAAATCCCACTTCTGGCTGGCCCCGCCCCGCCCCGCCTACCCTGCCCCTCCCAGGAGTCCCCACATGGCCTGTTTTGGATGCAGGCAAGCGCAGGGCGCACACGGAGGCTCAGGGAGGACGAAAAATGGGCCTACCAGAAGTTCGGGAAGGCTGGAACTTGGCCCGTTTCCCGCCTCCAGAAGGCCTCCAGAGCCTGGGGAGGCCGTTTTCGCCCTCCCAGAGGCTCAAGAAAAGCCTCTGGAGCCCAGGGAGGGCAAAAACGCTCCCCCACCGTGGTGCAGGAGGCTGACTAGGCCATATCCACCATGGCCACGCCCACCCAGCAATCGGGCAGAGAACCCCTTGCTAAACTTTTTGAAGCCCACCCCTGGGCTGATTCATTTAACAACCGCTTTGTTTAGCAACGGAAATTCTGGCCTCGGGTGTGTCGTAGCTCGAGGACTATCTAGGTGCAAGAAAGATAGATGGCCAAGACTTTCCAAAAGCTTCAGCTGTTCTGCAGCCTGTCTCACCCCTTCCTCAATTCGGCTGCCTGCATTGCCTTCCGCTTCCCCAGCCATACTGAGCCACTTGGGGGTAGCTTTTCCAGACAACAGACATCTCTTTCCCGTCAATTAGCATAAATTGAGGGGTGGGGCTGGAGATCTAGACATGCACCCCCTTCCAAGACAGACAGGCCTTTCTAATTCCAGCCTGGTGTCAGCCATGTGCTGGAAAGGGAAGGGGCTGCTAATTTGCCTGCAAGGCCGCCTTGGGGCAGATGGGCCCTCCACCTGCCGCAAATATGCAAATGAGGTCTCAGGCTGGGCTGGGCCCTTTGGGATGGCGGAGGAGAAGGTGGGCTGGGCAATTGCAAAGCAATATCCAGATTTTCTCCCTCGCAGTAGGAATGGAAGGCACTGCCACTTGCTGGGCTGGACAGTTGGAGCAACTTCCAGGTAGTCCTCAATTTACGACCACAAAAAAAGACCCAAGACTTGTAACCAACCGACGCACTGTATGCGATGGAAGATGGATTTGTGTTTTTATGTATGTTTGTTTAAAAATTCAAAAAAAAAAATTCAAAAAAATAAAAAATAAAGACCACAATTACCGAATACAGAATAACAGAGTTGGAAGGGACCTTGGAGGTCTTCTAGTCCAACCCTTTGCTCAGGAAGGAAGCCCTGTACCATTTCAGACAAATGGTTGTCGAATCTCTTCTTTAAAACTCTCAGTGTTGGAGCATTCACAGCTTCTGGAGGCAAGTTGTTCCACTGATTAATTGTTCTAACTGTCAGGAAATATCTCCTTAGTTCTAGGTTGCTTCTCTCCTTGATTAGTTTCCATCCATTGCTTCTTGTCCTGCCTTCAGGTGCTTTGGAGAATAGTTTGACTCCCTCTTCTTTGTAGCAGCCCCTGAAATATCGGAACACTGCTATCACGTCTCCCCTAGTCTTTCTTTTCATTAAACTAGAGATATCCAACTCCAACAACCGGTGTTTATATATTTTAGCCTCCAGTCCCCTAATCATCTTTGTTGCTCTTCTCTTCATTCTTTCTAGCGTCTCAACATCTTTTTTACATTCATGGTGACCAAAACTGAATGCAGTATTCCACGTGTGGCCTTACCAAGGCATTATAAAGTGATATTAACATTTCAGGTGATCTTGATTCTGTTTATGCAGCCTAGAACTGTGTTGGCTTTTTTGGCAGCTTCAGCACACGGCCGGCTCCTATTTAAATGATTGTCCAATAGGACTCCAAGATCCCTCTCACAGTTACTACTATACTATACCTGTGCATTTGGGCTTTATTTATTTAGTTATTTATTGGTTCGATTTATATGCCGCCCTTCTCCGGAGACTCAGGGCAGCTTACAACGCGTTAAGCAATTGCCTTCATACTTTTGTATATACCTGCTTAGTAGGGCTTTTGCCCCCGCCCCCCCAGGGATGTTCTTTTTTTATACAAAGTCAGCTTATTGCCCCCACAATCCGGGTCCTCATTTTACCTACCTCGAAAGGATAGAAGGCTGAGTCAACCTTGAGCCTGGTGAGATTTGAACTCGCAGTAATTGCAGGCAGCTGGCAGCTAAGTGCTACTTTAACAGCACTTTAGTGCGCTCCTCCACCAAGGCTACATTTTGCCTAAATGTAGAACCTCACTTTTTTCACCATTGAATTTCATTTTGTTAGATAGCGCCCAATGTTCAAGTCTGTCAAGATCCTTCTGTATCTTAAGCCTGTCTTCTGGGGTGTTGGCTATTCCTGCCAACTTGGTTTCGTCTGCAAATTTGATGAGTTCCCCATCTGTCCCCTTATCTAAATAACCCATGAAGATATTAAAGAGTCCTGGGCCTAAGACAGAGCCTCGGGGTACCCCACTGCATACTTCCTTCCATGTAGATGCAGTTCCATTGAGCCCCCAATTTTTGTTGCTAAGCAAGAAAGCTGTTAGTGACTCCCCCCATCCTTCCCTGTTTTACCATCTTCCTTGCCACAGTTGTGAGCACAGCCGTCTAATTACAGTTTGTCAGGCAAAGGGTCATACTTGATCATGCTTGATTCAGGGTACAGAACGCTAAATTTTATTTCATGTGATGAATCTCATCTCAGTTTAGGGCGTGAAAGCTGGCAACGTGACTTTCGGCCAATCACTAAGGGACTCCTAGGCGACTCTCAGCCCAAGTTACCTCACAGGGTTTTTGTGGGGAAAAAGGAGGAAGGAGTATTATGTATTTTTTTCTGCCTTGAGTTATCAATAAAAGTCATAAAGGCTGTATGAAAATCTAATAAATAAATTCAAATAAGAGTCAATGTGATTACTTCCCAGCAACAGTTAACAGAATTTCCCCCCATTTGTTCAAAAATATTAGTTTTCTCTGGAGGCTGGACTCAAAATTTCCAGGCCCAGATGGCACCCTTGAGGGCTCAATTTATTTGCTTTTGCCACATTGTGCATGAGGAGGCTGGAAAGGGAGTGTGTCAAAAAAGTCAAGATGGAGGCAGTGCCCATGTCACTGAAACCCCACCCCTTTTGCATGCATTATAAATAAGGGGTGGGGCTTTAATCATATGGCCACAGCTGCCATTTTGACTGCTGATCTCATAAATAGCAAACTCAGACCAGATGGGAAGAAACCTGGAGAGTAGCATTTCAGAGAAACTCTGTTTGGATTAGCTCCATGAGAAAATTCCTGCTACAGTTTTGCAAAGTTGTTATTTATCCCAGAAATCCGTCTACTCTTGCTTCCTTGGTCTTGTCCCAACTGTGTGGGACCTGAGACTGTGTTTGATAGAACGGTAAAAATGAATATTATTAAACTAGTTTAGCTTCAGAATTCCCTGCCATCCCAATATTGCAGGATTTCCCAACCTAGGCCACTTTAAGATGCCTGGACTTCAACTCCCAGAATTCCCTAGCCAGCAAAGTTGGCTAGAGAATTCTGGGAGTTGAAGTCCACAACTGCCAAGGTTGAGACACATTGGTATCGCTGTGTATATCCCCAGCACCTGGGATTACAGTTCCAGTGTGACATCGATCTTTGTCCTCAATCCAGTGGTGGATTTCAAACTTTTTTATTACCGGTTCTATGGGCATGGTATGGTATGGCTTGGTGGGCGTGGCTTGGTGGGTGTGGCAGGGGAAGGATATTGTAAAATCTCTATTCCCACCCCACTCCGGGGGAAGGATACTGCAAAATCTCCATTCTCTCCCCACTCCAGTGGAAGGTTACTGCAAAATCCCCATTTCCTCCCAATCAGCTGGGATTTGGGAGGCAGAGAATAGATGGGGGCGGGGCCAGTCAGAATTTTTACTACCGGTTCTCCAAACTACTCAAAACTTCCACTACCAGTTCTCCAGAACTGATCAGAACCTGCTGAAACCCACCTCTGCCTCAATCCCTTCCTCCTTGCTCAGGGCCAGCCACAACGATTAGAAGAGCAGGCTGTGTCCTTCCTACCAAGATGTCAACTGGGAAGCACAAACAACAACAACCCGCAAGGACCAATCTCTGTTACGGTGACAGTTACAATAAGCAACAGTAAATTATACAGCATGCTGTTTGTTCGTCTCAGCAAATTTTGCTCCTTTCCCAATTTTGCTGCCAATCTGCCTCACGGAGAGGCTAAGTGAGTCCACCTTTTGGCCTAATAATCTAGTATCAGTGCTGACATGGATTAGTCTATGATTATGCCACTGCATTTAGAAATGATGCTCCCCTTTCACCATTACGGTCTACCGGTGAGCCACTAAATCTTCTCTTTTGTCATCCACAGGTTACAAGTCAGAGATTCAAGAGGGAACGGCCCTGCAAATCTTTCTCCAGGATTTCGCTGCTGATACCTTCTTTCTGGAAGCATATTTCCAAATGCTCCTGCCATTGTTTTTATGGTGAAGATGGACACGGGAGGTTGAGAGCAGTCAAGCTGAATCGGAGATCCCAATTTCTCCTACAGAGAGGCAAACCAGCAAGCCAGCATGTTGCACCACCAGCTCTCCTTCTGTTTTCTGCCCTTGGAGCGTGTAATGCAGCACAAGCGAAGTTTGTGCCAAGTGTTAAACCAAGTTAAAATTGAATGGGGGAATTTTTAGGGCAGCACATTAGGAGCTGAGCCACTGTGCCAGCATGTGATGTGAACCAGCCCATCAGGTTAAACCATGATAAGGTTTATTTGAGTGGGAGATAGAACATGTTATATTAACACCGCAATTATGTTTTGTTCAAATTTAGTCTTGAATCTTGTATAGTGTTTCTCATTGTTGGCAACTCTCAGAATTCCCAAACCATCATGGTTGACTGGGGAATTCTGGGACTTAAAAGTCCAGTCCTCTTAAAGTGGCCAAGGTTGAGAAACACTAGCACTAAGGGATAGCAGGAACATTTTGCCACTGCTTTGGGAATAACATTTAACAGGATACCAGAATAACAGAAGTTGGATTAGAAGACTTTGGGAGGTCTTCTAGTTCAACCCTATGCACAAGCAGAAAGCCCTATACCAGTGATGGCTAACCTTTTTGCCATCGCGTGCCAAAAGCGGGGGGAGCGCGGTGGGGTCACACGCACACGTGCCCACATCCATAATTCTATGTGCCCTGCCCCCCCCACCCACTTTTGCCACACGATGGCATGGTGGGCCTGTTTTTTGCCCTCCTCAGGCTCCAGAGCCTTTCTAGGAGACTGGGGAGGGCAAAAACGGCCTTCCCCACCCCACCAGAGGCCCTCCGGAGGCCAGTAACAGTGTGTTTTCTGACTTCTGGTGGGCCCAGAAGGCCTGAAAATCAGCTGGCTGGTATACACATGTGTGCCAGAGCTGAGCTCGCGTGCCCACCGATATGGCTCCGCGTGCCACCTGTGGCACCCGTGCCATAGGTTCGCCATCACGGCCCTATACCATTTCAGACAAATGATTGTTAAATCTCTTCTTAAAAACCTCCAGTGTTGGAGCACCCACAACTTCTGAAGGTTCCACGATTAATTGCTCTGCCAGGAAATTTCTCCTTAGTTCTAGGTTGCTTCTCTCCTTGATTACTTTCCACCCATTGCTTCTTCTCCTGCCCTCAGGTGCTTTGGAAAATAGGTTGACCCCCTCATCTTTGTGACATCTCCTCAAATATTGGAACGCTGCTATCACGTCACCCCAAGTCCTTCTTTTCATTAAACTGGACATACCCAATTCTTGCAACCGTTCTTCATATGTTTTAGCCTCCAGTCCAGTGGTG
>WNWU01000001.1:92984230-93001203 GCA_012654045.1 Ptyas mucosa
TAGAATAGAATAGAATAGAATAGAATAGAATAGAATAGAATAGAATAGAATAGAATAGAATAGAATAGAATAGAATAGAATAGCAGAGTTGGAAGGGATCTTGGAGGTCTTCTAGTCCAACCCGCTGCCTAGGCAGGAAACCCTATACCACTTCAGACAAATGGTTATCCATTTGGTTATCCAGCATCTTCTTAAAAATTTCCAGTGTTGGAGCATTCACAACTTGAGGACCCAGATTGTTGGGGGCAATATGCTATTTAGTATACTGTCTTTGGTGTAAGCCACCCAGAATCCTTGGAGAGTGGGCTGCATAGACATATGACTAATAAATAAATAAATAAATAAACTTCTGGAGGCAAGTTGTTCTACTGATTAATTGTTCTAACTGTCAGGAAATGTATTAGTTCTAAGTTGCTTCTCTCCTTGATTAGTTTCCTCCCATTGCTTCTTGTCCTACACTCTGGTGCTTTGGAGAATAGCTTTGCTCTCTCTTCTTTGTGGCAGCCCCTGAGGTATTAGAAGACTGCTATCATGTCTCCCCTAGTCCTTCTTTTCATTAAACTAGCCATACCCTGTTCCTGCAACCGTTCTTCATAAGTTTTAGCCTCCAGTGCCCTAATCATCTTTGTAGCTCTTCTCTGCACTCTTTCCAGAGTCTCAACATCTTTTTTACATTGTGGCGACCAAAACCGAATGCAATATTCCAAGTGTGGCCTTACCAAGGCATTATAAAATGGTATTAACACTTCACGTGATCTTGATTCTATCCCTCTGTTTATGCAGCCTAGAATTGTGTTGGCTTTTTTGCAAGCTGCTGCACACGGCTGGCTCATATCTAAATGGTTGTCCACTAGGACTCCAAGATCCCTCTCACAGTTACTATTGAGCAAGGTACTACATATACAGTACCTGTGCATTTTGTTTTTTTGTTTTTGCCTAAATGTAGTACCTTACCTCCATTTATCTATCATCTATCTATCATCTATCTATCATCTATTACCTATCTCATCTATCTATAATATAGATAGGTGAGATAGATGATATAGATTCTATATCATCTATCTATCTATCTATCTATCTATCTATCTATCTATCTATCCATCTATCATTATCTATCTATCTAATCTATCTATCTATCATCTACCTATCTAAACAAGACATTTGTTCAGGCCTTTTCTCGGCTGCAGTAATTGATTTTCAATGACCAGCTGCTTCTGAAAATGGAGGTTCTATTTAGTTTTCATTTCAGACTGGACTAGGAAGCGAAACAGGTCTAAACCTTGTTGGCACTTGAATAAAACACCACCAGGAGATCCCTGTGAAGTTACAAAGAAAATCTGAAAGAAATACCTAGGAAACTATTTGTATCCTGTTGCCATGGAACCTGCCTGAATGTGTCCATTTAGGCTGAGAAGTTTTGATGGAGACAAGGTGTTCTATCATTACCTTTTTAATTTGGTTTTCATAGCTAACAGGCCTTGTCTGTAGACATTTGGCACAATTCTTTTTTTAAAAAAGCACATCAGCACACTTTTTAACATGTAAATTAATTATTTGATTTTTAAAAAATCCTTTTTATTAGCCCCAAATCTATTATTGGCCGGCATTATTTGCTGAAATATGACAAGAATGTGGAGCTAGATATTGTACACTTACCTACCTCAACTCTCAACCTACAGTTGTCCACTTTTTAGACCAAAAACTTTATTGTTTACCATTCTGATATTAAAAGATGTGGATAATATAAGTATATTAAACCCATCAGCAATTTCATTTTAGTTCATTTCAAGAGATCTATAGTTTTTGTACATCTGAGAGTATCCCAGTTAAATACCTGGAGGTTGGCATGTAGTTATGCAATCATTTTTCTTCTCCCCTTCTCATATTTCTCAGCAAAAAGATTAAAGCTCCATCTAGTGGTGAAGATTGGCAAGGACTTCCCATTACTGGTATCCATGGCAACCCTACATCTCTCCCCATCAGTTCAAACCAAGGATATCCCAGCCAGAGGCTGACTCATTTGGACACAACTCCGCGGCTTGTCAGAATGCCACAAGAAAGTCGGTGGAAAACTGAGAATGGAGGAGAAAGAATTGGAAATATTAGGGAGAGCTTTTTTTTAAAAAAAAGGCCATCTGTGCTAACATCTATTATCAACACATTTTTTGTAAATGTATAAACTAAACTGATTTGTCTATCGTGGTCTTGTCCATCATTTATAATGTTTGATGCTGCAGGAAATTGCAAAGCCATTTTATAAAAATGACAGGAACTGGGCTCTTCACAAATTAATCAGTCATTGAGTTAAATTCACCCAAAGCAGATCTTGTTGATGTAAATATCATACTTCTAAAATAAACAAACATGTGTCTTTCTTACTGTAAGTCATGTGTCAGAAGGTTTGGTAGCCCCCTTTCTGATTAACACATTGTATTAAAATTGGTGAATTATAACTCACTTCATCAGATACAATTTTAATACAATGTGTTTATTGGTGCTTCGAGTGAGAACTGGATAGATCTGTTTGATTATCCATTTGTCCATTTTCTTGGCTGTCTCTGTTATTCTCAGGTGCCTTCTCCAACACAAAATTCAAAAACATCAATATTCTTCTTATCCTACGTACTTCTTCAAAGTCCAGATTTTGCTTCCATGGAAAGTCACACAGAGGACCATGGCTTGCATGATTCCTATCTATATATACCCCAATCAAAAAACTGTCAAAGAGCCATCAGTAAACAGCCCAGCCAAAGAATCTCTAAGACAGCCCCCATCCACTCAAACAGACAAGACACCGGAATATAAACTGACAGCAAGCAGCACTCCTCACTATCATTGATGATGTTACTTAGTTAGGATAATGAAAAGTCTGCAAGAAAACAAGCAAGCTCAGAAAGCACCAAGGACCACTCATTTCAACCCTGAGCTACAAATTTATTGATTCCTGTCTTTGTAGGGAAAGACACATCACATCATCTGATTATTTTTTTCCAGGATCTTCAGAGCTGCCCTATCAATTGCTTGTCTGCTACATATTTCTTGACTGTTGTTCCGCCATTATTGGTGGTTGATCCTAAAAGGCAGAAACTATTCACCTCTGATATCTTCATTTTATTTCTGAGGCTGGTTGCTTTACCAGTTGTCATTCACTTGATCTTCTTTTACAATTAATTTTTTTAAAAATAATTTTTATTAAACAGTTTGTCTTTAAAAACAACACAAAAAACAATCACACTTAAATAAAAACAAAACTTGTCAAAACATAACGTACTGAACATTACATAACATTAATGGTAATCTTACAGCATTTCGTATCAATTTACGTACTTTGCTTTTGTAGTTCTCTATTCTATCATTTCTATTTACTACTCAATAGTAGAATAATCACATACTCCGACATTATATATATATATATATATATATATATATATATATATATATATACACATTATAATATTCATTTGTTCTTATCTACACATTTATATTCATTTATATTTACCTCTTTTTATTTAATGTTGTTCAGTTACTTTAATTTAAGTTTCAATATTAAGTTAAACATTTCTTGTTCTGATTTCTATTTTTGAGCCAACTGTACATTTTATTCCATATTTCATAATAGTCCGAATCCTCTCTCCCTTTTAACTCCATAGTCATTTTATCCATCTCTGTGCATTCTAGAATTTTCCTAATTACAATTTCATCTGACGGTATATTTTTTTGTTTCCAATTTTTTGCAAATGTGATTCTTGCTGCAGTAAGTATGTGCAATATAATGTATTGAAGGTTTTTATTCATTTTCAGGTCCAGTATTCCTAATAAAAACAATTCAGGTTTCAAATCTATTTTTTGCTTTGTAATTTCTTCCAACCATTTTTGAATTTGACACCAATACTTCCTTGTGATGAGGCACGTCCACCACATATGGTAGAATGTTCCAGATTTATAGTTACATCTCCAACAATTAGGTGATATGTTGGGATACATCTTGGCCAAGATGTATCCCACCTTATGTATCCCAAGATATATCTTTTACAATTAATTTTAGTCCCATTGTTTCATTGGTTCCTTGACTTTCATTAGTAGAACTTCCAGTGAACTTCCAGCTATCAGAATAGTAAAATCAGCATAATCCAGGTTATTGATATTTCTTCCGCCAGGTCTCAACTTATCTTCCACCCTCCCCAGCTGCCTTCAATATATATTCAGTTTATTTATTTATTTAGCGCATAGCATAAAATGCATTAATAGTAGCAGTAAAGATATATGGAAAGAATGCATAATCATACAATGCACATAAGATTGAGACTCATTAGCTGACCTAGAGTTACCTGTTTCGTTATGTTCCATTCACACTCTGGCTTCCTGAACAAATCCATAGCTAGATCCGATTCATTATGTAAATGCACATGCATATATTAATCAATATTAATTTTTCCTCACGCTAGTGCCCAACGCATAAATAACTTTTCCCTTCAAGAATATGTGAGAGAGATGAAGAAAAGAATAGTTGCTGCTGCTATATAAACATAAGCGATTTTGCAGAGGAAAAACAAGCATTTTTGTAATATTGCTGCACAGTACAGTAATCTTACACCGCCAAGGAGGAGGAGACTACAAATCCCAAGATGCAACGCGGCGGGGTAGGCAGCTGAAAAGCGGAAGCAGGTGGACCTTGAATTCTCACCAACGAAAGAAAAGGGAAATCACCGCCTGCCTCCTTCTTTTGCCATTGGTTGAAGATCGTGGGCTGGTGCGGCTTTTGATTGGTCCAGAGGATTTCACGCCTCCTTTTGGCTACAGGATTAGAAGGAAAGGCACGCTGTATTTGACTTTCTCCTTTTTTGCCCGGTCTTTGAATTTTTTTTTTTTCTGGATCGTGATCCTCCAACACAATGGTGAGCTTTTAATTTTAATTAAGCTTTTATTTGCTTTCGCTAAGCTGCTTCCTCTCCCTTTCAAGAGGATTAAGGGTGGGGGGAAAGTGCTATTTTAGTGTCCTTTCCTTACACAGGTATTTTGCTTTGACATAGAAATGGATGGAGAACTCGTAATGTTTCTAAAGGCGAATTGAATTTGATTAAAGGATTAAGACGGCTGCGCACGTCTTAAGCTTTGGGGTAATCGTGACGCATTAGATCGAGCTTCCATGGTCAGGAGCAGGCTACCTTGAAATGGAGCATAAACAGCAGATGAAAACATTGGTTTACACTTTACAGTATGATAATTAGCTAGTCTAAGCCGAGATACCTATTTGGATTGACAAAGTTGTGTGTATGTGTGTGTGTTTGTAGTAAAACCCTTTGTTATATCACCCGGTGTCTAAGATTCTTGAAACTGATCTTTTATGTAGGGAAGAAGTGCTCTGGCACTGGGCTGTGATTTTTGCTAACAAAGGACTGATGGGTAAAGGCAGAGGTTTTCAAACTTGCAGCTTTAAGACTTGTGGACTTCAACTCCCAGAATCCATAGCTGACTGGAGGATTCTGGGAGTTGAAGTCCACAAGTCTTAAAGCTGCCAAGTTTGAAGACCTCTGGGTAAAAGTAAAGGTTCCCCTCGCACATATGTGCTAGTCATTCCCAACTCTAGGGGGCGGTGCTCATCTCCGTTTCAAAGCCGAAGAGCCAGCGCTGTCTCCGTGGTCATGTGGCCGGCATGACTCAATATCAAAGGTGCATGGAATGCTGTTACCTTCCCACCAAAGGTGGTCCCTATTTTTCTACTTACATTTTTTACGTGCTTTCAAACTGCTAGGTTGGCAGAAGCTGGGACAAGTCACGGGAGCTCACCCCGTTACGCGGCACTAGGCGTAACGCAGCAAAAAGGACCGATAATTTGCACTAATTCAGACTTTTTCGTGTGTCAGCTCTTAACTGATACTTATTCGGTGGCTTCCTGATCCTTTTCTCACAAGACTTTGGACCAGTGGCATACAAATCAAGATCCTTAACCAGGGGTGAAATCTACTTACCTTCCTTACCGGTTTGGAAGTGCACAACCTTCTGCGCATGCGCAGAGGGTAAAAAACATAGCAGGTTAAAACCAGGAAATAATGACACCTGGGTGGGTGGGCGGAGCCTCGCACCACCATTGCTACTGGTTCTCCAAACCACCTGCCACAATCGCTACCGGATTGCCCAATCCGGTCTGAACCAGGAGCATTTCACCCCTGCCCTTAACACTTCCACCATACAATCTCACTAAGAGGAGCAGGCAATATTTTGCTGCATGGAGATAATGTCCTTTCTTGTTTGTTTGTTTTAAACAAACCTTGTGCCTATGCACCCAAGTAGCATCCCTTGGGCATCATGGTTTGGAACACAAACGTGTGAAATGGAGGATGGAATCATGCATCGTATGAACCCATCCATGGCTTCTTGTTACTTTGAATCATGCTTTTTTGAGCAAATGGTCGCAGGTTTGAATTCTTGCCTTGCATTTGTATGTCAACAAATATAAGATCCTGTGTGGACTGAAAAGGCCCAAAGAAATGTATTTGCATAATAGGCAGTTACCGACATGTAGTCTTTTATTTACGTCCGATTGCCTAGCAACCGTTGGAAGTTAAGATGAACTCCATGAAAGGTACTTACAACCTGGATTTGACGTTCTGATGGCTGGCCGCTGTGATCAAATGATCACATTTTGGGAACTTAGCAACTGGCCATCGTTTATGGTCATTTGCAGCTTCCCACAGTCATGTGGTCATGATTTATTATACTTTTTGCCAGAAAGCAGCCTTTTTATCTTATTTCCAGCAAAAAAAATGCCAATTGCAGAGAATGGGTTTGCTTAATGACCATGGATTTTTTAATGATCACCACAAAAAAAGCCATAAAATTGAGTTGTGATGATTCATTTAATAACTGGCACAATTTACGACCATAATTCCGGGCTCAATTATACTTACAAATTGAGGACTACCTTTATTCACAATTCTAATTAACAAATGACTGGACACAATATAGGCAGTCCTCGACTTACAACAATTGAGCCCAAAATTTCTGTTGCTAAATGAGACAGTTATGTGAGTTTTGTCCCCTTTTACAACTTTTCTTGCCACAGTTGTTAAGTGAATCCCTTCAGTTGTTAAGTTAGTAACATGGTTGTTCAGTGAATCTGGCTTCCCCATTGACTCTGCTTGTCAGAAGGTCGCAAAAGGGGATTACATGACCCAGGCACATTGCAACCGTCATAAATGTGAGTCAGCTGTCAAGCATCCAAATGTAAATCAAATGTCCATGTGACCATAGGGATGATGCAATGATCATAAGTGTGAATAATGATCGTAAGTCACTTTTTTCAGTGCTGTTGTAACTTCAAACAGTCACTAAGCGAACTGCTATAAGTCGAGCACTACTTGTATTTCCATGGACATGTGTGAAATCAAATCTGACATCTAGAAATGCTGCTTAAGAGCCTTTTAAGGGAAGTATCCAATCTTTTCCCTCAGCTCAGCATTGGGGATTATCACCTTGCTTGTTGCTGCTTATTTCTTGAAATAAGACAATTTTTTTCCCCCACATACTTCTTTTTACTGAACTGGTGAGGGTGCTGGCGGGTGGTAGACAGATCTGCTGCCTCTTCTGGTGTCAGAAAAAAGAGAAGGAAAAACTGGAAATTAATACTTTTGAGGAGAAAAGTATTCTGTTGCTCAGTGAAGGGGCTGAGGTAACTGCCTTCTCTCAGTTTCTTCCATCTCTTTCTCCTCGGCTAGTTCTGCCCCTAAGGCTTTCTGAAGTTCTTCTCGGATCAGTGTCCTGCTTTTAAAAATAGACCAAGGTTTGGCATCACAACATTTTGTTACCCTATCAAATGTCTACATTGTAGCTCAACCCTGAAGCAATGCAGTGCCTCCTTGTATTTGACAAATGGGGGGGGGGGGGTTGTTGTGAAAAATGTGCAAAAAGGAAGCAAATAAAATGGACGAGACATGTCTCCAAAAAGAATTAAAAGGCACATTTTGTTGGAAAATAATAAATCATTGTGGAGTCCCTGGTGCTCTCTGAGCTTGGTTGTTTGCTTGCAGACATTTAATGACCCAACTAGGTAACATCATCAATGTAAGAATAAATATCATCAATTCGTACTGATGTTGAGTAAGAGTTGGGTAACATCAGAAAAGAGAATAAGATGGAATTAGTGCGCGCGCTCTCTCTCTCTCTCCCTCTCTCCCTCTCTCTCTCTCTCTCTCTCTCCCATTCCCACTCCTCCTTTCCACATAAACAATTAAAAAGCCTCCATTGTATTTGCTGTGTACTTCCTTTTGAGCCTCCATATGTGCAGGGCTGTAGATCCCATCATCCCCAGGCTGCGATGAACTGAGATGCATTCTGATTTAGAATGCAGTGTTTCTCAATCTTGGCTTCTCAAAGATGTGTGGACTTCAATTCCCAGAATTCCTCAGCCAGCATTTGAGTTCCACACATCCTGTGTGGGGAATTCTGGGAGTTGAAGTCCACACATCTTTAACACTATTGAGAAACACTATTCCAAACTTGTAGATACACATAAAAACATTTGAAATGCACACATCTTAGTTGGGGAAACCCTGGTCTGGAGGGTTGATAGGATGGAGAAACCAAAGTTCTTCACCTGAGATAATTGGGAAAAGTGGCTGTTTTCTCTTGGATGGAAGAGAAATTTATGAGCCATGGTTGCCGGAGGAAGAAGCCTGTGGCATTGATGAGCTGATGTGTCTCTTTCTTCTTGGCAGGCATTGATGGGGATACAGCTTGTGTTCTCCTTGTTCGTAGCCAGCGTCTTTCAGAAGATGGCACCCCACTGGTCCTTCGCTCGATGGCTCCTTTGCAATGGAAGGTACCTCATCCTTTGTAACGAGACAGTTGTGTCGTTCTGTAGTAGCAAACATGGCTTGTTCTGTGGAAGGCAAAAATGGGCTCCTTCTTTGAGCCTGGCACACCAGATTTTCTTCAGCAAGAAATCCCGTCTTGCTGCAACCTTAGGAGGAGAAAATGGCCCCTCAAATTTGCAACAAAGGCTGGAACAGGGATGGTCCAGAGAGAGTCTATGTGTGTCAAACAAGTTGAGTTGACATGGCTTAGGGCCAGGGTACTTACGAGATCGCCTTCTGCCGCCAATAGCCTCCCACCGGCTAGTACGTTCACACAGAGAGGGCCTCCTTAGGGTGCCGTCCGCCAGACAATGCCGACTGGCGATCCCCAGAGGGAGAGCCTTCTCTGTAGCGGCACCTGCCCTTTGGAATGACCTACCCCCAGAGATACGCACGATACCTGACCTCCGGGCTTTCCGTTGAGCCCTGAAAACACATTTATTTCATCTAGCCGGCCTGGCTTGACCCTACTGTTTCTGGTTTTAAATTGTAAATTGATTTTAACTTGGTTGTTTTAAATTGTGGGCCAAAACTATTTAAATTATTTTAAATTGTTTTTTAATTTTGTATGCTCTGTTTTTATTTTGGCTGTTCACCGCCCTGAGTCCAGCTGGAGAAGGGCGGTATACAAATTAAATAAATAAAATAAATAAATAAAATAAACCGAGCAATTGAAGGCCTTCCTTTTTTGAACGTGCATTGTACATGTGACTCATTGGTGCGGTGGCCTAAAGGTGGAGCTCTTGTCTCACAATCAGGAGGCTGTGAGTTCGATCCTAAGTAGAGACAGATATTTCTCTCTCTGGGCACACTGAGAATATATCTGCCGAACAAAACTCCGCATTGGCGACAGGAAGGGCATCCGGCCATTAAAACACTCTGCTAGCTCCGTTCAGTTGCCCAGATTCTACTCCGCAAGGGATTATGGGGTCGTTAAAAGATGATGATGATGATTGTACATGTGACTCATTCAAAAAGGGTGGTGTTTTCATTGTGAAACTTTTCATTTCAGAGTTGTGATTGCTATCTTGACATTTTTGAGCCCTCCTGAAAAGTCAAGTTGTTTTTTTGCAACTTAAAAAAAAACTGTGCTGTGAATCAGAGAAAGCTTTGCTTAAAAGCAGAAATGCTTTTTTGCTTCTCTGGCTGTGGAGGGGCTGATTTGGAATTCTAAGAGCATCTTATGGGCACCATCGCAGATTAGCTACCTCATTGAATGTGACCAGTCCCTAAATATTTGGGGAAATGGTTGAAATGGCTTCCCTGTTTCCCCTTCCAAGATCATTTAGTGCATAATTTTACATTTGTCTGTTTTATTAGAATATCCGTTTTCCAGTAGGGTTCAGGGCTGTGACCTGACTTTTCTTCTGACTCCCAAAGTCATTCTCACATATCATTACCAGTGGTGGTATTCAGCCGGTTCATATCGGTTCAGACGAACCGGTAGTAGAGATTGCAGGTGGCCCCATCCACCCTGGTGCTATGCCTGTCCTATTTAGCCATGTTTTCAAGGCCGGGCACATGCGCGGAAGGTGCACGCACACATGAAGAGAGCGTGCGCATGCATGGTGAACCGGTGGTAAAAATCTGTGAAACCCACCTCTGAGCATTACCCAACCCCAGAACATCTTTATCCTTCAAGAATAACTTTAGGGGTCTGTTTTCGGGAGACAGATGCATTCTTGGAAGGAAAAATGATGCTTGAAGCAAGAGCTTCTCGTATTGAAAATTAAAAGAATCTAAAAATAATATCATCAAGCCCTGTGACACCTTTTTTTTTCAGAATCCCAACGGGGGCACAGAATTTAAAAGCAATTTCTCGATAACAAGAGGAAGAGCACTTAGACTTATATACTGCTCCATAGTGCTTTACAGCAGTGGTAAAATCCAATTTTTTTTACTACCAGTTCTGTGGGCGTGGCTTGGTGGGCATGGCAGGCGTAGCAGGGGAAGGATGCTGCAAAATCTCCATTCCCTGCCCACTCCTGGGGGAAGGATATTGCAAAATCTCCATTCCCACCCCACTCTGGGCCAGCCAAAGGTAGTATTAGCCGGTTCTCCGAACTACTCAAAATTTCCGCTACCGGTTCTCTGAACTGCTCCAGATTTCTGCTACCGGTTCTCAAGAACCTGTCAGAACCTGCTGGATTTTACTCCTGCTTTACAGGAGTCTCTGAGCGGTTTACTCAATAAGCGGTTTACTCTGAGTCAGCATATTGTCCCCAATAATCTCAGTCCTCATTTTACCGACCTCAGAAGGACTGGAAGGCTAAGTCAACCTTGAGCCAGTCAGCATCAAACTCCTGACTGTGGGCAGAGTCACCCTGCAATACTGCATTCTAATCTAACCACTGCGCCACCATGGCTTCTGATACCTCATGTTCTCTGCAAATCCTGAATTTTGTAAACTGACCTACAGAATGTCTTAAACAAACATCTCCTAACTTTTCACAGGAGGGAATGCCTTATTTTTGTCAGAGTCGCTTGATAGTAAGATGGGTGGCATATAAAATTAATAACTGAATAAATAAAAATAAAAAAAATTCCCTGCCACACAGATACCATCCCCCGGTTTTCAACAGAAAAACATAAAGAGGTGAAATAATGACCAACTCAGTAACAAACAGGTTCTGTATCTATGGCACTTGTTTTTCCTTTCTATGTGGCTTCAAACTGGTGTTTTATATTTTGCTAGCTTGCACCGCTACAAACATCCTTCAGAAGAGGAGCTACTTGCTCTGGCAGGGAAACAGAAGCCAAAGGGTAAGCGGGACAGGTAAGTCCCATTAGCAAAAGGTCGATCATCTTGGCATGCAAATTGGCTAAAGCAATGTTTTTTTACTTGACAACATTAAGATCAGTGGTGGGATTCAGCTGGTTCAGGCCAGTTCGGGCGAATCAGTAGTTAAATTGTTGGCCGGCCCTCCCCTTCCAGGAGTCCCCATGCGCCTCATTTTGGCTCCCAGGAGGCTTCAGGGAGGCCTACTAGACCCAAAATGGGGGGTAGGGGGGCCCCCGCAACCGTTTTCACTCCCAGGAGGCTGCAGGGAGACCTTCTAGGCCCAAAATGGGGTACGGGAGGGTTGGCGCATCCCCCCCTGGCGGCCCATTTTTGCTACCGGGGGGTGCAGGAGACTGAGTGCTGCCTGTCACACTCCCTGGCCACGCCCACCAAGGCCACACCCACCCAGCCCATCATTAGGGCAGAGAACCCTTTGTTAAATTATTTGAATCCCACCACTGGTTAAGATATGCAGGCTTCAACTCTCAGAAGGAATTCTGGGATTTGAAGTCCACATATCTTGCCAAGGTTGAGAAACACTGTCCTAGACTGTTCGGTTAAAGTTAAGGTAGAAGATAATATCATAGAATTGTGATATTGGAGGGAACCACAAAGATCCTCTGGTCCAACCTTCTGCCCTGTGCAGGAAAACCATGGAAACCATCCGTAAGAGATGCTATACCCAGTTTCTTTTTAAAACTTAAGAGAATGGAGAATCCACATTCTCCATTGTTGGATTTTTGCACTGTGCTACATACATTGCCATCATGAAGTTTTGTAAGTAGTTGCAACTTCTGCAGTATCTCTATAAGGAAAGAGCGACCTTGAATTAAGAAGCTTCTTGTGCATCTCTAACTAACCGCTGGGGAAAAAAATACAAGAAATTCAGTCACTGAATTTTAGGGAAATTCTGGGAGTTGAAGTCCACATATCTTAAAAGTTATCAAGGTTGAGAAACACTGGGCTACAGAATACAGAAAATTTTGAAAATGGAGATAAAAATGGAATCAGAACTTTTCGTTTTGGGATTTAATGGAAAAAGAACTAGACAAAAAATTTGGAACTTTGTTACTATATATCAGTGATGGCTAAGCTTTTCCGGACCGAGTGTTCAGAGCACGCGTATACACGCCTGAACCTCCACCATGCAATGTGCATGCGGCCCCGCGCATGCACGCCCCCCGCATACGCCCCACCCCCACGCATGTACTGCAGAGACTTGCAGACCAGCTGGCTGGCAGGAGGCACATGTGCATGCACAGCAGAGCGGAACTGGGGTGACGGCTCGCATGCCATCAGAGAGGGCGTTGCGCGCCACCTCTGGCATGCGTGCCGTAGGTTCGCCATCACGGCTATATATGTTGACAGCAGCAAAACTATTGTATGCACAAAGATGGAAAGACACTTCGATTCCTAGAATGGAAGAATGGTTGCAGAAGTTGATGGAGTTGGCTGAAATGGCAAAACACAGTACTTTGATTAAAGAAAAGAACATAAGCACTTTTGTTTCCACACGGAAAAAGAATGTAAATCTGACTTTGAAAAAGATGTGAAAAAGAATGAAAATCTGACTTTGGGTTTTTTTCAGATTAGACTGATAGATCTTTATAGAAATGGCTTGATCATACCCTTATGGAAAAGCAAAAAGTTGTGATTTATGTTAATGCCTTATTTTACTGCACAGGTGTCAAACTCGATTTCATTGAGGGTTGTGTTTGACCTGAGGGCGTGGCCAGGGTGGGCGTGGCCAGTTCAACATCAGTCATGTTGGAGGCGCCTGTGGTGGCTCAAGCCCTCTATCAGCAAAAATGAGCTCCCAAGCGCCATTTTTGGCTGCCACGGCCTCCTGCAACCCTCTGCCAGTGAAAATGGAGCTTGGGAGCCTGTTTTTGCTGGCAGAAGCACCGCGGGCCAGTCCTTCGCTGTTTCCAGGGAGGCTCCGTGGGTCAGATCTAAGTATCTCGCGGGTCCCGGGACCTTGAGTTTGACACCCCAGTTTTACTGAGAGAGTCAGAAGTCAATGCTTCTTTTTCTTTTTTCCCCACTCTCTTTCCTCACTTCTCTTCCCCCTTTCCACTCCCCCCTCGCTGTTCTTCTATTTACTTTTGTATTTTGTATTTTACAATATTCTAAAACTCAATAAAAATGCTAAAGTACTGGGTAAAAATAATAATGGTTTTTGTTCTCTCAGATGGATAAGCATTTGGCAATCGGAGAGTGGAAGGTTTGCAGATAGCACTTTTTTTTTTAGAGAAAACACTTGATAGGGGAACTTGATCTATTTTCCAGTTACACCAAGTCTAAACCAAGTTAAGCAGTAACCAGGGATGTTGTTTGTTTCTTTGCAGCAGGAGGATCAACGGGGTGACCGATGGGAAACCTTCGACCGTTCCCCGAGATATTGATTTGCAACTGGAGAGTAGCCCTATCCGGACAGTGGATGCTCTGGGTAAATGTGTAGAGGTTGGACTTTCTTAGCTACATGTTTATCATACGGAGTGGTCCAGGAAGGCCGTCATCTCATAAGGATGCTCCAAATTCAGAAATAAAGAGTGTACTCTCTTAGGGCAGCAAGATTTCCATTGCTAAGGAAGACAGTTGTTAAGTGGATTTTGCCCCATTTTATGATCTTTCTTGCCACAGTTGTTAAAGTGAATCATGTCAGTTGTTAAGTTAGTAACACCATTGTTAAATGAATCTGGGTTCCCCATTGACTTTGCTGGTCAGAAGGATGCAAAAGGGGATTTCATGACCCTGGGACATTGCAGTCATAAATATGAGTCAGTTGCCAAGCCTCTGAATTTTGATCATGTGACCACAGGGATGCTGCAAAGGTCGTAAGTGTGAAAAACTGTCGTAAATCCTTTTTTCCATGCTGTGGTAACTTTGAATGGTTAATTAAAGAACGGTTGTAAGTCGAGGTCCATCTGTAGCATTGCACCACTAAGAATTATACTTTTGATTTTAATTTGGGGGAAACGAAGGGGTAAGTCCTCGACTTACGACCACAATTGAGCCCCACATTTCTGTTGTTAAAGGAGACATTTGTTAAGTGAGTTTTACCCCATTTTACGACCTTGCTTGCCACAGTTGTTAAGTGAACCACTGCAGTTGATAAGTTAGAAACACGGCTCTTAAATGAATCTGGCTTCCCCATTGACTTTGCTTTTCAGAAGGTCACCAAAGGGGATCACATGACCCACACCCCCGGGACACTGCGACTGTCATAAATATGAGTCAGTTGCCAGGACTCCAAATTTTAATCACGTGACCATGGGGGATGCTACAAAGGTTGTAACTGTGAAAAATGGTCATAAGTCACCTTTTTCAGTGGTGGTGTAACTTTGAACGGTCACTAAATGAACTGCTGTAAGTCAAGGACAACCTGGCCTTTACTTACAACAGGTGGCATGCGTAGCCATATTGGTGGGCATGCGAGCTCAACGCCAGCTGATTTTCGGGCTTTCTGGGCCCACCAGAAGTAGGGAAACAGGTGGTTTCCTGCCTCCGGAGGGCCTCAGGGGTGGTAAGGAAGGCCCGTTTTTTGCTTTCCCCAACCTCCAGAGCCTTTCTAGGAGTCTGGGGAGAGCAAAAACGGTCTTCCATACCCCCCGGCCCCCGGAGGCCCTCTAAGGGCTGGAAACGGCCCGTTTGCCAACCTCCAGTGGATCTCTGGATGCTGGGGAAAGCAAAAACAGGCCTTCCGGTCCCACCGGAAGTTAGCAAACAGGCTGTTTCCGGCCTCCAGAGGACCTCCGAGTGAGTGTGGAAAGCCATTTTTGCCCTCCCCAGACTCCTAGAAAGGCTCTGGAGGCTGGGGGGAGCAAAAAATGGGCCTATCCTGCCAGGAGCATGCCAGGAGCATGCCAGGAGCATGCGGAGCGGGGGGGGTCACATGCGCGGGGGTGGGACGCATAGAATTATGGGTGTGGGCACACGCACGCACGCGACACCCACCCATTCCCCAGCACGCAATGGCAAAAAAGTTAGCCATCACTGAACTAGATCAAAGCTGAGATGGGATGCTAAGCATTTTCTGTTTTCTCTTTAGTTCTATGCTATTTCCTGGAATATCAGTGGTATGTGGACTTTGCAGGATATTCCACTTTGGTCTACCTTTTCACTGAAGGTTACTATTGCCTCGTTGATCCCCAGAAAGAAACCAACATTGGAATCCTCTGGTGCCTTCTGACAGCCATATTCTCCGTGTATCCTTTGCAACCAGGGACCCTCACCCTTCCCTCTTGCATCTACCTTTACACCATACAGGTAACCCTCGATTACGACCACAATCAAGCCCAAAATTTCTGTTCCTAAGCAGGATAGTTATTCAGTGAATTTTGCGACCCATTTTACGATCTTTCTTTCCACAGCTGTTAAGTGAATCACGCCAGTTGTTCAGTTAGTAACACGGTTGTTAAGTGAATCTGGTTTCCCCCCCTTGATTTTGTTTGTCAGAAGGTTGCACTAGTGATTACATGACCCCAGAACACACTAACCGTCATAAAATGAGTCAGTTGTCAAGCGTCTTAATTTTGATCATGTGACCCTGGGGAGGCTGTAAAGGTCATAAGTGTGGAAAAAGGATCATAAGTTCCTTTTTTCAGTGCCGTTGAAACTCCGGTCACTAAATGACCTAAATTTCATAATTCCAAGACTACCCGTATAAATTTTAAAATAGGGTCTTTTCCTTTTCAAAGACTGGAAGCAGAATGGTTAATGTCTGTGGAGATTCTCAGTCATCTAGGTCAGTGATGGCTAACTTTTTTGCCATCGCATGCCGAAAGCGGGGGGAGCAGGGTGGGGTCACACGCATGCGTGCCCACATCCATAATTCTATGCGCCTTGCCCCCCCCCTGTGCTCCCCCCGTTTTTGGCACATGATGGCACGGTGGGCCTGGTAGGCCCGTTTTTTGCTCTTCCCAGGCTCCAGAGCCTTTCTAGGAGCCTGGGGAGGGCAAAAACGGCCTCCCCCCCCGAGGCCCTCCAGAGGCCGGAAACAGTGTGTTTCCTGACTTCTGGTGGGCCCAGAAGGTCCGAAAATCAGCTGGTTGGCGCACGCATGCGTGCCAGAGCTGAGCTTGCATGCCCACCTATATGGCTCCGCATGCCACCTGTGGCACCCATGCCATAGGTTCGCCATCACAGATCTAAGTCATGGTTGTCCCCAAGGTCCTTTTTCAAGAGGCAACTGGACTTTCTGGTTTTTCTTTAAAGATGTTTCGCTTCTCATCTGAGAAGCTTCTTCAGCTCTGTTGTGAATAGAGGTGAAGAAGCTTCTAGACTTTCTGTTTTTTTCTTCGAAGACATTTCACTCCTTATCTGGGAAGCTTCTTCAG
>WNWU01000001.1:93001213-93015068 GCA_012654045.1 Ptyas mucosa
TTTCACTCCTTATCTGGGAAGCTTCTTCAGCTCTGTTGTGAAGAGAGCTGAAGAAGCTTCTTGGATGAGAAGCGAAACGTCTTCAAAGAAAAAACAGAAAAGTCCAGTTGCCTCTTGAGAAAAGACCTTTGGGACAGAATGGTTGATGTTATGCCCTTAGCACCAGCTTCAGCAAAATTTTTGTTATGGTGATGCGTCATTATTTCCGCTCCAAGGAGGGAGGTGAGCGTTCTGTCTGCCTCTCCTTCGCCTTCCTCTTCCTTCTGATTGCAATGGTGGTTTTGGTGGTCAGAGAAGATTACCTCGAATTTGGGCTCAATGCAGGTGAGTGACCTCGGGCATGGGCCATAGCTGGGCACCCTTGCCACCTTATCCGGCCAAATTAAGCCCTTTGCACTCCCTTGATCAGCTCTCTCCCCTGTCCAGGACTAACCAGCGTCCATAACAATTTGGAGGTCTTCTTCATGGACCAAGGATGGGAATGGATGTAAGTGTTTGCTTATTGACTTTTGATCCTCTTCTAGTTTAGATCCAACTTTTGTTGCAATTGGAAGTGGGAAACCCCCCCCCCCCCCCCCCAGTAGTTATGGTGTTGGGTTTGAACCCTCAGGAGAAAGTCGGGCTCTAAAGACAATAATAAATAAGGAAATAAGGATGTCGTTCCATTTTTAAAATAGGTTTTTATTTACTGGATTTTTATTACTTTATAAGAAACTCAAGGCAGAGGACCTTCGTGAGATTGCTTCTTCCTCCTCTCTCTTTTTCCTCACAACAACCTTGTGAGGTGGGTTGGGCCCCGAGCAGGGGTGGGCTTCAAAAATTTTAGCAAGAGGTTCTCTGCCCGGTTGCTGGGTGGGCGTGGCCATGGTGGGCGTGGCCTAAGCCTTCTGCACCACGGGGGAGGGGGCGTTTTTGCCCTCCCCAGGCTCCGGAGGCTTTCCTTGAGCCTCCAGGAGGGCAAAAACAGCCTTCCCGAACTTCTGGTAGGCCCGTTTTTTCACCCTCCCCGAGCCTCCGCATGTGCCTGTATTTACCTGCATCCAAAATGGGCCGGGTGGGGACTCCTGGGAAGGGCAGGGTGAGGTGGGCAGGGCCAGCCAGGAGTGGGATTTGGGGGTTCTCCGAACTGAACAGAATCTTAGTTAGAGGTTCTCCCGAACCCCTATGAACCCCCAGCAGCCCACCCCTGGCCCCAAGTCACCCAACCAGCTTTCATGCCTAAGGCAGACTAAAATTCACCATCTCCTGGTGATTGGCTCCAAGTCACCCAGCCAGTTTTACAGTAGGACTAGAACTCACAGTCTCCTGGTTTCTAGGTCAGCTCCTTAACCAAACTGGCTCTGACCAGTTTGGCCAAGGTGTAAGCAAACTGATTGCCTGCCTTCACTTAACACCAAAAAGTTCTCTCCTCTGAAAAAACTTTGAAGGTTTCTGTCCAGGGTTCATGGTTGGCTTTATGGGGCATTTGTTTCTTCCCTCCAGGATCCCGGTGACAAAACTCGGAATTAAAGTGGGCCTCGTGGGCCTCTGTTCGTTCATTGGTGCCTGCTTGACTTTCCCGGGCCTACGGCTGGCCCAGACTCAGTTGGATGCGCTCAAGATGGTGGCCAACCAGCCAAAGATCCAGTTACGTTCAAGCTCATTGCTTAGCCCTAAAATAGAATAGAATAGAATTCTTTATTGCCCAAGTGTGATTGGACACACAAGGAGTTTGTCTTTGGTGCATATGCTCTCAGTGTACATAAAAAGAAAAGATACATTCGTCAAGAATCATAAGGTACAACATTTAATGATAGTCATAGGGTAGAAATAAGCATTCAAATCATACTAGGAAACAATATAAATCATAAAGATACCAGCAACAAAGTTATAGTCATACAGTCATAAGTGGGAAGTGATGGGTGATAGAAATGATAAGATTAATAGTAATGTAGTCTTACTGAATAGTTTGACAGTGTTGAGGGAATTATTTGTTTAGCAGAGTGATGGCGTTCGGGGAAAAAACTGTTCTTGTGTCTAGTTGTTCTGTGTGCAGTGCTCTATAGCGTCGTTTTGAGGGTAGGAGTTGAAACAATTTATGTCCAGGATGCGAGGGGTCTGTAAATATTTTCACAGCCCTTTTTTTGACTTGTGCAGTATACCGGTCCTCAATGGAAGGCAGGTTGGTAGCCATTGTTTTTTCTGCCGTTCTAATTATCCTCTGAAGTCTGTGTCTGTCTTGTTGGGTTGCAGAACCAAACCAGACAGTTATAGAGGTGCAGATGAAAAGACTCAATAATTCCTCTGTAGAACTGTATCAGCAGCTCCTTGGGCAGTTTGAGCTTCCTGAGTTGGCGCAGAAAGAACATTCTTTGTTGCGCTTTTTTGAGGATGTTTTTGATGTTAGGTATCCATTTTAGGTCTTGAAATATAATAGAACCTAGAAAGAGCCCCATAAATCCTGAGAATGGAAGAAAGACCTACCTCACCTTCTTCTAAAATACAGGGGCCTAAGTGTCCTTATGATGTGGAATCAACTTAATTAGGACAATTGATAGGTGAGAGATTGAGGCAGTGATTCATAGACACGGTTCCAGAAATAACATTAGAAGGTAAAATCAAGAAAGGAGCGTGATACTTCAGAATATCTACAGAACCTCAAAATAGGTCTGGCATACTTCCCTTGAATTTGATTTGTTTACAAGTTAGTCCTTGACTTACAACCATTGGTTTAGCAATTGTTCAAAGTTACCGCAGCATTGAAAAAAGTGACTTACGACCGGGCCTTGCACTTGTGACTATCGCAGTACGCCACAGTCCCATGATCAGAATTCAGAGGCCTGGCAATAGGAATGTATTTATGATGGTTGCAGCTTTCTGTGATCATGTGATCATTTGTTTCCGACAAAGGAAAGTCAGTAGGAGAAGCCGGCTTCGCTTAACAAGTCACTTAATAACTGCATTGATTTTCCTTAGCAACCGTGGCAAAAATGGATTTAAAATGGGCCATCTCACCTAGCAATGGAAGTCCCAGTCCCAATTGTGGTCGTAAATCAAGGACTATCTGTATTGTAAATGCATACAAAACTTGCAAGATGCTTAGGGAGAGAGAGCTCATGCCTTCTAGGCTGGGGAATGGCAAGACATTGATTAATTGTGTAACAGCATCAGAAAAAGCTATTTTTTTAGGTGGGGCAGTTGCTGTAGGACAGTGTTTCTCAGCCGTAGCAACCTTAGGATATATGGACTTCAATTCCCAGAACTCCCCAGCCAGGAATATATGAGCAGGATGTGGGAAGGGAAGGGAAGGAAAAGGAAATGCAAGTTGGGTCAGTTGGGCTGCACCATATTGTTCAAGGGACAATGGCAGTGGTGAAATCTAAAATTTGTTACTACCGGTTCTGTGGGCGTGGCTTGGTGGTGGTGGGGTAATGTGACTGGATGGGCGGGGCCCTTTTTTTCTTTTTTACTTTTAAAACCATTTTTTCTACAACCTCTTCGGCGAAGAGATGCCTCTGACGACGATCAGGCAACTCAGCTTGGATCGTCAGAGGCACTTAAAAGAAAAAAAGGTTTTTTTTTTCTTTTAAAAGCCTTTGATGATCCCAGCTGAGCCACGCGATCATCAGAAGCTTTTTTTTTACTTTTAAAAGCATTTTTTCGGCCGAAGAGGTTGTAGAAAAAATGCTTTTTTAAAAAAATATATTTTAGATTTTTATTAAAGACAAAACACAAAACAACACCCAGCGTATAATACATAATAGGAAAAAATGCTTTTAAAAGTAAAAAAAAAAGCGTCTGATGATTGTGCGGCTCAGCTGGGCATGGGGGGTGGGGGCAGGGATTTTTGCTACTGGTTCTCCGAACCACCCGCCTCCATCGCTACCGGATCGGGCGATCCGGTCCAAACCAGGAGCATTTCACCCCTGGACAAAGGTGATCCTTGAATCAGTAAAAGCTGTATTTTATATGGTTGAAAATTATTAAAATGGTAGGTAGATAAATAAGATGATTGATAGACAGACAGACTGAATGAATGAATGAATGATTGTAAGATGATGGGTGGATGGATGGAGAGAGAGAGAGAGAGATGACAGATAGAATGGATGGATGGATGGATGGATAGAGATATAGATTGGTAGGTAGGTAGGTAAATATAGGTAGATATAAGTAGATATATAGATATAAATAGAGTCCGATGCTCCAATTTTTTTTAATGAGATGCACATAAAAACCAGGTGAAACTTTGATCACGCTATTGTGGAGCTTGACTCTTGACCCTGCCCTTTGGTCACTGTTAATCCTTACTTAAAAGCTCGTGTGTGTGTGTGTGTGTGCGTTGGGGGTAGGTGAGTGTTGCCAGATACACATTTCCAGGCCCTCAAAGTCTGGAGAATCAGCCTAACCCAGAACAAATCTCCCTCTTCCCATCCCACAGACTCCTTCTGCATGCCAGTTTTCTTGCTCCCGTGATCGTGGTTCTGATGTGGATCAAGCCCATTTCGCGAGACCTCCTGCTGCAGGCCCCCATGGGCAAGGAGACGGTCCAGATGTAAGTTAAGGGAGGGAGTTGCATTCCAGCTGTGATTTCCTTTTTTTCTTTTTTAAACTGTTTCCTTTTGAGCTATAATCTAAGTGCCAAAGCCCACTGTAACAACATCGCCAAAAAGGCATTAAGGGTTATAAACCTAATCTTACGTAGCTTCTTCTCCGGTAATATTACACTACTAACCGGAGCATACAAAACATTTGCTAGACCAATTCTCGAATACAGCTCATCTATCTGGAACCCACACTGCATATTGGACATTAATACAATTGAGCGCATCCAGAAATATTTCACAAGAAGAGTCCTCTCGCAACAAAATACCTTATGCCACCAGACTTGAAAGTTTGGGCTTAGAAAATTTAGAACTACCCTGCCTTCGGTATGACCTAAGCGTAGCTCATAAAACTATCTGCTACAATGTCCTGCCTGTCAGTGACTACTTCAGCTTCAACCGCAACAATACAGGAGCACACAATAGATACAGACTTAAAGTGAACCGCTCCAAACTCAATTGCAGAAAACACGACTTCAGCAACAGAGTGGTCAATGCCTGAATGCACTACCTGACTCTGTGGTTTCATCCCCAAACCCCCAAAATTTTAACCTAAAACTGTCTACTGTTGACCTCACCCCATTCCTAAGAGGTCTGTAAGGGGTGTGCCTAAGTGCACCAGCGTGCCTACCATCCCTGTCCTAATGTTCTCTTTAATTGTATTCATTTTGTGTATTCAATTCATGCTTATATATATACATATACATACATATATATATATATATATATATATATATATATATATATATATATATAATATAATACATGCTTGACAAATAAATAAAATAAATAAATAATTCAAGTAATTTCTGCTTAATTTTTTTATGTCTAAGGACAGCTGTCCTTAGAAGAACATCTGACGGCTGTGGCCAGGGGGACTTTCTGTCAGGTTCGCCCGATTCGCCAGTTGCGTCCCTTTCTGGATCGGGACTCCTTATGCACGGTCACTCACGCCCTCGTCACTTCCCGCCTGGACTACTGTAATGCTCTCTACATGGGGCTCCCCTTGAGGAGCACCCGGAGGCTCCAACTGGTCCAGAATGCGGCCGCGCAGGTGGTTATGGGAGCGACGTGGCGCTCCCATGTAACACCTCTCCTGCGCTAGCTGCACTGGCTCCCAGTGGTCTTCCAGGTGCGCTTCAAGGTTTTGGTTACCACTTTTAGAGCACTCCATGGCTCAGGACCTGGTTATTTACGAGACTGCCTTCTGCCACCGGTAGCCTCTCACCGGCCAGTACGCTCCCACAGAGAGGGGCTCCTCAGGGTGCCGTCGGCCAAACAGTGTTGACTGGCGGCCCCCAGGGGGAGAACCTTCTCTGTGGGGGCACCTGCCCTTTGGAACGAGCTCCCCCCAGAGATACGGAGGATCCCGGATTTACGCACTTTCCGCCGTGCCCTCAAGACTTTTTTATTCCAACAAGCGGGGCTGGCCTAACCCTTTTTAATTGTTTAATTTTAATTCGAATCTGTTTTTAAAAATAGGGGTGTTTTAATTAGTGGGCCAAATTTATTTAATATGTTTTTTTTAATTGTTTTTAAATTTTATATTATATTTGTTTTATTTATGGCTGTTCACCGCCCTGAGTCCTTTAGGAGTAGGGCGGTATATAAATCTAAATAAACTCAAACTCAACTCAAACTTTTGGGTTGGCATTCCTTTTAGCATCCCTGCATCCATGAGGCTTAGTAACTTAGATTCAAAAGGAAGGTTGGGAATCAAGCCCTAGGTTCTCAGGCTGTTGCTTGGCAGCTCAGCATTTGAAAGATGCCCTTCCTCATCCTCAAGAGAGCTAATGGATTCCCTTCTTCTTTCTGACAGCATGTCGGACACCACCTACAATTCTGTACGCCTGTGGACGATTGTAGTGTTCTGTGTGCTACGCCTGGCTGTCATCCGCTACCATCTCCAGGCGTATCTGAATCTGGCTGAGCGTTGGGTGGAGCAAATGAAACGGGAGGCCGGCCGGATCACCGTGCTGGAGATTCAGCGGAAGGTAGGCCCAAGATGGTTCACAGCAAACAGGGCAAGGTGAAACAAACCATTTACAGGTAGTCCACGACTTATGATCACAATGGAGTCCAAAATTTCTGTTGCTCAACAAGATGGTTGTTAAGTGAGTGTTGCTCCATTTTACGCCCTTTCTTGCCACAGTTGCTAAGCGAATCACTGCAGTTGTTAAGTTAGTAACGCAGTTGTTCAGTGAATCTGGCTTCCTTCCCCATTGACTTTGCTTGTCAGAAAGTTGTCAATCAATCAATCAATCATTCAGAATAGAGCTGGAAGGGACCTTGGAAGTTTTCTAGTCAAACCCTCTACTCAAGCAGGAGATCCTATAGCCTATAGTATAGGCCCTATACCAGTGATGGCTAACCTTTTTGCCATCGCGTGCCAAAAACGGGAGGAGCATGGTGGGGTCACACGCACGTGTGCCCACATCCATAATTCTATGCGCCCTGCCCCCCCTGGGCTCCCCCCGCTTTTGGCACGTGATGGCATGGTGGGCCCAGTAGGCCCATTTTTTGCTCTCCCCAGGCTCCAGAGCCTTTATAGGAGCCTGGGGAGGGCAAAAACAGCCTTCCCCACCCCCTCCAGAGGCCGGAAACAGTGTGTTTCCTGACTTCTGGTGGGCCCAGAAGGCCCGAAAATCAGCTGGCTGGCACATGCATGCGTGCTGGAGCTGAGCTCGCGTGCCCTATGGTATAGGGCCATCACGGCCCTATACCATTTCAGACAGGTGACTGTCCAATCTTTTCTTAAAAACCTCCACTGATGAACCACCTATAACTTCTGGAGGCAAGTTGTTCCACTGGTTAATTCTCCTCACTGTTAGGAAGTTTCTCTTTAATGCCATGTTGCTTTTCACCTTGTTTCCATCTCTTGTTCCTTGTCCATCCTTTGTTTCTTTGGGTGGTTTGGAAAATAAGTTGACCCCCACACACACCCCTCTTCTTTGTGGCAGCCCCTCTAACACTGGAATACTGCTATCATACTAGCCATACCCAAATCCTCCCAGTATTGATAGCATCAATACTGCTATCTCTAAACTAGCCATACCCAAATCCTGCCACCGTTCTTCATATGTTTTAGTCCGCAGACCTTTAATCGTCCTAGTTGCTCTTCTCTGCACTTTTTCCAAGGTCTCAACATCTTTTTTGTAATGTGACCAAAACTGGATGCAGTATTCCAGATGTGGCCTTACTAAGGATTTATAAAGCGGTACTAATACCGTGTTTCCCCAAAAATAAGACCCTGTCTTATATTTTTTTGAACCCTGAAATAAGCGCTTGGCCTTATTTTCAGGGAGGTCTTATTATTTTGGGGTGCATGGAGCAAGATGGGGCTCTTCTTGCCGGCTTACCTGATTTCCAGCTATGTGTTTAAATACTTTTTTGGGGGGGGCTTATTTTCAGGGGGAGGCTTATTTTAGTGCATGCGTTCAAAAGCCTGATTGGGCTTATTATCAGGGGATGTCTTATTTTCGGGGAAACAGGGTACTTCACCTGATTATTATTTTTTTAAATTTATTTTAATTTGATTTATATGCCGCCCTTCTCCGGAGACTCAGGGCGGCTTACAATGTGTTAAGCAATAACCTTCATACTTTTGTATATTTATACAAAGTCAGCTTATTGCCCCCACAAACTGGGTCCTCAATTTACCTACCTTAGAAAGGATGGAAGGCTGAGTCAACCTCGAGCCTGGTGAGATTTGAACTTACAGTAATTGCAAGCAGCTTGATGTTAATAAATTAACATATAATTTATATGTTATATAAATTAAATTAATAAAATAAATAAATAAATAACAGTGCTTTAGTCTGCTGCGCCACCAGGGCTCTTTTGATTCTATGCTTCTTGTTTATAAATGTCATAAATACTTAATACATTGATGCATAAATGTTTATAACTGTCATAAATACATGCCAGTGGCCAAGCCTCCAAATTTTGATCGGGTGCCGACGGGGATAGTACAACAGTCATAAGTGTCTGTTTTTATAACCGTGTTACTAACTTAATAACTGCAGTGATTCATTTAGCAAAGGTCATAAAATGGAGCAAAAGTCACTTAGCAACTGTCTTGCTGAGCGATGGACATTTTTGGGCTCAGTTTTGGTCATAAGTGGAGGACTACCTGTTTCTGGGTTGCTACTTAAGACTTTAGATTTATTTATTTATTTATTTGTTTGTTTGTCGCATTTATATGCCGCCCAACTCCCAAGGGACTCTGGGTGGAGATGACCAGATCTCAATTCTCATTCTTCATTGTTCCTTTCTTTAATTTTTATTTTATTTCCAGATCACCAGAATCTACTGCTATGTAACAGTGGTCAGCCTCCAATACCTGGCGCCAATCTTTCTCACCCTGCACTGCACCCTCATCCTCAAAACTCTTGGTAAAGTATTCTTCAGTCACTGAAGTGTCTAGAGCAGCGGTCCCCCAACCTTTCCAGTTTGGTGGACCAGTGAGGGGGGGCTAGGGGATGGTTGTGTGTGAGCAGGTGTGTGTGCATATCTGTGTCACCACCGCTTGTGCAAAGTGCCCATCACTTGCATGGAGCTGCGCACGCGTGCCCACCAGGAGTGGGTTCTACTTACCTTTACTACCGGTTCGCATCGTGCCCGTGGATGCGCAGAACACTTCTGATGACATCCGGGTCAGTGGGCGGAGCCTCCCGCCGGTTTTACTACCAGTTCTTGCGAACCGGTCTGAACCGGGGGCAACCCACCACTGGTGCCCGCTCACCCACCACTTGTATGGGCTGGGTCCAAACAAAGTCAATGGGGAAAGTAGTGGTGAAATCCAAATTTTTTTACTACCGGTTCTGTGGGCGTGGCTTGGTGGGCGTGGCTTGGTGGGCGTGGCAGGGGAAGGATACTGCAAAATCTCCATTCCCACCCCACTCCAGGGGAAGGATATTGCAAAATTTCCATTCCCACCCCACTCTGGGGCCAGCCAGAGGTGGTATTTGCCGGTTCTCTGAACTACTCAAAATTTTCGCTTCCGGTTCTCCAAACTACTCAAAATTTCCACTACTGGTTCTCCAGAACCTGTCAGAACCTGCTGGATTTCACCCCGGGGGAAAGTCCAATTCATTTAATTGCCACGTACTTCCCTTAACAGTTGTAGTGTTTCACTGAACAACCGTAGCAAAAAAGGTGATAAAATTGGGAGCGACAAACGGAACAGCAACAGAAATTCTGGTCCCAGTTGTGGTTGTAAGTTGAGAACTCCCTATTTCCCGCTGTAATTTTCCCTCCCAAAATGTGTCATTTAAATAATTTCAATTTTATGCTGCCTCATTGGTTGAGCATTGGTTAAACTAAATAAAAATGTGTCGCTTTCAACTTTATCCAAAGGAAGGATGGGTGCATCTGGATTTTTTATATGTGTTTATACAGAGGTGGGATTCAGCCGGTTCGGACCAGTTCAGATGTAGCTCCAACGATCAGCTGAAAGCGAACTGGTTTTCTCCCAGCTGATCAGGTGGGCCCATCTGCCCGCCCCTGCGCATTTTACTTACCTTTATCCTCTCAGCTGATTCACGCGGCATAGCGGATTGCCGCGCCTCACTGTGTTACTTCCCAGAAGTAACGCGGAAGTTTAGTTTTGTTAAAACTGCACATGCGCAGGTGTGTGCGAACGCAATTACCGAACCGGTTGTTAAACTGGCAGGATCCCACCACTGCATTTATATATATATATATATACCAGGTTGATAAAAGAATTTTGGTGCATATAACCTCTCCCCTCTTCCTTTCTCTCCCCAAAAGGTGAATATTCCTGGGGCCTTTATCCTGAGCCTGCACTAACATCTCCAGCGCCTGATGCCATTCCTGTTCGCCAGGCCGCCCCCTCTGAGGACTCTGGGAAAGAAGATATCCAGGCCGCAGTAGAACAGATCACCGCATCTCTTAGTGCCTTGGGCACCGTCTTCACTCCTCTTTTCTACCGGGGGCTGTTCTCTTTCTACGTCTGGTGGATTGCGGCCTGCCAAGTCGTTTCCGTCTTCTTTGGCCTCTATTTCCATCAGCACTTGGCTGTATCCTAAGTGAGAAGAGCTCCTTTGGCTCTCGGAGTGAGACGTTTTGGGTCCAGAGTGTGTTTAAGTGCCAGAATATGGATTTCTCCTGAGGGTTTGCAAATTGATAGCCGGGTTGTCATCCTTGAGGAAAGGCTGTCTTGTGACATCTCTGAAGAGAAACCAGCCGGATTCAACTACTGTTTGTTTTTTTTAGACCAATCACAGTGGACTGGATACACATCTTGCACGCTATCCCAAAAGAGGTTAAAAAAAGGAGTGTTCTGATCAGCTTTGATTAAAAAAAAATTTTTTTTTCCAGTTCTTATGGCTTAAAAACATTCAGGAGCAAGGTTGAAATTTGGACAACGGCATCACCTTTCACGTCTCCTTTGCTTAGCAATTTTTTTTCCAGAGGTTAGATTTTTTTTAAAAAAAAATTCGGCCTTTATTATTTCTATATTTTAAGGCAGCGAACCTACCCAATACTCCTTCATCCTCCTATTTTCCCCACAACAATCCTGTGAGGTAGGTTGGGCTGAGAGAGCGGGACCGGCCCAAAGTCAGCCAGCCGGCTTTTAGGCCTAAGGCAGGACTAGAACTCAGTGTCTCCTGGTGATTGGCCCAAAGTCAGCCAGCCGGCTTTCATGACTAAGGCAGGACTAGAACTCAGTGTCTCCTGGTGATTGGCCCAAAGTCAGCCAGCCGGCTTTCATGGCTAAGGCAGGACTAGAACTCAGTGTCTCCTGGTGATTGGCCCAAAGTCAACCAGCTGGCTTTCATGCCTAAAGTGGGATTAGAATAGTCTCCTGGTGATTGGCCCAAAGTTATCCAGCAAGCTTTCATGCCTATGGTGGGACTAGAACTCACAGTCTCCTGGTTTCCAGCCTGGTCCTTTACCAAATTGGCTCCGGTTAGAATACCGTAGTAACTGATGCAGATGAAAGTGAAACTTACAAAACTGTTTTCATAAATAGCAGAACCATCTTTGTCCATTACCAGATTTGAGTGATGAGAAATGTAAATTTTCCACAATCAGGATGTATGGTGGTAAAAGAAAGAAGTTGCCTTTTCTATTCAACTAAGTATTCCAGCCTCACATTAATTTAAACTCTATGTACCTCTTCTTTTCTTTTTCTTTTTTTTGAGTAAAGTAAAAAAAAACACTAAAAAGGTCTTTTATGGGACATAAAATACGTGATACAAAAATAGAAAAATAGCAGTATTTGGGGCAACTGGCATGTCGTTATGACAATTGCACAGTCCCGGGATCACCTGATCACCATTTGTGACCTTCCCAGCCAGGTTCTGACAAGCAAAAGTCAATGGGGGAAGCCAAATTCGCTTAACGACTGCATGATTCACTGAACCACTTCAGGGATGAACTTAACAACCGTGGCAAAAAAAGATCATTAACATTAAGGCACAATTTGCTTAACAGCTGCCTTGCTTAGCAACAGAAATTTGGGGGCTCAGCTATGGTCATAAGTCGAGGACTATTTGTAGCCTGAGGTTCAGAAGAACACCGTAGCTTGTTTCACACAAGGGACTTAAACCACGGCATGATCAGACGCTAAATAGCACATCCCTTAGTTATATTTGACCCCATGGTGACTCCTCCAAGAAATAACAGAAATTGTCAAGGATCACCTTCTCTTGGGTTTTTCTTCTTTTAACTTTCCAGTTAAAGTCCAGCCCGGCAATTTCCCTAGTAGTCATTCATCTAAATTCTGACCAAGTCCCACTTAGCTTCCAGGATCAGCCAAGTTGCCACTGTTGGTTACGAGATGGTTAAGCCTAATATTATATCTGAATTTAAGCCAGGAATGAAAACCAATGGAGGAGAGGAGAGCTACTTGAAGCCAAAACCTGGTATGATTCGCACGCCATGGATCAGGGATGTCAAACTCAATTTCATTGAGAGCTACGTTATTGTTTGTTTTGTTTTTGTTTTTATTAAATTTGTATACCGCCCTCCTCCCGAAGGACTCAGGGCGGTGAACAGCCACAGAATAAAACACATGGATACAAAAATTTAAAAATAGAATAAAAGCGAATTAAATAATTTGGCTAAGACAAATTTAAAATACCTAATAATTTAAGAAACAAATTAAAATTTACATTAAACAGGGGAAAAGATTTAGGCCAGGCCAGCTTGATGAAATAAAAAATTCTTAAGCGCGCGATGGAAGGTGCGCAGATCCGGGATCGTCCGTATCTCCGGGGGGAGCTCGTTCCAGATCGTAGGTGCCCCCACAGAAAAGGCTCTCCCCCTGGGGGCCGCCAGTCAACATTGTTTGGCCGACGGCACCCAGAGGAGCCCCTCTCTATAGGAGCGTACTGGCCGGTGGGAGGCTATTGGTGGTAGTAGGCGGTCCCGCATTAGGGTTGTAGGCAGTGGTGGGATTCAGCCGGTTTGTACGAATTGGTAGCGGTGATTGCAGTAGGCCCCGCCCACCTGCCCGGATGTAATGCTGTCCTATTTTGCCACGTTTTGGAGGTCACGCAAATGTGTGGAAGGCGTGCACGCAAGCAAAGAGCATGCGTATAAGGCTGAGCATGCGTGGGAGGGGCGCACTCACATTTGCAAACTGGTAGGGAAGCTAAGTGAATCCCACCTCTGGTTGAAGGGGTGGGTGGGCGTGGCCAACCTGTCACTCATGTCAGGGGCACCTGCGGGGGCCGGAGCGCTCTACCAGTGAAAACGGGCTCCCGAGTTCCATTTCTAGCTGCCGTTTCAAACTGAAGAAGCTTCCTGGATGAGAAGTGAAACTGAAGTCCAGTTGCCTCTTGAAAAAAACACCTTTGGGATAATTGGAGAGAACTGTATTTTAAGGATGATCGTATGGCTTGCTTAATTTTGGTTACGGAGTAAGCCACAAATGATTGGGCCTGCTTTACATGCCATGTTCAACAGACAGAACATACAGCTAGTCCTCGACTTACCAACCAATCGCTTAGCATCCCTTCAAAGTTATGACCTACAGAGTGCTCGGCCACATGGCTGCATTTTACAAGAATTTTGTGAAAACCAGAGATGACTTCCAGTTTTCAGCGAAGCCATGCCAGAACGAAGAATGGTTCACTTAATGACAGTGGCATTCATTTAACAACTGTGGTGTTTGTTTTATGACTGCTGCGTTCGCTTGTTGACCACTGGGGAAAAAAGTTGTAAAATCAGGGCGGTCACCTCTTTTACAACTGTCATGATATATGACGGCAATGGGCAGGTTCCGTTATGGACATACGTTGAGG
>WNWU01000001.1:93026412-93043485 GCA_012654045.1 Ptyas mucosa
TTTAATTTAATTTAATTTAATTTAATTTAATTTAATTTAATTTAATTTTTATACCGCCCTTCTCCTGAAGGACTCAGGGCGGTGCACAGCCCAAAAATAAAACAAACACATATATAAAATTTAAAAGCAATTTAAAAACATATTAAATAATTTGGCCCCGAATCATTAAAAAATAAAATAAAAACAACCCATCAAAATTAATGTTTAGGCCAGCCCAGCTTGTTGGAACAATAACCTCTTGAGGGCACGGCGAAAGGTGCGTAGGTCAGGGATCATCCGTATCTCCGGGGGCAATTCATTCCAGAGAGCGGATGTCCCCACAGAGAAGGCTCTCCCCCTGGGGGTCGCCAGTCGACATTGTTTGACCGACAGCACCCTGAGGAGTCCCTCTCTGTGGGAGCGTACTGGCCGGTGAGAGGCTATCGGTAGCAGAAGGCGATCTCGTAAGTAAATATTAGAAAAAAGAAACTGAAGAAGTGGATCCAAAGAAGACTGTGAAACAGTGGTGGGTTGCCCCCGGTTTGGACCCAGTAGTAAAACCGGCGGGAGGCTCCGCCCACTGACCCAAACATTATCGTAGGTGATCTGCGCATACGCGATGTGATGCGAACCGGTAGTAAAGGTAAGTAGAACCCACCCCTGCTGTGAATTATAAACTATCACCGCATGTCCAAAATAACAGGAAGCCACATTATTAGATATGCTCTAATGCAGGGGAAACATGCTGGCTCGGGAATTCTGGGAGTTGAAGTCCACAAGTCATAAAGGGGCCATGGTTTCCCCGCCTCGGCTCTAAAGCATTTGAATGAAGAATCTAAATGCTTTTAAAGAATATGCTGGCCTTGCTTCCACAAACCATTACACCTCAAATCTTCTTATTCCTGGCTTCTCAAAGGCCTTCTGCAAAGATGGTTGAACAAACTAATTGCAAATTAGCCAGGATTTTAAAAAAAGAAAAGAGAAAAGCATGCAGTCTTTCCAAATCCTGCCATTTAGTTTCATTATCAAGCCAGACTTTAAAGGCAGCAGTCAAATCTGGCTTCCAAGCTGGTTAGAGCAATGACAAGCCAGGAATAAATGCGGTTGTTTGTCCAAATTTGGGTCCATGCAGATCTACAGATTCCAAATCCCAGAATTCCTCAACTGCCAGATTACCACTGAGAATTCTGGGAATTGAAGTCCATGCATCTACATCAGTGTTTTTCAAACTTAGCAATCTTAAGATGTGTGAACTTCAACTCCCAGAATTCCCCAGCCAGCATGACCTAGAGCAGGGGTGTCAAACTCGATTTAATTGAGGGCTGCATCAGGGTTATATTTGATCTTGAGGGGCCAGGGTGGGCGCGGCCAGGGTGGGTGTGGCCAGCTCGATGTCACTCATGCCAGGGGCGCCTGTGGTGGCCTGAGCGCTTCGCCAACGAAAACGGGCTCCCGAGCTCTGTTTTCGGCTGCAATGGCCTCCTGCAACCCTCTGCCAGCGAAAGCCTCCCAAGCTCCATTTTTGCTTGCAGAGGCACCACAGGCCGGTCTTTCGCTGTTCCCAAGGCGGTCCCGCAGGCCATATCTAAGCACCCCACAAGCCAGATCCGGCCATCAGGCCTTAAGTTTGATACCCCTGATCTAGAGGAAACTGTTGTGGTCGGCCAGCAGCCTGCGGAGCTGACAGCAGAGTTGGACAGCAATGAAGCTGAGGAAGAACATGGGCCAGTCCTGGAAGCTGGGGAAGGCCCAGATGAGGGCTCTGCGTCGGAGGCAGAGATGGGGCCAGGGCCATCGGGGAGTGATGTGTGGACTTCGGAGCCTCCAGAAGCTGACAGTAGAGAGGCAGAGGAACAGGAGGAGCCTGTTCCTAGTGCACATATGAGAAGAGCTGCCAGAAGGCAGAAGAGCTGCCATAAAGCAGAGAGGACGACTCGGGAATAAGGCCAAGAGATGATTGGCCCCTCCCATAAGGATTAAAAGACCAGCAACGGCTCTTGGCCTCTTTGCCGGAAAACAACGTTGAGAGAATTGCTTCTTGTTTCACTGTATTCATTTCTTGTCGGCATCTTCTACTTCTGAACTTTTGCCAAGAAAGGCCTTTGGCAGTTTGCCTAATTATCCCAAGGTCGGTGATAAACTGAGGAATGGCGTTTTGAAGAATTTGCTTTAATTTAGTTTGGACTACGCTGAGAATGAGTTAATTCTCAGCTGTTCTAATAAAGTCCCTTTGTTTTCGAACTGTTTATATTTAATACTAACTACTTGGGCCTGGGTCACAACAGAAACTAGGATTGCTTCCATAAGTGAGGAAGATAGGGAGACTCCCCCCCCCCATTTCTCCCCCCTACTCTCATGCCTACCTTGGAAAATGATTTTCGTCCTGTCCAACGGTGCCACGGCTGTTTTGGCCACAGCGCCAGCCAATGCCCCAGACACCAAGGAGTTGATCACACTTTTTTTCTCTTCAGCACTCTGGAAACAAAAAGCAGAACATTTTTAAGAGATCGAATCATGCAACAGAAAAAAATAGCAGCAGAGGCTTTTTCTCTCATAAGCAATGATAGACAATTTTTTAAAATGGAAATAAGTGATAGGTTTCCTTTGCTTTTATGCTGGTAAGAGAACTTCATACAATATTTTCTTCTCCTTCCTCCTCCTCCTCCTCCTCCTCCTCCTCCTCCTCCTCTTCTTCTTCTTCTTCTTCTTCTTCTTCTTCTTCTTATTATTATTATTATTATTATTATTTATTGAATTTGTATACCGCCCTATTCCTGAAGGACTCAGGGCGGTGAACAGCCAAAAGATAAAATACATATAATACAAATGTTAAAAAAACATTTAAAATACAATTAAATAATTTGGCCCAGAAAACAAAATTTAAAATACTAATGGGGGATACTGTTAGGAAATGGTCATTGCCTAACTAGTTGGCCAGGCAATATATAATCCAACATTGTATGATTGTATTGTGTAAATGTATTATGTTGCTTGAAGAATATTGCTGAATCATTCCGCATCCTGATTGGATAAGCTCTGTAGCCAATCTATTTAAAGAGAGCTTTATTGTGGTTAGTTGTGTTCACTACACCATATTTTTACCTGCTACTATGCTGTAACTATTATTGATCTCTCTAAATGGTCAATATTTGATCATGGGTTATTTATTAATGTTTCCTGATATTTATTGAACTGTTTTTATATTGTTCCTGAATGTTCCTTGTATTTTTCTACAAACACGTAAGAAGATTTTATATCCCTGGATTGATCTTGTATTGCACTTTATACGGCTAAAGACTTGGATTGTTAAATGAGTATGATTTCGCTTTACCCTCAAAGTAAAGTAATATAAAACCAGTTTGTCTGCATGTTATTCACAATTACTCTCAAAACCATTTCCGTGCGTAAAAACTTCTGATGGTACTCTGCTTTATGAGCTCCATGACTCTGGTGATGACACAACAATATCCTTAACAGATACTTAATCATTTACACAAACACTTCCCGCTGGATTAATGAATTACAATGACACAGGCAGGTTTTGCTCAGCATGCTACGCCATAAAATACCTAATCAAGGGTAACCCGAACAAGCTTTGCCTATGACCGTGATGGCGAACCTATGGCACGGGTGCCACAGGTGGCACGTGGAGCCATATTGGTGGGCACGCAAGCTCAGCTCCGGCACGCATGCGTGCACCGGCCAGCTGATTTTCGGGCCTTCTGGGCCCACCAGAAGTCAGGAAACACACTGTTTCCAGCCTCCGGAGGGCCTCTGGTGGGGGGGAAAGGATGTTTTGGCCCTCCCCAGGCTCCTAGAAAGGCTCTGGAGCCTTGGGAGAGCGAAAAATGGGCCTACCGGGCCCATCGTGCTATCACATGCCAAAAGCGGGGGGAGCATGGGGGGGCGGGGCACATAGAATTATGGATGTGGGCACGCGTGCGTTTGACCCCACCATGCTCCCCCCGCTTTTGGCACACGATGGCAAAACGGTTATCCATCACTGGCCTATGACATGAATGCAGCCAGTAAGTCTTCAACTGACCTGAGTCTGGGTCTTCAGCAGGATTGGGATGCACAACAACAACAACAACAAAATGCCAGAACAAACTCAGAAAGTCATTCATATAGAACAGGGGTCTCCAAACTTGGCAACTTTAAGACTTGTGGACTTCAACTCCCAGAATTCCTTAGTCAGCTATGTTGGCTTTGGGAATTCTGGGAGTTGGAAGGCCACAAGTCTTAAAGTTGCCAAGTTTGGAGACCCCTGATGTAGAGTAAGAGTCAGAGACACAAACCTGTTCTCATGGGATTCAAATCATAAGAGAGGAACAAGAGAAGGGGACATACAGATAGGCCTTGACTTACAACGGTTCATTTAATGACCATTTAAAGTTACAACGGTACTGAAAAAAGCCACTTCTGACTGTTTTTCGTACTTAGGACCAATGAAACATCCCTATGGGTCACATCAGTGGTGGGTTCCTCCCGGTTCGGCCGAGCCGGTAGCGGTGACGATATGACGTCACCAAATCGGTTCTCTTTGTTTGGGAGCTAGGCCCTCCCGCCCCTGCCTTATTCTTACCTTTTATTTGGCCCCACCCCCAACCTATTGCTGCCTCCTGAGTCCCAGCTAATCAGCTAGAAGAAAAAAAACTGTTTAAACTCTTGCCCTGGGGCTTCAAAGGGCTGCCCTACAGCTGATCAGTGGTAAAAGGCAATTTGGTGGTAGACGGTGCCTCCAAAAACAAATGGGTAGACCGGTACACCTCTGCAAGCAGTTAAAAGCCTGGTAGACCAGTACCTCTGTTAAATCCTAAAGAATTGTCACATGACCATCAAGCCACGCCCACAAAATAAGCCACACCCACAGAACCAGTAGTAAAAAAAATTAGAACCCACCTCTGGGTCACATGATAAAAATGTAGATACTTGGTAACTGGTTCATATTTATGACGGTTGCAGTGTCCCCAGGTCCCGTGTTCACATTTTATAACGTTCCAACAAGCAAAGTCAGTGGAGAAGCCAGATTCACTTAACAACTGTGTTACTAACTTATCAACTGCAGTGATTCACTTAACAACTGTGGCAAGAAAGGTCGTAAAATGGGGGCAAAACTCACTTAACAAATGTCTCACTTAGCGGCTCAATTGTGGTCATAACTCGAGGACTACCTGTATAGGAGCTTTGGCTCCCATCTCTTTGTTCAGGAGCCATGTTCCATGTTCCAATGCTGCCTTTTGGATGTCAACACTATTAATTTCCACAAAGCCTTTTCAGCAATGAAAGCACTGAAACTTTTATTTCCCAATGCATAAATTGCATAAAATACCTGTTTCTTTATGTGCTGTCTGTTAAGCAATGGTAATAAACCCTGCATACAGCATTAAGGAAGAAATATTGACCTTTTTTAAAAAAAAAAAGTTATTTTGCTGCTCCTTTTCAGCTTGTTGCTCATTTGACTTTTTACAAGTAATCCTTGAACTTGCAATCACAATTGAGCCCATAATTTAAGTTGCTAAGTGAGACATTTGTTCAATGAGTTTTGCCATATTTTACAACTTGTCTTTCCCATAGTTCTTAAGCGAACCGCTGCAGTTGCTAGGTTACTAACACCATTGTGAAGTGAATCTGGCTTCCCCCATTGTCTCTGCTTGTCAGAAGGTCGCAAAAGGTGGCTTCACAGAACCCTGGAGCACTGCAACCGTCATAAACATGAGTCAGTTGCCAAGGGTCTGAAATTTTGATCAGGTGACCATGGGGACGCTGCAACGGTCGTAAGTGTGAAAACCAGTCTTAAGTCAGTGATGGCAAACCTTTTCGGCACTGTGCGTGCTTGTCTGGGCCAAGACCAGGAACAGAAGTTGCCCGGGGATGTGTGCGCACCAGAGAATGTACTTGCAGTTCAGTGGTGGGATTCAAATTTTTTACTACCAGTTCTGTGGGCGTGGCATGGTGGGTGTGGCATGGCTTGGTGGGTGTGGCTTGCTGGGCACGGCAGGGGAAGGATACTGTAAAAATCTCCATTCCCACCCCACTCTAGGGGAAGGTTACTGCAAAATCCCCATTTCCTCCTGATCAGCTGGGACTTGGGAGGCAGAGAATAGATGGGGGGCCAGTCCAGAAGTGGGTGCTAATTTTTTTTTACTACCGGTTCTGTGGGTGTGGCTTATTTTGTGGGCGTGGCTTGATGGTCATGTGACAATTCTTTAGGATTTAGCAGAGGTACTGGTCTACCAAGCTTTCAACTGCTTGCAGAACTGTACCAGTCTACTCATTTGTTTTTGGAGGCCCCGGGTCTACCACCACACACTGCCTTTTAACACTGACCAGCTGTAGGGCGGCCCTTTGAAGCCCTGCAGCAAGAATTTAAACAGTTTTTTCCCCTCTAGCCGATCAGTTGGGACTCAGGAGGCAGCAATAGATTGGGGACGGGGCCAAATAAAAGGTAAGAATAACGCGGGGAGGGGGGGCGGGAGGGCCCAGCTCCCGAACAAAGAGAACCGGTTCAGTGACGTCATATCGTCACCGCTACTGGCTTGGCCGAACCGGGCCGAACTGGGCAGAACCCACCACTGGTTATGACACAGGAAGACACAAACTGCTCACCTCTGGAAGAATACGTCCATGGACTCTGATCTCCGCATCGTTCTGTTTTAAGCCTACTTGACCTTCCACCGCTCTACCATTATCCATACCAAGCTCAGAAGCTAGCTAGGAAGAGAACTGAGCCTCCTGAGAAGAAGAGGAGAGAAAGAAAACATTAACATTCATTTTTCAAAATGTGAAACTTTTAACAAAACCCAATCTGACTGATCTGTTTCAATTGTTCCATTTTTCACTGTCTCCTCCATCTGCTTATTTGCACTGTTAGCCTTCCGGTCTGTTTCCCCCCACCCTAAAAAAGCACAATATTTATTAAATTTCCATAGTAACCCAAATGGATGTCTGAGTGGTAACAATTAAAAACAAAAGAAAAACAATACACTAAAACAATACAGGTAGTCCTCAACTTACGGCTACAATTGAGCCCCAAATTGCTGTTGGTAAGTGAGTTGGTTGTGTTACAACCTTCCTTGTTACAGTTGTTAGCCGAAGCGCTGCGGTGGTTCAGTTAGTCACATGGTTGTTAAGTGAATCTGGCTTCCCCATTGAGTTTGCTGGTCAAAAGGTCGTAAAAGGGGATCACATGACCTTGGGACATTTATTTATTTATCGGTTCAATTTATATGCCGCCCTTCTCCGGAGACTCAGGGCGGCTTACAATGCGTTAAGCAATAGCCATCATACTCCGACCCCCCCCCAAGCGGTGTTCTTTTTTATACAAAGTCAGCTTATTGCCCCCACAATCCAGGTCTTCATTTTACCTACCTCGGAAGGATGGAAGGCTGAGTCAACCTTGAGCCTGGTGAGATTTGAATTCGCACTAATTGCAGGCAGCTGGCAGCTAAGTGCTACTTAACAGCACTTTAGTCTGCTGCACCACCAATGCACCACATTGCAACCGTCATAAATAGGAGTCAGTTGCCAAATGTCTGGATTTTGATTACATGACACTGGGGACATTGCAATGGTCATAAGTGGCTGTACACCGCCCTGAGTCCTTTGGGAGAAGGGCGGTATAGAAATAAAATAATAATAATAATAATAATAATAATAATAATAATAATAATTATTATTATTATTAGCATGAAAAACAGTCATAAGTCACTTTTTTCGGTGTAGTGTAACTTTGAATGGTCACTAAATGAACTGTTGTAAGTCGAGGACTACCTGTAATGTAAATTTAAGGAGAACTTTACATAATCATGGATGCAACCTAGCACACACCACAGGTTAGGTAGTTCTTTTTTAACCATCCAGTTCTGTCCCGTAACTTGTTTTGCAACAAGGAATTTGACTGGAGAATTATCCCATCCCTTCTTCTGTATCCTTTTTTTTTCATTCTAGTTTATTTCTGGCTATGAGGGATTTGGAATGAACAGCTGTCAGATTACAAATGTTCCTTTACGTCTTCCTCCATAAGGCAGGGCAAGGGAAAAATGTCTGGTAGGAATCTGTTAGGAAGTTCAAAGATAAGGGGAAAAAAAACCATAGCCAACCAAGCTAATTGCCCAATGTGACAAGTGACACTTGGGGGGAAGGGTTGTTGCTGGTTTGAACTGGTGTTTGTTTCTTCCCGGTTTGGCTGAACTGGTAGCGGTGACGATATGACGTCACTGAACCGGTTCTGCTCCCTCCGCCCCCCCCACCCCCCTGCATTATTCCTACCTTTTATTTGGCCCTACCCCCAATCTATTGCTGCCTCCTGAGTCCCAGCTATCAGCTAGAGGGAAAAAAAACTATTTAAACTCTTTCCCTGGGGCTTCAAAGGGCCGCCCTACAGCTGATCAGTGGTAAAAGAAAACAAATGAGTAGACCAGTACAGCTCTGCAAGCAGTTAAAAGCCTGGTAGACCAGTACCTCTGCTAAATCCTAAAGAATTGTCACATGATCATCAAGCCACGCCCACAAAATAAGCCACACCCACAGAACCAGTAGTAAAAAAATTTAGAACCCACCCCGGTTTGAAGTATGCTGAACCACAGGAAAGAGTCAGGGTTGATTTTACACTAAGTGTGCCGAGATGATGCGCCCAATAAAGGAATTCTTTTGAGGAAAACGAAAGCCTCGGAGTTCTGATTTGCTTGGGCTGATAAGTCAGAGCCTTGACATGCCAAGCACCCACATTTTTATGATGTAATTGTGTGGGTGCTATGAGGGTTACAAGTGTGAGGACCGGTTTTAAGCCACTTTTTTCATTTCGGACGGAGCTTCAAATGGTCGCTAAATGGTTGCAAATCAAGGACTACCTGTATTCCAGGGGTGTCAAACTCAAGGCCTGTGGGCCAGATCTGGCCTGTGGGGTGTTTAGATCTGGCCCACAGGGCCGCCCCGGAAATAGTGAAGAACCAGCCCGAGGTGTCTGTGCCAGTGAAAACGGAGCTCGGGCGGGCCACATGCACCCCTCCCAAGCTCCATTTTTGCTGGCAGAGGGTTGCAGGAGGCCATCGCAGCCGAATTGCTGGCAAAGCGCTCGGACCACCACAGGCGCCCCTGACACGAGTGACATCGAGCTGGCCACGCCCACCCTGGTCATAGCCACACACACACTCCAAGGTCAAACACAGTCCTGATGCGGCCCTCAATGAAATAGAATTTGACACCCCTGCAGTGTATTCCCTCAATCATAACCAACAGTTCCCACATTCATAACCATTTAAGTTGGTGCTGGATCCATAAAGATATATTTTCTCCAGGACAACCTGGTCCTTCAGGTCTTCCAAGGGCCTACCCATCACCACGGTTACCGAGTCCACTCACCTTGCGCTTCTTCTTTTTCCTCCTACCTTTCCCAGCATTAGAAACTTCAGATAATGTGTCCAAAATATGATAATTAGAATAGAATAACAGAGTTGGAAGGGACCTTGGAGGTCTTCTAGTCCAACCCCCTGCTTAGGCAGGAAACCCTACACCACTTCAGACATCTTCTTAAAAACTTCCAATGTTGAGCATTCACAACTTCTGGAGGCAAGTTGTTCCACTGATTAATTGTTCTAACTGTCAGGAAATTTCTCCTTAGTTCTAGGTTGCTTCTCTCCTTGATTAGTTTCCACCCATTGCTTCTTGTCCTGCCCTCAGGTGCTTTGAAGAATAGCTTGACTCCCTCTTCTTTGTGGCAATCCCTGAGTTATTGGAAGACTGCCTGCATCTAATCTTCAAGGAAAGGATACGGAAAGCCAAGGGAAATTTCTAACCATTTTTAAGGTTATCAAAGAATTCTCTCTGCCCTAAGGAGCAAAATGCTACAAGTAGTCCTTGACTTATGACCAGAACGGTGCCCAAAATTTCCATTGCTACGTGAGACAGTCATTAGGTGAGTTTTGCCCCATTTTATGACCTTTCTCGCCACAATTGTTAAGTGGATCCCTCCAGTTGTAAAGTTAGTCACACGGTTGTGAAGTGAATCTGACTTCCACATTGACTTTGCTTGTCAGAAGGTCGCAAAAGGGGATCACATGACCCCGGGACGCAATGACGGTCATGAATGTGAACCAGTTACCAAAGATCTAAATTTTGATCACGTGACCATGGGGATGCTACAATGGTTCTAAGTGTGAATAATGGTTGTAAGTGAAGAGGTTGTAAAAAAATGCTTTCAAAAGGCTCTGACGATCCCAGCTGAGTTGCCTGATCGGCAGAGACTTTTTCTTTTAAATGCCTCTGATGATCAGGCAACTCAGCTTGGATCATCAGAGGTATTTAAAAGGAAAAAAGAGTTTTTTTCTTTTAAAAGCCTTTGATGATCCCAGCTGAGCCGTGCGATCATCAGAGGCTTTTTAAAAAAAATTTTAAAAGCATTTTTTCGGCAGAAGAGGTTGTAGAAAACACGCTTTTAAAAGTAAAAAAAAAAGGCTCTGATGATTGTGCGGCTCAGCTGGGGATGGAGGGGGGGGCAGGGATTTTTGCTAAAGGTTCTCCGAACCACCCGCCTCCATCGGTACCGGATTGGGCAATCCGGTCCGAACCAGGAGCATTTCATCCCTGCCTCACGGTCACATGATCAAAATTCAGACGCTTGGCAAATTACTCCTATTTAAGACGGTTGCAGTGTCCCAAGATAAAGTGATCACCTTTTGTGACCTTCTGACAACCAAAGTCAATGGGGAAGCCAGATTTACTTCACAACCGTGTTACTAACTTAACAACTGCAGAGGATTCACTTAACAACTGTGGTGAGAAAGGTCGTAAAATGGGGCAAAACTCACTTAACAAATGTCTTGCTTAGCAAAATAAATGCTTTTGGGCTGGACTGTGGTCATAAGTCGCTATGGTCATAAGACCACATACGCTGTGGTCATAAGACTACCTGTATCATACATTAATGATTCCATCCTATCCCAGAAGACAGACACCCCCCAATAATTCAAGCTGAAGAAACAAAATATGAAAGAAAGCATAGGAATTTTTTAAAAATAAAATAAAATAAAATAAAAACATACTTTCCTTGCTTGAATGCAGCTTTGTACCGAGAGGTTTTGCAACCAACTTCTCCAAAGCGGAACCCCTCGTAAATTGCTCAGTAGTTTGACAAATCAACAAAGCGGCTCTTGTTACTTGAAGCTGGGGCAGTCCAAGTGGAGATTATAGAAGCTGTTTGTCTACGTCGGCCTGTCCCAGTGAGATTAGGCAAGCACTCCTGACCTAAAAAATAAAGTAACCCAAGAAGGCAGCTGCAATTAAACTTCAGAGGAAGGGTGGGAGAGGGCTGTTTAAATAGTTGTGTCTTAACAGCCCTTCCTTTAAATTGTATATTTTTGGTATTCTCTTCGTACACACCCAAACTCTGCCGAATTTGCTCCTCTCAGACAAAATAGGACTTTCATTCTCAGGTTTTGCACGTGAAAATAATTTGGAAGTTTGGCCTGTCTAGAGAAAAGAAGGACATGGGGGGACATGATAGCAGTATTCCAGTATTTGAGAGGTTGCCACAAAGAGGAGGGGCTCAATTTATTTTCCAAAGCACCAGACAGGACAGGACAAGAAACAATGGATGGAGACTAATCCAGGAGAGAAGCAACCTGGAATTAAGGATAAACTTCCTAACAGGGATGACAATTATTGCTTTCAGAGGTTGTGGGTGCTTCATCACTGGAGGTATTGAAGAAGAGACTGGACAGCCACTTGTCTGAAATCGTATAGGGCCGTGGTGGCGAATCTATGGCATCTCTGTGGGCACGTGAGCCGTCGCCCCAGCTCAGCTCTGCCACGCATGTGTGTATGCCGCCCGCTGGTTTTCAGGTCTCTTTTGCGCATGCGCGGGGGGGGACGGGGTACATGGGGTTGCTTGTGCATGCATGGGGCGGGGCACAAGAGAAGGCCATGTGTGCATGCACAGGGAGTGGGTTCATGCGGGGGCCCGTGAGAGCATGTGTGGGGTGGGGCGCATGCGCGGGGGCGGGACGCATGCGGGGGCAGGGCACATGTGGGGAGGGGCTAAGTGTGGGTTTCATATTGGGGCTGCACGCACACACGCACTTTGGGCACTCGGTCCGGAAAAGGTTAGCCATCACTAGTATAGGGTCTCCTGCTTAAGCAGCGGGTTGGACTAGAAGACCTCTGAGGTCCCTTCCAGCTCTATTCGGATTGAACACAACTTTTCCCCAATATATATTATATTGCCTTCAATTAGCATTCTCAGGATTTCACCATTTTGACCCAGTAGTTCAATATTTGTTTACTGTTTAGGTTTCTCCCGCACATTTTTTGTTAAGAGATAGACCAGGGAAAGTCACAAGATCTCTATTGAATCAGATCAAAAGTCTGCATTCTTTTTAACAACGGTCAGCCGAGGGCCACAGGGAAGACCGTAAGCAGGACAAATACAGGTAGTCCTCAACTTACAACAATTGAGCTCAAAATTTCTGTTGTTAAATGAGGCATTTGTTAAGTGCACGTTGCCCCATTTTACGACCTGTCTCGCCAAAGTTGTTAAGTGAATCACTGCAGTTGTTAAAGTTAGTAACACAGTTGTGGAGTGAATCTGGCTTCCCCGTTGACTTTGCTTGTCAGAAGGTCTCAAAAAGTGATTATATGACTCTGGGGACACAGCCATCGTCATAAATATGAACCAGTTGCCAAACATCTGAATTTCAATTGCATGACTATGATTAAAGTCGTCACTATGAGAAATGGTCGTAAGTCACTTTTTTCAGTGCCGTTGTAACTTTGCATGGTCACTAAATGAACTGTTGTAAGTTGAGGACTACCTATATACTGTAACAGTACTCCTTAATTCAGTGTTTTTCAAACTTGGCAACTTTAAGATGTACAGGTAGTCTCAATTTATGACCACAAATTGGAATCGGAATTTCTGTCTTAAGCCAGTGTGGTCGTAAGTCGACAATCCAATTTTATCCCATTTTATCACGGTCGTCAAACAATTCACTACACTCATTAAATGAACTGTGTGGTTGTTAAGCTAAACCAGCTTTCTCAATTGATATATTTTGCAGGAAAACCAGTTGGGAAGGTTGCAAATCATGATCACATGACCATCAGGATGCAACCGGTTGTACGTGCAAGCTGGTTGCCAAGGCTTGAACTGGGATCAAGTGACCGTAGGGGGTGTACGACAGTCATAATTGCAAGGACAAATTTTAATTTAATTTTTTTTGCCATTAAACAAACGGTTATAAATCCAAGACTAATTGTAAGGACTTGCTAGTAGCATGGCTGAGGAATTCTGGGATTTGAAGTCCACAAATGTCCATTCTGTCCACAAAGTCCATGCTGGCTGAGGAATTCTGGGAGTTGAAGTCCACAAATATATGGATTGCAGTAGATATTCACTTTGGTTTACAACCAGGTAATTTCCAATTCTCATTCTGATTTTTCTAACTCCTATTACATATGAGGCCTTCTGGAAGATGCTGGCACAAAAATATAGTTTTTCAGCCATCCTGATGTCATCAAGCCTTTCATTATATAATGAACAGCTTAATATATCATGAATTAGCTGTTTCATTCCATTTTGTCAAGTTGCTGTTCAATTCTGACACTTCCTTCCAAGGCTGCCATTGGCATTATTTAAACGTCCAATGCATTCCTGAAAGCTGACAACATAAGTTATTATCTCTTGCTATTTCTTGAACAAAAAAAGCAGCGGCATCAGATGCTGAAAATGGAAAATGTTTTGAGTTTTGTTTCAAAGATCCAGATCCAAAATCAATGCAGTGACACTATTTACTGTCAAATAACAATATTTATTGTCATTTGACTCTTATTTCTCTAACCTGACTTAGTTGGCTGTCAACCAGCTGTCTTGTTTAGGATAAAGAATGCCCTACCAGGAAAACAGCTGAGATATTTCTGCCCAACAATTTGTCGATAAAGTCACCCAGTGTCAGACTTTCCAAGCAGGCCAGGTCAGGAAGGCCTGGCCACCAAAAATATCAGGAAAACTGACAGTGTTTCCTCTTCCCTCCTTCTTATACCAAAGAGAATCAAGTTGGGGCAATCTTGAGTTTCCTTCTCACTTTTTCTTGTTTGTCCAGAACATAGGCCCAAGGTACAGAAGGATCTTGACAGACTTGAACATTGGGTGGCTATCTAACAAAATGAAATTCAGTGGTGAAAAAAGTAAGGTTCTACATTTAGGCAGGGGTGGGCTTCAAAAATTTTTAGCAAGGGGTCCTCTGCCTGGTTGCTGGGTGGGCGTGGCCATGGTGGGTGTGGCCTAGTCAGCCTTCTGCACCATGGTGGGAGGGGAGCGTTTTTGCCCTCCCCGGGCTCTGGAGGTTTTCTTTGAGCCTCTGGGAGGGCAAAAACGTCCTCCCCAGGCTCCGGAGGCCCTCTGGAGGCCTTTCCGAGCTTCTGGCAGGCCCGTTTTTTGCCCTCCCCAAGCCTCCACATGCGCCCTGCACTTACCTGCATCTAAAACGGGCTGCGTAGGAACTCCTGGGAGGGGCAGGAGGGGGTGGGAGGGGCCAGCCAGGAGCGGGATTTGGGGGCTCTCCGAACTGCACAGAATCTTAGCAAGAGGTTGTCCTGAACCTCTGCGAACCCCCAGCAGCCACCCCTGCATTTAGGCAAGAAAAACCAAATGCACAGGTACAGTATAGGTGGTACTTGGCTCAATAGCAGTAACTGTGAGAGGGGTCTTGGAGTCCTAGTGGACAACCATTTAAATATGAGCCAGCAATGTGTTGCAGCTGCCAAAAAAGCCAACGCAGTCCTAGGCTCCATTAACAGAGGTATAGAATCAAGATGCTGTGAAGTGTTAAGACCGCTTTACAATGCCTTGGTAAAACCAGACTTGTAATACTGCATTCAGTTTTGGTTGCCACGTTATAAAAAATATATTGAGACTCTAGAAAGAGTGCAGAGAAGAGCAACAAAGACGATTAGGGGACTGGAGGCTAAAACATACGAAGAACAGTTGCATGAATTGCATATGTCTAGTCTAATGAAAAGAAGGACTAGGGGGGACATGATAGCAGTAGTCCAGCATTTGAGAGGTTGCCACAAAGAGGAGGAGCTCAATTTATTTTCCAAAGCACCAGAGAGCACAGGACAAGAAACAATGGATGGAGACTAATCCAGGAGAGAAGCAACTTAGAACTAAAGAGAAATTTCCCGACAGGGAGAACAATTAATCAGGGGAACGACTTGCCTCCAGAAGTTGTGGATGCTCCAACACTGGAAGTTTTTAAGAAGAGATTGAACAGCCACTTGTTTGGATGTTGAACTAGAAGATCTGCTTGAGGAGGGGGGTTGAACTAGAAGACCTCCCAAGGTCCCTTCCAACTCTGTTATTCTGTTTTTATCTCGATTGTGGATTTTAGGTATATTTTTGTTGTCTTTATTGTTTTATATTTTTTCAATGGTGTTTTTTGAGAACCAGTTTGGTGTAGTAGTAAAGGCATCAGAGGCTAGGAACTGGGAGAACGTGAGTTCTAATCCAGGGCTGGGTTCTAAATTTTTTTTACTATAGGTTCTGTGGGCGTGGCTTATTTTGTGGGCGTGGCTTGATGGTCATGTGACAATTATTTAGGATTTAGCAGAGGTACTGGTCTACCAGGCTTTTAACTGCTTGTAGAGCTTACCAGTCTACCCATTTATTTTTGTAGGCACTGATCTAATCGTGCATTTTTACAGGCACTGATCTACTCGTGCATTTTTGCAGGCACTGATCTACTCATGTATTTTTGCAGGCACTGGTTTACCCATTTATTTTTGCAGGCACTGATCTAGTCATGTATTTTTGCAGGCACTGTTCTACTCATTTGTTTTCTTTTAACACTGATCAGCTGTAGGGCGGCCCTTTGAAGCCCCAGGGAAAGAGTTTAAACAGTTTTTTTCCCTCTAGCCATCAGCTGGGACTCAGGAGGCAGCAACAGATTTGGGGTGGGGCCAAATAAAAGGCAAGAATAATGCGTGGGGTGGGTGGGTTGGGGCACGGGGAGTGGGTGGGGGAGACGGGGGGGGAAGAACTGGTTCGGTGACGTCATATCGTCACCGCTACCAGTTCGGGAGAACCGGGCCAAACCGGGAGGAACCCACCACTGTTCTAGTCCCACCTTGGGCATGAAGTCTGCTGGGTGATCTTGGGCCAGTCAGTTTCTCTTAGCCCTAAAGAGAAAACAGTGACAAACCACTTCTGAAAAGCCTTGCCAAGAAAACTGCAGGGACTTACTTCTCCGGGCAAGTCTCTGAGAATCAAACATGATTGAACGGAAGGTTTTTAAAAAAGTGTCTTTAAACATTGTTAGTAGCCCAGAGTTATGAATTTGAGATGGGCTGCCATGTAAATTGAGATAATAAACAGGCTGCCTGAAATTGCCGAGAACAGAAGGAAAACAGATTAATGTGGCCACGAGGAACAGCCTCAGTAGAATTAGTTCTGTTCAGATTTCGATGTGCTGATTTTTCTGCAAAGGTTTTCTTGCCTATCGGTGCACATAAAAACCATATTTCCTTTGCTCAACTTCATCTGTTAAATGGCCTGCATTTTGGGACTGTTTGTAAGTATTCTTAGGAAATAGCGTATAGGTCATAACATGCAAAGGCAATTAAAAGAAGGCAGGGTAGAAACCAAAAAAAAAAAAAAACCAGAGGAAGAGAAAAATTAAATGTATTTCACAGCAAATCTGATCTTACACCCAAGTGGCCTCATCAACCTGCTGGCAAAACGGACTTGGCTTGTTTCCAGATCCATTAAAAAAAAAAAATCAAATCAATCATCATGCCTCCATTACAAATTCATAAAGTAACATATCATCTTTTACTTGTAATTCCTTCACTTTTAATTCGGTATAGTCTTCTTAGGTGTGTATATAGGGCAGTGAACCTTTTTGCTGTCATGTGCCAAAAGCGGGGGGAGTGCGAAGGGGTCACGCGCGAGTGTGCCCACACCCACAATTCAATGCGCCTCACCCCTTGCGCATGTGTGCGCGACCCCCCTGTGCTCCGCCCGCTTTTGGCACGATGGGCCCTCCCGAAGCTGCAGAGCCTTTCTAGGAGCCTGGGGAGGGCGAAAACAGCCTTCCTCAC
>WNWU01000001.1:93043495-93064956 GCA_012654045.1 Ptyas mucosa
CTCCCCAGGCTCCAGAGCCTTTCTAGGAGCCTGGGGAGGGCGAAAACGGCCTTCCCCAAGGCCTGAAAATCAGTTGGCTGGTGCACGCATGTGTGCTGGAGCTGAGCTACGGCAATGCTCATGTGCCCACAGATATGGCTCCATGTGCCACCTGTGGCACGTGTGCCATAGGTTTGCCATCCCGGATATAGGGACTTGGGTGCAGAAGAAAAGCCACAAGAAGTAGCCACGGCGAATAATTCCCTGAAGTTACTAGTCTTCAAAAAATTGCTACATCTGCAAAAGGGGTAAATATACAGAGGCAAGACTTACAAAACATTCGGGGAAAGGTTTTGCTAGTCAGGGTAAACAGAGCTGTACAACTCTTACTGGGTTAAGAATTACTCCAAATAGTTGAATTTGAAAAAGCAGGTACACATAGACCTCGCCTAGTGACCATTCAAAGTTACAACACATTCATCAAAAGCTATTTTTGACCTGATTCTGGAGTTCTGATGGCTACACAGGCCTCCCGAGATCATATGATTGCATTTCGGGTGCTTGACAAGCAGCTCACTTTTACAACCGATTTATGACTTTTCAGCCAATTTCCGTCCAAAGACACTCAGTTACATTGATTTGCTTAATAACATCAGCATTCGCTTAACAACTGCAATGTTCTCTTAGTGGCCACTACAAAAGAAGTAATGAAATCAGGTACAGTTACGTGGCTGCCTTGACTTGATCATCATGACTTAACGATAGAAATTCTGGGCCCTGTTACAGTCACAAGTCAAGGACTACTTGTACAAACCACATACTGTAAAAGTGGTTGGGGAACCCAAAGCTAAGCTAATTAACATTATTACTTTTAATTTACTGCTAAAATTCAACATATATGCATATGTGCATACATGCATAATACATACATATATATTTTAACAACCCCCAAATTTTCTATTTTCCCTTATATGTATGCCCAAAACTCAGAAACAAGGGAGGCAGCAGATGGAAGACTCACTGTTCCACAATCTGGAGAGACATAAGGTGTTACACTGTGCATCGGGTGATTTGCTGATTGTATAACTATAGTGCAGGTAGTCCTCAACTTACGACCACTATTGAGACCAACATTTCTGTTATCTTTCCATTCAGGATTAGTTATACATGTTGTCCTCGACTTGCGACCACGATTGAGCCCAACATTTCTGTTGTTAAGTGAGACATTTGTTAAGTGAGTTTCACCCCATTGTATGACCTTCCTTGCCACAGTTGTTAAGTGAATCCCTGCAATTGTAAAGTTAGTAGCATGGTTTTTAAGTCAATCTGGCTTTCCCCGTTGACTTTGCTTGTCAGAAGGTTGCAAAGGGAGAATCCCACGATCCCAGGACACTGTGACGGTCATAAATATGCCAAGTGTCTGAATTTTGACCACATAACTTATGGGGATATTGCAACGGTCGTTAACTGTTGTAAGTCGTGGACTATCTGTATAACTAATCCTGAATGGAAAGACAAATATAGGTAGTCCTCATGTAACAACTGGGACCAACAACTCTGTTGCTAAGCGACGTGATTGTTAAGCTAAACGTCAGACGACCACAACTTTTCAATTTTACTGCTGGCTTCTCCATTGACTCAGCTTGCTTGATTTAGCTTGTAAAGCCTACAACATGCAAATGGTAATCACATGACTGCAGGCCACTGCGGTGGTCTTAGGTGCGAGGACCAGTCGTAAAGTTACTGAGCCTGGTGGCGCAGTAGACTAAAGCACTGTTATTAACATCAGCTGCCCGCAATTACTGCAAGTTCTAATCTCACCAGGCTCAAGGTTGACTCAGCCTTCCATCCTTTCTAAGGTAGGTAAAATGAGGACCCAGATTGTGGGGGCAATAAGCTGACTTTCTATAAAATATACAAAAGTATGAAGGCTATATTGCTTAATGCATTGTAAGCCGCCCTGAGTCTCCGGAGAAGGGCGGCATATAAATCAAATTAAAAAAAAAAGTTACTTTTTCAATCCTACTGTAACTTTAAAATATTCATCAAGTGAGTACTGATGAATACTGACTAAATATTGATCGATCACCTGTGAGCGATCCAATAGAAAGCCATTCTTTTTGATTTCTGGCCAAAATCAACAGTCTAAAAATGTTAAGTACCATAGCTCTTCTGAAATAATTCATCCTAGGCCCGTGATGGCGAATCTATGGCACGCGTGCCCAAAGTGGCATGCGAAGCCATGTCGCTCGGCACGCACGGCCTTGCCTGTTTGTCTTCCGGGTTTCTGGTGCACATGCGTGTGCGATGATCAGCTGTCCTTCGCGCACATGGCGGTGCCGAAAACCAGTGTGCGCATGTGTGCGCAGTGTGCCTGCCAGCTGATTGTCAGGTGCGCATGTGCGCTAGACCCAGAGGTTTTCGCTTTTCCGGAATGTGATCCATTCTCATGCGTGGCAGTGCTGAAACCCGGCCTGCGCATGCATGCCGGCCAGCTGATCATTGGGCACACATGCACACTAGAACTCGAGGTTTGGCTTTCCTGGAGTGTGGCCCCGACGAGCGCATGCGCGCAATATTTCTGCACCTTTTCAGCACCCAGTGTCGAAAAGGTTCGCCATCACTGTCCTAGGCAATTATTACAATGGATTATTTACTTACTTACTTACTTACTTACTTATTTATTTATTTGCCGCCCTTCTCCGGAGACTCAGGGTGACTTACAATGAGTTAAGCCAGTGGTTCCCAAAGTGTGAGCCGCGGCTCCCTGGGGAGCCGCGCTATCGTCATAAGGGCGCCGCGAAATATTCCACCCGCTGGGTCTAATGCTGATGCGCCATTTCTGAAACGTCTAGTGCGCATGCGCAGTTGCAAGTCGGATTGCTATGGGAGCCGCGAACCGAAAAAGATTGGGAACCTCTGAGTTAAGCAATAGCCTTCATACTTTTGTATATACCTGCTCAGTAGGGCTTTTTGCCCCCCCCCCCAGCGGTGTTCTATTTTATACAAAGTCAGCTTACTGCCCCCACAAACCGGGTCCTCATTTTACCTACCTCGAAAGGATGGAAGGCTGAGTCAACCTTGAGCCTGGTGAGATTTGAACTTGCAGTAATTGCAGGCAGCTGACAGCTAAGCGCTATTTTAACAGCAGTTTTAGTCCGCCGCGCCACCAAGGCTTATCACACTAATACATGATTTGGCATTAGTATAGAAGAATATGGCTTCCAGTAAGAGGAAATTTATTATTTATTATATTTCTGTACCGCCTTTCTCCCATAGGACTCAAGGCGGTGTACATTTTAAAAGATCATTCACATGTTCATATGTTTAGCCCCGCCTGTTGGAACATCAGGGTCTTGAGGGCATGGCGGAAAGCACGGAGATCAGGGATATTCCGTATCTCTGGGGGCAGTTTATTCCAAAGGGTTGGAGCCCTCACAGAGAAGGCCCTCCCCCTAGGAGTCGCCAGTCGGCATGATTTGACTGACGGTACCCTGAGTAGTCCCTCCCTGTGAGAACGAACTGGTCGGTGGGAGGCTATTGGTGGCAAAAGACGGTCTCGTAGGTACCCAGGTCCTAAGCCATGGAGCGCTTTAACGGTGATGACTAACACCTTGAATCGCGCCCTGAAGACCACCGGGAGCCAGTGCAGCTCGCGCAAGAGAGTTGTTACATGGGCGTAACGTGTTGCGCCCATAATCACCCGTGCGGCTACATTCTGGACCAGCTGGAGCCTGCGGGTGCTCTTCAAGGGGAGCCCCATGTAGAGAGCATTACAGTAGTCCATACGGCTTCTTTTCATAGGTGAAGATACAACAGGTTGAAACTGAGTCTTGTATATCTGGAAGGGGGGGGGAAGGCCGTCCGTAGGCAAGTTACCTCAGACAATTCCAGACTAGCAGGGAAGGGGAAGAGATACACCACAAACTAATCTTTTTCTCTGAGTGATGACAAGTAAGTTTGTTTTCAAACTTGTTCGGCAGGTTAACTGAAATGCAACTCACCTGACCTGGATAATTCACCTTTGATTTGCTAATACCATATTACACAAATACACAAACCAGAGGCAAAGGGCAACAAAATATTCTGCTACAAAATAATGCAATGGTAAAAAGGATAGTGGGGAAGGATCACAGGGATGAAGAAGCTGCAGTAAGAGAGCTATTGAAGAGCTCTGCCTGAACATGTTTTCATGCTTCGACAGTTAAAGTTCTTACCCCGAAAGTCTTCTAATGTTACTTAAAACAATGGGTAAAACATAGGTTTGTGGAATGTTTCTTCCTTGTTTTGCTAAGATTTTGTACTTTATCAAAAAAAAAAAAAAAGAGCCCAGCACTAAACACGATAGTCCTCGATTTAGGACCATAATTGAGCCTGGAGTTAAGGTTATAAGTCATTAAGGTTATATGACATCATAAGGGTCATTAAGTGGGTCATCATGTGACCACACCTGATTTTACAACCATTTTTGCAGCAGTTTACTAAGTGAGCATGGCGGTAAAACGAAAGCAAACCCATTATCAGCAATGGGCATTTTTTTGCTGGAAACCAGAAGTAAACGGTTTCTGACAAAAAAAATGTTGTAATTTTTGGTTGTGTGACCATGGGACACTGCACACAGTTGTAATTGTTGCTAATTGCCCAGAATACAATTAATGAATGCGCCACGGGTGACACACAGTCACTGGAACTTCGAATCTGCATCGTAAGTACATTTTTGGTGTCCGTTGAAACTTCAAGCAGTCACTAAGTAACCAGTCTTAAGTCAAGGACTACCTGTAAGCTCCTAACAATACAGCCAAACTACACCCCAGAAACCATTCAATGAATGATTCCCATCTACACAAACCACTGTGAGCATCATATTAGGGACTGCCTCTAAATAAATAAAAACTCCCTGTAGTCCCTATTTGGGGTAAAGTCAGGGCAACTGGATGGAGCTGAGTCTTTACTGGCCGGATGCCCTTCCTGATGCCTACTCGGAGTTCTCAGCAGATGTTTTTTGTCTGTGTTCTAGGAGATAAATGTCTCTCACTACCTAGGATTGAACTCTCAACCTTTCATAGTGAACCTTCATCACTAGGCTGCCACGCTGCACAGGGACTGCCTCTAAATGCTCTTCTAAAAAGCACAGTGCAGAGCAAAAGCAATACCTTATAACAATCTAATATTTATGCATCGATCTGATAACTGCAAATGATAACACTTGCAGAAGACAGATTACACCTGCCAGCTGAGACATAGATTCTAGGATAAAATTGAGCACAGAAACAGAATGGCCTGACACGTTCTCCAAATCAGCTCAGAACACCAAAGAGGAAAGGTTATTTATATTTCGCTACTAGTTTCAGAAAACCTACCAATTTACTATGGACCCGGGATGGCGAACCTATGGCACGTGTGCCTGAAGTGGCACACGGAGCCATGTCGCCTGGCACACACAGTGTCGCCTGTTCCTCTTCCAGGTTTATGGTACGCATGCGCCCATGATGATCAGCTGGCCTTTTTCCATGTGGAAACTGGAGGAGCTGGTCTTCCATTTTCCTGCATGAGCATGCGTGCCAGCCAGCTGATCATCGTGCATGCATGTGCGCCAGAAACCCGGAAGAGTAGCTGGCTGAAACTGGAAGTTCATTTTTGGGCACATGCATGCATCTTAACCAGTAGTGGGTTTCATATCCCATCGCTACCGGTTCGCTCGTGGACACACGCGCTTGCACGCAACACTTCTGCGCTTGCACAGAAGCTTCTGTGCATGTGCAGAGATGACCGGGCGGGTGGGCGGAGCCTCCCGCCGCAGCCACTATCGGTTCACCCGATCCGGGGCGAACCGGTAGCAACCCACCACCCATCTTAACGTTCCCGAGATTGAAAAACACTGCTGTAGATTGCCATAAAATCCTGGTGAACTTCATTCTATCTCAGATTTTCAAGAAAAAAAGAAAGTTTTTGCAATCATAAATAGATATTGCTTTATACCTAACAGCCTGCAGGCTCTGACATCACAATCTTTCAGTCTATACTAAAGCTCAGGTTTGAGTAAATCCAGCAACCTAGAATTGAAAGGAGCCATTTAGACCGGTGTTTTTTTTCCAAACTTGGCAACTTTAGAATATGTGGACTTCAAGTCTCAGAATTCCCCAACATGGGAAATTCCCCCAACATGGGGAATTCTGGGAGTTGAAGTCCACATACTTTAAACTTGCCAGTTTGAAAGCCACCGATTTAAACTTTGAATCCAATACAGTGCTCAGATGAGTAACCCAAATTCAAGAATCCTTAGCAGATGGTTCTACCCTTCGCCTGAATACTTCCAGTGAAAATAAGCCCACTCTCTATGATTCATTGGTTCCACTGCCAACATGCTCTTCCTGTTTTTTTCAAACCATCAATTCCTATAACTTGGGATCCCTGTTCTGAATCCTATACTTTAGAATGAGAAAGAATAAATTTTCATCTTTTTATGGGGGGGGTCAAATATTTTTCAAATACAGGTAGCCCTGGACTTTTTTTTTTAAAAAAATTGATTTATATGCCGCCCTTCTCTGGAGACTCAGGGCGGCTTACAATGCGTTAAGCAATAGCCTTCATACTTTTGTATATTTTATACAAAGTCAGCTGGGTCCTCATTTTACCTACCTTAGAAAGGATGGAAGGCTGAGTCAACCTTGAGCCTGGTGGGATTTGAACTTGCAGTAATTGCAGGCAGTTGATCTTAATAACAGTTAATGACACTGCTTTTTAGTCTGCTGAGCCACCAGAGCTCGTTACAACCGTTACTTACAACCGTTCGTTTAATAACCGTTTGAAGTTACAACGAAACTGAAGAAAGTGACTGATTGATGGATTAATTGATTGATTGATTGGTTCGATTTATATGCCGTCCTTTTCTGGAGACTGAGGGCGGCTTACAATGCGTTAAGCAATAGCCTTCATACTTTTGTATATACCTGCTTAGTAGGGCTTTGAGCCCCCCCACAAAGTGGTATTCTTTTTTTATACAAAGTCAGCTTATTGCCCCCACAATCCGGGTCCTCATTTTACCTACCTTGAAAGGAAGGAAGGCTGAGTCAACCTGGTGAGATTCGAACTTGCACTAATTGCAGGAAGCTGGTGTTACTTAACAGCACTTTAATCTGCTACGCCACCAAGACATATGACTGTTTTTCACACTTATGACCGCCGTAGCGTCCCCATGGTCACATGGTCAAAAATTGAGATGCTTGGCAACCGACTTATATTTATGACAGTTGCCGTGTTCCGGGGTATATGTGATCCCCTTTTACAACCTTTTGACCAGCAAACTCAACGGGGAAGCCAGATTCACTTAAAACAACTGTGTTGCTAACTTAACAACTGCAGTGCTTCACTTAACAACCATGGCAAGAAAGGTCTTAAAACGGGGCAAAACTCACTTAACAACTGTCTCGCTTAGCAACAGAAATTTTGAGCTCAATAGTGGTTGTAAGTCGAGGAGTGCTTGTACCTCAAGGGAAAATGCATGTTTTGTGGGAGACTGCATCCTCGCTTTTCATCTGTTGCAGTGGTGGGTTCCTCCCGGTTCGGCCCAGTTCCACCGAACCGATAGCGGTGACGATATGACGTCACCGAACCGGTTCTGCCCCCCCCGCCCACCCCCACACCCCACATTATTCTTACCTTTTATTTTGTCCCACCCCCAATCTATTGCTGCCTCCCGAGTGCCAGCTGATGGGCTATAAAGACAAAAACTGTTTAAACTTGCTGTGGGGCTTCAAAGGACCGTCCTACAGCTGATCAGTGATAAAAGGCAGTTTGGTGGTAGACTGGTGCCTCCCAAAACAAATGAGTAGACCGGTGCCTGCAAAAATACATGAGTAGACCGGTGCCTGCAAAAATAATTGGGTAGACCGGTACAGCTCTGCAAGCAGTTAAAAGTCTGGTAGACCAGTACCTCTGCTGACGCCTAGAGAATTGTCACATGACCATCAAGCCACGCCCACAAAATAAGCCACGCCCACAGAACCTGTAGTAAAAAAAATTTAGAACCCACCCGATCTGTTGAGTTGTTTGACCTGAAAGCAAATTAGTGAAAAAAAGATAAGGAGAAGGGTCTTTTTACACGCTTCCTGTATTGTTTTTCACTACTATAAATGGATGTGTTTAAAAGACAAAAGAAGACTATCCTATCCTTCACACTCTCTCTTGTGAGTCCCTCTCTTTTATAATGAGATTTAGATAAAACTGGCAAATGCCACCTCTGGCTGGCCCCAGAATGGGGTGGGAATGGAGATTTTGCAATATCCTTCCCCCAGGAGTGGGGAAGGACTGGGGATTTTGCAGTATCCGTCCCGAGGAGTGGGAATGGAGATTTTGCAGTGTCCTTCCCCTGCCATGCCCACCAAGCTATGCCCACAGAACAGGTAGTAAAAAAAATTCCACCATTGGGACCTTCTACTAACCATTCAGTATTCTTTCAGCACACTATTGATATTTAGGGGCACATCCCTACGACAAAGGTGGGGGACTATGGCCCCTTTATGACTTGTGGACTTCAACTCCCAGAATTCCTCAGCCAACATGGCTGGCTCAGGGAATCCTGAGAGTTGAAGTCCACAAGTCATAAAGAGGCCATAGGTTCCCCCACCCCTGCCCTACGAGAATGAATTCAGAATTCCAACAATTTTACCCACCTTTTAAAATGTCATATGGAAACAATTATGTTGAAGAGAATGCCAGGGGATTGGTAATTATTGAAGGACTGGATTAGGACCAAGTTAAAAGTCTACCCTTAGCTATGGAAGTTCATTAAGTGAGCACGGGTCATGCACTAACTCTTAATCTAATTCCGTGATGGCAAACCTATGGCACGCGTGCCACAGGTGGCACACGGAGCCATATCGGTGGGCATGCGAGCTCAGCTCCGGCGGGCATGCGTGCGCCAGCCAGCTGATTTTTGAGCCTTCTGGGCCCACTGGAAGTCGGATAACAGGAGGGGGTGGGGAAGGCCGTTTTCACCCTAGGGAGCCTCGGGAGTACAAAAAACGGGCCTACTGTGCCCACCATGCTATCACGTGCCAAAAGCAGGGGGAACATGGGGGTGTCATGCGTGCATGGTCAGGGGGGCCAGGGTGCAAAGAATTATGGATGTGGACATGCACGCGACCCCCCCCCCCCCACACGCTTCCCCCACTTTTGGCACGCGATGGCAAAAAGGTTAGCCATCACTGGTCTAATTAATTACTCCTTGGGGAAGTAATTGGGGGGGGGGGGAGAATTGGGAGGAAAGAATGATATTTAAACTCGCAGAATTCCTAATCAGTGGAAGACGGCACTCATTTATTTGTTCAACTTGTATGCCGCCTTTCTCCGAAGACTCCGATCCTCATAATTGAGGATCGCCCCAAGAATCTAAAGCTTGGTTTAGAACAGGGGTATCAAACTCAAGGCCCGGGGGCGGGATTTGGCCTGCGGGGTGCTTAGATCTCGCCCGTGGGGCCACCCTGGAAACAGCAAAGGACCACCCCACGGTACCTCTGCCAGCGAAAACATAGCTCCTCCATTTTGACTGGCAGAGTGCTGCAGGAAGCCGTTGCAGCCAAAAACGGAGCTCAGGAGCCCGTTTTTGCCGGCAGACTGCTCAGGCCACGGGGAGTATGCTATCCACAAAAAAGTGCTCCAGTTTGGTCTAGTACAGGGCTGTCAAACTCAAGGCCTGCAGGCCAGATCTGGCCCATGGGGTGTTTAGATCTGGCCTGGAGACAGTGAAGGACAAGCCCACGGCGCCTCTGCAAACAAAGATGGAGCTCAGGAGGGCCGCGCACAGCCCTCCCAAGCTCCGTTTTCACTAGCAGAGGGTTGCAGGAGGCCGTCACAGCCGAAAATGGAGCTCGGGAGCCCATTTTCGCTGGCAGAGCACTAAGGCCATCACATGCGCACCCAACACAAGTGAGGTCGAGCTGGCCATACCCACCCTGGCCATGTCCACCCTGGGCCCCCCGAGGTCAAACACAACCCTGATGTGGCCCTCAATGAAATTGAGTTTGACACTCTTGGTTTAGAACAATGTTTCTCATTGTTCTAAACCAAGAACAAACCATTGTTCTCTTGGCAACTTTCAGATTTACACTTGCCAAGGGTGAAACACCCTGCTTTAGAATCAAAGTTTATCCACCCCATTCCTTAAGCAAACACGTTATTGTTCTCAGATTTTTATTGTTCATGTTATTGCCGGTTCTCCACAGCACTGTGACTGTCCCAAAGTTTTCTTTTTTAAAAATATAAGTAAATCAGAATTCAAATTCACCTGAGGAGATTAAAGGCAGGACTTGGTCTGCCCAGTATCTAGTAACCTCAGTCTTGGTTTTAACCTGGTTACATAGGAGTTACACAACGTGAAGGTGGGAGGGAACTCAGATAAATATCAACACAGGAATAAAGAAATCCAAGCACGTGAATAAATGAAGTACCAAATTCTTTATTTATGTTCCACCTTTATTATTTTTACAAATAACTCAAGATGGTGAACATATTCAACACACCTTCCTTCTCCTATTTTCCCCACAACAACCACCCTGTGGAGGTGGGTTGGGCTGAGAGAGAGGGACTGGCGCATAATCTCCCAAGAAGCTTTCGTGCCTAAGGCAAGCCTAGAACTCCCATTTTCCTAGAATGATTGGCCTAAAAGTCATCCAGCGCCTTTTATGCCCAAGGCAGGACGAAGTCCAAGTCTCCCGATGATTGGCCCAAAGTCACCCAACTGGTTCAAGACGGGACTTGAACTCACAGTCTCCCACTTTTTAGCCTGGTGTCTTAACCACTAGACCAGGAGTGTCAAACTCGATTTCATTGAGGGCCACATCAGGGTTGAGTTTGACCTCAGGAGCCAGGGTGGGCATGGCCAGGGTAGGCATGGCCAGCTCGACGTCACTCGTGTCGGGGATGCCTGTGGTGGCCTGAGCATTTTGCCAGCGAAAATGGGCTCCCGAGCTCCATTTTCGGCTGTGACAACCTCCTGCAACCTTCTGCTAGTGAAAATGGAGCTCAGGAGGGCTGTGTGCGGCCCTCCTGAGCTCCGTTTTTACTGGCAGGGGTACCGCGGGTCGGTCCTTCGCTGCCTCCAGTGTGGCCCTGTGGGCCAGATCTAAGCACCCCGCAGGCCACCTTTATTTTTTTGTGGATAGCATACTAGCTTGGAAGAAGAATGTCTTGCATTCATTCCGCTTAGAAGGGGATGCAGGCCTGAGCTGGTAAATATTTCTGTAGATGAGTAATTTTTGCAAGCTCATTTTCAACATTAGTTACACATTCTGGTAAATATTCAATACGATCTGTAATTTTTTTTTTCTTACATGCTGGAATTCTTGCAGAGAGTCCAGCTGCTAAATGCTCCAGTTGGCATCTCTTTTCTCACCCCAACCCAATTTTTGCTAGTTGAGAAAACTTTTCCATTTCACCTCTCAGTGTGGAAATAACCTTTGCTTCCACAACATCTATATAAACTTTCAGGACAAGAACAGTTTGTTTGACGTTCGAATCTTTTGAAAGTTTTGGGAAGAGGTATGTAGAAATCGCTCCCAGAGAATCAACAACTGAGAGCAATGAAAAGACACAGAGCAGTCCCACCTAGAAAACAGGAAGGATAAATAAACCTTCCTGAAGTCAGGAACACAAAAAGAATTAACCTGGTATGGTTATGAAATCAATGCCTAAACCAGAAAAGCCAACATGGTAATAAAGAAAACTGAGAATGAACTGAAAAGGGGAGAAGTAAGCCTTTTCGATAGCTGCAATTCGTAGAAAAGATAAGTGTAAATTCCTATATAGTTCTTGTCAGTCAGTTCATCAGAAGTGCAATTTATACCCTCTGGATGTTATCAGAATCCGCTTTTCATCACTCCGGTTTACAACGGGAAAACTAGACAGTACAGGTAGTCCTCAACTAACCACAGTTAATTTAGTGACCATTCAAAGTTACAAAGGAACTGAAAAATGTGACTTATGACTGTTTTTCACATGACCATTGCAACATCCCCATGGTCACCTGATTACAATTAAGACACCTGGCAACTGACACACACGGTATTTATGACGGTTGCAGTGTCCCAGCGTCACGTGATCGTCTTTTGCAACCTTCTGTCAAGCAAAGTCAATGGGGAAGCCAGATTCACTTAACAACCGTGTTGCTAACTTTACAATTGCAGTGATTCACTTAAGAATCATAAAATGGGGCAAAATTCACTAAACGTCCTTCTCACTTGGCAACAGAAATTTTGGGCTCAATTGTACTTGTAAATCAAGGGCTACCTGTACATCAAATGGATTGGCAATTATCAATGATTTAACGAAGGCTTAATTGATGCTCTTGCTAGATCTTATATTTGAGGCTGATTTTAACCATGTTATTGTAATACTATTATTGTAATACTGGTGAGTCAATACAAAACGCTTGCATCTACCTCTATTGGTTGTTTGGCTGTATTGTTTAAATTATTAGATTTAGATTTAGATTTTATTGAACTTCTATACCGCCCTTCTCCCAAAGGACTCAAGGCGGTGTACAGCCATATTAAAACACATATAAACCACAAAGTTTAAGAACAATTTAAAAACAAATATATGAAATTTGGCCCACGAAATTAAAAACTAACAAACACCCAATTTAAAAATTCCTATTAGGCCAGCCCGGCTTGTTGGAATAAAAGTCTTCAGGGCACGACAAAAGGTATGCAGGTCGGGGATCATACGAATCTCTAGGGCAGTGGGTCTCAACCTTCCTAATGCCGCCACTCTTTAATACAGTTCCTCATGTTGTGGTGACCCCCAACCATAAAATTTTTCCTAAAACCATTGAAAATATGTGTTTTCCGATGGTCTTAGGTGACCCCTGTGAAAGGGTCGTTCGACCCCCAAAGGGTTGAGAACCACTGCTCTAGGGGCAGCTCATTCCAGAGGGCTGGTGCCCCCACAGAGAAGGCTCTCCCCCTGGGTGTCGCCAGTCGGCATTGTTTGGCCGACGGTATCCTGAGGAGCCCCTCTCTGTGGGAGCATATTGGCCGGTGGGAGGCTATCGGTGGCAGAAAGCGATCTCGTATATACCCCGTTAAAAGGGACTAATTGTTTTAAGTTATTAGTGAGCTAATTATTAGAGAAATAATGGGATTTTCTTTCCTGAATGGATACAAATTGGCTGGAAATGCTCAAGATCTGGATTTCCCACAACAAGCAATACAGGTAGTCCTCAACTTATGACCACAATTGAGCCAAACAATTCTGTTGCTAAGTAAAACATTTGTTAAATGAATTTTGTCCCATTTTATGGCCTTTCTTACCGCTGTTAAGTGTATCACTATAGTTAGGGACACGGTTGTTAAGGGAACCTGGTTTCCCCCTTGACTTTGCTTCTCAGAAATTTGCAAAAGCTGATCACATGACCCCGTGCGAGCCAGTTGCCAAGCATCTGAATTTTGATCACATGGTCACGGGGATGCTGCAAAAGTCGTAAGTGTAAAAAATGGGACACAAGCCACTTTTTTCAGTCGGATTGCAACTTTGAATGGTCACTAAATGAACGGTGATAAGTCGAGGACTACCTGCAGTAGAATTAGTGGAATGTTGCAATGTGGCTCAACAAGTGAACTCATAATTCAGATGTGAAAGGCAAATTAATTCAAAACACTGCTCATAAATGGTGTTCATCGTCGTGCAGCTAAGCATATTTTGCGCTCGGTTTGTCCCATGAACAATACAAGAAGACCAAGAGTTTAGTCAAGTCTGACTAAATCCCATCTCTGTGAAAATCAAAGCCTTTAAAATAACCTGTTTCTAATGAATACAATTGCAGGAGAGATATAAAACATTGTACAAGAGGAAAACAATGTTTCAGAATGTTACCCATGTAGGAATAATTTTTAAAACATCTGCAGATTCTCAGTATTGAAAATATAAACCATGCCACCAAAATGCACACCACAACAGAAAAGTTTCCCAGAAGGTTTTAAATTTCTGTAGCCAATTAAAACATATCATTTTCAAGCATTGTTGACTGAGGCTTATATCAATGTCAGTCATGAAGACTTCCTTGACAGCCAAGTCATCAACAACAATCTGAGAAGTAAACACAAGGATCTCTGCAGAAAATAAAAATTGCATTTGTGTGTGTCAACCCCTAAACCTAGCAAGTTAAGACTTTTTATCACATGCCAACTAAAGTCAAAGCCGTAACACCAGAGCTTCATCAGCTGATTCAGCTACCAGCTTTATCTCCAACAATAGAGGGAATAGCATTCCTTATCTTCTCTATGTTTAAGAAAGTACATACATACACACCCCTGTCACACTGTGACAGAAAAGAAGAAAAATGTCTAGGCCAATGCAAGATAGCCTGAAGAGGGAGAGGGGAAAAGAGGAAATTTTCCCTAAATTTGATTTGTTGCAGCCCCATTTTACTAAGCTCCATTGTACCCTAACCCCTTTTCTGAAATACAGGAAGGTGCACTCTATAGCAGGGGTCTCCAACCTTTGCAATTTTAAGACTTGTGGACTTCAACTCCCAGAATTCCTCAGCCAGCTTTGTCAAGGTTGGAGACCCTTGTTTTATACAAGTGGCCACTCATGCAGCTGTTTTTTATGGTTGGCAATAACTCTCAGCATTACCAATGGGAGCTAACGGCCCTAGCTAAAAGAAAGTTTTACAAAGAACACCAGGGCTATTGCTGCTGCTGTATTCATGTATTCTTTTGCCGTTCTTTTCAGCAGCCAAAAAAACGATTTTCACTGAATAACCATTGGTCTTTCTATTCCAGTGCTGCAGCCTCTGATTGGTGTCAATTTTATCTTTGACAGAGGGCAGGGAGGATACCAGAGTTACTAAGAGCAAATCTTTACAAATAAAAACCGATGTTTCACCAACTGAATACACGGTATCTTTTCCTGCCTTAAAAACAGAAAATTCAAACGGTTTCACACAGATGGAGGGAAGGGGAGAGACATAGAGGGAAGAGAAGGAAAAACTTATTTCAAATCTTTAGGTTTCATTCTTGGTTTGTCAAGTCAAAATTCCCCTATCCACAGGTTTAGGAGAGCCCCAAGCCTCTTTCTCACTATTCTGAGATAACTGAGACAACTTTATTCACCATTCACTTCTTCCAATCGTTATGACAATAATTCATCCAAAAATAATTTCAATAAAATAAAATAAAAAGTCAGCATGATGTAAAGATTAATCACCTCTAAAGCTCACTGTGATCAAGCTAGCTACTCTTATTCACCCTAACTTCAGATGATCGATTCAAAAAATGAAATACTGAACTCTTCGGAGGGAAAAAAAAACCAGAGAGAAGGGAAGCTACAGATAAGAATACCTCTGATCACAAAATACTACTGAAGGATAGACTAATTCTCCACTGAGGGGGATATAACTAATATGGATTTTAAGAGTGGTGGTGAATTGCAACACTGAAAAAGAAAGCCAATATAATAGGATTCCACCAAAATTTGCAAAAGCAGTCATTTTAATTTTATTTACTTCAACAATCACTTTTTTAAAACTATGTTGAAAGTGCTATACAGTGTGTTATTAATGCAGATTTCTCTATTTAGGGATTGGGGTACTTTCCTTATCCTCCAAATGTTTGGAGCAGGTGCTTTTTAAAAAATGACAGGAAGATTAACCATCTTTTCCGACTCAATCTTCCAGCTGTTCTTCTAAACAAGAGGTCAATTAACCTCAAGCTTTTCCCAACCACAAAGAATGGAGAATTAAACTTTGATCCTTCATCTCCTTCTCAAATGAATGCGGTCAGATTTAAGCTTTTCAACCCTCTATCCTTCAACTAAGGGAGGAGCCTCCACCGGTTTTTTAGCCAAAGGAACAAGATAATAGAAACCCTTTTAATTCTTAACACCCCCCCCCACAAAACCCCATTAAGAAGGGTTGGGAAGGACCCCACATTTTAAACATTTGTTGTCATGCCTTTCAAATCAAGTATACTAAGTCAAGAAGGAAAGAGGGGAAGTTATCTATTGCACTGCAGTTCAACAAGTTCATTCCTTCTCTATTTTGGGTGTGTGTGAAAGAAGATACAGGATAATTGTCCCGCTAATTTAATTATATATTGTTTAGGTTGAACTCTCTATCCTGGATGGGAATGTGGGGCATAAGGAAAGTGGCTTGTTGCAGACACAAAGGTCAACTTTCAACAACACATACAGCAAAACACTCAAGTTTGGAAACCGCATAAGTTCAAGCCCCCTTCCCCAACTCAACTTAAGAGGAGGAAAAAGGGGGGAGCAACTCACCTTCAGCCTTGACCTCCTTCCTCTCTCAAGGCAGAGGAGTGACTATTAACCCTTTCTCTAACAGGTAAATACGAAGAAGGGAGACACTCAAAAGCTCTCCGCCATGCTATCGGATGAAAGCAATATTTGAATTAAAACCACCCACGTATTAGCACCAGGGGGTACATTTTTCTTTTCTTCCCCTCCATATCTTTTGGAAACCCCCCCTCTTTTAAAAAGAGGGAAAAGAAGAATTTGAGCCCCCCTTTAAATCCAAGGGGGGAGGAGATGATCCCTCTATAGTCCCCTCCTTGTCAAGGGGTGGGGTGGGGGGCAATTAAGCCTTTATTTTCACCCCTAGTCTCTTTTGGAAGCAGGGAAATTAGTCTTTTATTCTCTCTCATCTGATCCAAGTAAGTCTGAAGGTTTCCCTTCCCTTTGGGAGAGTACAAATTAGCCACTGTCACATCAAGACAGGGTGGGGTGGGGGATTTGGCTTTTAAGTTACATGCCTCCCCCCCCCCCCCCCCCCCACAGCTCAGCAGTCTTGAAGTCCCCCATTTCTGTAGAATGAGAAGGACTTTAAAAACTTCCCTTCCCACTTGCCTTAATATCACCCCCCCATAAACTTGTCCCTAAAGAGGGGAGAAACACTCAGACGACCCCCTCTCATTTATTTATTTATTTATTTAGGAGGAAAGGGGAGCAACTGCATATCGCACATGCGCACTCACCCCTCCCTTCAGGTGCGTTTGCTCTTCCAGCTGCTGTTCGCCACTGTCGTCTAGTCTCGTCTAGACTCGTCCCTCCGGGACACGCCCCTTATGCTCTCCTCTTGGCCAATCAGCGCGGCCCGTTTCAAAAAGAGGCGGAGGAGAGAGGGGGACGAAGAGCGAGGCGAAAAACTAAGGGGAAGGAGGAAGGTCATCGCAGAGGAGGAGAGAAGCTTCGGTTTGCGTGATTGGCTGCTGCTCTCGCCAATAGCGATAGAGAAAACTGATGCGGGCGGGTGGGGAAAGAAGGCTCAGAGCAATCCTGAAGGAAGGTGCTCAACCGGGGTGGGCGGGGTTTGGTGATGGGAGGCCACGCCTACAGGAAGATGGGAGGTGCGTAAATTAGATGTCTGGTATTTTGTCTTGTTATGTCTTTTTATCACTCTAATTTAAATCTGTGTGTATGTGTGTGTATACACACACACATATATTAATGAATTAAGTATTGGGTTAATTTATGCATTGTTTAAGCTTTATTTGACGTTATTAATGCGTTGGTACTCATTACGAAAACACTTAACATCAGAATATAGTGGGGCATGATAAATAATTTCACTAGGCATTTTACAAAGTAGTAAATACATATCTTGCCCAATAATTGAGTATCACTAATAAAATAGTTAGTATACATTTGTAATTAGATATGACACCACATATATGCCTATATATATATATCTTTATATAAATTTATAATTTATATATATATAATTTACCTATGGCTAGCTGATGAAAGCTAAAAAGCTTGAAATAGATCTATACTAGTCTCCCTTTATTTCTTTATCAGCAAAATATAAATTTGGTATAAAATGGTTTGTCGTGAATGCGACTGCTTGAGGGCTTCTGGATTGGAGCTGAAAGGCGAAAGGGAACAGAATGCCCCCTCCCACATGTTGGGGTAGACCAGGTGTCTCGATAGAAAAACACTTTATACACACACACACACACACATTTGTGATATTGTCAAGGCCATTTATTGATTAGCTTTTTACCCTGCCTTTATTTTTAGTGGATACAAGATGGTATACAAACTCCCGCCTTATTATTTCTCCACAACAACAATCCTGTGAGGTAGGTTGGAGAGAGAGAGAGGGAGGGAGGGAGAGAGAGGAGAGAGAGGGAGGGAGAGGAAAGGAGGGAGGGGGAGAGGAAGAGAGAGAGACGGAGGGAGAGGGAGAGAGAGGGAAGGGGGGAGAGAGAGGAGAGAGACTAGTCCAAAGTCTCTGCTTGCTTTTATGTTTAGGAGTGAACTAGAACTCACAATAGGCCGTAAATCGACACAAAATTGTGTGCAGTGGTCTTATTTATGTATTTATTAGATGTATATGCCCTCCATCTCACTCTGTGTTAATATATTCCTGTAAATGCTGGACCATCTGGCTGAATTAAAAAAAAATGATGTCTTTGAATTGTTGTGGTAGACAAAATTGTTGAGAATATCTTAGACCAATAGTCATTCAATACAAGATAAAATAGTTGGAAGCATTAATATAAAACCTCAATCTTAAATATTTTGGATGCATAATGTGCAGGCATGAGTCATTAGAGAACATCCTGATGTTTGGAAAAATCAGAGGCAGTCCAGACACAGTAATGAAGTGCAAAGGCAACACACTGGCAATATATTGTCAAGGCTGTTATTTTCCCGATGGTAACATGGTGATGAAAACCATACCAATGTGGTGCTGTAGAAAATGGTATCAGAAATCGTTACACAAATGTACAAGATTAGAAATATTGTGATAACATCATCTTGTGCTTCACATTACCGCAGGATTATTCTGACTAGGTGTGGATGCTGTTCCCTGAACCACAAGAATTAATAATTCATTATAGATGTAGAAAAACGGGCTGATGACTGGAAACACTAAGAATAAAGCTATTATGGACTGAGGCGAGAATCGTTGGAGAAGATCCTGATGCTTGAAATTATTAAAGGCAACTGAAAAAGAGGTAAACCAAAGGTTAGATATTTTCACTGGTGTCACAGGATATTGTGTAGGTCAGGGGTGAAATGTTCCCGGTTCGGACCGGATCTCCTGATCTGGTAGCCATGGCGGCAGGTGGTTTGAAGAACCAAGAGCAAAAATCTCTGCCCCCCTCCCCCCATGCCCAGCTGAGCCGCATGATCATCAGGAGCTTTTTTTTTTTTACTTTTAAAAGCATTTTTTCTACAACCTCTTTGGCCGAAGAAGTTGCAGGGAAAAAATGCCTTTAAAAGCCTCTGACGATCCCAGCTGAGTTGCCTGATCGTCAGAGGCTTTTAAAAGCATTCTTTTCTGCAACCTCTTAAGGTTGTAGAAAAAATGCTTTTAAAAGTAAAAAAAAAAAGTTAGCCACGCCCACCCAGTCACAATACAAACCCCCCCCCCCCCCCGCACCAAGCCACACCCACAGAACCGGTAATAACAAATTTTACATTTCACCACTGGTGTAGGTGCTTACAAACAGGTTACCTTCCTGTAACCAAGAACTGATAAACCAGTAAATTGTGACTAACGAATAATCCTGGCAAATTATTATCCATTAACTCACAGAAATAATTGAGCGATAAGCACCCACATGTTGTCAAGCACACACAAGTTTGGATCATGGTGACTATAGGGATGTTACAACAATTCCAAGTGCGAGGACCAATTGCAAGTAATTTCTTCTCAGTGCTGTCATAACTTCAAAAGATCATTAAATGAATGATTATAAATTGAAAATTACCCATAGTAGTTTCAGAATATCATGCCCTTGTAATCTCTAGGTTAGACTACTGTAACAAGCGCTACATGGGGCTGCCCCTGAAGACCATTTGGAAACTTCTACTAGTGCAGAATGCAGCTGTGTGGATACTAAATGGCACCAGACACATGCACATGTAAACACCACTTCTGCGTGAGCTGCATTGTTATATTTTCAGGTGCAATTCAAAGTGCTGGTGGTTACCTTTAAAGTCCTATATGGCTTGGGACTGGGGTAACTGAAGGATCACCTTTTTCTAACGATCACTGTCCATCCAACCAGGTCGAGCAGAATGGACATGCTGCAGATACCGTTAGCTAAAAAGTGTCAGCTGGTGATGACCAGAAGAAAAAGATTTTACATACGGCCCCTGCTCTATGGAACAACAAGTAGTCCTTAATGGTACTACATCTACATGGAGGGAAGTAAGCAGTGGGGTACCACAAGGTTCCATCTTAGGCCCAGTGCTCTTCAATATCTTCATAAACGACTTAGATGAGAGAATAGAAGGGGAACTTACCAAATTTGCGGATGATACTAAGCTGGCAGGAATAGCCAACAATCTAGATGATGGACTCAAGATCCAGATGGATCTTGACAGACCTGAACACTGAGCCCTATCTAACAAAATGGAATTCAATGTAGAGAAAAGTAAAGTCTTACACTTAGGCAAGAAAAACTAAAAGTACACATATAGATTGGGTGAAACCAGGTTTAATAGTAGTAACTGTGAGAGAGATCTTGGAGTCTTAGTGGTTTAAATAATATAATTAAATATGAGCCAACCGTGTGTGGTGGCAGCCAAAAAAGCCAACGTAATCCTAAATTGCATTAACAGAGGGATACAATCAAGATCAAATGAGGTACTAGTACTACTCTATAAAGCCTTAGTAAGACCACACCTAGAATACTGCATCCAGTTTTGGTCACCACACTATAAAAAAGATGTTGAGACTCTAGAAAAAGTGCAGAGGAGAGCAACCAAAATGATTAGGGGATTGGAGACCAAAACATATGAAGAACGGTTACAGGAACTGGGCATGGCTAGCTTAGTGAAGAGAAGGACCAGGGGAGACATGATAGCAGTGTTCAAAATTTGAGGGACTGCCACAGAGCGGAAGGGGGTCAAGCTGTTTTCCAAAGCACCTGAAGGCCAGACAAGGAATAATGGATGGAAACTGATCAAGGAGAGATTCAACCTGGAAATAAGGAGAATTTTTCTAACAATGAGAACAATCCACCCATGGAACAGAAGTTGCCTTTAGAAGTTGTGGGAGCTTCATCACTGGAAGCTTTCAAGAAGACACTGGACTGCCATCTGTCAGAAATGGTGTAGGGTCTCCTGCTTGGCCGGGGGGGTTGGACTAGATGACCTACAAGGTCCCTTCGAACTCTTTTAATCTGTTATTAAACCTCCCTTCGGAGATTACAATCATCCCAACCCTTTCAGCCTTTTGTAAGGCCCTTAAAACCCTGCCTATCTTCCTGTGTCTGGGGTACTGAATGTGTTAAGGGCCCCATTTTCTCGGTTATATTTCTAACTGGTCAAGTATCCTGCCCCCATGTATATTTAATCTGGATGTTTTTAATGTTTAAAACGTTTTTAGTATTTTTAATTGTAATGTAGTTTTTGAATTGTAAGCCGCCCAGGGTCATTGACTGAGATGGCTGGCTATAGAAATAAAATAAAATAAAATAAAATAAAATAAAATAAAATAAAATAAA
>WNWU01000001.1:93067981-93089057 GCA_012654045.1 Ptyas mucosa
TATTCTATTCTATTCTATTCTATTCTATTCTATTCTATTCTATTCTACTCTACTCTACTCTACTCTACTCTATTCTTTTTTTAAAAAAATAGTTTTTATTGAATATTTTACATTTTTAAAACCAAAAACATAATAGAAAAAGACAAAATAAGAATGTTAATTGAAATTTGATTAATTGGAATCTAAGAGTATTGAATACTGGTAAGGATAAAATTTTGACTATGTTAATAAATAGGATGCAAGTATATATAACAATTTAGTTTATAAGAATGCTCAATATGGTTATACAAGAATAAGAGAATGATTAGGAAGACTGAATTTAAAAGTAAAGATAATTGTCGATGCAGAAAGTTGTAAAGGATTATATAATATTATTTATGTTTTGTATTTTACCGTCCTATTCTATTCTATTCTATTCTATTCTATTCTATTCTATTCTATTCACCAAAGTGGCACAGTGGTTAGAGTGCAGCACTGCAGGCTACTTCAGCTGACTGCTAGCTGCAGTTTGGCAGTTCAAGTCTCACCGGCTCAAGGTTGACTCAGCCTTCCATCCTTCCGAGGTGGGTAAAATGAGGACCCAGATTGTTGGGGGCAAAAGGCTGATTCTGTAAACCGCTTAGAGAGGGCTATAAAAGCACTATAAAGTGGTATATAAGTCTAAGTGCTATTGCTATTCTATTCTAATGTGATACGCTTGTGTTCTGTTTAGTTGCAACTGGAAAAGATATTGAAGAAATATGAAGGCTTTCCATCTCTGCTGGCTATGCAGGTTTCTATGGTGACTCCACCAGGTATGGATTCTTGGCTAGTGAATCAATCTAGAGCCTGTCTGTGACACCAATCTAGAACTTTGTCTCACTCTTCAGTTGGGAACCCAGCCTAAGTTAACAGTAGGTGGTGGCTTGGCTTTGATGGGCCAGAATCTAACAGTGGGGATCCCATGGAAAGGGGGTAAAACAAGCAAACGAATCCCGCCACAAAAGACAAAGAAGAGAAGTAATCATCATTTCCAAAACGCTAGGAAAAATCCAGGGATTGGGTAAAAAATTATGGCTGGGAAATTGGTAAGGAAATATCTTTTTGCGTATGTAATTGAAAGTTGTTCCCTTTCTCCTTTCAAAACCCTTCTCAAAGCTCGACCTAATTTGTTTGGCCTTGATCCCAAGCCCAGCTGAAGCCAGACTAGATTTGTAGACTCTCTTATCTTTTCTTCTCTGCCATCTTCCATCTTGTTGATTTAACTGTGTCATTATCTAGGTGCTACCTTCCTTAAATGTATTTCTTTTATTTCTTTTTATTTATTTATTTATTTATTTATTTATTTATTTATTTATTTATTTATTTATTTCATCAAGCATGTATTAGATAACAGATATAAGTATAGACATAATTATGAATAAATAAGACGGATACAAATAAAAGGGAACATTGGTGCGCTTATGCACGCCCCTTTATTTAATTTAATGGAAACAGGGGTGCTATTCATCAGGTTCTGACAGGTTCTGGAGAACCGGTAGCGGAAATTTTGAGTAGTTCGGAGAAGTGGCAAAAACCACCTCTGGCTGGCCCCAGAGTGGGGTGGGAATGGAGATTTTGCAATATCCTTCTCCCAGGAGTGGGGAGGGAATGGGGATTTTGCAGTATCCTTCCTTTGCCGTGCCCACCAAGTCACACCCACCATGCCACACCACGCCCACTAAGCCACGCCCACAGAACCAGTAGTAAAAAAATTTGAATTTCACCACTGAATGGAAGCTGAGTAGATGTAGTACTAACTACATCCTGAAACTTCAGACTTCCAATTCAGGACTGGAAGGCTTTAGAATATTTTTTTTCCTCTGAAAAAGAAAGGCATTGAGTTCCACCTTAAAGATGGATCATGGGAAGCCACAATTGAGCCCAAAATTAATGTTGCTATGCAAGGCATTTGTTAAGTGCGTTTTGCCCCATATTACGACCTTTCTTGACACAGTTGTTCAGTGAATCACTCCAGTTGTTCAGTTAATAACACGGTTGTTAAGTGAATCTGGTTTCCCTATTGACTTTGCTTGTCAGAAGGTCACAAAAGGGGATCACATGATCCCAGGACACTGCAGCCGTCATAAATACATGCCAGTTGCCAAGCATCTGAATTTTGATCATGTGATCATGGGACTGCTGCAATGGTCGTAAGCATGAAAAATGGCCCATAACTCACTTTTTTCAATGATGTTGTAACTTTGAGCGGTCACTAAATGAACGGTTGTAAGTGGAGGACTACCTGTATGGAATGCCTTTTAATGTCTGAAGCAGATCAAGTAAAAACTCTTGTTTCCACATAAGATTAATGTCAGGGGTGAAATGTAAAATTTGTTACTACCGGTTCTGTGAGCGTGACTTGGGGGGGGGGGGGCGTTAATATGACTAGGTAATGTGACTGCGTGGGCGTGGCCAACTTTTTTTTTTAACTTTTCAAAGCATTTTTTCTAATGCTTTGAAAAGCCTCTGCTGATCAGGCAACTCAGCTGGGATTGTCAGAGACTTTTCAAAGCATTTGTTTTACCACTCCTTTGGCCGAAGAAGTTGCAGGGAAAAAAATGCCTTTAAAAGCCTCTGACGATCCCAGCTGAGCCGCACGATCATCAGAGGCTTTTGTTTTTTACTTTTAAAAACATTTTTTGTTGGAAGAGGTTGTAGAAAAAATGCTTTTAAAAGTAAAAAAAAAAAAAGCCTCTGACGATCGTGCGGCTCAGCTGGGCATGGTGGGGCGGGGGGCCCACAGGGATTTTTGCTACCGGTTCTCCGAACCACCCGCTGCCATTGCTAGCGGATCGGACGATCTGATCCAAACTGGGAGCATTTCACCCCTGATTAATGTGCTGAAGAACTAACAAATCCCATTTTCAGTTTTCTCCCAAATGCCCAGCGACCTCTCAAATTTGCCTGATCACGGATCACTAGCAACGGTAGAATCAGATCCCAAAGGTCATTCAAAGATTCCGTGAATATAATCGTTAGGATACTGCTGACCTAGCCTTTTCCTCTCTATCTTCCCCACAGTTTCCTGAAACGTATATCGGCGATTCCGAGGAAGTGTGTAGAAAAAATCTGTCTGGAAAGAAGCATTACATCCCCCAAAGAGAGATCAAGTCTGCAAGCCTCTTGAGCTTTGATAACATATCTCATGACAGTGAAAATTTGGTGGATTCTGGAGAACTCAAGGAGGTACAGCAGAGGACAAGGATCACAGGGGGATGGAGCTGCATAGGCAGCCACTTTGAGGGGAATGCAGGTAGTCCTCGACTTACAACAGTTCGTTTAGCGACTGTTCAAACTTACAATGGCACCGAAAAAAATTATGACTGTTTTTCACATATAAGACATCTCCATGTTGTTGTGACCTAGGTTCACTGAGTCATTAAAACACACGAGTAGTCCCAAAAACCTCTTTTATTGCAACAGCTGTGAATTATGTTCATTCACAGCTGAGTCCCAATTAGTTGCAAAAAGTCCTTCGGGAGAAGTCCTTCGGGATAATCACCAACCTTTATCTCCTTTGACATGCTGCCAAAGACTTACTTGGCAAAGTCACACGGAGTCCAGAATCAAACGGAGATGCCGACTGGGAACAGAATTAACAACGGTGCTTTCCTGCAAAGACCCCACGTGCCTTTGATTCTCTTTTAAGCCTTATGGGAGGGGCCAATCATCTCCAAGCCTTACTCCCGAGTCGTCCCTTTTGTTTTAACTGTTTGTACCTTGTGGCAGCTCTGTGCATGCGCTCACTAGGAACAGGCTCCTCCTGTTCCTCTGCCTCTCTGCTGTCAGCCTCTGGAGGCTCCAGAGTCCGTGCATCACTCCCAGATGGCCCTGGCTCTCTCTCTGCCTCCGACACAGAGCCCTCCCTAGACTCCAGGACTGGCCCATGTTCCTCCCCAGCCTCCTCACTGTCCGACTCCGCTGCCAATTCTGTAGGCTGCTGGCGGACCACAACACATGGTTATGTAATTGAACTTCAGACGCTGGTTCATATTTATGACGGTTGCAGTGTCCCAGGGTCATGTTATCACCTTTTGCCACCTTCTGACAACCAAAGTCAATGGGGAAGCCAAACTCACTTCACAACCCCTGTTCCTAACCTAACAACTTCCATGATTCACTTAACAAACGTAAAAGGGGGAAATTCACTTAACAAATGTCTCACTTAGCAACATTGTGAACAGGTCGTAAGTGTGAAAAATGGTCATAAGTCACTTTTTTCAGTCCCGTTGCAACTTTGAATGGGTCACTAAATGAACTGTCGTAAGTCAAGAACTATTTTTTAGGATGAAGCCAAAGATCTATGGACATGCCAAATCTCTCTAATTTCTATGCTTATTGAATCTAGGATTCAATAAACACCCTAAGACAAAAGGTTGGTTGCTCATTGTAAGCCATGCAGAATAAATGAACAGTAGTTTAGCATGTTCTGTGGAATGCAGCTAGTATTTAAGAGCTTCAGTGGAATAGAGCTGCATACTGAACTCTGCATTAAGCACTGACTCATCATAATCATGTATCTCAAGGACAGCATCAGAGGTGGGATTCAGCAGGTTCTGACCAGTTCTGGAGAACCGGTAGTGGAAATTTTGAGTAGTTCGGAGAACCGGTAAATACTACCTCTGACTGGCCCCGCCCCTATCTATTCTCTACCTTCTGAGTCCCAGCTGATCGGGAGGAAATGGGGATTTTGCAGTATCCTTCCCTGGAGTGGGGTGTTGCGGCCCGTCAGTGGCCTGTGCAGATTGTAGCTGATTCCAACAACGAGGACGCTGGTGTGGTGCTGCGCCAGCAGCCTGTGAAGCTGGCGCTTGAGTCGAACAGTGAGTAAGCTGGAGAAGATGTGGTACCAGAGGCAGGGATTCAGCCAGGGCCTTCAGAACCTCCAGAAGCTCCTTTAAGTGAAGAAGACAAAGAGGAGGAGCCTCTTCTCAATGCACGGGCACGCAGAGCTGCCAAAAGACAGGAGTGGCTCCTCAGGAAGAGGTCTCCTCAAGAGTAAGGCTTGGGCCTAATTGGCCACTCCCTTAGCCTATTTAAGGAGGAATGCTGATTTTAGCAAGTTGTAGGGAACAACTTTAGTTCACTCTCCTTCGCGTCTGGATTCTCTGCAAAATTGCTTCTGGGCTTTCTGCCAACTCTAGTAAGACACTGATTACCTTATCTTAGAATTCTGGTAGGCTGTTAAGACAGTTTAGTAACAGCCTTTGGTTGATTAAGACTGAATTATTTGAGTAAAATAAGCTTTGTATAGAGTTTTTGTGTGCTGTGTTCTTTGGGGTCCGTAGCTGGGGCAGAACATGGGGTGGGAATATAGATTTTACAGTATCCTTTCCCTGCCATGCCCACCAGCCATGCCCACAGAACTGGTAGTAAAAAATGTTGAATCCCATCACTGGACCACATGTAATCATCACAGTATAAAATGTGGATTTCCTCAGACTTGGATCCTTCTATCTGGCAAGTCATTGCCACTATCAATTCTCCATTGGTGTAATTGGAGTGTTTGTCAAACTTAAGTCACAGTTTGTTGGCAAGCCTACCGTAGTTAATCGTAGCCATATTTTGTTGGCTTTGGGAAGTGTAGCCATTAATCAGAACTTAGCAGTTAATCAAATCCAGAGTTTCTGAACCTCTTGTGCTGGCTGTGCTGGAAGACCGGGCAAGACAGAGACATCTGACTATCAAAATAGTTGACACACAAATACACAACTAAGGCCACAATTGATGGGGGGCTGTTTTGTTTGCTATCATTCTTGCAAATTTTCTAATTGGTTTTAACATTTTTGTCAAATGTTAATTTAACAAAATTAACATTTTTAGCACTTTACCACTTAGACTTATAGACCGCTTTACAGCCCCCTCTAAGCGGTTTACAGAGTCAGCATATTGTCCCCAACAATCTGGGTCCTTATTTTACCCACCTCGGAAGGATGGAAGGCTGAGTCAACCTTGAGCCTGGTGGGATTCGATCTGCCAAACTGCTGGCAGCCGATGATCAGCAGAAGTAGCCTGCAGTACTGCACTCTAACCCCTGCTCCATATAGCCCTGTACAGTGAGCTACTGAGAGTCATTGGGATTATGGCAGGGCAGAAATGGAATACAAGTAGTCCTCAACTTACAACAGTTCATTTAGTGACGGTCCAAAGTTACAACTGCAGTGAAAAAAATTGATTTATGACCATTTTTCATACTTATGACTGTTGTAGCATCCTTATGGTCATGTGATCAAAATTCGAACACTTGGCAACTGGCAGGTATTTATGATGGTTGAAATTTCTTGGAGTCATGTGATGACCCTTGGTGACGTTCTAACATGGAAAGTCAATGGGGAAGCCAGATTCACTCAATGACCATGTAACTAACTTAACAGCTGCCATCATTCACTTAACAAATGTGGCAAGAAAGATAGCAAAATGGGACAAAACTCACTTAACAACTGTCTCACTTAGCAACATAAATTTTGGGCTCAACTGTAAGTTAAGGACTACCTGTACATATACAAACACATACATACATACATACATACATACATATCTATATACATATATATATACATACCAGTGGTGAAATGTAAAATTTGTTACTACCGGTTCTGTTGGCGTGGCTTGGTGTGTGTGGGGGGGTAATATGACTGAGTGGGCGTGGCCAACTTTTTTTTTTTTTAAACTTTTAAAACCATTTTTTCTACAACCTTTTCGGCTGAAGAGTTTGTAAAAAAAATGCTTTTAAAAGCCTCTGACAATCCCAGCTGAGTTGCCTGATTGGCAGAGGCTTTCTTTTTTTAAAAAAAGTCTCTGATGATCCCAGCTGAGTTGCCTGATGGCAGAAGCTTTTTTTTTTTTAAGCCTCTGATGACCCCAGCTGAGCCGTGCGATCATCAGAGGCTTTTTTCTTTAACTTTTAAAAGCACCTTTTCGGCCAAAGAGGTTTGTAGAAAAAATGCTTTTAAAAATAAAAAAAAAGCCTCTGATGAATGCGCGGCTCAGCTGGGCAATGGGGGGGGTGGGGCAGGGAGTTTTGCTACCGGTTCTCCGAACCACCCGCCTCCATCGCTATCGGATCGGGCGATCCGGTCCGAACCAGGAGCATTTCACTCCCGATACATACATACTGCACTCAGGGAAAATTACTTATAATTTCACACATTCGTAAATGTGTTCTTTCTTTATTTTTAAATTTTTTTTCTCTATTCTTATTTTCTCTTTTTTATTCTTTTTATCCCCCCCTGTCTCTACCAGCAATTGACTTCTGAAGGGATTCCCCACAATGAAGAAGTGTATGTTGGCAAAGACAAAGAGGCAGAGCAAGTGCCCAGTAGTTATCAGAAGGAAGAACAGGAAGGAGCTCAAGAGCAACAGAAATCACAATATACCAATTTGCTTGATTTTAGATGGGTAAGTGACAGCTTTTTCTTGCGGGGGGGTGTGTGTACGGGGAGTGGACTTAAGTGTCCAGCAGAAGCTATGATGACAGACATCATAAATCATAACACCATCAGGCAAAGTACACTCTTTGTATAATGTAAACAATGTTGTCATGATATGCATGATGTCACTTGACCAGCGGTGAAATCCTCTGAAGTCTGCTACCGGTTCTGTGAGTCTGGTACCGAGCGCGCACTTTGTGCGCATGCCTGGCTTAGGTGCGCCTGCACAGCGCTAAAAAACGAACATTTTGAAGCCTTCCGAGTCTGCAAAAGTAAGTAGAACAGCGAGGGGGGGCAGTGGTGGGTTCCTCCCGGTTCGGCCCGGTTCTCCCGAGCCGGTAGCGGTGACAATATGATGTCACCGAACCGGTTCTGCCCCCCCGCCCTCCCTACCCCCCCGCCGCATTATTCTTACCTTTGATTTGGCCCCACCCCCAGTCTATTGCGGCCTCCTGAGTCCCAGCTGATGGCTAGAGGGAAAAAAACTGTTTAAACTCTTGCTGTGGGGCTTCAAAGGGCCGCCCTACAGCTGATCAGTGTTAAAAGAAAGCAAATGAGTAGAACAGTGCCTGCAAAAATACATGAGTAGACCAGTGCCTGCAAAAATACATGAGTAGATCAGTGCCTGCAAAAATAAATGGGTAGATTGGTACAGCTCTGCAAGCAGTTAAAAGCCTGGTAGACCAGTACCTCTGCTAAATCCTAAATAATTGTCACATGACCATCAAGCCATGCCCACAAAATAAGCCACGCCCACAGAACCGGTAGTAAAAAATTTTAGAACCCACCCCCTCAGGGGTGGGTTCTAAATCCACAGAATCCACTGTGCCATGCGATTTAGATTAGCTAGAAAGCAGAAAATCCGATGATTCTAGCTAATTTAAATCGTGAGTCACAGCTGATCATTGCCCAGCTAATCATTGGAAATACCGGTTCACCAGAACCGGTAGCATTTTTTACTACTGGCTCAGGAGAACTGGTCCGAACCGGTAGCATTTCACCCCTGCACTTGACCCTTGAGAATGTCCAGAGTGGTATTGGTCAAAAAAGTCAAGATAGAGACATTTATGGCTTTCTTGTTTTACCAAGAGCTACTAATCACGACAGCTAAGGGTGGCTTCCAAGCTCAAGAGATGCTATCGTAGGTCTAATTAGAAGAGAACGTGTTCCTTCAAGCTTGGTTTTGAGACTTCCCTTTGATCAACTGATTACCTATTATCAGAATCAAATAAAAGCAAGTGCTACATGGACTTTTTGGTCAGATAAAGCACTTCCTGAGGTTAACTTATGAGAACAAAAGTAGACCATTCGTGCATGGGAACAGTCTCTTGAAATGAGTAAATGCTGAAGTCATAGAACACAGGAAAGAGATCGCTATTTTTTCCTGCCTAGCTGAGCTCAGAAGCATCTGAGCAGCTCAGGTTGGAAGCGAGAAAATAGAGTAGGTGAACCTTTGACCTGATTTGGTGGGGTTGTTCCCAAGGTTAGGCTCATGAGACCTCTTGGTGGTATCTTAATCACTTCTATTCCTGAATGTTCCCCATACATGTAGTGCTCAACTTACAACCGTAATTGAGGCCAGAATTTACATTGCTAAGTGAGAAATTTGTTAAATGAGTGTTGCCCCATTTTACGACTTTTCTTGCCACATTTGTTAAGGTCAATCATGGCAGTTGTTATATTAGTAACATGGTTGTTAATCTGGCTTCTCTGTTGACTTTGCTTGTCAGAAGGTCGCAAAAGGGGATCACACGATCCCCAGGACCAGGGGTGAAATGCTCCCGGTTCGGACCGGATCACCCGATCCAGTAGCAATGGAGGCAGGTGGTTCGGAGAACCGGTAGCAAAAATCCCTGCCCCCGCCCCCTATGTCCAGCTGAGCCGCGCGATCATCAGAGCCTTTTTTTTTTCTTTTAAATGGCTCTGACGATCCAAGCTCTGACGATCCCAGCTGAGTTGCCTGCCGATCAGGCAACTCAGCTGGGATCGTCAGAGCCTTTTGAAAGCATTTTTTTTCATGGTTTTACATGTAAAAAATGGTTTTAAAAGTAAAAAAAAAATTGGCCACGCCCACCCAGTCACATTACCACCCCCCCCCATCAATCCACGCCCACAGAACCGGTAGTAACAAATTTTAGATTTCATTCCTGCCTCAGTGAAATCGAGTTTGACACTCCTGCTCTAAATGAACTGTTGTAACTCGAGACTGCCTGTAAAGTATTTATTTTTTTAAAAAGTATTATTCGTCCTGCAGCTCCAGGAGAAGGAGGAGGAAGAGGCAGCTCACCAGGATGACTCTAGTAGCGTGCTGGAGGATCTTAGCAGCCAAGGGCTATTTGCGAAACACTCAACATGTGATGTTCAGGAAGGGTTTTGGCCTCCACCTGGGGACAATACTGAAGAACATCTGGAGACCAGAGTGAATGAGGTAAGAAACGTATCCCTGTTTATGGACTTCTCAGCTACAAGATGTCAGCAATGATTACTAATACGAACACGCTAGGTAACATGGCTAGCTGGGGATTTCTGGGAGTTGAAGATCACAAGTCTTGTAAAACCCTAGCAAGACCACACCTGGAATTCTGCACTAAATGAGCTGTTGTAAGTCGAGGACTGCCTGTATTTACCCAACTTTAGCTGGTGGACCAGTTACTGCCCTACCGAAACCAGGAAGGCTTGTTTCTGTTAACTAACACTGAGAATAGAAATAGAAATTAGAAATTGGAAATTAGAAATTAGAAATTAGAAATTAGAAATTAGAAATTAGAAATTAGAAATTAGAAATTAGAAATTAGGAAATAATAGAAATAATAGAAATAATAGAAATAGAAATAATAGAAATAGAAATAGAAATAGAAAAAGAGGACCTTGAATGTCTATGGAGATTGAAAAAGCACCTTTGGGATAAGGGACCTTGGAGGTCTTTTAGTCCATCCCCCTGCTTAGACAGTGATGACGAACCTTTTCGGCAACAAGTGCCCATACCGGAATGTGCATGCATGTGAGTTCGCCAGAGCACCGGAAATCCGAAGACCAGCCAGCCGGAGTGCTCAGGTCTGTTTTTTGCCCAGTTTTCAGGCTGTTTTTGGCCGGAAAATGGCCCGGAAAACGACCTGGAAAATGGGCTGGAAAACTACTTGAAAAAGGTTCAGAAATGACCCGAAAAAACGGCTTGGGTTTTGGCCATTTTGAGGCCATTTTCAGGTGCTCCAGCACCCACGAATACGCTGGAAACCAGAAAAGCAGCTGGTGACGCATGCGTGCCATAGGTTTGCCATCACGGCCCTATACCCAGTGGTGGGATTCAGCCAGTTCGCATCACTTCGGGAGAACCGGTTGTTAACTTTCTGAGCAGTTTGGCAAACTGGTTGTTGGAAGAAATCATTAGGGCAGAGAACCGGTTGTTAAATTACTTGAATCCCACCACTGCCTATACCATTTCAGACAAATGATTTCCCAATATCATGACTACTACCACAAACTCTACACGGGGCTGCCTTTTGAAGATGGTATCCGTTGCAGTGGGAACATTGCCAATATGTGGACTCTGCTATTACACCTGTTTTATGATTGCTACCTTGGCCACCAGCGGGGTTCTGCGCCCAATTGGAAGTGGTGGTTGTCACCAATGCAGGTCATCCTCGACTTACGACCATAACTGAGTCCAAAATTTCTATTGTTAAGTGAGACATTGGCTAAGTGAGTTCTGCCCCCATTTTACGGCCTTCCTTGCTGTAGTTGTTTAATCACTGCAGTTGATTAACACGGTTATGAAGTGAAGCTGGCTTTCCCATTGACTTGCTTGTCAGAAAAGGGGATCAAGTGATCTCAGCACGCGGCAAAAGTCAAAGATATGAGTCAGTCGGAATTTTGATCACGTGACCATGGGGATGCTGCAATGGTCATAAGTGGGGAAAGCAGTCATAAGTCACTTTTTCAGTGCCATTGTAACTTCGAACGGTCACTAAACAAGCTGTTGTAACCTGTAAAAACCTATAACGTAGGACCAGGTTACATCAGGTATCACCTTGCACAAATGTTACTGCCTGCTCTGTAAGTGCAGTGAAGGAAGGTTTGCTGAAGGTCCCATCAATTCAAGACGTGAAAATGGGTATGGTCAGAAGATGTAATCCTAGATACTGTAGTTGCCTCTCTTAGGCTGTTCTCTCCCTATTTGGCACTCCAGAAATCTCAGAAGATTCTTCTTTTTAACCTATGTTTTAGCTGAACTGATGATTTTTGGGGATCAGGGTTTTTTGAGTTTACACTGTATTAGTTTAGAGGTGCGAAGTTTATTTTTATGGACTGTTCGTTTTATACTTCATTGCCCAGAGTCAATAAAAGGGGGTAGTATAAAGCTCTTGTATAAAGGGAAGTGGTGGCTCAGTGGCTAAGACACTGAGCTTGTGGATCGAAAGGTCGGCAGTTCAACGGTTCAAATTCCTAGTGAGCTCCCGTTACTTGTCCCAGCTTCTGCCAACCTAGCAGTTCGAAAGCACATAAAAACGCAAGTAGAAAAATAGGGACCACCTTTGGTGGGAAGGTAACAGCGTTCCGTGTGCCTTTGGCGTTTAGTCATGCTGGCCACGTGACCACGGAGATGTCTTTGGACAGCGCTGGCTCCTCGACTTTGAAATGGAGATGAGCACCGCCCCCTAGAGTCGGGAACGACTAGCACATATGTGCGAGGGGAACCTTTACCTTTACCTATAAAGCTTTTGTAGATAAATACACCTGATGGAGAACTAAAACAAGAATTCTTGAGGTCCTGCTGCAGAAAAAGAGGAATTAATAACCACTCACTGGTTCTTTTAATTGGAGATGGTTGTCAAGAGGTAAGTGTTAAATCTAAATCTATATTAGACAGCCTATATTGCCTTGGGTAATTTGAAGAGGATTTAGAACAGGGGTGTCAAACTCAAGGTTCATGGGCCGCATCTGGCCCATGAGGTGTTTAGATCTGGCCCATGGGGCCACCCTGGAAACAGCGAAGGACCGGCCCACTTTTGGCTTGCAGAGGGCTAGCAAAGCAAACTAAAAACAAAACAAAAGGAGAAATGTTTATCCTTTTGCATTTGAGCATGCAAGAAGGGACAGGAAAGAAGAAAGAGAAAGAGGAAAGACAAAGGAAAAAAAAGGAAGATGGGAAGAGAGCAAGGAAAAAAAAATAAGGAAAGAGGAGAAGGAAGAAGAAAGAAGGAAGAAGGAAGGAAAAAGAAGAAGAGGGGGAGGGAGGGAGAAAGGAAGGAAAGAAGGAGATTATAACGAGAGGGAGGGAGGGTCTGAGGGAACTCTTGTGTTAGCACTTGGCCACCACAGGTGCCCCTGACACGAGTGACATCGATCTGGCCACGCCTCCCTCAGCACCCCCCAGGTCAAACACAACCCTAATGCGGCCCTCAATGAAATTGAGTTTGACACCAAAGATTTTCAAGTCTCCTCAGAGTTCCAGAACAAAACAAGGCAAGTACGGCAGATAAAACCATCCAGAAAGATTCTTCTATTCCACTATTCCCTAGAAATTTGTGACTTTTTCATGTGGAGCAGTGTGTTCACCACTGCAGTTGATCCGAGTTGAGGGTGGTGATGGTGGAGAACATCCTAGGGTGCTCTGTGCAGTCTCAAAAGGTGGCCGACTTACAATAGTGAAAGGTGCCATGCCAGTGGTGGGTTTTAAATTTTTTTACTACCAGTTCTGTGGCCGTGCCATGGTGGGCGTGGCTTGGTGGTCATGGCAGGGGAAGGATACAGTAAAATCTCCATTCCCTCCCCACTCCAGGGGAAGGTTACTGCAAAATCCCCATTTCCTCCCAATCAGCTGGGACTTGGGAGGCAGAGAATAGATGGGGGGCGGGGCCAGTCAGAATTTTTACTACTGGTTCTCCGAACTACTCAAAATTTCCACTACCAGTTCTCCAGAACTGGTCAGAACCTGTTGAAACCCACCTCTGAGCCACACCCATCACCCCATCGATTGTCCAGTTTTTCCTCAAAATTGGCTTACTTCAATACAGGAGAAATGTTACAGGTCTTTCTCAACTTGCAACCGTGACCATTCAAAACTACAATGGCACCGTAAAAAGTTGCTTACAACCTTAATCCTCACAATTACAACTTTGGTCTTCACATGTACAACCAACACAACAGCCCTGTAGTAGTCATGTGATCAAAATCATTCAGTTGCTTGGCAACTGGCATGTACTTATTTTATTTTATTTTTTTATTTTATTTTTTTAAAATTTGATTCATATGCCGCCCTTCTCCGGAGACTCAGGGTGGCTTACAAAGCGTTAAGCAATAGCCTTCATACTTTTGTATATTTTATACAAAGTCAGCTTATTGCCCCCACAATCTGGGTCCTCATTTTACCTACCTTAGAAAGGATGGAAGGCTGAGTCAACTTTGAGCCTGGTGGGATTTGAACTTGCAGTAATTGCAGGCAGCTGATGTTGGTTGCAGCATCCCATGATCCCGTGTTCGCCATGTATGATCTTCCCTGCTGGCTTCTGGCAAACAAAGTCATTTGGGAAGCTGGATTTGCTTAACAACTGCAGTGACTCACTTAAGAACCATGGCAAAAAAGGTAGTGAATTGGGTGAGACTCATTTAACAACTGCCTTGCTTAACAATGGAAATTTTGATCTCAGCAGAGATCATATGTCAAAGACTATCTCTACAGGTAGTCCTCAATTTACAACACTTCATTTTGTGACTTTAAAGTTACAGCAGCACTGAAAAATGTGACTTACGACTATTTTTCACGCTTACAACCATTGCAGCGTCCCCACGGTCACGTGATCAAAATTCAGACGCTTCGCAACTGATTCATATTTATGATGATTGCAATGTCTCGTGCTCATGTGATCACCTTTGGAGACATTCTGACAAGCAAAGTTCATGGGGAAGCCAGATTCACTTAACAACTGGGCTACTAACCTAACAACTGCAGTGATTCACTTAACAACTGTGGCAAGAAAAGTCATAAAATGGGGCAACATGCACTCAGCCCATGTTTCACTTAGCAACAGAAATGTTGGGCTCCATGGTCCTAAGTTGAGGATCATCTGTACTTTTAAGGTGCCTTAGTTTGCATGTCAGACATGTAAACCCATTCAAATCAAAGGAATGATTTATTCCCATGCCGATCATGACCATTTCCAATTTAGCTGACCTACCCAAAGTCAGATGAAGTTATAATGGTCTGAGTCTGTTGAATGACCACACACACAAAGGTTGAGAATATATGTGGTAACTTTATTGCTTTACATAGTGACATTATATAGTTTGTTACTTTCAAGTTACAGCGTATTTGGCAGCATATCATTGGCTCACAGAATCTTCCAGGTAACTAAAATCTTTGGTTAACCATTTATTGCTTGCTTAAGCACTACTAATATTTAGCTATGGTTAAAATCTAACACACATATATCCCATTTCCTCTCTTCCTGTTGCCCTTCTTTACAGAGTTAAGGTCTTTATCTTCTAATGCCATTTCCTGGCACTTAGGTGCAAGTAACCTTCCTTATCTGAGGTTTGCCATCCAAGATAGGGAAAATTCCTGCACATATGCAGACTGCAGGCTCCTACACGAGTCAAATAATATTTATTTAAAACAAAGTCTCTTTCTTTCAGGTATCTTTGATAGATAGTTTTGAATCTGATGGAAAACTCCTGACAAACGCCAATCTTTCGAAGTCCAGCTGCCTGGACAGCAGTTCCGTGGACCACGAGGGCTACTATCTGTGTGATGAGGAAGCCCTTTTAAAAGAATCCAGTGCTTCCACCGGCTATTATCCCTGCTATCGAACGTATGTGGAGTTCCCCCGGTACCAGCCTTCCAACACGAGTGACCTCAGGGAGCAGAAAGGAAGTCCCTGCGATGCCAGTGTCCAATGCGATGGGTGTCTGGAGGAAGAAGCTATCGGCCGAGAGAAAAAACGAGTGGAACTTAATAATAACCTCAAAGAGCTTAAGGTATCAGTGGCTCTCCAGGATTCATCCCACGGTCAACCAACTGGGGGCTCCAGGCCTGGATCTGGTGGGAGAAAGCTGGAAGGACCTGGAGGGAGGCGTTTGAGGCCATCCAGCAGTGACCGAGAGTCAGGTAGCGCTCGGAAGGAGCCAGAGGGAATTCTGAAGCCCCGCACCCCAGGGAGCTCCCCATACAAGTCGAGTGCAAGGCTCAAAACCTCCAAAGAGCCACCAGCCTCAGTACCACGGAACAACCTCCTGCTGCCCACAGCCAACATCAGCAGGAAATCTCCCCAGAAACGGAAGCACAGAAGCGGCCAAGCAGATGAGAAGGAGCAGGCCATTGTTATGGAACTAAAGCCACTGCTCCAAGACCAGCGCTCACTGCCCCCGAGTCCGGAGGCCAAGGCAGGATCTCCAGGAATCCGCTGCTGTCGCACAGAGCAAGCAGGGGAGAATAGCCAGGTCTGTATGAACCAAATAGGGAGCCAAACGTAGAGATTTAACAGACTAACAGAGTTGGAAGGGACCTTGGAGGTCTTCTAGTCCAACCCCATGCACAAGCAGCAGGCCCTATACCCGTGATGGCGAACCTATGGCACGCGTGCCCGAAGTGGCACGTGGAGCCCTGTCGCCTGGCACGCGTGGCATTGCCCGTTCCTCTTCCAGGTTTCTGGTGTGCATGTGCAAAGATCAGCTGTCCTTTTTGCATGCGGCAGTGCCAGAAGAGCTGGTCTTCCCTTTTCCTGCGTGAGCATGTGCACTGGCCAACTGATTGTCGTGTGCGCATCTGCGCCAGAAACCCGGAAGAGTAGCTGCCTAAAACCGGAATTGCAGTAGTTGAAACCGGAAGTTTATTTTTGGGCACGTGCATGCGCCCTGGGCAGCTCCATTCTCGTGTGTGCGCTCCCTTTTCGGCACTCGATGCCGAAAAGGTTTGCCATCACTGCCCTATACCATTTCAGACAAATGGTTGTCAAATCTCTTCTTAAAAACCTCCGGTGTTGGAGCACCCACAACTTCTGGAGGCAAGCCGTTCCACTGATTAATAGTTTTGTCAGGACATTTCTCCTTATTTCTAGGTTGCTTCTCTCCTTGATTAGTTTCCACCCATTGCTTCTTGTCCTGCCTTCATGTGCTCCTTGGAAAATAAGTTGACCCCCTCTTCTTTGTGGCAGCCACTCAAATATTGGAACACTGCTATCATGTCACCCCTAGTCCTTTTCACTAGACTAGACATAGCCAATTCCTGCAACCATTCATCATATATTTCAGCCTCCATTTCCCTAATCTTCTTTGTTACTCTTCTCTGCACTCTTTGCAGAGTCTCAACATCTTATTTTTATTGTGGTGACTAAAACTGAATGCAGTATTCCAAGTATGGCCTTACTAAGGCATTATTAAGAGGTATTAGCACTTCACATGATCTTGAGTCTATCCTTCTGTTTTGTTTTGGTTTTAATTTTTTAATTTTTTAAATTTTTTTAAAATTTGATTTATATGCCACCCTTCTCCAGAGACTCAGGGCGGCTTACAATGCGTTAAGCAATAGCTTTCATACTTTTGTATATTTATACAAAGTCAGCTTATTGCCTCCCACAATCTGGGTCCTCATTTTACCTACCTTAGAAAGGATGGAAGGCTGAGTCAACCATGAGCCTGGTGAGATTAGAATTTGCAGTAATTGCAGGCAGCTGGATGTTAATCACACTGCTTTAGTCTACTGCGCCACCAGGCTCTTCTGTTAATGCAGCCTAGGACTGCTTTGGCATTTTTGGCAGCTGCAGCACACGGCTGGCTCATATTTAAGTGATTGTCCACTAGGACTCCAAGATCCCTCTCATGGTTACTACTATTGAGCCAGGTACCACCTATACTATACCTGCGCGTTTGGCTTTTCTTGCTTAAATGTAGAACCTTGCTTTTTTCACCATTGAATTTCATTTTGTTAGAAAGCACCCAATGTTCAAATCTGTCAAGATCCTTCTGTATCTTAAGCCTAACTTCTGGAGCAGGGCTGTCAAACTCTCTGCCCACGGGCCGGTTGCATCACATGCTGGCCACACCCACGCCCGGTTTAGCGAAGGGGGAAAAAGTTGCGATATGTTACCCGACGATGCCGTGACGATGCGAGTTTGACACCCCTGTTCTGGAGTGTTGGCTATTCTTGCCAGCTTGGTGTTGGCCTGATAACATTGTGAAAATCTTTGAAGACCAGGCTCTTTTCCCAGGTCTTGGCTGGGATAAATATTGAGGGATTTTTTTCCCCCCGTTCTATTATATAGTCTGTTTTCTGGCTGTATAGGCTTCTTTTTTTGCTTAGTGTAATAATCCTGTCTTATTTTTAATTGTAGCTTGCCCTGAGTCATACATGCATTTATTTAGAAGGCGGCTAAGAAAAATGTTCATTTCCTTATCCCACATGTAAAGGACCAGTCTTTGCTTTTGTTTCATTCGGGATCTGTTGAGAAACTTTCTGTTGCTACCTCTAGATCCAGAACATCCAATTAGTGATGATGATGTTATCCATTCGGTCGTGTTCAACTCTAACAAGGAATTAAGAAGCTTAGTTGGATGTACTTCTAGACCCCGAACATCCAACTAGCTTCACAATTCTTTCAAGGAGTTGCCCTTTTCCGGAATTCCCTGAGGAGAAAGTTGGAAGGAGGTTTGTAACAGATAGCCTTTGAAGAAAACCCACTGTTGTGTAGTTCCATCTGTGAACACTGGAAAGCCATTGTTACAATTGCAACGAGTGTTATTCTGTGATGATAAGTTTTCCATCAGCTTTTTGGTGGGCATCTGTCTTCAAAATTGGTGCAGGCTTCATAACATACTGTGTGTCTCGCCAGTGGGTTTTGTCAGCTGATGAAGCTTCTAGTTTCTCCGGTTGGGTATCACAGTCATGTAGAGTTTCCTTCACAGCACATTTGTAGAATTTGGGTGGATGACCTTGAGGTCTTTTTCAGTGGTGGGTTGCCCCTCCGTTCGCACCGGTTCACAAGTAAAAATTTGTAGTAGTTCGGAGAACCGGTAATAACATTGGTTGACCATGCCCCCGAACCGGTCCCCGACCCGGTCGCCGTTCGCTTACCCCGCCCACCTCATCAGAGGTGCTTTTTTTTAAAAAACTTTTAAAAGCATTTTTTCTACAACCTCTTCGGCCAAAAAAATGCTTTTAAAAGTTAAAAAAAAAGCCTCTGATGATCGCGCGGCTCAGCTGGGATCGTCAGAGGCTTTTAAAAGCATTTTTTCCGAAGAGATTGTAGGGGGAAAAAATGCCTTTAAAAGCCTCTGGCGATCCCAGCTGAGTTACCTGATCGTCAGAGGCTTCTAAAAGCATTTTTTTTCCTGCAACCTCTTAAGGTTGTAGAAATAATGCTTTTAAAAGTAAAAAGTTAAAAAAAAAAAAAGTTGGCCACGCCCACCCAGTCACATTACCCCACCACCACCAAGCCACACCCACAAAATAAACCACGCCCATAGAACTGGTAGTAAAAAAAATTAGAACCCACCCCTGGTCTTTTTCCTATATCCCCACCACAGAACAACTGGTGAGGCGGCCATCCATTCTGAGGATGTGTCCCACCCATTTCATCTGGGCTCAAAGCTGGTGGACACCACACAATCGAGGTTGGAGACACGGTCTTGCCAAGAAATGCCAAGGATGGAGCAGAAGACAGATTCGTGATTTTAATGGACGGGTGTTGAAAGTGGCTTTTTCGTTGTCTTGCAGGTCCGAGCTACAAAAGACAAAAAAAGCCCCAGCCCTCGGCAGCTGCCTCCTGCTGTGGCCTCCACCATAGCAGCTGAGCCTCCCCCCACTTCTGCAACACCCCACACCGCCTCCTCCCGTCTCAGCTTCCACACCATCGTCTCCTGGGTCTGGAAGATCTTCAAAAGACCACCATCGGCGCAACCGCAGCCTAGTACCAGCGGTGAAACGGAAATAGGAGGCAGCAGGCAGTCGCTGACCTCTCGGCTAAGACTGTGGCTCACTCAACGCAGCAGCCGCATTCACCCCAGGCCACCGTGATATTGGTCATCCATCTCTGGGGAGAGTCAGCTCCTTGGGGGATGTGAAATATTTTTCAGAAACTGATGGTTTCCATTAAAAGCTTCTGCTTTCCTCTTTTGTGCCAAAAAGAGAGAGGGAGAGTGGAAAAAGTGGAATATAGTTGCTGTCCCTGTGATGAAGGCACTGAAGGTTGGGTCAAGTTGGGTGGAGCGACCTGGCTACTTAATTGTTATGCTGCCCCACAAGGCAAATAGGCTATAGCCGTGATGGCGAACCTATGGCACGGGTACCACAGGTGGCACGCGGAGCCATATCAGTGGGCACCCGAGCTCAGCTCCGACACGCATGCGTGCGCCAGCCAGCTGATTTTTGGGCCTTCTGGGCCCACCAGAAGTCAGGAAACACACTGTTTCCGGCCTCTGGAGGGCCTCGGGGGGGGGGGGGGGGGCTGTTTTTGCCCTCCCCAGGCTCCTAAAAAGGCTCTGGAATCTGTCTGTGGAGAGCAAAAAAGAGGTCTACTGGGCCCACCGTGCCATCACGTGCCAAAAGCGGGGGGAGCACGGGGGCGGGGTGCATAGAATTAGGAATGTGGGCACGCGTGCGTGTGACCCCACCATGCTCCCCCCACTTTCAGCACGCGATGGCAAAAAGGTTAGCCATCACTGGGCTATAGCAATCTCAAAGGTGTTTTTTCAAAAGGCAACTGAATTGTTTTTTTTTCAAGAAGCTTCATTTCTTCATTTTCAAGAAGCTTTGTTGGCTGAGGAACTCTGAAAATTGTAGTCTACAAGTCTTAAACTTGCCAAGGTTGGAGACCCCTGGTCTGGATGACTTAAGAATTTCCACAGACTAAAGCAATGTTTCTCAACCTCAGCAAGTTTAAGATCCGTGGACTTCAACTCCCAGAATTCCTCAGCCAGCCGTGTGGAAAAAAAAATCTGGCTGAGGAATTCAGGGGGTTGAAGTCCACACATATTAAACTGAGGTTGAGAAACACTGGGCTACAGGAAGAGTCTAGTTGGAGAATTCTGGGAGTGCTGCTTCTTCCGTATCTAGTTCAAACTTTAAACTGCCAGAATAAAGCCACCTTCTTGGCTGTGTCGTTGGGTCAAAAATAAGTCATTATTGATACGTTTCTGGTAGTAGACAACATACCGCAGATGTCTCTAGGATTTGAAGTCTGGGAGTTGAAGTCCACACATCTTAAACTTGGTGATGTTGAGATACGTTGGACTACAGCAGGGGTGTCAAACTGGCGGTCTGTGGGCCAGATGTGTCGTGCACTGGCCACCGCCACTCAGCTCCACGAAGGGAAAAAACATCGCGAAACGTCACATGATGCCAACGTGACGATGTGAGTTTTGACACCCATGGGCTAGTGGTGGGTTTCAAATTTTTTTACTACCGGTTCTGTGGGTGTGGCTTGGTGGGCGTGGCATGGCTTGGTGGGCGTGGCATGGTGGGCATGGCAGGGGAAGGATACTGTAAAATTTCCATTCCCACCCCACTCCAGGGGAAGGTTACTGCAAAATCCCCATTTCTTCCCGATCAGCTGGGACTCGGAAGGCAGAGAATAGATGGGGACGGGACCAGTCAGAATTTTACTACTGGTTCTCCAAACTACTCAAAATTTCTG
>WNWU01000001.1:93091415-93208902 GCA_012654045.1 Ptyas mucosa
TATATCTATATCTATATCTATATCTATATCTATATCTATATCTATATCTATATCTATATCTATATCTATATCTATATCTATCTATCTATCTATCTATCTATCTATCTATATAGCAGGGGGTCAAACTCAATATTTATTTATTTATTTATTATATTTATATACCGCTCTACTCCCAGGGGACTCAGGGCGGTGTACAGACAAATGATAAAATACATATAATACAAATATTTTAAAGAATTGATTATATATATAGCAGGGGGTCAAACTCAATATTTATTTTATTTTATTTTATTTTATTTTATTTTTATTTTTTTTATTTTTATACCGCTCTACTCCCGGGGGACTCAGGGCGGTGTACAGACAAATGATAAAATACATATAATACAAATATTTTAAAGAATTGATTCAAATACAATTAAATAATTTGGTCTTAAACCTAAAATTAAAACTCTAAATTTATGAGATTAAGATTTAAGAATTTAAGAGCAGTTTTAGAAGAGGTTAGTCCAGACCAGCCTGCTGGAATAGAAACGTCTTGAGGGCGGAAAGCGCGAAGATCCGGGATTGTCCGTATCTCCGGGGGGAGCTTGTTCCACATGGTGGGTGCCCCCACAGAGAAGGCTCTCCCCCTGGGGGCTGTCAGTCGCCACTGTTTGACCGACGGCACCCTGAGAAGCCCCTCTCTATGGGAGCGTACTGGTCGGTGAGAGGGTACTGGTGGCAGAAGGCGGTCTCGAAGATACCCCGGTCCTAAGCCATGTATGTACGGAGGCTCGGGGAGGGTAAAAACGGGCCTACCAGAAGTTAAAACGGGCCCATTTCCGGCCTCCAGAGGGCCTGGGGAGCCTGTTTTGGCCCTCCTGGAGGCTGGAGGAAAGCCTCCAGAGCCTGGGGAGGGCAAAAACACCCCCCACCCAATTGTGGTGCAGGAGGCCAACTAGGCCATGCCCACTATGGCCACGCCCACCCAGCAACCAGGCAGAGAACGCCTTGCTAAAATTTTTGAAGCCCACCCGTTTCCCAGATAGACAACACCTGGGGTTCTCAATCAAAAGGCAATATTACCTGCTGAACCAATCTTTACAGAATGTCCCAGTAATTCCAGTGATAACATTTAATAAGGCCAAGAACATCTGGAAAGCCTTTTATGTATCTTCCTAATGGAGAAAAAGGTTGGTTTTGTATCTTTCTAGGACTGACCTGCGCAATCTTTTATCATCTGAAGTATGTCCTGCAGTCTATACAACCTATAGCTAGACTTTCTCATCGGATGCCCACAAGGCGTGATCAAAGAACTTCTCCCTCTTAAAACGCTACAAATCCCCAATTTCCATGTTACCTTTATGAACAAGACAGCATATGGGTCCTACAGGCCACCTCAGATAATTTAAAAAAAGATTGGGAGATGCAACACAACCATTTGCCCTTGCCAGGAGAAAGCGTGAAGATACGATGGCAGAGACCATGTGCGACTAGAGAAGCGGAATAGATGAAACGCCAGCAAGAAACTTCATAAATTTGCCTTCTGGTAAAAGGGCAATTTGGGATTAGCCATGACCCCTGCCCTTTATGTAGGGAAATGCCTTTGTAAGTGTCCATAATAAACCCAAAATTCCAGAATTAGACTCTCCCCATTCAAAGATGACAAATATATCCCTTTGGAATCATCAAAATTTGCTAAAGGCTCTCCTAGAAGTAGGTTAGCATATCAGCCACGGGGAAAGAAAAGAACTAGAATCTTGACCCACTCAATTGTTTTGCAATGTAGCAGTGATGGTTAACCTTTTCTGTGTGCAAATGCGAGCGTGTGTGCCCGAACTCCCAAAATGCAATGCACGCATGGCCCCTGTGCATGCTCCCCGCCCCCCACACATGTGCGCACGGCTCACATGCTCCCCCCACGCATGCACCCACACACATATGCCCTGCCCCCTCACACATGCCCATGCAGCTGCCCACATGTGCCCCCTATGCTTGCACGGCAGAGACCCGAAGACCAGCTGGCCGGTGCGTGCGCATGTGCAGCACAGCTGAGCTGGGGCGACAGCTCGCGTGCCCACAGAGGGCGCTGTGTGCCACCTCTGGCATGCGTGCCATAGGCTCGCCATCACGGCAATATAGGTAGTCCACAATTCAGCCCAAAATTTCTGTTGCAAAGTGAGACATTAAGTGGATTTTGGCCCGTTTTATGACCTTTTTTTTTGCCACAGTTGTTAAGTGAATCACTGCAGTTGTTAAATTAGTAATATGGTTGTTAAAGTGAATCTGGCTTCCCTGTTGACTTTCCTTGTCAGAAGGTTGCAAAAGGGATTCACATGACATACACCTCCCCCCCCACACACACACTGCAATCCTCATAAATATGAGTCAGCTGCCAAACATCTGAATTTTAATCACTTGACCGTCAATAAGCGGCAACAATCATAAGTGTGAAAAATGGTCATAAGTCCCTTTTTTTAGTGTTGTTGCAACTTTGAACGGCCACTAAGCAAACTGTTGCAAATCGAGGATTACCTGTAGCTTCTTCATATGCTCTGGCATATCAAAACTGGAGCCAATTCCTTTACTTTTAAGGATGAAAAGAAAGATACATTACATACTTGAATGATGCTAGCAGACCTTGTGCTATTAACTACAGGCAGTCCTCGACATATGACCCAAATGGAGCCTGCCCATTATGGGCATATGTTGTGACACTTGCATATTGGGTTGGTCCATCAACCTGATTTTATAACCTTTTTTTGTGGTGGTCATAAAACAGCACGCTTGTTTTAAGCCATCAGTCGAGGCTGCTTCCAGTTTTCAACAAAACTCTCATAAAATGCAGTCATGTGACCACAGAACACTGCAAATGGCCATAAATGTTGTGTTATTAAGTGCACAAAGTATGGTCATTTGACCTCAAACCCCCCCCCCCAAAAAAAAACCTATTAAAACTTAAGAACCAGGTCATAGCTCCCATTTTGCATTTGTCATTTTGAACAGTTGCTAAGTGACTCGTTGTAAGACAAGGACCAGCTCTATGCTTATATACTGATTCCTGCAGGCCTCATTTCAGAAAAAAAGATTACAGGAAATCTTCATCCCTAGATCCTCCAGTTAAGAGCCACTGGAAGAAAATGAACTGCCACAATAAACAATATTGACCTAGTTACAGCTGATGAAAGATGCTTTCCTGTTTAAATCAGGCCTTTGATTAGAAGCACTGGGAAGATGATGATCTTTAGGAAAAGGAATATAATTCAATGTGATAGTCATTCTTTCCTTGCAGAATTGATTGATCCTGAATATCACTAATTCATGAGGATCAGAGAATAGGGAAGATCTTGCTTGAGAACCTAGGAAATCACTGTTGGGAGTTTGCAACATTGGGCTACAACAATCATTTCACCCGTCTGTCTGTGGTTAAGTAATGTCCAGAATGAAGTATATGTACAGTATATCACTCTAGTAGTTTATGAGCAAAAGAAAACAAAACAGAAGCTAGGTCACAATGGAAACAACCTGGCTACAAATAGGGTCGTGTATATTTTTATATAACATATCTGGCCATTTTTGCACAGGCAACCCAAATAACATCAAGGAAAGTTAAAACATTTCCATTTGCATAAATTACACTGGTTTATTTAAACAGTCCCATTTTGGAGAACTAATTCATCCTGGATTTTAATAATCACAGGGAGAGGAAGGCAGAAAAAGGAAAAGAAAATAACTTTTTTTTAAAAAAAGGTCATTCTTTTCTGACCTCTTGGAGTGCACACCAACCACAGCCCTCGTGGGCTAGAAATCTGATTTAAATACATATTCAAAAGGAGTACAGATATTTACGAAGTGCACAATGCTAGGATCCCACACTATTCAACCTCTCTTTTGCCCCTACCAGGTGACACTTTTACTATTATTTAAAAAAAAAAATTGAGGGCAGGGAGGGAACAATTAAGAGAAAAATAAAAAGGCAGCATGCACTGGTTGAACAGCGTGATGACACACGGAAACGACTGGAATGGCTGAGGATAAAAAGTAGATCAGGACTTTAGGCAGCACATTCAAACACATGGAAGCATTACAGCAGGAAGCTGGTAAGCTTAACGGTTGCCATAGCGACGAAGGCCTAGTTGAGTAACAGAATCCTGCAGGGCAGGAGAGGGAAGTGTTCAGAGACATTAGCAAAACGTGGGTCCCACCACCTGCTCTTCCACCCTCTCTTTTGTTGCTAAAACCTTTTGAGACAATTTGTACAGATGCTAGAGTTTCGTACACGCACCGCAGGCGTCTCCCTTTCTTGAGCATGGCAGCATTGCTGCACGGCGGCATCGTTGGCACAGCACTGCCACCCTGTTTGTTTGGGTTTTTTTGAGAGAAGGGCCGCTTCATGGACGCTGCCAACAAAACACAGCAGAAAGGGAGCCTGGGCCAAGAAGCCGAACGCAAGAGAGTATGGAATACGGGTCGCTCCTGCTGCAGCAACTAAGTCCTATCCAACTCCAGAAGCATCAATACACTCGTTTCCCCTCTCAACTGCTCAGTCTGGATTTATTCCAATCTTTTTGCTTCCCTCTCCTACTCCGCATCCACAGGTGCTGCCCAAATGGAGGGGTTTGAGACTTCAACGCGCCAGGCTTCCTTTCTGGCCAGTCCAGAGTTCCCGCAGCTCCACCTTGCAGCCCAGGTCCCTCAAGGCAGCCTTGGCCACGTCATCACAGTCCCGGTGGGCAGCCCGAGCTTCGGTGATCAAGTTCTCAGCTCCCATCTCCAGGATGGGCTGGGAGAAGTCCTGAGTATGCGAGACCAAGTTGCGAATCAGCATGCAAGCTTGCTTCTGGAGAGAAAAGGGAGGAGGAGGAGGAAAAAGACAGATGTGATCATCCAGGACTACTTGAGTCTTATAATAAACTTTATTTTTTTTAGAAAGCCAGTTTGGTCTCCTGGCTAAGGCACCAGGCTAGAAACTGGGAGGTCGTGAGTTCTAGTCCCACCTTAAACATGAAAACCAGCTGAGTGACTTTGGGCTAGCCATGAGGAGGCTGTGTGTTCTAATCCTGCCTTAGGCATGAAAGCTGGCCGGGTGACTTTGGGCCAATCACCAGAGGTTTGTGAGTTCTAGTTCTACTTTAGGCATGAACGTCTGTTGGGTGACTTGAACCCAAGTCCCCCCCCCCTCTCAGCCCAACCCCCATCTCACAGGGATGTTGTCGTGGGGAAAATAGGAGAAGGAAAGAGCATAAGGTATGATTGCCACCTTGAGTTGTTTGTAAGAAATACTGGTAATAAAGGCGGGATAAAAATAAAATAAATTTTATAACAGGGTAGAGGTTTTCCTCCAAAATTAGCCTTTTTTTCCCACCCCTGCTAGGACCTTTTCAGCTTGGTGTTCTCCAAGTTAAGTTCAGGACAGTCAATCAATGTATATTATTACAGCCAGAAGGCCAAAGGATGTTTCCATGGCAAACGTGTTCTGTATTATTGCCAAGAAAATGGCGTGGCTGTGTCAATGTAGTTACAAGGTCAAATATGTGCTGTCACTGCTCAGGCCTTGATAATGGACTGCAAGTCACCTGGGAATCTAGCTGTAGACTCTTGTCTAGCCCTGCTTTTTTCCTGCACTCCACTCCTCTGATTCTCCAAATCACTTCCCACCCTAAAAAAAAAAAGTTTAAACCCTCTATATGTTTAATAGCAGAATTCTTGCAATGACCTGTTGTATAATTTCTGTTTTAGGCTCCTTTTCTTTTATGCTTCAACATTAAAGTCTAACCCTCTTAATAGAACAGAACAGAATAACAGAGTTGGAAGGGACCTTGGAGATCTTCTAGTCCAACCCCCTGCCCAGGCAGGAAACCCTATACCACTTCAGACAAATGGTTATCCAACATCTTTTTAAAAATTTCCAGTGCTGGGGCATTCACAACTTCTGCAGGCAAGTTGTTCTACTTATTAATTTTATTAATCCACTTATTAATTTTTATTAATCTAGAGATCCACTAAAGCTTGGCAACTTGTGGACTTCAACTCTCAGAATTCTCCAGCCAACATGGCTGGCTGAGGAATTCTGGGAGTTGAAGTTCACAAGTCTTCAAATTGCCAAATTTGGGAAATCCTGCTATGGATTTTTCTTTTCCTCCATTATTTCTTAACTTGTGTATGATGTGACATGACTTGGTGGAATTTAGAGAAGATACAGAACAGTACAATCCCTTACTAGAATTGTAGCTTTCATTAAATAACGTTTAAAGAGTTGTATACAAGTTCCCTTACTATTACAGTTCAAGTTAACTTTCTTTAATATATTTATCAGTGTATCACCTTCACAGAGGCTACCCTGGGATTAGACTGCCAGCTTCTCTTAGATCTATTCTTTTATCCACACTACCCAAATCCATCTCCCCTTCTTTCGTCCATCTCTTAAGTATATAAACTGGCAGGAGGGGCCCCATATTACCACAAATTAAGTCAGTGTTTATCAATCTTGGTAACTTTTAAGACATATGGATTTCAACTCCCAAAATTCTCCAGCCATCCATGGAATTTTGAGAGTGGGAAATTCAGGAATCCTGGGAGTTGAAAATGTATGTCTTAAAAGTTGCCCAGGTTGGGAAACACTTTTTAAATGATATTCATATATTCGACCATCACATTGGCTGAAATTAATTTCCCTGTCAGATCTTTTGTGATGCTTTTTTGAAGGGTTGCAAGATACAGCAATTACCTTTTTAATATAATTTATATTTCCTTAGAGTAGGTACAGTACTGCTTTGGTATCACAAATAATGCCATCACATCATTAATCAACTAATTCCCACAATACTGTCAAATTATTTACTAAGACTGTATTAATATTATTTTCATCCTTCCTAGTACCTATTTCTTCCCACTTATAACCATGTCGCTTGTATCTTTACAATTTGTATTGTTTTATTTGTTTCCTAGTATAATTTGATTGCTTATACCTATGACTATCACTGTTGTATCTTATGATTCTTGATGAATATATTTTATTTTTCTTTATGTACACTGAGAGAATATGAACCAAAGACAAATTACTTGTGTGTCCAATCAAGAATTCTGTTCTGTTCTGTTCTGTTCTGTTCTGTTCTGTTCTGTTCTGTTCTGTTCTATTCTATTCTATTCTATTCTATTCTATTCTATTCTATTCTATTCTATGTACTAGTCACAATCTGAACACTTAATTCATTTATTTATATTTCATATTTCTAGACTGCCCTTCTTCAAGTAAATTTACAGTACTCTGAATTTTTATTACTCTTCTTTGATATATAATGCAGTCCCCGATGGGTTTTCAAATGTTATTAAACTTGATTTTCCCCCCAAGTTTCAAATGGGTATGCTCAGAATTGTTTTCTTGCAGTCTGGGGTTCATTTAAATAGAGTTCTTATTTTGTTCCCAGGCAACAGTAAGTATTTATATATTAAATCTTACTGACAGAACAAGGCCTCCAAGACTTCAGAATATAAACCCAGCAAATAATTTTTTTAAAAAAAATTAAAAATAGATTGACACATTGGTTTTGAAGAGAAAAAAATTCCAGTAAAATTGGCTGGGGAAGGACAGAGGTCTTGCAATTATCTAGTGCAGTGTTTCTCAACCCTGACAACTTTAAGATGAGTGGACTTCAACTCCCAGAATTCCCCAGATAGCATTGACTACTGATCTAGTGATCAAGAATTAGCTGATGTTTCCTGTTTCCTTTTGCAATCTCAAGCTATTTGCAGTCCTACATATCCTTTCCCAGGGGACAGTCCTGCCACAAGGCTTTCTTAGGTTTGGAAACAGGATAGTCAGAAAGGCTGCGCAATGATGATGAGAGGTCTAACAGAAAGAAGGCCTGGCCTTAACCAAAACCCGTAAAAGTTATTTGGCAGCACACTGGAAATGGAAAAGGAAAAGAGGAATGCCTTTCATGGGAAAAACAGAAAGGCAGATATTTCTATGAGGGAAAAATAAAGAGACTGTTGCCATAGCTACAGATCAGTTCTATAGCATGATTTTTCTGTTTTGCCAAAGAACCACTCCCTTTCAGTGTGTGTTTATCTATCATCTTTCTATCTTTCTATCTATCTATTGAAATTCATTCATAATTAATAATCTGTCTATCACTTTTTTCTGTGGTAGGTCATCCCTGGAAATAAAAAAGAAAGAAAAATTCCTTTGGCCTTATAGTTTGTTTTTTTAAAATTTGATTTATATGCCGCCCTTCTCCGGAGACTCAGGGCGGCTTATGTTAAGCAATAGCCTTCATACTTTTGTATATTTATACAAAGTCAGCTTATTGCTCCCATAATCTGGGTCCTCATTTTACCTACCTTGGAAAGGATGGAAGGCTGAGTCAACCTTGAGCCTGGTGGGATTTGAACATGCAGTAATTGCAGGCAGCAGATGTTAATGACTGACTTAGTCTACTGAGCCACCAGAGCTCTGTCACTTTTAACAGGGAAATCTTTATTTCAAAGGAAGAAAGAAAAGAAAAAAAAAGAAAAGAAAAATCAATCTGTCTGTCTGTCTATGTATCTATGTATGTATCTATGTATGTATCTATGTATTATCTATGTATCTATCTATGTATCTATGTATCTATGTATCTATGTATCTATGTATCTATGTATCTATCTATCTATCTATCTATCTATCTATCTATCTATCTATCTATCTATCTAAATGGACTGGCTGAAAAGCATGAAAGAAGCTGTGGTCCCAATAGGAGAACAATGACATCACCTGCACGGCAACTTCCCTGGGGTGCGTCTTCATGGCCTGCAAAGCTGCCAAGGCTCCCCCGCCTTCCATGATGACTCGGCAGTTCTCTGGCTTGCGCAATGCTAGCATACATAATGCCGCACAACTCTGTTCACACACCTAACAGCAAGAACAAGTAGAGCCATTAGCAAAATCCTACCCAGCTTCCAAATACCGAAATATTCAATGTCTGAGCTCACATTCATGCTAAGCCAGGACCTTTTAAACCATGGATAGAAACAAGCTGGGATGGCCCTAAATTATGAGTGGGGTACTATGGCCCTTCTATGACTTGTGAACTTTAACTCACAAAACTTCTGAGTTGCTCCTGTTAGTTTTTCAGCAGATGAACTTGATGGCAATAGAATAGAGTAGAGTAGAGTAGAGTAGAGTAGAGTAGAGTTAGAAATAGAGAATAGAATAATAACTTTGTCACTTTGAATGTACACTAATCAGCATTAAAATGAAAATCTCTCAAAAGGTTGCCACCTCCAATATACACTACATAAACATGACAAAATATATATATATGTGTGTGTGTGTGTGTGTGTGTGTGTGTGTGTGTGTGTGTGTGTATGTATATACCCACATATATTATATGAAACAGAGAAGCAACACAGTCTAGTTTGGATGTATGCAAGCAAAGCCTCCTACCAACACTAGCAGAGATGCCAAGTAAGGGAACAGATCTAGCAGCAGCTAATTAGACCACCTGAAATAGAGCTACTTTCTCCGGGTACAAACACTCCCATGTTCTCAACCTACCTGTGGGTTGCCAAGATGGCGACTCATGGCCAAAATAATGAGATCAGTCCCTCCTGCATTGACAATGGCATCTTTTACATCATCGTTGCCTGCAATGGCCCGGATGGCACTGAGCACCTGTTTCACCAGTTCCTACAATTTGTAACAGAGTGAGAAAGAGTCCTTAAGGAACCCAGAATACGTATGGGAGTTTAAAAAAGAAAATAAACCAAGAGCTACAGAATTGCAACAGATAAAAGCCATCGCAAGATCCCTCCCTCCACCCTCAGTCTCTGATAAAAGTGAAATACTCAATAGAACAATCAAGAATGTGGATAGTCCTTTATTACTACCACTGAAAAAGCTATCTATAAATTATTCCTGTTTACGTAAAGTCAGATGCGCAACTTGTGGGACATACGTGAGAACTCCCTGCCCCTACATGACTTTTATACCAGAGGTAACCTCGGCCAATATTCTTTATTCCCCTTGCCGTTTCCAAAACAGACAGAAAATATGGCAGACCAACAAAGACAAGTTGGATCATTTCAAAAATAAAGAGATGGAAACTAGTCAGCTAGTCAAGTTGTCCTTTAGGTAGGGCAAAATGAAAAGGTAAATGCACCAAAGCTTGAACCTATTCTCTTTAAAATGAACTTGATTCTCAGTCATCCAGATTATGGTTGTCCCAAAGGTGCTTTTTCAAAAGGCAACTGGACCTCCTTGTTTTTCACTGAAGACGTTTCACTTCTCGTCCCAGAAGCTTCTTTAGTTCAGTGCTTCAGAAGTGAAGAAGCTTCTTGAATGAGAAGCAAAACATCTTCAATGAAAAACAAGGAAGTCCAGTTGCCTCTTGAAAAAGCACCTTTGCTTTTTCTACAGTTGCGAAGATTTTTTTGGTTAGGGCAAATTTTGTTCGGTATGCATTATTCATTCTTGATTCATGGCTTTTCTTGTGAACTTGTCTAAGTGGTTTCAGCCTTGCTGAAGGGGGTGATTGCTGACAGTTAGGGGCATTGAAAACCACGACATCGCTCGTTCCTGAGTCATAAGCAGAGTTTATTAAGCAGCATGAGGTATGAAGGATCCTCCTCTGTTTGAAGACATGGATAACTACTGTACTGTTGTGACTCCGACCCCTGAGCCTGTCCTAACAGAGGGAGAGGACTCAGAAGGTGGAGAGGATTTGGCAAGGCCTCCCTCTCCAGGACCCTCCTCTCTGGCAATGCCTCAGGTTTCCTCTGAAGGCCAAGAGATATGCCAGGAGCAAGGCACTTCGGAGCAGCCGCAGATAGAGAGCGAGGGGGATGAGTTTTGGCTGGATCCCAGACAGTGTTGGAAGGATAAGCACGCACAGCAGAGAAAGAGGCATGAGCGGGCCAGAGATTGAGCTGAGTCACTGGACCACACCCCACAAGGGATAAAAGGGTGTGTGTCGGCTATTCAGGCCTTGTGACGGACAAATTGAAAAGCTCGGAAGTCATATCGTATTTCTATAACCCTGTTAGAATCTCTTTTTGGATTTCTTCGGACTGGACTTTGATAATTCTTTGCTTTGTGGAATTAATTTGGTATATCGGACTGAGGAGAAGAAAACCTCCCTTAGTGAGTAAAATCTCTTGGCAGGCAGTTCATGGCTCGCTGCCAAGACTGTTATCTTAAAAGAATTCCTGACTGTTTGATTCCTAACTCCTGGCAGTCTGTTTGTGTATGTGCGTGTGACGGGGACAGAACATGTACTGACCATTAGTGTTCACTGTGCTGGGCTAAAGAAAGGAAATAATATGTTGCAGTCATGGTGTTTATTGCTATCTTAATACCTGGTGGTCAATGCAGTCTGCCAACAGTGCCACTATGAAGTTTAAGCCTCCAAGGTCCATGATCTCCTGGCAAAATTCATTCCGAACAGACAAGCGTGCCAGAGTGGCACAGATTTCACTCAAAACACTGCAGTCATCAGTGAAGGCTGAGGAGGAGAGAAAAAAGACAAAAGCATCAGTACGGTTGCCTGTGCAGTACAGGTAGTCCTCAACTTATGGTAATAACGGAGCATGTCCATCGTGGTTTAAGTTGTGACTGTTTTATAAAAAAGAGTTGGACAAGTGACTCACCTGATTCAGAACGTTGTTTTTTTTTGCAGTTGTTATTAAGCAACTTGTGATGGTTGTAAAGTGGCAGTCATTAAAGCAAATCCTGCAGTTGTTAAGCAAAACCAATAGTTTTCACGATGGGTGAGGTTTTGCCAAAAACCAGAAGCAAACGGTAGTTTGTGGCAAAACTGTTGTAACACATGGTCACATGATCGCAGGATGTTGCAAACAGCCATAAATGCGGTTGTGTTGCCAAGTGCCCAATGTTCAGTCACAGACTGCAAAGGGGAAGAGGGTTATGACCATCAGAACTTCAAATCCATGTTGTAGCCCCATCAGAACTCTGCACCGTCACTGGGTGAGCAGTCATATGTCGAGGACTATCTGTACAGTACCACAGAAGTGACAATAAAGCATGGTGCATGAGAAGGGCTTCAGAATCCGGGTCCCTGAAGCACTCATTAATAAATACAAATAAAAGTCATGCTTTTTAGCACCCATGACTTTAGCTATGTGAAAACAAGTGGTAGCATTATAAAAACTGATATGAATAAATGGTGGTGTAGATCTGTCAAACAATAGGGAGACAGAAAGCTAAACGTGCCCAACTAATAAAATTTCTAATGGCTTGGGGAGGGGGGGGAGGCAAGGAGTCTTTGTCCCCTTAGCAACTTGCAAAAAGCAGTTTAATGTCAGGTGCAAGGAACCAGAATGACACCGTGAGATGATCAGTTACTTCTGTTTTTGCTGCTAACCTATTTAACAAGAATCTCACCGGATTGCTGCCTTCTCTTGGGGGCACCAGATAAGGGCTTCAGGAATTTGTTGGGGGGGGGGGAAGGAAGAGTCAGGTCTGCAAGGGCTCTTAGCTTTGCCAGCCTCCTCTCTTCTCCTCCCACCACATCTGAAGATTACAGCACATTTAAGGGGGAGGGGGGAAAATCACACAGAAAGAGAAATAGTGGGTCTGTATTATGCAATTGACGTCCCTGTCCTGGAGCATAAGAAAGAAAGAGAGAGAGAGAGAGAGAGAGAGAGAGAGAGAGAGAGAGAGAGAGAGAGAGAGTGTCAGCAGGGATATGTTTTTACCTTTGGCTGCCTCTATCAGGATTCCCAAGCCATTATGCTCAGTCACAATCATCCTGGCATGGTCATGGGCATGGCCAAAGGGCACCCGGATGTCATCATCAAAGGTCATGATGCGGAGCCCTGAACAGGCCTCCCGGACCACATCTGCCCGGTCCCCGTGCCGGACTATAGCCTCAGACAGTAGGGTAAGGATGCCCCCTTTCACAAGATCCTGACGATTCTGCTCATGTTTCAGGCAAGCATATCGGATGCAACGGACTCCAGCCAAAGTGAGGTCAGCGTCATCTCGGCTCTCCTGCAGCACTCGCAGCAACAGCTCCTGCCCGGGCACATCGAGGAGGTCAGGTTGGCCATCCAGGAGGGCAGAGAGAGCTTGGAGGGCTTTTAAAAGGGAGCATCGTTCTTCCGATGCCAGCCGACAAGCAGCCAGGACCGCAGGATAGGCACCTTTCTGGGCAGCCAGGTAACGGACCGACAGCTCCTGCCTGCACTGCCTGGCAAAGTTCACCAAAGATTCATCCACCTTGCTCGAATCCGCATCGATGACGGCTTTCTGGAGACAGTCCAATATCTATAGAAGACAAAGGGAAAAAAAGAGAGTGGAATCTTGCCTTATTCTCTGCACTGCATCTTCCTCCTCTTCGATTCTGCAGTCATTCGGAAAAAAACATCTAAAATCCTTTCCAAGAATTGGAGGATGCACAGATGGTAGTGGCTTCAGTCCCTTCTGTTCATTTGCATCTTTTCTCTCCATGTTTTGCATGCTTTCTCACCACAATGCTCCTCTGTTTTCCTTTAAACCCTAGGATTTCTAAAGCAGCTTTGAGAGCAGCAGTTACATTAGATGCCATTTTTTAAAACTCTGGATATTATTGCTTATTATTTTACTGATCTTACGCAAACAACTTTATGTTGTTGGTTACCACCTTTAAAGCGCTCCATGGCATAGGGCCTAGTTATTTCCGAGACCGCCTGCTGTCACCAATGACCTCCCATCGATGACCTCCCATCGACCCGTGCGCTCCCACAGAGAGGGCCTCCTCAGGGTGCCATCAGCCAAACAATGTAGGCTCCCCAGGGGGAGAGCCTTCTCTGTGGGGGCACCCGCCCTCTGGAACCAGTTGCCCCCGGAGATAAGGAGAATTCATGACCTCAGTGCCTTCCGCCGTGCCCTCAAAACTCATTTTTTCCAACAAGCCGGGCTGGCTTAAGAAGAAATTTTAAATATTTTAATTGGTTTGTTAGTTTTAAATTCTGGAGCCAAATTTATATATATTTTAATTGTCTTAATATTTGTATTTCATGTTTTTATTTCTGGCTGTACACCGCCCTGAGTCCTCAGGGAGAAGGGCGGTATAGAAATTGGAAATAAAATAAAAAAATAAATAAAAAAAATAAATGAGGTCTGTCTGAAAAAAGGTACTTGTGAATACTTTTAATAAATATATAAGCAACGTAGAGTATCAGGTTAAAGAAGGCTAGCTCACAGAGCTTCTACATTTTAAGGCAATTTATACCAAGATCCAGCTTCCAATGAGTCCCAAAGGTGCTTTTTTCAAGAGGCAACTGGACTTTCTGGTTTCTTTCCTAGAAAGTCCAGTTTGCCTCTTGAAAAAAGCACCTTTGGGACAGCCATGACCTGGATGACTGAAAATCTCCACAGACATTTAGCTTCCAACAAGCAAGCAACAAATGAAGGAAAAACTGTATCCATGGTGCTACTTTTATGAGTCCCTAGAGCTACCTGGAAATAGGAAGGTGAGCTAATTGCATCTATGAATTGGTTCTGGTGGACAATCCCTGGCCAACCCCTTTACTGAAGAGCATCATCTCACTCACCTGTAAAACCATGTGCTTCTGTTCTTGACCATTCTCTGAAGCTGGATTGGGTACCACCTTTACTATATTACTTAAATCTACGCCTAAAGGAGAGAGAAAATGATGTATCAGCCTGAGTATTTCCAGAGCAATTCTCCTATTGTGCCCCTCTAAATGCATTGGATTTTAGGTCCCATAAGCTAGCCAAGATAATAAAAGCTGTACTGATGACTGACCATGATGGGCAAAAGCTTTTTTTAAATTAGGAAAACTTGTCCACCACTTAAAAAAAGTTCACTGAGGAATTTCTTGACAATTAAGATATTTGGTATTATCAATTACTGTAGTAACTTATTTTCTTTTTGGGGTGACTATATGGACAAGGCAAATGACTTTTGTAAGATGGTGCTCAAATTATGCCAGCTGTTTGGGGAATGGCCATACTGTATTCACACAATAACATATTGATATACTGAGACTATTTTAACAATACTTATTTTAAGAATAAAAACTCAGATCATTTTCATATTGGGGATTTTTTTTCCTGATTGCCATAAGCCACACCAATTTTCTTGGGAAGCCAAGTGACTGCTGGAACTAAGCTGCCTATGTCTAAAAAAAATGACATTCCATGTAGGTCAATATTCCCATCCCCTTCATACCTTACCTTGAGATTCAAACTGCTGGATGGCTTCATTCAATGCCTCTTCCGGCTCCATTCCAAACTCAATGATATTTTCCTGTACCACATCATCAAATGTCTCTTGGGAAATCCGCTTGGTTGTCATGTTGGCCTGCAGACAAGAAAGTTAGCTAGATATTTTATATAGAGGCATAATTTAAATTGTCTAACTTTGCCATAGGGGGGAAAGCTATGGCAAAGTTAGACAGCATACTAACAAGCAGAGACATCACTCTGCCAACAAAAGTGCATATAGACAAGGCTATGGTCTTCCCAGTTGCAATGGATGGCTGTGAAAGTTGGACCATAAGGAAGGCTGAGCGCCAAAGAATTGAGGCCTTTGAACTATGGTGCTGGAGAAGACTCCTGTGAGTCCCTTGGCCTGCAAGGCGATCAAACCAGTCAGTCCTAGAGGAGACCAACTGACTGCTCTTTAGAAGGCCAGATCCTGAAGAAGAAACTCAAGTACTTTGGCCACCTAATGAGAAGGAAGGACTCCCTGGAAAAGAACCTAATGCTGGGAACGATGGAGGGCAAAAGAAGAATGGAACGACAGAGAATGAGGTGGCTGGATGGAGTCACTGAAGCAGTCAAAGTGAGCTTAAATGGATTCCGGGGGATGGGAGAGGACAGGAAGGCCTGGAGGAAAATTGTCCATGGGGTCGCGATGGGTCGGACACGACTTTGCAACTAACAACAGCATAATTTTTAAAAAAGTAAAAGGAAACCTGGCATAATAAAGTAAATTAAGCCAGGAAAGTAGGAGCAGAGAAGTATGGATAGTTACTCCCCTCTCTCCCAAAAGCCAAAATTCAAGGCCATGCAACGCTGCAGGAAGAAAACAAACCTTATTTTTATACAAATCATAATGAATAAGTGGAATTTCTCACCACAAGGTAAGGCAATGGCCCTATCCTTTTAGAAACCAGAACATATTTATTGCAGGTATTAGCAACTCTAGAATAATAGAAATTCCAGATACTGGGTCATAGCTCGACTGTTGGGCGCAACAGAAGGGAACAGACAGAATCCATACCCGAGGTCCTTGGTACTCTCCAAGCTTGCTTGTTTTCTTGAAGACATCTCATTATCCAAACTAGGTAACATCATCAGCGCTAGTCCATAATCCATATTTTAGCTACTGGGAACTATGATGGGTGGGAAGATACTGGACTAGGTGGCCTATAGCCGTGATGGTGAACCTATGACACGGGTGCACGCGGAGCCATATCTGTGGGCACGCGAGTGTTGCCCTAGCTTAGCTGCAGTGCACATGTGCGCACCGGCCAGCTGATTTTCGGGCCTTCCGGACCCAGTGGAGGGGCCTCTAGAGAGCCTCCGGTGGTGTGTGGAAGGCTGTTTTCATCCTCCCCAGGCTCCAAGAAAGACTCTGGAGCCTGGGGAGGGTGAAAAACAGGCCTACCAGGCCCACCAGTAACATTTTTGTCGTTGCGTGCCAAAAGCGGGGGGAGTGTGGGGGGGTGGGGCACGGGGGCATTGAATTATGGGTTTGGGCACATGCACACGTGACCCCCCCACGCTCTTGGCACACGATGGCAAAAAGGTTAACCATCACTGGCCTATAGGCAATCTTATGATTACTGTGAATTGAGCAGCCATTTATATTTTCCTAATAAATTAATAAAAATCATTCTAATTTTTTTCCAAGTATGAAAACTGAACATCTTCCCCAACCATAACATTTCCACAGTGTTCCTCCCTTGGTGTCTCATTGTCTCCAAAACTATGTCTACCACCTAATCTGACAACACATAAATTCACACAATTTACTGGTTATTGAATTAACCCTTTTTTTGGATACACTAATAATAGACAAAGCCATAAACAAAAAAGGTTAGTACTAGCCTAGATTACCATGCTAGGCTAGTACTAACCTACTAGGCTAGCATGGTAATCTAGGCTAGTAGATTAGGCTAGTAGAATCATAACCATGTATCTTCCAGGTCTTTATCAAGCCTGGAATTTTTATATTTGGAGAAGAACTAGACGTAGTAGATTACTATATATACCTTAGCCAACAGATCTCAATCGAAGGTGATACAAAAAAGGAAACTGAATGGCGTATTAAATGTGGTTGGCAGGCATTTGGCAAGTTAAGTGTAATTTTCAAGAACAACCTTCCCCCTTATGCCTGAGAAGTTTTCGATCAGTGTATGCTACCTGCTCTAACGTATGCCACGCAACATGGACACTAACCTCACATTCGATACAAAAGCTAAGAGTGGCGCAAGGAACCGTGGAAAGATACATGCTCGGCAACACAAGACAAGATAGAAAAACCTGCAGATGGATTAGAGAACAAATGAAAATATACGATGCCATCAAAAGAGCAAAATAATGGAAATGGGCCAGTCACATAGCAAGAAGGACTGATGGCAGGTGGACCAAGGCAGTCACAGAATGGATCCCGCTTGATAAAAAGCGTCCACGAAAGAGACCTAAAAACAAGATGGATCAATGACATCAGCAAATACTGGAGGCCCAATCGGCAAAAGAAAGCTTGGTTGGAAACCTACGGAAGAGTCCTTCATCTTGCAGTGAATAGACAACGGCTAAAATGATGACGAATGACGATCTAGCCTGATAAAGCATCCTACATGAGCACAGATATATATGTCCAGAGGTTAAGAGGAATTTATATATACCCGCTGTCGAGCCATCTGTTTTCACCTGGTGGGTTTTAAAGCCCAATCTCTGCTACCTTCAGTTGAAAGCGACAAGAGAAGGGGAAAAGGTTACACAACACCCAGGAAAATCAGCCGCCAGATTCTTCTTCAAAGTATCCCCCCATGCTGCTCTTCCGCTGTTAGAGCAATTATTTTCTATTGGGATTTTTTTTTTGGTATTTGTACTGTTTCATCAGAGATTATACCCTAACCAGCCAATGCATCCGATGGAAGTGAGATGCCGTTCACAAAAGCATATGACTTTTAATAAAAGGTGTTGGTCAGAAAAGGTGGTACCAGACTCCAGATTTTTTGCCATCGCAGACTAACCTGGCTCACCTTCCATAGAGGTGATTTCCATAAACGAGGGATTGGGGGGGGGGAGAGAGGGAGAGAACATGACATCATCCTCAACCCCATCTAGTCATCTTGCTCACTTTGTTCCAAAAGCTCTACAGAAAAAGAATATGCTGACGTCCTTCTTAAACGTTGGGGGGGGAGCTATCATATTTAGGGTGGAGGGAACTGTTGCAGAATAAAGGGCTGCAATTGAGCTCTGCCTCCTGGCCCACAATTCTTAAACCTCTGGGCAGGGGATCAAAATATGCCTTTCCAGCCATGTGTACGGGATAGGCAGATTCTACTTGAAGAAGACAGTTCCAGAAGCAGTGAAGGCCCAGCGTATGATCAATAAAAAATAAGGCTCTAGTCCAGTGATGGCTAACCTTTTTGCCATCACGTGCCAAAAGTGGGGGGAGCACGGTGGGGTCACACGCACGTGTGCCCACATCCATAATTCTATGTGCCCCGCCCCCCCGTGCTCCTCCCACTTTTGGCACACGATGGCCCAGTAGGCCTGTTTTTCATTCTCCCCAGGCTCCAGAGCCTTTCTAGGAGCCTGGGAAGGGCGAAAAGAGCCTTCCCCACCCGCCCAGAGGCCCTCTGGAGGCCAGAAACAGTGTGTTCCCTGACTTCTGATGGGCCCAGAAGGCCCAAAAATCAGCTGGCCGGCGCACGCATGCATGCATGGAGCTGAGCTCGCGTGCCCACCGATATGGCTCCACGTGCCACCTGTGGCACCCGTGCCATAGGTTCGCCATCACGGCTCTAGTCACTGGTTTTCAATCTGGAAAAAAATGAAGAAGACACAAGTGCAGTAAAAAGGGGCTGGGGACAGAGAAATACAAAACGAACGCTTCTGAAAGTTAAATAATAGAATGGAAGACTTGGAAAGGAAACAGTTTGGGAACAGACAATCCAGGTTCCCCACCTTATCTTTTTTGCTGCAGCTTGATTTAATGGCTGCCAGCTGGGAAAAAGGCTGAGAAGGAGAAAGCCCAGAGCAGCTGATCTTTCATTTGAACAGAGGAGACAGGATCATGCTTGGGAGAGCACTGATCTCAGTTGATGCAAGGAAGCAAAGCACCTCTGTATTTCAACGCTGACCTCTGGCAACAGGGAAATGGATTTTCTTTTGCGGAAACACGAAGATGCTTTTCTCCAGAATAGCCTCCCCACAAAAAAAAAAAAAGAAGAAGGTGCAAGAGAAACAGGCTAAGCTATGCCAAAAGTGGGTTTGGCAGAATGCCCAAGCAGGTTATCCCTGTGAGAAGGACCATCCTGGAAATTTCCTCCCCAAATATGGCTTAACGTCCACCATGCTACTAGTATCGCTAAATGATATGTATTTCAGTACAACCATGATTTATAACACAGTCAAGGAAAGACATCCGTTTATACTACAGATTACAATGAAAAACTGTAATCCATCCATAGGCTGCTGTTCAAATGTATACTGCTTGCTGTAATGCTGAAGAAATACCAGACAAGATCTTTATGGTTTGCAGAAATCGCTTCTAATTTTGCTGCCCCCACGCATTTTCTGGACTTCAGATCTGCATTGCACTTATGAATACTGTGAATTAAGTGCTTCTGTCCTGATCTTGTTGCATACACATGCTTTAAGGAAAAGCAGTCACATACCACAGAAACCAATATTACATATTTTATTCTTTGCAAGCATTCTTGCTATAAACTATGGGAAATACTGTAGTCTACTCACACAAGGATGTAAGCATTACCACTATTGCCTGCCTTTGCAAATGGCCACTATTAATAATGCAGCTATTATCGTTTGCCTTACTGCATTTCATTTCTCTGACCTCACTTTTTATGATTCTCCTTTCCAATTCACACACACATCCTTATAGCAAGACAGTTCATGCATTTGATAAACTAGACTATAATCCTCATAAGACATTTGCCCCAAAGATGCTTATTTTTTTACAGATTACAGCAATCCACATTTATCTATTTGCAAAGATGATCCAGGTAATTAAGCTACTTATAAATATTTGGGAATCAACCTTCATGAATGGAATTAAATGCTTCTGAAATTCACTGTGCGCCACTGACATGCTCAGAAAGACAAGGTCATCCATCAGAATATAGTAGCTAAATGGCAAGCTGTCAATATACCGCCATGACATTATTTTTAAAACTACTTGTTGTGTTCACACTCAGTTCTCCTCTCTGTGTACTGGATATTTATTTTATACAGTTTTAAAGACGAGATTAGATAACCATTTCCTACTTGAGCAGGAAGTTAGACTAGAATACCTCCAAGATCCCTTTCTAACTGGTATTCTGCTATTAAGTAAACGTAACATGAAAAACAGATATTCTAAAAAGTAGGTATTGTGTTTGATTGTGGCTTTGCAAATCAGCCCAGGTTCACCTTACTTCTCACTCCTCACTGCAGCTCCAGAAAAGACTGTTGCAGAGTGTTGGGGAAGGGGAGCCTCTAGAACTGGAGATATGCTATGGAATGTCATAATGTCATAAAAATACCTACTTTGCAATAATGGGGGCACGGATTTGAAATATTAGCCTCTGCTTATTTAATGAAACCATTGTGGTTCCTTGCAATATTTAAAATACAACAAAATGCAGGAATGACTGGGAAACTGCAAAAATATACATCCCAGCTGTTAATTTCCTGAACGTTAGGCAAATGTTTTTCTGTAATGTATTGCTAGAGGAAAAGCAAGCATCACATCTTCTAATATTGCCACTGAGACCCTTCCTAAGTCTTATCTGAGTGAAGATTTGATTCCAAAGATAATTACTAAGCAATAAAAGTTTGTGATCTCCTATTTGTTAGAATTTAGATTTGTATCGCCTCCAAAGGAATGTTTAATCTAAACTGATCATGTGCCATCAAGTCGGTATCGACTTTTAGCAACCAACACAGGTTCTCTCCATGATTCGCCTGTTTTTTTTCCCTAATCCAACATTGTATTGGTAAACGAACCATACTTTTATTTTCATCCTACTGCTAGCTGTCAGAAATCTCACATACAATGCTGATTAATCCTTGACCACACAGGCTTACAAAAATCAAATTATGAAGTTTACATACACTACAAATCACTCTGTGGCCTAGGAAACCATCGCCTCCCCAGGATCTTTTTTAAGTTTCAGCGGAGGGCTCAAAACAGAGAAGACTCTGATGTTGTTAGGGAAGATAAGGAGGGATGGGAAGGAGCCAAATTAGGTTTACAAAAATAAAAAAAGGATGTACAGGTAGCCCTCGACTTACAACAATTCATTTAGTGACCGTTCAAAGCTACAGCGGCATTGAAAGAAGTGACTCACAACCGTTTTTCACACTTACAACCGTTGCAGCATCCCTTTCGGTGACATGATTTACGTTTGGATGTGCTTGACAACCGGTTCATTTTTTTTAAAATTTGATTTATATGCCGCCCTTCTCCAGAGACTCAGGGCGGCTTACAATGCGCTAAGCAATAGCCTTCATACTTTTGTATATTTATACAAAGTCAGCTTATTGCCCCCACAAACTGGGTCCTCAATTTACCTACCTTAGAAAGGATGGAAGGCTGAGTCAACCTTGAGCCTTGGTGAGATTCGAACCTGCAATAATTGCAGGCAGCTGGTGTTAATAACAGGGCTTTAGACCACTGTACTATCCAAGGCTCTTTATGACGGTTGCAGTGTCCTGGAGGTCACGTGATTCCCCCCCCCACTTTGTGACCTAGTCAATGGGATAGCCGGATTCACTTAACAACCGCGTTACTAACATAACAACTGCAAGTGATTCACTTAACAACCAGGACCAGAAAGGTCGCAAAGTGAGGCAAAAACTCACTTAACCCATTTCTCACTTAGCATAACATAAATTTGGGGGGGGGTGCTCCCTTGGGGTCGTAAATCGAGGACCACCTACTGTAGATGTGGTATGGTATCTCAAGGTCAGCAGCCTTCGAGGCTGGTAGGGAAAAAGAAGCAGCGAAATAATACAGGGCATGCAAACAGCATCCACCCTTTCCTCGTTTTTTGACGTTAAGCCTGTGGCTTTTCACCATTCCGACGGGAATAAAGAACCCTGCCCAAGCACGCCTGCAAACGTTACGGTATTCCTTCTCGTTAGGGTCCTCTCGGAGGAATAGCAAAGGAGACCCCACCCACCCCCAACTCATCCTCCAGCCTCGCTTACCTGCCCCTCGTCCTTGCTCGCCACAAACCCGGCGCTGATGCCAGCGAACCAAAAGCCGGCGGTGCGGGGGGAAAAAAAAAGACGCGTTAAGTGCAGCAACTGCGGCGACGCGTTCTTTTTGGCCGCAGCTCGCCACCGTACAATTTAGGCCACGTGGTGCAAGGGAAAAAAAGCGATTTCGCCAATGGCAGCGCAGGGAAAGGGGAGTTTGAACTACGCATGCGTACGCTCAGCACGTTTCCTCCCCCCCCCGGGATTTTAAAGCAGGGGACGGATGTTAATGGAGGCCTCTCAGAACTGAACTGTAAATTTTTTTTTAAAAAAACAACCAAACCGGTGGCTCTTTAGGAGACAGCGAGCATCTCTATCTCTTTGCTACCACCTAGTGGTTGTCCCAATTTTTGCAAGCCAGATATGATGGGCTTAAAGTTGTTAAAATTGACGAAATAACTGTGTTTGCACGTTGGAAAGCATCGGCTCCAATTTCTTTTTTAGAACGGGTTGAGGAAGATGACTTGATGTTATCTTTTATTTTTTTATTTATGAAAGATTACCTTATTTCTCCCATCCACGGAGTTTCTCGGAATAAAAATTTTCCCTCAGGTCAGTTCAGTGCTTGGCGCATGCGCAAGAGAGCAGTGTCTTAACCCGCGAAGCCTTTTCTGCGCATGCGTTTATTGGAGAGAGAGAGCGCGCGTCACTTCGCAGCCATTAACGAGCGCCTCTTGTTTCGCGCGTGCGCACGAAGTCGAGCCTGGGGTGGTGGTGGTTTATTTTTATATTTTTTAAAATAAAAAAGGGCCCGGGCGAGTTAGAACAAACCTTGATCGATGCTATCTCCGCTTGCAAAAGAGAAAGTGCAAATCCGACGCCGCAGCAGAGAAGCAGCAGCTCCGGCGCGCGAGGAGGAGGAGGAGGCCAGGCCGGCGCGAAGGTAGAGGGCGCTCGGCGCCTGCGCAGAAGGAACCGGCGGCTGGTTAATGGAGGTTGCTTTATGCTAGACGGAGGTTGACGAGGCTGCTTCTCTACTTCTCCGTCGCTTGGTAAGGGGGGGGGGGGGGGGGGAGAGTGGGGGTTTAAAGCAACAGCTGAAATGGGAGCATTGAAGAGAAATGGCAGAAAAAGCCTTCTTGTTTTTCTCCCCCCACCCCCACTCCCTCTTTCCAAAGGACCCCTGGCGTCTCTATCTTTAGATTCTGAAATTAGTTCTCAGAAGTGACTTTTTTTAAAAAAAAAATATCTTTATTCAACCTTTTTTTTTAGTTTTAAAAGCACATTTCCATTTTTACAGCTTTCAGCCATCGGCAACAATTCCAATCTATGGCCTATCATTTTATACATTATGTACATCTTTAAATATATAGAGAGAACATTTCCCGGATTGCTTATTTGTACCCTATGACTATCATGAAGTGTTGTACCTTCTGATTCTTGATGAATGTATTTTATTCTCCTTATGTACACTGAGAGCGTATGCACCAAAGACAAATTCCTTGTGTGTCCAATCACACTTGGCCAATAAATAATTCTAATTCTAAATGTATAGTATCTTTTACTATATTTTTGTTCTTCATTAACATCGATTTAATCTGTTCTTCATATATGTAGTATATCTATATGTTTTTACATATTCCTTTTATCCTTTAACAAGCTTTATCGTATTTAGAATTTTCAATGTAACGGTGCTTTCTGTATCATCTTTATGCATCAATTTTACATCTCGTTTCAAGCCACTGATACCACATATTCCAACTCTTGTAATACACTGTGATTCCTCTCTGTCTTTAAGTTAATTTATCCATTTCTTCTGGACTTTTTTATTATCATTGCATTTGTTGACATGTTTTCTTGTTTCCAGTTCTGGGCAAATAAGATTCTTGCTGCTGTTGTCATATGAAGTATAATATATTGAGCCCTTTTGCTTACATTTTCTTTTAGATTTAGATTTAGATTTATTAGATTTAACCTCATTAAATTTTAGATTTAGCCTGACCTAACCTCGTCTAAAAACTACTTTAAATTTTATATTCTGAATCTGCCCCAGAAACTTGAAATGATCTAATTCAATACTATATCCGAACCTAACTATTTAATTATATTTTAAATCGGTTTTTTCAATTCCTTTATTACATGTATATTTCGTTCAACTGTACACCGCCATAAATAAAAAAGATATAAATACAAAATTTAAAAACAAGTTAAGAAACATATTAAATAGATTTGGCCCACTAATTAAAACACCCCTATTTTTAAGAACAAATTCGAATTAAAATTAAACAATTAAAAAGGCTTTATATAATACCCAATAAGAACAAATCTGGCTTCATCTCAATTTTTTGTTTTGTGATTTCTTCTAACCATGTTTTAATTTTCATCCAATATTTCTGGGCTTTCGGGCTGGTCCACCACATGTGGTAGAATGTCCCTTGTTGGTGGTTACATCGCCAACACTTTTGCGATCTATTGGGATACATTTTGGCTAACCTTGTGGGTGGTAGATGCCAATGATAAAACATTTTATGAATATTCTCTTTATATGATGCTGACATCATTAATTTATAATTTTTCTCCCATATTTTTCCCAATATTACAAATCTATATTATATCCAAAATTTTTGGCCCAGGATATCATCGTTTCTTTCACAGTTTCCTCCTCCATTCTGAATCTTAAAAGACAATTGTAAGTTTTAGAAATCACTTTTTCCTCTGTCTGAAGTAACATTATTATTAGCAGCGTTATCAGACCCAGAATTCTTTTTTTTTTACTTTAATAATTAAACTGTGAAGAAATTTACTGTAAAATTTAAAGTAATGGCATTTAATGTAGAATTTGGGATGCGGTGGGATTTGAACCTAACTGTCATTGTCTTGTATATTCTCTACATTGCTGAATTTTATAGCTTTGGGAAAAAAGAATTCCTGGCATTAATGTTATAATTATAAAGTTTAATCAATTTTAAATTTCAGATGGGACTCTCTAAAATCTGTTTCAGGGAAAAGCCTCTTTTCTAGGAACCCTGCTTCTTAATAAATATCGACTTAAAGTGCTACAGGGAAGGTGAGGAAATGGTATCTCCTCATATAGGATTATCAACCGACCAAGAAGAAAAAACAAAAGAAAACCCAGCCTGGCCTTGCCTTCTGCTCCTCTCTCTGCCTTTGGGAGGATTTTTCAGAAAATGCTCTTTTACAGGTCTTTCAGTCGGTGGCTAGATTGGAAGGATAAATATTTTTTTTTTAAAAAAAGTAGGGTCTGTTTGTGGGGAATTCAGTTCTTAAAGGGGCCAAAAATTAGCCTACACAGGGAGTCCTCAGATTGCTGCCTGTCATTTAGTGACCGTTCAAAGCTACAAAGGCACTGAAAAAAAATAGGACTTATTTCCTATTACCGCGTTTCATACTTAACCACCTTTGCAGCATCCCCATGGATCAAGTAATCAAAATGCAGACACTTGGCAACTGGTTCATATTTACGACTGATCTTGTGATCTCCATTTTGAGACTTTCTCACAAACAAAGTCAGTGGGGAAGCCGGATTCACTTAACAACCGGGTTGCTAACTTTATCAACTGTAGTGATTCACTTAACAGTGGCAAGAAAGGTGGTAAAATGGGGCAAACTTCTCACTTAACAAATGTCTCACTTAACCACAGAAATTTTGGCCTGTTTTCCTCTCACCATTGGACCTAACACAGGTGTCGATCTGAGAGGAAAATGTTTAAGGATATGGCTTTTTAAAGAAAGCTTTCTATTATATTGCAGATGCTCCTCCCCTCCAACCTAGCATCGGTTGAATGTACCATATATAACCCTCATCACTTCTAGCATCCATATTCATTCTTTCTTAAATTTCTTTTTTAGTTTCTTGGTAACACTGCTGAAGACTAATTTAGAATCTTTTTGAACAAGATTCTAAATTAGACAGTTTACATGGAGGACTGTCCCCTCCATGTAAACTGTTTTTGAACAGTTTACATGGAAGGGACTTGTCCTCAGTCCCTGTTCACTTTCTCTGAAAAGATTTGCTGTGGGGGTAACTTTGCCGGTGAGAATATATTTTTTTAGCAAAGGGAATGAACTTGAAATTGCAAAAAAATGAGAAACCTCAGTCCCTGTTCACTTTCTCTGAATTTTGACAAAAGCCGGTACTTCTGTGGATTGATTAAATTTCAACGGCATTGTACTCAAGTCTAAATTAAAGTGCCTTTCTGAAATACTGAAAGAAAGGATGTAGGAAAATGATGTGGTTACTTAGTGTTCTACCCCAGCTCCAGATTCCCAAGGATTGTGACACACACCCAACGGTCCTTATCAAAGTTATAATGTACCAAGAATAAACAAAGTCCAGCAAAGGTTGGCAACCAGCCTAGAAAACAAGATACGATAAGACACTCACTCTCCAAAATGCTCTGTAATAATTACACGTTGTTTCCAGCAAGAAATTACTAACTGCGTGCGACTTAAGTAGGCTAAGGGAGTGGCCAATTATCCTCAAACCTTACTCTCGAGACCTCCTTCTGAGTAGCCACTCCTGCCTTCTGGCAGCCCTGCGTGCTCGAGCATTGAGGAGAGACTCCTCCACTTCGCTCTCTCCACTTGAAGGAGCCTCTGGAAGTTCTGAAGGCCCTGGCTGAGTCTCTGCCTCTGGCACCACATCCTCTTCAGCCTCCTCGCTCTCCGACGCGAGCGCCGGCTGTGCCGGCTGCTGGCGCAACACCACACCAGCCTCCTTGTTGTCCGGATCAGCCACGATCCGCGCAGGCCGCTGGCGGGCCACAACACTAGCTGGCTTTGTGCCTAAGGCAGGGCTAGAACTCACAGTCTCCCAGTTTGTAGCCTGGTACCTTCATCACTACACCAAGGTGGTTCTTAGTTGATCATCTGGGCTCAAAATCAGAAAAAGGAGCAGAATGCCAGTGGTTCTTCTTTGACTTGGTCTGAGTCCCCAGTTCTGGAAGAATCATGATTTCAGAAAGCCAAGAAGTACATTGAGTAGATCTGCACATCTGCCACATTGCTGTGGCAAGAACCCTCATTTCCACCCCCCTTTCTTGGTAGTGGCGAGAATCTCTTTCCTCTTTCTGTCTTGCCTGTAATGAAACATCATGTAAAGTAAATTGGTTCTTGATATGTTCCCACTTCTCTGAACTTATTTTATGTGTCTGTTTCTGATTGAATTAAATGTGCTAAATATTTAACCATTTATTATTTGATGGTCACATAATCAAATATTATTGATGGGTGGTTATTTTGGATTTCTGCAATTTATATGCTTGTTTAATATCCTGTAGTGTTATGGTCCTGACAGAATTGGTTCTGTGGGAAGCCTCAGTTTGTAACCCACATTGATCATGCTAAATATAATGGCATCATCATCAATCATACAGCAATGACGTTATATTTAGCATGATCAAGGTGGATTAAAAACTGAGGCTTCCCACAGAACCACATGTATAACATATATTCACAATCCTTGTGAGAAAATAATTAATTTGGTTGCATTGGGATTTTGGGGGGAAATTAAATGCCTTTCTACATGTTTTCTTCCTTTAATAATCTTGATGCAGTCAAGAGCAATGTTACTGAATTTAGATTTAGAGTTCGATAGTGCTCTAAGATAGATTGTTTATTCAGTGTAAACCAGAGCTCCTACAACTCTTACTTTTTATTCCATGTGGTTGATTCTTCCCACATAAAAAACAGCTCTGCTGAATTTAAGCAAGTCTGAGCTTGAATGGCTGATGATTCAGAAATCTTACTTAGACCTGTCTTTTGTGAAAGTTATAGGACAGTGATGGCTAACCTTTTTGCTATTGCGTGCCAAAAGTGGGGGGAGCACGGGGGAATCATGTGCATGCGTGCCCACACTCAATGTCCCCTTGCGCCCTGTCTCCCCCATGCATGCATGCGCGCTCCCCCCCGCTTTTGGCACGTGATGGCCCGGTGGGCCTGGTAGGCCCGTTTTTCGTCCTCCCCAGGCTCCAGAGGCTTTCTTGGAGCTTGGGGAGGGTCAAAATGGTCTTCCTCAGCCCGCCAGAGGCCCTCCAGAGGCCAGAAACAGCCCATTTCTTGACTTCCGGTGGGCCCAGAAGGCCCAAAAATCAGCTGGCTGGCCTGTGCATGCGTGCTGGAGCTGAGCTAGGACAACACTTGCATGCCCACAGATATGGCTCTGCGTGCCATAGGTTCGCCATCACGGCTATAGGATAAAGAGATGTCATTGGTGAATGCATATTCTTAACTTTCCTCACTTTTAGTTCCAGAGTCAAGATGGCCTCCCAACGGTTGACACGGGAGTCTTTCGATGCAATCATGCAGGTCAAGGCAAAACGATATCTGGACCGAAGTGATCCAATCGATGAGGCGCTTCATCAACTTAGAGGTAGCACTGATTGTATAAATTATTTATTTGCTAAATTTATTTGCCGCCTAACTCCTCGTGGGACTACTCTAGACGGCTTACAATAATAAAAAGGAAGAAAATAAAAGGAATGGAAACAGAACCGAAGTAAAATAATAGAACCATAAAATAAATAATGAAAAAGGAACACAATGAGAATACATTGATATGATAACCAAAAAGATGGACACATGTAAAATATAAAATCTCCAAAAGCAATGAGGGGAGGACAAAACGGGGAGGATAAAATAGAATTTACGTAGAATTATTTCTATTAGGCCTCATAACATGGCTATAGCAAAAGGTCGATATACCTAATACTACACATCCTGACGGCAGCAAGAATGGTATATGCACAGCAATGAAAATGTGAAAACACCATTTCAGAAAAGGAGATAATAAGGAAATACTAATATGTGCAGCGATGGATAGATTAATGTTACCATTAAAAAACAAAGAGTCAGAATATTATGACACATGGAACAGATTTTATCAATGGCTGGAAGCATGAAGTGGGAGTCGAAACACGAAAAAATTAGGCTAAGTAGACCCGGAATGAGATATTATATATGTATTAGAATGAATATGTTGTTCAAAAATAATAGTACAAGACTAGCACTGTGTAAGTAACATATATGTTATTTGTCTTTTACTTTGGTTTTCATGGCAGATGAAATGCCAGGATGGTCACACTGTTTGATATACTTATATGTAAATAATAAAAAAAATTTTTTTTAAAAAAGCCAAAAAGATGGAAGAGGTGGAGAGCAGAACGCAAGGGGGAGGGAGGGGGAGTCTGCCACCAATTTAGCAGCCACCTCCAGTATAGAATTCCTTCATCTGGTCTCCAGGCCAACTGGCAGAGTCAGCTCTTTTAGGCTCTTGTGGAAGGATAGGAGGGTGGGGGCAGGTTTTACCTTAGAGCAGGGGTGTCAAATTCGATTTTCATTGAGGGCTGCATTTGACCTCGGAGGGCTGGTGGTGTGGGTGTGGCCAGGATGGGCGTGGCCAGCTCGAGCGGGCGCCTGTGGCGGCCCGAGCACTTGCCAGCAGAAGCGGGCTCCCGAGCTCTGTTTTTGGCTGCCTTGGCCTCCTGCAACCCTCTGCCAGTGAAAACAGAGCTCGGGAGGGCCGCATGCGTTTTCGCTGGCAGAAGCACCATAGGCCAGCCTTTCGCTGTTTCCAGGGAGGCCCCACGAGCTGGATTCGGCCCCCGGGGCCTTAAGTTTGACACCCCTGCCTTAGAGGTAAGATATTCCAAGGGGTGAGCATTGCAGCAGAGAAGGCTCTTCTTCTGGGTCCTGATAGTTGGAGTTCTTTGACTGATGGGATTGGAAGTAGACCTTTCCAATCTTTATAAAATCAACTATTGCCACGTATTTGGGACTTTGAGTAAAAGTGTGATCTTGCTCTCCTCCTGATTGTGCATTTTCATAGACATCTTATTTATTCAGATTTATACAGCTGTCCATCTTACACACACAATAAGGCCAAGCGCTTATTTCAGGGTTCAAAAGACATATAAGGCAGGGTCTTATTTTCGGGGAAACAGAGGTAATTACATAATGCAGCCATAATCTCATTCCCCAAGACAATCAGCACAGCTGCTGCACTGGCTCCACCACACTCCCATGTCCCCTGTTGACAAAACCATGTCTTCAAGGCTTTATGAAATGATTATTCCCCAGTAGCAACGGAATTCAGGTTTTTTTTAAATCTGATGAAGTGATGCTGCTTTTACGTTTTTGTATAGCACTGTTTCACTGTCATGCAATAGTGATGCTTACTTACATTGCATGCACCTCAATCTCAACTCAGATTGTGGCTTTTACTGTGGCTTTTCTTTGCTGTTCCTTTGCCCTTTTTTAAAAACCCTTCCTGAAACACTACTTAGCTGTTGTGTATATATACAAAATAACTTCAAGCCAGCTGTCAGTTTCCGAAATTGAGTAAGGATTGTGAAAAAGGATGTCTTTTAATCTGTTATCTCCCTTTGAAGCCGTTCCACATCGCCTACTGTAGAATTTTTTTAAAAAAACCTCTTCCTCAGTGTGTGTCCTATTTTAATTAGCCCCCTCCAAGAAAATATAAATTCCGAAGATACTTACCTCAAGAGGCTTATAGACTGTGGTACATTCATGGAAACAACAAGAAGGGGGAGATGGAAGCATGTGTGCAATAGCCTGATCTGATTTTTTTTTTGGTACTTGGGAAACATGCCCACATTTTTTAAAGAAAGCATGCATTTTGAGAAGGAAGGGAAAGTGTTGCGTGGAGATATTTTGGAGGCAATTGCAGATGCAAAAGACATTAGAGAAGGCGCTTGGGCTTGGTTAGTGCTAGAATGGGATAGGTAGGAAAGTAAAAAAAATCACCCAAGGAAAAAAGCAGTGACAAACCACCCCTATAAGAACCCTATCCTTGTGGAACAGTCTGGCAGTGGAGATGAGCACTGCCCCCTTTGTTTTTGCTTTCCAGAAGGGTATTAAAATCAGCTTTGCTGGTTAGTCTGGGAGCCTGAGGGGACGCTCAGCACCCAAGGTGGCTGATGGGGTAAGAAGACCTTCCCCGTTCCCGTCAGTCTCTTGGCTTCTTAGTTACAGTTTTAGTACAGTTTTTAATGATATTGTAATCTGTGTAGTTGTTAATGTTTCAATATTTTAACTATTTTTTTACTTGCTTTATAACTTGTAAGCCTCTCAGAGTCACCTTGGAGGGGAGATGGGTGGCATAAAAATATAATAAATAAGAACTTTGGGGAATATGAGATGACGGAGGTAGGCAACTGGGGATCAGTCTAGACCAGTGTAATCTTTTAAGGTGTGGATTTCAACTCTCAGAATGGTCCCGCCAGTATGCTGGCTGGGGAATTTTGGGATTTGAAGTTCATGCGTCTTAAAGTTGCCCTGGTTTGAGAAACACTGCTTTTGAACCGTATGGAAGAGGAAAGGTGATGAAAGGCATTGAGAGAAAACCAACATTTGCACAGAATTTAGAAGCAGACAAGGAACCAATTAAGGATAATTTAAGCAGTGACTTCAGCAGGTGGCAGCCTAAGTAATATATATTGTTGCCAGCAAAGCTATATGGAATAGTCCCTGAGGTTCCCAGAAATTGAATGTGACTCCAGGTAACCGTATGGAATTCAGTGAGACTTCAGTGTAATAACTCTTTCCCATTTGTCAAAAAGGCTCATCAGTGAAATGTGTGAAAGTGAAAACAACAAATAATGTTCAATTTCAGCCACCCACAGCTGTTACGGAAGACATAGATCTGAGTGGACTTTTTTGCTTAGTCATAAAGTATCCTGATTTAGAAGCAGGTGGTTTTACCTTCATTGGGTAATATTTAATGTTCCAGTAGAATACAGAGCTGTATGATGTGGTGGCTCATCCTTTTTCAACTCTTCCAAATAGGGTGGTTGTATTAAAGTTCAGTACCTCTATGAACAGCAGCTGTCTTTTGTTTCTTCATGCAGTTCACTCGCGGCCAGTCACACGGGCCCAGTACAACGAGGAAGAGGAAGAATTTCAAGACGGTGGGAAGTTCATGCGGGGTGACTGGAGGAAAGACACTAGAAATGAATATTCGCTGCCTTCCTATAGGTCCAGCACCCACGTCACAGAGGAGGAGGATTACTTTTCCAAAAGTAGCACCAAACTCTCCTCACGGAATCAGGACTACGGCCAGCTGTCTTCATACGAACAAGACTATAGAAATCCATCTACCGTGGAAAGAGATTATGCTGGTCCATCTTCCCGAGATCGGGACTATGACAGCACTGCCTCACGGGAACAGAAATATAGCCACACTCCTATTCGAGACACTTCCAGACGCCGTGAGACTGACTATGATTCGTCAGAACTGTTAGGGGACTTCAGATCAGCACGGCTTCTGGAAGAGAATTATAGGACTGCATGTAGTCAGAATTATGATCTGGAGCAGGGTCTCGAGACTGAGGGAGAATTCAGCTCCACTTTGAATGCTGGGAGGGGAAGAGGTCTCCAAGGGAAACGTGGGATGGCAACTAGAGGCCTGGTCAGAAGTAAGGAGGAGTTGGCCGCTCATCTCAAGAAATGGGCCACTAAAGCTTTGTCCCCAGCAGATGATCTTCTGTTAAATCCTCTAAGTCTCACCAAGCAAAGAACAATACCTACTTCTCACCCCCAACAAAGCCAAAGGCCAGCTCTGGCCACTCCGAAGGGAATACTACTGCAAGAGGGAACTCTGAAACCTACAGGGTACATCCGGATCAAAGAGCCAGACTTGGGGCTTCTAGATTCTTCTGATATTTTTGCAAATTTTGGGGTTGAAATAATCAAATGGGCTGGGTTCTATGAAATTAAGAGCGACCCGGAGTACGCAGAACTTTTCCGTTTGCTCTTCACGTTAGAGACCGAGACCTGTGCCAAAATGCTGGCTTCGTTTAAGTGCTTGCTGAAAACCGAGCACCAAGATTTCTGTATGAACAGCGTCAAGACGCTGCAACACCCGGCTCTGAGAACCCCTAAAGTGGACAGCCAGTTTCTGAATCTGCTGTTGGAGAAAAGGGTGATGGTGACCAAGAATAGCTTTTTTGAGGTCATTAAGCCTTTCGACCGGTATATGATGCGGCTCCAGGACTACCTGCTCAGGAGCACTACGCCTCTGCTGATGGCATGTAATGCCTATGAGCTCAGAATCAAAACTAACAGCTTCAGTAACTCAGGGAAGATGGCCACCGCTTTTCAGACTACGATGTCCCTCTGCCGAAAATCCTTGGCCCTCCTGGGGCAAACATTCGCTCTGGCCTCTGCTTTCAGGCAGGAAAAAATCCTTGAGGCCCTCAGCGTCCAAGATTCGGCCCCTCCTCCTACCTTGTTTCCCAATTTTGATACCTCTGCCTTGTTTGGGAAAGAATATATAGAAACCTTGCAAAATTGGTTGGAGAAAAGTGGCTGCCAGATGCAGTTAAAGAGACCAGCTGCCAGTCCTCCAGCTCAGGGTCAGTGAAATGTCATGTAAATCACACTTAAAAAATTTAGTGTTAAGGAGACCTTATTAGTATACGAGCAATTCGAAATGATGTTCTGCCTTTCATTTTATCTCTGTGAAAATACAGTAGGTTGAGGAACAAAGCCTATTTCAGAATGAGTGGAAATTAAAACTCAGATCTTCTCAGAAAATCTCAGAAATACACTATCACTGTGTGCTGGGAAGTAGGTGATAATCTCGGTGTACTGGGAAGTAGGTCAGCTGAGTAAACATGAAGGGAAGTCTAAAGAAATGATGTGACAAAATAAGCTTATTGTTAAGGAATATCTCCCCTCCCACCCCAGGCAGTTCAAAATACAATTACATGGAGATTTCTCTTAACTTACTTGTTAAATGTACTATGCTATCAAGGAATCTGTACTGAGGAATTTATAAATAGCTGGATTAGTTTTTTAAAAAAGACTAAAAAGATTAGTCAGGGAACATTCTAAGTAAAGTTTTTTGAGTCTCTGTAAGTACAAATGGTAAGCATTATATATATCGAGGCTATGACCTGTGGCACAAAGTCAAACTCTTCTGTGCACTCATAACCCACCCATTTTTATGATACAGAATTAAATGGAATTCATAAAAACAGCCTTGCTCACTTACCATTGAGAATTGCAATGAGCACAGTTTTATTAGCAGGAAGACAATCAAGTTGCCATTTCAATTTGTTATTATAACTTCTTTTTTTTTTTCCCTTCCTTGTTTGGAACTTGTTTTTTGTTTGCATAGCCCCACAACGTGCTGATAGGAAAGTCGTTGAGGCGATTGAAAAGCTAGTGAATGCGATGGTCTCTGGCGTGTTAACAGGAAAAGAGAAGGCTGAACTGAAACACAACCCGGAGTATTGGTATTTATCTCACTTGTTTCTTGTCTTTGGACCCTTCAAAGTGCTTGGAGGCAATGTCTAACTCCAATTTTATCATGTCTTTGTGGTATTCTACAAGGTAAGTTAGAAAATAAATGGCTGGTTTAAGATGCCCTGTTCTATTCAGGAACCCACTGATATGTGAGTATGCTTAAATAAGCAAATAAATAGAGCTGGAACTTAGAACCCGAAGGCGTGGTTTTCAACTTGCTGATTGGAGAATTATAGGATGTGAAGTACATAGATCGTAAAAGTTGGCCAAGGTTGAGAAACAGTGATTTATGTAGTCACCCAATGAAAATGCTGTAGTTGGGGAACAATGAAGAGTCTTGTTGAAGAATGACTCTGCTTTGTGGCCATGTCTGCATCTGATAGCATTTTCTTGGAGGATTAATAGCTGTTAATTACTCATCTGAATTCAGACAAATGCTAAGCCACAACTGGTGGTTTACCTTTTTACACAGGATGGGTGATCATGTTGTGCATAGGTTGTTTCTCTTCTTAAGTCTAACATTCTTATTCTGGGTGCTGCCTGCACTGTTAAGGAAACTGGCTTCAGGGAGATGAAGTCCCTGCTCACCAAGGGTGATTTCTTAAAAAAAAAAAAGTGTCCTCTTGGGGAAGGTTAATTGATGTGTCTACAAACCCTAGTAGTTGAAGTAGGAAATCTCTGTCTCAAGTGGCAAATTTCTCCTTTGGGAAGTTACAAATTCTGATTGGAATTGTGAATTATATTGTTTTCCCTTGTTTGTGAAAAGTAAGAAGAATTGGAGCCACTGATATCTCCAAGGAGAGGGAGCTCCATAAAATGGGGGCTACCGCAAAATAGCTTTTATTCATGCCTGTGTGCCTTGCAAGGAATGGGGCACTCTCAGTAGGCTTCAGATAGAACCAATTTGTTTTCATGGTATCTCAGCTACTTTTGTGCGAGGTAACTGTTGGTGTTACCTAGTTCGTTATAAAACATCTGTAAGAAAACAATCCAGCTCAAGAGAGCACCAAGGACGCCACAGTTTTGAGATAGCAGAGGAGTCCATGCTTGATTATGAGGGCTCTCCCCTTAGATCAGGGGTGTCAAACTCGATTTCATTGAGGGCCGCATCAGGGTTGTGTTTGACCTCGGAGGGCTGGGGGTGGGCGTGGCCGGGGGTGGCGTGGCCATGGTGGGAGTGACACGGGACTCGTGTCAGGGGCACCTGTTGTGGTCAAGTGCTAATGTAGGACTTCCCTGAGACCCTCCTTCACTCTCATTATAATCTCCTTCCCTTCCTTCCTTCCTTCTCCCCCCCATATCCTATTTTTGCTGGCAGAGGGCTGCAGGAGCCCCCCACCCCCAGCTGGCAGAGGCACCGCAGGCCGGTCCTTTGCTGTTTTCAGGCCAGCCCCGTGGATCCAGCCCACAGGCCTTGTGTTTGACACCCCTGCCTTAGATGAAAAAGCTGTGGTGGCGCAGTGCTTAGAATGCAGTATTGCAAGTTAACTCATTGTTCACTGCCAGCAGTTTTGATTCTGACTAGCTCAAGGTTGACTCAGCCTTCCATCCTTCCGAAATCGGTAAAATGAGGACCCAGATTGTTGGGGGCAATAGGGTGACACTCTAAACCATTGAGAGGGCTGTAAAGCACTATGAAGCGGTATATAAATCTAAGTGCTATTGCTGGATGAGCCTTTGGAGGACAGGTGAGAGTGTTCTTTCCATACACAAGTGGGGGAAGCAGGAACAGCAGAGAGCAATGAGGGAAAGTGTTTGCAACAGGAGGGACAGAAGGGGAAGGGGGCAGAAAGGAGAGGCAAAAGGTCGGGTTGGGGGGTGGGAATTTGGAGAAGATTTTGCAGCTTTATTTGACTATTTTTCCATTTCCTCATAAAACAGGTTTCTTCTTGAGGAGGAAAGCCTCGAATACAAGTATTACAAGCTAAAGCTGGATGAGACAGAGAGGCTGATGTCTGCAGCCAAGGAAGAAGAAACCAAAGAGAAGAAGACCTCTGAGCAGCAAATCTCAGAAGCTGTGAGGATTCTTTTGTACAGGAGGAAAGTAGCAAGGATCAAGAAGAAGCTCTTTCAGAGGAGAAGGCCAGGGATCCTGCAAAGGGCTGCGAGGGGCAGAAGAGGCAAGAAATCCACAACTGGGACCCAGACACTGTTATCTGCCGGGTCGGTGCTGAAGCAGCAAACAACATGCACACCGATGTCCAGTCCCAACAGTGACAAATCCAGCGGTGATGAGGCAGAGGCCCTGTCCCTAAAAGAAACTTCAAGAGAAACGGACTCGCTGGGGCTTTCCGAAAATTCCCCGTCTTTGATGAGCCAATTCCCTGACGGTAGGTGAAACCAAAGAGGAGCAATGCTCTTAAATGCCACGAACAATTTCAGTCAACGTTTCTCACATCTTGGCCGCTTGAAGATGTGTGGACTTCAAATCCCAGCATTCCCCCAGCCAGCAAAGAATTCTGGGAGTTGAAGGCCGCACATCTTCGTGCGGCCAAGGTTGAGAAACACTGATTTAAGTGATTTTTCTGTCTAGTGCATACAGGGGTCTCAGGGTTATGTGTAGTTGCCAGCAGCTTTCAGTGTGATCCCGAGGCCTTTGGAAGTTCTTACAAATTGTCATCTTTAATGTGAGAAAATTGTGAAATTGAATTTTTTGCATTAATGGCCATTTGCGACTTTCCATGGTCACATGGCTAAAAATTGTCAGTGTTTTTAACCGGTTTCCCGCATTTACTTCCAGTTTCCAGCAAAAAAAACACCCACTGAAGAAAATATGTTCATTTAATGACTGCAGCATTCACTTCATAACTCTGGTGTTTACTTAATAACCACCATAAACAAAAAGGTAATAGAACCAGCCATGGTGATGCACTTAATGACCCACAATTTGTGACCGTAATTTGAGGTTCAAGTATGGCTGAAAGTCAAGGACTTCCTGTTTATAGAGAAGCAGAGAATAAATTGAATAAAAATGGATGAGAAGTTTGATTCTAATTAAAGACTATTATAAATGAATCAAAATGAAAATTAGGTTGTATCTATAGAAGGCCTCCTGCCAGCTTCAGCTGCGTGGGCTGAGGATTGAACCTGGAACCTTCTGCACCCAGAACAAGGAGCTGTGACTGCATTTCTGCAACTGCTATGGGCAGCCCTTTTGCAATTCCCACAGCACCTCTTTAATTTGCAGAACCCAAATTGCCTGTTTTCAAAACTAAAAAGCCCAGACTCCCATATAATATAGCACAGTGGTGAAATCCAATTTTTTTTACTATTGGTTCTGTGGGCGTGGCAGGGGAAGGCTACTGCAAAATCCCCATTCCATCCCCAGTCTTGGGGGAAGGATATTGCAAAATCTCCATTCCCACCCCACTCTGGGACCAGCCAGAGGTGGTATTTGCCAGTTCTCCAAACTGCTCAAAATGTCCGCTACTGGCTCTCCAGAACCTGTCAGAACCTGCTGGATTTCACCCCTGATATAGCATCATACCATATTATAATATTATATGTGATCTGATTTTTGCCAGGGAGGATATTCAAGGCTTTACCAAAGTGCATTCCATAAAATGCCAGTACAGGTAGCCTTTGACTTGAGATCACAATTGAGCCCAACAATTTTTGGTGCTAAGTGAAAACATTTCTTAAGTGAATTTTAAGGTCATTTTACGACCTTTTGTGCTATAGGTGTTAAGTGAATTGCTGCAGTTGTTAAGCCAATAACATGGTTGTTAAGTGAATCTGGCTTCCCCATTGACTTTGTAAGAAAGTCACAAAAGATGATCACATGACCCCGGAACAGTGCAGCCGTAATAAATATGGACCAATATGCCAAGAATCTGAATTTTGATCACATAGATCCGTGATGGCGAACCTATGGCATAGGTGACACGCGGAGCCATATCTCCAGCGTGCATGCGAACGCTGGCCAACTGATTTTTGGGCCTTCCTGGCCCACCGGAAGTCAGGAAACGGGCTGTTTCTGGCCTCCGGAGGCCCTCCAGGGGGGTGGGGAAGACCATTTTCACCCTCCCCAGGCTCCTAGAAAGCCTCTGGAGCCTGGGGAGGGCGAAAAACGGGACTACTGGGCCCACCATCCCATCACGTGCCAAAAGCAGGGGCAGGGGGGGCCACGCGTGCATACGCGGGGCACGGGCTTTGAATTATGGATGTGGACACGTGCGCACATGACCCCCCCCACACTCCCCCCGCTTTTGGCATGGGATGGCAAAAAGGTTAGCCATCACTGACATAGATCATGGGGATGCTGCAACGGTCGTAACTGTGAAAAATGGTCATAAAATAATTTTTTTCAGTATCATCATAACTTTGAACGGTGACTAAATGAACTGTTGTAAGTCAAGGACTACCTGTATTCCACAGGCACCTTACATCTAGAACAGACCTGGGTATTTTACGACCACTGGGCCATATCCAGCCTTTAGGCCAGTGATGGCTAACCTTTTCCGGGACCGAGTGCCCAAAGCGCACATGACCTCCCCCAAATGCAATGCATGTTAGGGCCCTGCGCATGTGCTCCGTCCCCCCGTGCATGCTCGTGTGGGCCCTTGTATGTGCCCCACCCATCACGCATGCTCCCTCGCGCATGCACAGCCTCCCCCTGCATACTCCCCGTCCCATCATGCGCGGCAGAGACCCGAAGACCAGCTGGCTGGCAGGAGACACGCGTGCCTGCACAGTGGAGCGGAACTGGGGTGACGGCTCGCATGTCATCAGAGAGAGCGCTGCGTGCCACCTCTGACACGTGTGCCATAGGTTTGCCATCACGGCCTTAGGCTGTTCGTGTCCGGTCCATATGGATTGCTTTTCTTTTGAAAGCAACTGCTATTTTTAGTGTCAATTTACGTATGTCCATGTGTGCCTGCCTCCATACCTTCTCAGCCCTTTTGTGGAGGGGTTCAGCCCTGCCACAACAGTCCCAGTTTCTCATGTCCTGCCCCTTGGGAAACTTAATTGCACACTCCTGATCTAGACTGATACTGCCGGAGTATCAGCCTACGGAAATCTGAAACGTCAGAGCATTTCTGACATAATGGCTTTCTAACCTCCTCTTGAAAAGGGGAGCTCACCCCATCTGGGTCATTTCTTCTTCTTCTTTCAAAGCTGCTATTGTTAAGAAGCCTTTAAAAAAAAAACATTTAATCGTACTTTGCCTTCCTGTAACTGAAGGCATTCCATGTCCTACGCTCGGGGCTTATAAAAAAGATAAATCTCTTCCTTTCTTCTACGTGACATCCTGGCAGTATTTGAAGAGCGTTTTTGACATTCTCAGCTTCCTCTGTTGCTGCACTTGCTTGTATGTATGTATGTATGTATGTATTTTTGTTTCATCCAGGTTTTTCCTACGTAAATCAAGATCTTTATACAGCCATAGTTCAGTGAAATCTCATTCACTTGATTTTTTGGCTTTATCAGACATCAAAGCAGTGTTTTGCTGTCTGTTGTGAGATTTAAGGGAGACTAAGATAGCTATTTCTGACTTGTTTGTCTTCTTCAGTTAGCCCAGTGCTTCTCAAATAGTGGGGCGCGCCCCCCAGGGGGGGGTGCGAGGCTCCATAAAAGGGGGCGCATTTGACCTCGGCAAACACTGTCATAACAAGCTAAGCCCCGTGTTTATGTCTCTGTATTTAATCAGAGAACAACGGGAGCATCTGATTGGCTGTCCAAAACCCTTGTGACACAAGCCTGTCGGAGCCATCTTTAGTGTGGGATGTCCGTCCACACTTACTTTGTTGCCCGACGGATGTGCGCCCAATTGATGCTCAAATGACTGACAATGACCTTCTCCTGTGAAACATAACGCTGCCCCAATTAATCAAACTTGCTAAAGAAATCGGGCTACCGCTGCTGACATTTGCATCGATAGTGAGCATTAAGCCAGTACATGTGACTGCGCATGCTCCTCCCTTTCAAGGAGAACAGACCTTTTTCTAATAATGATACTATTTTTTTTAATAATGATACTACTTACAGTCGCGCGGGGGGCGCGAAAAATGTTTTCTTCTTCCTAGGGGGGCATGAGAGAAAATAATTGAGAAGCACTGAGTTAGCCACACCCTCATCTTCTAACTCCTCCCTGTAAAGGTCAAATATTTATTTTATTTTATTCTCTTTTCGTAGGTCTTTATGTGTATTTTTGTTTCATCCAGGTTTTTCCTACGTAAATCAAGATCTTTACGCAGCCATAGTTCAGTGAAATCTCATTCACTATTCACTGATAAAGCCAAAAAATCTGGTGAATGAGATTTCACTGAACTATGGCTGTATAAAGATCTTGACCCTTTTAAGGATATGTTTACAATTACACGGGAAGAAACCCGAGATATTAACTGTGTATACACACACACACGTCACAGTCATGTGATCACATTTTGAGGGCTTGGCAACCAGCTCACCTTTGCAGCATCCCATGATCATCTGACTATTTTTTTTTCTATTTTTTGTTGGTTTTGCTGGTTTATTTGCCGCTTCCGGCACCAACATCCATTTGGTAAAATGGATTCCCTTAATGACTCCCACAAATGATGTCATAAAATCAGGTCAGGTCACATGGTGAAATGCCTTAAGAACTGCAGTGATTTACAACGATAACTCCGGGCTCACTTACAGTCATAAGTCATGGACCACTTGTACACAGTTGTGTTATGTACCTCCATTTTTTTCCCTAAACCAGTCAGGCTGAAATTGCCAGGCATAGAGGGAATGACAGATGAATCTCCTCCACTTTCATGATTGTGATTAACCTACTACATGCCCACAGAAGATGCAAAAAAGAGCAGGAAGTGTGGCGATCACAATTGCAGATGAGCTTTTACTCTGCTACTGTTCAACCAGCTCAGCTGTTTGCCTTTTTTGTCCAAAACACAGTAAGCAATCAGATGGGAGATCAGGGTTTGAATGATGTACCAAAACATACTGAAGGGATGATAGCCGTAGTAATAAATTGTAGTTAAGATTATGGTTTGATTGATTGGGTGATAAATAGACTACAGTGGTCCTGCATACCAAACCCCTTCCCAGCTTGGTGTCTGGTGGAAATGCAGTCCACGTTTTCTGGTGCAGCTGTGCATTTAACATAATTTTTTTTTAGAACCATTAGATTCTAATTGGCTCTCATTCTCAATTATCTCAACATAATTGTTAATCTGTTCTTTAGAAATTTACATTTACATTATTGGTGCACCATTTGAATCACATTTCTCCACATATTGTGGATATGGGGAACTACTGAACCTCGGAGAAATATTTTCCCCCCCAATAGCCTTGCACTAAGTGCAGAATAGGGATAGGATGGAATGGAATGGAATGGAATTCTTTATTGCCCAAGTGTGATTGGACACACAAGGAATTTGTCTTTGATGTATATGCTCTCAGTGTACATAAAAGGACAAGATACATTCATCAAGAATCATAAGGCATAACAACGATAGTCATAGGGTACAAATAAACAATCAAATCATACTAGGAAACAATATAAATCGTAGGGATACAAGCAACAAAGTTACAGTCATACAGTCATAATTGGGAGGCGATGAGTGACATAAACGATGAGAAGCTTAATAGTAATACAGACTTACTGAATAGTTTGACAGTGTTGAGGGAATTATTTGTTTAGCAGAGTGATGGCTTTCCGAGAAAAAAAACTGTTCTTGTGTCTAGTTGTTCTGGTGTGCAGTGTTCTATAGTGTCATTTTGAGGGTAGGAGTTGAAACAGTTTATGTCCAGGATGCGAGGGGTCTGTAAGTATTTTCACAGCCCTCTTTTTGACTCATGCAGTATACAGGTCCTCAATGGAAGGCAGGTTGGTAGCAATGGTTTTTTCTGCAGTTCTAATTATCCGTTGAAGTCTGTGTCTGTCTTGTTGGGTTGCAGAACCAAACCAGAGAGTTATAGAAGTGCAGATGACAGACTCAATAATTCTTCTGTAGAACTCTATCAGCAGCTTCTTGGGCAGTTTGAGCTTCCTGAGTTGGCGCAGAAAGAACATTCTTTGTTGCGCTTTTTTGATGACGTTTTTGATGTTAGGTGTCCATTTTACGTCTTGAGATACGGTAGGAACCTAGAAATTTGAAGGTCTCTACTGTTGATACTGTGTTGTCTAGTATTGTAAGAGGTGGTAGTATGGGAGGGTTTCTCCTAAAGTCCACCACCATTTCTACAGTTTTGAGTGTGTCTAGTTCCAGATTGTTCCGATTGCGGCACGAGGACAACATCCTGACGAAGGAAGAGTCACGGCTGAGTAGTACAGCAGAGGTTCTTCATGCAGATTTTCCCAAACTCAGTCTTTGGCATTTTTTATATCGGAGAGTAATGATTAAAACAGATGAATGTGATTTATTCATTTTGCCTTTTGCTGGCATTCAAAATAAGACTGTGTTGACAGTGCCTCTACATGTACTGTTTCCCTGCAAAAAAAAAAAAAACCTTTTCTGGATGGTTTCTTTCTCTTACCTTTCAGTGGATCCTAAAGTCATGGTAACCGCTCAGAAGCTGGCTGAATTTGTTGCTGAGGTTGGGCCGGAAATCGAGCAGTTCAGCATTGATAACAGTGCCGATAATCCAGACCTATTGTGAGTCCTTTGTTGTTTATCCTCCCCTCCCCATCAATCTTGCTTGTCAATGAAAAGTGCAAACGGGTAAGAGAAATACTTTGAAATTATTCAATAATAGTTTAGAGAATCCAGAGGTACTTGCTGTTTTTGCTGAAATCCTTTGAAAGACGCTTGCAAAAGGATTGACCGCTGTCTCATTTTTCAGACTGGGAAGGGGAAACTGAGGTGGAGAGCAAGTCGTTTGCCTAGGCTCACTTCTTATTTGATCAACATAGAGGTGGGATTTAATTTGCTGATCAGTTGTATTGCCACCACACTATAGCGATAGCACTTAGACTTATATACCGCTTCACAGTGCTTTACAGCCCTTTTTAAGTGGTTTACAGAGTCAGCATATTGCCCCCAACAATCTGTATCCACGTTTTACCAACGTGGTAAATGTTAGAATGTTTAGAAGAATGGAAGGCCGAGGCATGCTTGAGCTGGTCAGAATTCAATTTCTGGCAATGGGCAGTGTTAGCCTGCAATAGCGATAGCACTTAAACTTATATACCGCTTCGCAGTGCTTTTACAGCCCCCTCTAAGCGGTTTACAGAGTCAGCCTATTGCCCCCAACAATCTGGATCCTCATTTTACCCATCTCAGAAGGATAGAAGGCCAAGTCAACTTTGAGCCTGGTGAGATTCAAACTGCCAAACTGCAGGCAGACGGCAGTGGGCAGATTTAGCCTGCAATTCTCCATTCTAACCACTGCGCCACCACTGCTCCCTGCATTTACAAAAATAGTAAATGCAATTCTCTTTGATGTGAGGCCATCCATTTTTAAACCGTTGGGTCATAAGTTACTCGAGGGAGGAAGCTGCAACAATTTTTTGCAAAGCTGATCAGTTTGGTGCAGACGGGGCAAGAGCTTGTAGTAGACCATTTGCTGAAATTTGGCTGCTTGGTTTCCACCCCATCTGGGGGCTGCAGATTGGAATCGAGGGCCTCAAATACCTGCAAAGTGCAGATTTAGCACGCTTTATGAAGCCTAACTTAAGAGTTCTTTTAAGAAGAAAATTCTATGAGGAAGAAGGCTGCTTTGTCTGCACACACCTCCCCCCCCCCCAGTTCATTCCATTTTTCTTGGAGGAAAAGTGGAATGAACTTGTAATAATAAAATAACACTGTTCTAACCCTCTCCCCTCCCCCCAACAGATTTCTGCAGGATCCAGAGAGTTCTGCCTTCAAGTTTTATCGCATGAAAGTCCATGAATTATGCCCCTCTATCAGCTTCAGTGGTGGGCAGGAATCTGGTGACCTCCATGAAAGGTCTGAACCAAAGGAAAGCGAATGGGGAAACCTGGAGGAGGAAGAGGAGGAGGAGGAGGAAGAAGACGAGGAAGAGGACGAGGAAGAAGAAGCTCCCCAAGATGAAATGGAAGACGAAGAGGGAGATGAAGAGGAGGAAGCTACAGGGCCAACCGAGGAGCCAGAAGAAGCCATGTTGGAAGAGGGGCTTATGAAAGTAGAGCATTTAGAGACAGGTGAAGAAGAAGGAGAGACCAGCAGCACAGCCACGGATGCCTTTTCAGAGCTACCGGCACAGGCAACCACGCACGGTGCCCCCTTCGGGCGCAAGAGGATCAGTAGCAAATCCCTGAAAGTGGGCTTGATCCCGGCATCAAAGAGAGTGTGTCTCATCGATGAACCAACAGGTGAGCTGGGAAAGTGTTCTGTGTGTTGCTGCTAGGCTGTAGTGTCTTTGACCTTGTTCCCATGTTGTGCCAAACTGTAAGTGTGAGGTCCTTGGTTAGGGTTAGGGTTATGAGCTCGGTTCATACAGACGTATCATTATCCAGCTGGGGTTATTACAGGGGTGGGTTCCACATTTTTTTACTACCGGTTCTGTGGGCGTGGCTTGCTTGGTTGGCGTGGCTTGGTGGTCATGTGACTGTGGGCGTGGCTTGGTGGTCATGTGACTGGGTGGGCGTGGCCAACTCAATGTCACTCATGTCAAGGAGTGCCTCACCTGGCCCCTCCCCTCCCAGCCATTCTTTGTCACACCCAGCCTCAACGTATCTATAGTTCACCTATAGAACTAACGTTCACCTTTTTTCAGCTTTATTATCTACATACTGTAGATGCATTTTCATAGACCACTGAAAGGAGGAAATGGCTCACATGCTTCGCCCAAGAGTGTGATAGGCAACAGGCTTTTAAGGGGCTGCCAGAAAGAGGGAGGGGTGGCAATGTATTTTCCAAAGCATCAGAAGGCAAAACAAGTTTCTCTCAGTTTTAAGGAATGTCTCTGTGCACTCTCAGCAGGCCCCACTCCTGTGCCAAAGAACAAGATAATACCCACATGTTCTTCTCCAAGCATATCACCATAGGCATGGAAAGAAATTTCCACAAAGCATATAATCTAACTACATTGTAAAACTCAGTAATATACCCTAACCTAGATCTACATCCGGCTGCAACAGACAGATTCCTTCCTTTTGTCTTCCTAATTGGCCACTGATTGGTCCCCTTTTAACCGCACAAAAGGTGTGTGGATTGTTCTTGTAGTTTGAGTTATGTACCAATTCCTGGGGAAACAGGGTGGCATTTAAGAAAGAAAAAGGATTTATGAAGGATTTAGATCTTAATGCAAGAAGGATACAATTGATTTCATACATATTTTACATATGTAAAACATGTACATGTATTATAAATGCTTAAATAAATGCTTAAAAGGAAAATACTTTTATAGCAGCATAGCATATATTATACAATAGAATAACAAGTTTATTACTATTTCCTTCATTACTATTTTATTTTTGAATTCCCTTATTCCCTACAGGGATAGTGTAAAATATTAACACATGATAAATAATGGGACAATTAAAAATAATAGCACAGTTTTCTCTCTGTCTCCCTCCCTCCCTTTCTTTTTCTTTTTCATCTCTCTATCTCCCTCTTCCTTCCTTCCTTCCTTCCTTCCTTCCTTCCTTCCTTCCTTCCTTCCTTCCTTCCTTCCTTCCTGGTCTTTCTCCCTCTTTCTTTCTTTCTTTCTTTCTTTCTTTCTTTCTTTCTTTCTTTCTTTCTTTCTTTCCTTTTTCTTTCTTGTATCTCTCTTTTCTCTCACTCTCTCTCACACACACACACACTCACTCACATACACACACAAACACTCTCTTACACACACACCTAGTCTGGGATGAAGTGATCTGGCGAGCTCCAGAGGAGCAGCGGCGGCGGGAGAAGGAAGAAAGTGTTGGGGCGCCCAAGGCTCAGCACGCCAGGCCCAAAAGGCGAGTGACCCTCGCCATGTCCCCTTGGCTTTTCGGCTGAGCACACCGGGTCTCCCTTCCCCCACCGCCAGTGTCGGCAAGGTAGATCTTCCATGCGCCTCCTAAGGAAAGGCTGACAGTGGCGGGCCCTTTGGGGAGATGCTGCAGCCACTGAGCTAGGGCTGAGAGGGGTAGCGGTGGTGATGGCAGCAGGAGACGGTAGCAGCGGCCTCAACTGCCCCCCCCCCCCGTCCCCACCTCTGCTGCAAAAGGGGCTGCTTCAGGAGCCACTGGCCAGCAAAAAGGAGGCTGCTCAGCCCGGCAAGCTTTGTAGCCACATGACGTCCCCCAAAGCCGAGCGCGGCAGGCCCAAAAGGCGAGTGAGCCTCACTATGTCCCCCCGAGGCAGCTCTTCAGCCGAGCACAGCGGGTCTCCCTCCCCCTGCCGCCAGCATCGACCTTAACTTCTAGATCTTCCACGCGCCTCCGGAGGAAAGGCAGTGGCGGCAGGAGTTGGTAGCGGCCGCCTTGGCAGGAGAGGTCAGTGGCAGCAGGGAGGGCAAAGCTGCCCCCACACTGTCCCCACCGCTGCTGCAAAAGGGGCTGTTTCAGGAGCCTAAAAGGGGGCTGCCCAGCCCAGCAAGCTTTCTAGCATGCGGCTCCTGTGAAGCTTATCGGGCTGCCCCCATCCCGTCCCACCTCCCACTGCTGTTGCAAAAGGGGCTGCTTCAGGAGCTGCTGGCCACTGAAAAGGGGGCTGCCCAGACCGGCAAGCTTTGTAGCCACGTGACGTCCCCCGAAGCCGAGTGCGGCAGGCCCAAAAGGCAAGTGAGCCTCACTATGTCCCCCCCCAAGGCGGCTCTTTGGCCGAGCACAGCGGGTCTCCCTCCCCCTGTCGCCAGCATCGACCTTACCTTCTAGATCTTCCACGTGCCTCTGGAGGAAAGGCAGTGGCGGCAGGAGGCGGTAGCAGCAACCTCGGCAGGAGAGGGCAGTGGCGGCGGGGAGGGCGAAGCTGCCTCCACACCATCCCCACCACTGCTGCAAAAGGGGCTGCTTCAGGAGCTTCTGGCCAGCGAAAAGGGGGCTGCCCAGCCCAGCATATTTTGTAGCATGCAGCTGCTGTGAAGCTTACCGGGCTGCCCCCATTTGTAGCCATGTGACGTCCCCCGAAGCCGAGCACGGCAGGCCCAAAAGGCGAGTGAGCCTCACTGTGTCCCCCCCGAGGCAGCTCTTCGACTGAGCACAGCGGGTCTCCCTTCCCCTGCTGCCAGCATCGACCTTACCTTCTAGATCTTCTACGCGCCTCCGGAGGAAAGGCGGTGGCGGCAGGAGACGGTAACGGCAGCCTCGGCAGGAGAGGGCAGTGGTGGCGGGGAGGGCGAAGCCAGCAACCTGGCAAGCTGACCCTCCCCCCATCCCCCCCGCAGCTGCAATGGCGGTGGATTCAGGAGCTGTTGACAGGCGGGGAGCGGGCCGCCCGGGTTGGCAAGCTTTTCAGCCATGGAAAAAGCTGCTGCTGTCGCCACCATATTCTTCGCGATGCGCATCCCATTGGACTTGCAAGGCAGTGGGATGCGTATGCGGGATGAACAAGGCACCAACGAACATGGCAGATGGGGCGAGTGAGCGACAACTGGGGGACCAGTTCAGGGGTGTGGCCAGCCAGCCATTACTACCGGTTCTGCGACCAACAAAAATTTTTTACTATCAGTTTTCCCGAACCTGTGCGAACCGGGAGTAACCCACCACTGGGTTATTACCATGTTTTTCAGACTATAAAACACAGTGTAGTATAAGATGCACCAAAATTTCGAAGAGGTAAACAAGAAAAAAATACTTTTTGCCCTCCCCAGCCTCTCCGCATCCCTTTTTTGCAAAAAATGGCCCCCTTTTTGGCCTCCCAACACCCCCCCCCCCATCACGTTTTTACCCTCCCCAGCCTGCAGGAGCACTCTGCAGGCCTCCCAAACTCTCTGTGCACCCCGTTTTTGCGAAAAAGGGGCCTGTTTTTGGGAAAAACAGGACACGCGAGGTGGGATTTCGGCAGCCCAAAAATGGCTGTATTCGGTGTATAAGATGCACCAACATTTCCACCCTCTTTTAGGGGGTGAAAAAGTGTGTCTTATACTCCGTAAAGTACGGTACCGGGAACCCTGACACTAGCTAGATAACATGATCAGTGCTAGGAAGTTGGGGGAGGGAGGGTTTGCTAGCACCAACAATGTTACCTAGTTGGGTAATGAAACGTCTGAAAGAAAACAATCAAGCTCAGAGATCACCAAGGATGCCACCGTTCAACCCTGGGCTACAAATATTCTCTTATACTGGTGCCGTGAGAATGGTTTGGGCCATTGGGCCCACGGTCTAAACTTAGCAACCAATTTTGTGGCTTACTCAGTGTGTAAGCCCAGTTTCTTTTAAATCATGAGCTACATGCTTTCTAATTTCATTGCGAACGTACCAGTCCGTGCTGGTATCAGGCAGAAGAATGAGGAAAATCCTTGAAATTCTTCCAGAATTCCTAATTGCGACATGGGTGTGAGAGACAGGAAATTTGTACAGTGAGGTTTCTAACAGCGTATTGCTTGCTCATCCGTTGGTTCGGTTCTGCAGTAAAATGTTTCCCTTCTCTCCAAAACTCAGAGCTTATAAAACATTTTTCCACATATTTCTTGCAGGGCTGCGCTTAGCTTTCATCTCTCTTGTTGAAGATGAGACAGTTGTCAGAAGCATTGGAAAACAGCTAGCAAATGGTGCAGTTAATTGCAGTTGGCAGTTCTGACTGATTTTGTGCTATATTCAGACTGCTTTTGCACAACACAGTTAATTGAACAAACACAATCCATTAAATTCACCGAATTGTCCAAATAGGCTTTGGATTTGCAAAACTAGCGAAGGAAAAAAATATATGTTTAAATGCTATATTTAACAAAAAAATAATCCAACGTAGTATGTCATCCAAATGTAGCCATTATAGCCGATCTGGTAATATTTATATATGGACCCAGCCTTATTGGAGGGTATGTGTTGCCTGTGAGTCTTCACCATATTGATTTGTGATGATTGCAAAACCTTAACAGACTTAGCACCAGGAAGCCCACATTGAGGGGTCCTTGGTTGTTGCTCTCTGAGCTTGGTTGTTTCCTTGCAGACATTTCACTCCCCAAACTAGATAACCTCATCAGTGCTAGTGATATAACCTGGTTATAGGACTGTGATGGCGAACCTATGGCACACGTGCCCCAGATGGCACGCGTAGCAATATCTGTGGGCAAGTGAGCGTTGCCCTAGCTCAGCTCCAGCACACATGCGTGCACCGGCAAGCTGATTTTTGGGCCTTTTGGGCCCACTGGAAGTAGGGAAACGGGCCGTTTCTGGCCTCCAGGGAGGTGGAGAAGGCTGTTTTTGCCCTCCCCAGGCTCCTAGAAAGCCTCTGGAGCTTAGGGAGGGTGAAAAATGGGCCTACACGGCCTACCGGTAACCTTTTTGCCATCAAGGGGCAAAAGCGGGGGGAGCGCGCGCACATGCACGGAGGGTAAGGATGCAGGGGGCATTGAATTATGGGTGTGGGCACACACACACATGCGCGACCCCCCTGCACTTCCCCCACTTTTGACACACAACGGCAAAAAGGTTAGCCATCACTGTTATAGGAGATGACAGGGCCGAGCCCAAGGGAGGGGTCAAAAGATTATAATGAGAGTGAGGGAGGATCTGAGGGAAGTCCTGCCTTGCACTTGGCCACCACGGGTGCCCCCGACACGCTTACCTCGGCCATGGTGCCCCCACCCACCCCACCCGGCTGCCCCAAGGTCAAACACAACCCTGATGCGGCCTTCAACGAAATCGAGTTTGACACCCTTGTAGTAAGTGATCTCTCAAATGTGTTAGGCTCTCGCCTGAATTAAATTTCTGGAGGCTGTCGCAGCCATTTTTTTAGGGGTGTTTGAAGTCCTTCCCCACCTCAGCAATCAGCCTGAGGGCAGGGATGCCACCTTGCAGCCAGCTCAACTACCTCTTCCGCAGGGTAGCACTGCTTAATGGCAACAGAGTCTTGCAGGTAACCAAGCCACAGCAACCTTCCCTCCCCTTCCCTGTCCAAAGAATGCGGCTGGTATCAAATATGAAACGCAAGCAGATTTCCGAGACAGGAACTCCCCGTCCTCCTGGCTTCCATCCTCTTCCTAGGGTTCCTGAAAGCAGAATTATATTTCAGTGACGAAAAACAGGATCCTCAATTACATTGTAAATTGAGACTGATCCAGTGCTTCAGCACTTCCTATTGTTAATGTAATATACCTTGTTTGGAGGTCATCCGCCTCTGATGCTGGAGACAAGGGAGAACTGTTTCCATCCTAGGTCTGCCTGGGCTTCCTGAAAGCATCTCTCCGGACGCAGCAGTACTGATCTATATGGATTCCTGCTGTAAAGCCCCAAAGTGCAATTACATGACAGTATTTATTTGACCTAGGATTGATTTTGGCCTCTAATTTTGCTTTTTAGTACATGATCCGGTGCGTATCTCTTATGACCGACCTCGTGGCTATCCTGCGTATAAAAATAAGAAGGTGAGGCAAAAATGATTCTCCTTTAAGACTTGAGGTTTTTATATCATAACTTTTCTCCAAGTAATACAAAACAGAATATTCTTCTTTTTAATTTTTGTTCCCACTCTGTCACCTGTGCTGGTATTTAACTTCAACTGTCTAACCACAGTACTGTATTGGCTCACAAATTAGAATTTGCATGCTGGAATGTCTTCTACATACAAGTAGTCCTTGACTTACGACTGCAGTTGGGGCCGGAATTTCTTTTGCTAAGCAGGACAGTTGTTAAATGAGACACACCCATGGTTCTTAAGCAAATCCATTTATTCGTACCACAATGCAGTACCACAATGGCACTGAAAAAATGACATGCAACCAGTGCTTGCACTTACAACTATCACAGCATCCCAGTTACAGTACCGTTGTAACCTTGAACAGGTGCTAAACAAGTGATTATAAGTCTACAGGTAGTCCCCGACTTACAACAGGTTCATTGTTCAAAGTTACAACAACACTGAAAAAAGTTATGACCGTTTTTCACAGTGATGACTTTTGCAGCATCCCCATGATCATGTGATCAAAATTCAGACACTTGGCAGCTGGTTCATACATTCTTACGACCGTTGCTGTGACTTTTGCGACCTTCTGACCAGCAAAGTGGGGAAGCCAGATTCACTAAACAACCGGGTTACTAACTTATCAACTGCGGCGATTCCCTTAACAACCATGGCAAGAAAGGTCGTAAAATGGGGCAAAGCTCATTAGCAAATGTCCTTGCTTAACAACAGGCCTTTTGGGCTCAATGGCGGTCATAAGTCGAGGACTACCTGTACTTGTGTAACCCTGCACAATTTCCCTGCACCCAAGTTAAAAGCTCCCAGTAATCACATATCAACTTTCCAGTCCCCCGTCAGCATTAATAGTAGCTGTGTGTTCTGCCTGACAAGGAATAGCGGGTGAAGCAAACTCCCTAGCGTTGGAAGGAGCAAGTTTAGCCTCTTTTCACAATGTCCTCCTTCCTAGTTACATGAGGCCTGGGAGGTAGTTTCTTAGTAACCTTTCATTGATCACTTCATTGATCAATGTGCCTTGATAAATGAGGAACAGAAAAGGCACTTCGCCAATTCCTGGACAGTAAAAGTATACATTTCATTATCAGCAAAATAAAGCACTAATGTCTGGGTTTAAATTCAGCAGTCTTACAAAGGAAACACGAGCTATTTAAATGCGCAAGGGAAGGAAACATTTTTACATCATTCTTTGGAATAGGATTTCTTGGACCCCTTAGCCTTTCTCAACCTTAGCAACTTTCAGATAGGTGGACTTCAACTCCCAGAATTCCCCAGCCAGCATGGCTGGCTGGGGAATTTTGAGAGTTGAAGGCTGCTAACCTGAGAGTTGCCAAGTTTGTTTATTATTTATTATTTATTTATTAATTATTAGATTTATATACCGCCCCACTCCCGAAGGACTCAAGGCGGTGAACAGCCAAAAAGATAAAATACACAAACTACAAAATTTAAAAGACAGTATAAAAACCCATTAAATAATTTGGCCCGAAACAAATTAAAACACCCCTAATGTTTTAAAACAGATTTAAGAATTTACAATTAAAAAAGGGAAGTTAGGCCAGGCCAGCCTGTTGAAATAAAAAGGTCTTGAGGGCATGGCGGAAGGTGCGTAAATCCGGGATCCTCCGTATCTCCGGGGGGAGCTCATTCCAGATAGCAGGTGCCCCCACAGAGAAGGCTCTCCCCCTGTGGGCCGCCAGTCGACACTGTTTGGCCGACGGTACCCTGAGGAGCTCCTCTCTATGAGAGTGTACTGGCCGGTGAGAGGCTACTGGTGGCAGAAGGTATGTGTGTGTGTGTGTTGTATTTCTATGCCACCACCTCACTAAGCGACACTGAATGGCTTGCAATATAATATTAAAAACGCTAAACACCAATCAAAATTAGAATAAGAAGTTAAGAATGGGAGGGGGGGAAGGATGGGCGACCTGGGGGTGAGAATCTGATGTACCCCATCAGCCACTCCCAATATAGCAGGCCCTTTTTGAGGTTCCAGGCTAAGTCAAGTTTTTAAGCTCTTCTAGAAGGCCTGGAATGTGGAGGCGGACCTCACCTCCAATGGGAGAATATTCCAGAGAGCGGGGGCCATAACAGGAAAGGCTCTTTTCAAGGGCTCTGCCAGCCGAAATTCTATGGCCTGATGGGATCTGAAATAGGCGCTTTCCGCTGGAATGAGTGGGGCAGGTTAGTTCTATCAGGATAAGGCAGTTCTTCAGATACCCTGGACCTGTTCAACAAAGGGTTTTAATGATGATGACCAATACTTTGAATTGGACCCAGAAGCAAACTGGCAATCAGTGCAGCTCCCATCACATGTGCCACCTGAGGGATCTACAGAACTATAGAACTGTCCATACCGCTGCAATTTATACCAGTTGTAGCTTCAAGGGTAGCCCCATGTAGAGAGCATTACAGTAATCCAACCCCGGAGTCACGAGCACTAAGATGGGGAACTTAGTCATCTCTTTAATTCGTTTAGTTAAGATTTATATGATTGCCCAACTCATGCAATAGCAACTCTGGGTAGCATACATCAATAAAATCAAAGGAAAACCCACATGTTCTGCCCCAGCTACGCACCCCAAAGAACGCAGCACACACAAAGTCCGTACAAACCTTAGTTTACTAATTAAGGACTACTAATGAGCTTTCTTAGTAGTTGTCGAACACAAGTACAATTTAAATCAGTCTTTTCTGAGCAAGGGCTGTTAATTTAACTTCATTAACAGCTGACAAGAATCCAAAGAATAATAAATCAATTCTGAGGCACAGTATTTCAGATAACCGTAATCTCACTGTGGTTGGCAGAATGCCCAGAAGCAATTTGCAGGAAAACTGACGAGAGAAACAAGAGCTGAATCAAACGTTTCTGGAATCAAGACACGAAGGAATATGAACGAAGTTGTTTCCTGAAAATTGCATCAGTCGTCGTCCTTCCTTAAATAGGCTAGGGGAGTGGCCAGTTAGCCCCAAGCCTTACTCTCGAGGAGACCTCGTCCTGTGGAGCCACTCCTGCCTTTTAACAGTTCTGCGCGCCCGTGCATCAAGAAAAGGCTCCTCCTCTTCTTCCTCTTCACCCATGGAAGCTTCTGGAGGTTCTGAAGGCCATAGCTGAATCCCCGCCTCTGGCACCACATCTTCTCCAGCCTCCTCATTGTCTGACTCAAGCGCCAGCTGTACAGGCTGCTGGCGTAGCACCACACCAGCCTCCTCGCTGTCGGAATCAGCTACTAACTGCACAGGCCGCTGACGGGCCACAACACATTACAATTAAAAGTAAACAGTATCAGCAGGAGCAAAGCCAAAAAAAAAAAAATAGCATAGCATATAGTTGAGGGCCATCAGACATTTTCTTCACTTCCTAACCCTCACACCTGGGAGAAAGCCAAATTTTTGAAGCTTTCTAAAAACTAACCAGGTTAAGACCAGCACAACTTCAAGGAGAAGATCAAATAGAGACATGGCAGCAGAGAAGGCATGCCTCTGAAATTCCATCAGACTACATTGTTTCGGGGAAGGGAGCAGAGATAACCCAGTCTTTAATTTACAGCTGTTCATTTAGTGACCGTTCAAAATTACAATGGCAGTGAAAAAAAGGTACTTGCAACTGGTCCTCAGGCTTAATGACTGCTGCAGCATCCCCTTGGGCGTGTGATCGAAATTCGGGTGCTTGGCAACCAGCCTATATTTACGACAATTGCAACGTTCCCTGGAATCGTGTGATCACCACTTGCAACCTTCCCGGACTGCTTCTAACAAGCAAAGTCAGTGGGGGAAGCTGGATCTGCTTAATGACCATGCAATTCACCCAGCAACTACAGTGACTCGCTTAACAACCATAGTTAAAAAAAGGTCGTAAAATCAAACACAACTCACTTAACAATTGCTTTGCTTAATAGAAATTCTTGAGCCCCAATTGTGATCGTAAGTCGAGGACTACCTACGCTAGGTAGACCTTTGTAAATAAAAACACTGAATTTTTTCCAGAAGCTTAGAGGAAGCTAATGCAGCTTATGAAGTCATGTTACATGAGCCTGATACTATAGCGTACCAATAACTACCTGTACCTCTGCATTCTAGACAGATGACAGTTTCTGAATAGTCTTACTTGTTTATTAAATTTATATGCCGCCTACATCACCACTAAGGTGGCTTAAATTACATAAGAGCTGACCAAGGAGATGAATGGCACAGGGGTGAGGTCATCATCTTATCCATCCACCATCTCCAGCAAGGAGTGTCCTTATTGGGACCCCCAAGCCAACCAACAAAACCAGGTTTTAAGGCCTCACCGAGAGGCCATGGTGGGAGCAGATCTCGCCCCCAATAGTAGAACGTTCCATAAGGCGGGGGCCACAGCAGAAAAGGCTCTTGTCATTAACCCTGCCAGCTGAAATTTTTTAACCAATGGGGTCTGCAGAAAGCCCCTCCCACTGGAGCAAGGGAGGGCGAGTTAATCCCATTGGGGCAAGATGACTCCCTGGACCCATGCCATAAAGGGTTCTTCAAGCAGCCACATGTGGCGTGTATTGCAATAGTTCAGCCGATAGGTGGCTTAAGTTCTGAGAGGCTGATCCAGGCACAGGCACCGCAGATGCATAAGCTGGTATTGTACAAAGGCTTTCCTGGCTACCCCCTGCCCTTTGGAATGGACCTAGAGAGAGAAGGAGAAAACTCTGCAGCACCGTGAGTCTGACTTCCAGGTCCCTGAGGTAGTGCAGAAGAATACTGCAGTCAAAGGGGTTGAAAGCCATTGACAGAGCAAGGAGGGCCAGGATGGATGCCTCCCAAGCTTGTCATCCATGTGCAACCAATATCTTCTCAGTACTGCAGCCCGGCTTGAACGTTCCTTCTGAAGCTACAGGCTTTCTCAACAGCCTCTCCTAAAAAAGAAGGTTGGAGACAGGATGAAAATTGCCCAGCTCTTTTGGATCCAGCGATGACCTCCTGAGGGGGAAGGCAGATCACTTCTTTAGAATTGGCAGAACCAACCCCTCTCAAGGAGGCACTTACCACTCCCACAACCACTCCCTGGAGGACCTAATCGGCTTGGAGTAGTGTAGATCTTGAGGATGGGTGATCGCATTGACATCCCCATGGACCTTGTCCACTTCTTTAGGACTGTCTGTAACTCATGGTGGGTAATCAAATAAGCTTGTGTCTCACTCAACCGCCTAGGACGTACATAGCTGGAATTCAACTTGGAGTGAATCCAAGCCACTTTATCTGACAGATGCTGAAAGTACTCCCCACAGCACCTCTCCAGATGCTCTCCTGGCCTTTCCTTGCTCTCAGAGGGACTACGTCACCCTGAAAAAGGCCACCAGCTAGCATTCAGCAACCACAATAAAAGTGGAGAAATTTTAGTTAACATTTCATCAATGTTATTGACACAAGGTAGTCCTTAAGGCAGGCTCTTTCCTGTGCTGGTCAAAGTTGCTTTTCGTCTGCCTCAGTGATGCTCTTGGCATCTCTTCTGCCTCTTGGTCATTTGGAGATCCCTTGGAGAACCTGGTGTGTGTGTGTGTGTGTGTGTCTGTCACTGGAATCCACAAGCAAAGAGTTTGCAGAGGTATATACTTCAACCCAGGGTCATCTTTACCCTCTCATTCCAAGCAGCAACTTCTAATTGCCTCCTCTGACCACTGACATGGCCCCCCAAATCTATTTTTTAAAAGAAAATGTAAGCAAAAAGAAGCTGTTACAGCACAAAGCACTAACTTATAGAATAATCATGATTTCCAAGCATATCCTAGAGTTGTTCCTAAGGATGTAGAAAATTCATTGATCAGGAAATGGAATGTTCCAGGGAATTTTCTCTTTCCCTCGATTTTGGGAGTGGTTGAGTAGTTTTGCAGAAGTAAATTCTCTGAACTCTAAAACCCATGGTTCATCTTGATCAAGTGGAACACTGGTCCATTCCTTATTCTCCAGAATGGTCAGTTTCAGAATTGGTTAATTTTGTACATCCCTACATTGTTCTTAAGATTTATTTTTTTTAGAAGATTAAAAAATGAAGAATGGCTGGAATTTTGGAGCTTTGTTTCTAAATATGCTCACCTGCCCTCAAAATAGACAGAAAATCTCGAACTTGTGTACAGGTCGTCCTCGATTTATGACCGTAATTGAGCATGGAATTACAGTTGCAAGTCATGCTGGTTGTTAAGCAGATCACCATGTGATTTTACGAACTTTTTTTGTGGTGGCCACTAAGTGAATCATTACAGTTAAGTGAATCCATTGTCTGCAATAGGGGTTTGTTTGTTTTTTGCCAGACATCAAAAGTAAACACTGGTTTCCAGCAAAAAACACCGTAAATCATGGTAACACGACCGCAAGTCGTTGCAAGTGGCTATAAATGCAGGCCTGTTGCTGAGCGCCAAAAATGTGATCACATGACCATGCAGGACGGGCCATCAAAAACTTTGATAAGTAGCCTTGGAGAGATCAGTTGTAAATTTGAATGGTCGCTAAGTGACTGGTCATAAGTCAAGGAGTATCTGTACGGTGAGTTTCTAGGGAGGCTAAAGGGAAAGGATGTAAAGAGCATCATTGCAGATTTATCTTGAGGTAAGTTTATGTTTTAGGATGGACTACAACCATTGGTGGCCGATTTGATGAATATGTAAAGATCACATCAGCCATCTTGTCTCGCCATCTGTCATGTGATATTAAAATGCCCCAATTTCCCCCCTCCCCCAAACATTGGGGATCTCTGCTTATGGTTGTGTTTAACATCTCCTTATTATGTTCCCCTCTGTTGAATCTTATTTTTATTTGTCAGCAACAGAAAACAAAGGATTTGGAATTCTATAATAAGAGACTAAATGAGAAGAACATTGGCTTCCAAATACTTCAAAAAATGGGTTGGCAAGAAGGGCGTGGCCTCGGGTTACATGGCAAAGGCATCCAGGAACCTGTCGACGTGTATGTATAAAGGGGGCAAGAGAAGCATTTAAGCACTCACGCATTTGGATTTGACTCTTTTCCAAATGCCCAGTTTCCACTTATTCCCTAGTATTAATTTTTACATTTGTTGCTGCTTCAATAGCTTTTGTAACTCGAGATGCAACAAATTCCAAGCTTCTTTGGAGTTTCTCTCCCAAGCTCAGGATAAAGGGAATTTTGATTGTCTTAATTAAATTTCCACCCACAAATAGTGGAAGGAACTGAATATATATTTTGCTATCTGCCTGTACAATTTTTTTAAAAAAAAATATCACCCCCTTATCCAATTTTTCTGTGATTGGTGATAGGATAGCACCAAGCATGGAATACCACTCTTCTATTTGTGTAGCCTAATGCAAAAAAGGAGAAAACAAAGATTTATTTTGCATCCCTGTTGTTCTATACAGTGTAACATCCAGAATGTTCCAAAGGGATTGATTTATTTCAGCTCAGAAAATATTTACTTACTTACTACATTTATATCATTTCCCATCTTCTGATCTACTCTCGGTGGCTCTAACAACATTTAAACTATAAAACCCAACACATTAAAACAACAACGGCAAAAATGCTTGTTTTGTGTGCATAGAAGGATAGGCCAGAGCTGTGCCAGAGGTAGCACGCAGAGCCCTTTCTGCTGGCATGTGCATCGTCGCCCCAGGTCAGATCTCTGTGGTGTCTCTTTCGTGAGCTTGTTTCCCTGCAAACAACGAAACAGAAGCTCACGAAAGAAAAAGATCTTATCTCTTGCCACGCTGCCGGTATTGGGATGCCCTGCCTCCCGCTGGCAAGCTGGTCTACGGGTCTCTGCTGTGCATGCACACATGTCAACGCACATTCATACATGTCCACGCGTGCACTTGCTCATCTTTCAGTTTGGGTGTGCGTGCAGTTTGGGCACTCAGTGTCTAAAAGGTTCGCCATCACTGGGCCAGAGGCTATTTTGCCTGAATCTCAACTCTTTGAATGTAGAATAAGATTATTTATTTACTTATTCCTTAATTTCAAATATATGCACATCGCCTTAAGCACAGGAGGAAATATAAAAAAAACATATTCTGCTACTGGTAAAACACTTATTCCGCTAAACCAGTGGCCACCTTCAATTTTATTAGAGACCAATGATAGATTGGAATACGTCCTTAATGGCCTTCTGGAATGAGGGTTTAGGACAAATACGTCTTGCGGTGGTGCATTCCACAGTATGGAAGCTATCGCTGAGAAGATCTGCCATCAGAGCAGCCGATTTTTATTTTTGTGTGCCTATTGCGCCAATCTGTAAGACTCGGAGTAATGAACGTCCCACGGTTCAGTTAAAAAAAAAAAAGCAAGGCCACAAATGCAACGATAATAAAAAGTAAATGCATCCCAACCGACATTGCAATGTATCCCCACCAAACCTTGGAGCTATATTTATTATCTGTATCCTCAAAAGACAGTCCACACCCCTAAAGGATCTCCAGAAGATCTAGTTTTAGTAGACCTCCAAAATGCTAGCAGGGAAGTTACTACTTTTCTCTCCTCGAGTAGGCTCCTTCAGAGGGGGTCAGATCCTGGGAAGAGGTGCTTTCAGGCTCCCTGCTCTCAAGGGGCGGGGGGGGGGGGGCAGGTCAGGACTTTGCAGCAAGCCCTCCAGCTTGATCTTGCTGAATGAACAGAGTTTACATAGAAAAGCTAGACCTGTTAGATATCCAGGTTCTTATTCATGTAGCCTCATACCATACTTGAGGTAGCACCCTCGGCAGACTTCTAGATGATCAAGTTGGATGGGCAGAATCATGTTTGATGAGGTAGTTTCTGATACATCCCCATGTTGCATCATATAGGGCAGTGATGGTGAACCTTTTTCCCCTTGAGTGCCGAAAGCGTGGACGCACACCGACACCCATAATGCAGTGCTCCCCCCGCAGGCCCCACACATGCGCATGTGACCTCCCCCCGCCCCCCGTGTATGTGTGCACGACCCTCCATGCATCCGCACACGATCCCCATTTTGGTGCTGGCATGCCTCCCTGAAGCCTCCTGGAACCAAAAATGGGGTGCACGGGGTGCCGCAGCCCCACCCCCGTGCATGTGTGCACATCTCCCGACAGAGACCCGAAAACCAGCTGGCTGGCGGAAGGTGTGCGGGCATGCGCAGTGGAGCTAACCTGGGTGTCGGCTCGTGTGTTTGGCTCGCGTGTTTGCCATCGCGGATATCGGGCTTTATAGATAACAATCAGCATTTTGTCTTCAAAGGTAGCCACACACTGAGCATGCAGTACTCTGCAATAGTTGTGACCAGGATGTCAATCAACATCAGCAAAGTCACGGATCCAGTGTGTGCCCTCTTATGTATGTCAGGGCCACTGTACGTCAGACAAGCCCGTGGGGATTCCGTAGCCCCAGCTGATATTTTTAATTTTATGCGCCGGCATCTGCAACAGCCTGCCTCCAGGGCAGCGTTTCCCAGTAATTCCAGTGGTTTTGCGTACAGTAATGTCCACCCGTCCTTCCCAAGCTGTACATCATGGTTGCTGCGCTACTGAAACCCAAAAGGATGGATGCCCCACAGGGCTCCCCACGGTGCCCACCCAAATCTTAATCATATGTGCCAGGTTTGTAACTCCAAACTCCGTTCATCTAACTCCGTGTCAAGTCTTATTCCACACAGACCTGATGATTATTCGCAGCAGCTTGTGACTATTCAGCCAGCCAGGGCTGGGACAGCTGGCCTAGAAGGACCTGTGCTGGTGTGGAGGTTCTCCTTCTGCATTAACCTCCTCCGTGCCCCTGCTGTACCTTCTCTGCTTCAACCTGACTCCCGTTTATTTCACTCCCAGAGAGCGAACATGAACCCATTTTCTACCTATCCTTGCCATATGCACCTCTTGCCAGCGTCCGCCATTATGTACGGGGCATTCGTGCAGGTCTAGCTGGACATCAAACACTCCAGTTTATACCTGCTGACCAGTCAGTCTCACCTTTCACACATATACAGTATATGAAATCCACTTCCTAATAAGGAACCGCTAAGATCACTCCCACCCACACTGACAGGGCAAGCCACTAGTATATATAATGGAAGCCAACCCCCACTCCTTTCTGTCACTGATGATGTTACCTAGTTGGGTAATGAAACGTCTGCAAGAAAACGCAGCTCAAAGAGCACCGAAGACCTCCCACTTTCTAACTGAATTCAGGATCCCTATTCTTATCTATCTACCACATCCACCATCTCCCAAAGCCCCTTCCCAAGCTAGTGAGTGCTAACTGCTGAGGGCTCTAAGACATATTTCTACCTTATGAACAAGATCCATAAATCCTTGGCATTCTGATTCTTCCAGAACCTCCACTATGGCTTTTAACCACCTTGATCTATTCTCCAGAGATTGTTGCTTATGTGCCAGCATGGCTTTTATCATTTTCTCAGCCATTAGCCTGGGCAAGCCACTTTCTCCTTCCCTTCTCAGATCTCTGGTTCTGTTGCCATTTCTCTCACATACCTGGCCAGAGACCATGAGTTCGTAAGCACAGACCTGAACTTTATAGACTGTTGCCTCATTTCTTTCCACATGTTCTGGCCACTGTGTTCGTTACTGATCTTTTGCAGCCCCCTGCCTAAAAAAACAACACAAACAAGGATTCCAGCAACTCCTGTTTCAGCTCTTTGACAGATCTCCATCATTGTCTGTTGCTGAGTTTCCCAACCTTGGCAACTTTTAGGATGCTTGTATTTCAACTCCGAGAATTCCCTAGCCAGCCATGCCTTGGTCTGTTCCTACCAATCTGAGCTGTCCATTTACTCCCCAGATCCTGCCCCTCCCCCCCCATCCGACATTTTTCCAGCACAAACATCACCACTTAGCACTTTCATCCTTGTTCGTCTTCCCAGTTTTCCCTCTTGGTCTAACAGTCCACTACCCCAAAGCAAAATCCTCAGGCACATAACTAAAGAACAGTCTTTTTCTTCCTAGCTTTTCCCCTCTAAACAGTGGCCAAGCTAAACTGTCTATCTCAGGAACCATCTTCAAACATTCTGGTTACTGTACATACGTTATTGAATTATATATTTTATATATAGACCCAGGTGCACATCCCTATATGAACACACATGTACATAACTTAACGTTGTATGTGTGTGTGTGTGTGTGTTGAGATTAGCAAGTAGCAAGGCAGCTTTTTCTGGGTTATTGGTCTCTGCCTCTGTTTCTTTAAAACAAACTGAGAAAACCAGAGCACACACTTGACTTGGGAACTATCGGAGGCAGCCGTCGTCTTTTAAGAACCATTTCCCAGGAATCCAAAGACCTGTTGTACTATTGTTCTCTTTGCATCATCAAATAATCGTTATTTGAATGGGGGATTAGATTATAGGCTTTCTGGTCTATTTTAACATCAGCATGAACTCTAGAAGTCCTTGTAATGTACTTGTGCTAAACTCAAGGGTTTACTTCCTTTGGAGATGTGCTTGAGGTGAAAGGGGCATTTATTGCCTCAGTGCTGGGCTTTTTCTGTAATTCCCCATTTTCTCTCTCCGGTATGCTCTTGAAGCCAATCCAATGTCTTTGTGTTGAATATTATTTTGCTCTAGCTCATCTCCATGGTAAAGGATGTTGTATTTAGTATCTGAAGCAGGGGTGGACTGCTGGGGGTTCGCAGGGGTTCGGGAGACCTTCTACCTAAGATTCTGTGCAGTATGGAGAACCCCCAAATCCCACTCCTGGCTGGCCCCGCCCACCCACCTGCCCCTCCCAGGAGTCCCCACGCGGCTCATTTTGGATGCAGGTAAGTGCAGGGTGCGTGTGGAGGCTTGGGGAGGGTGAAAAACAGGTCTACTGGAAGTTCAGGAAAGTTTCCGGCCTCCTGAGGGCCTCTAGAGCCTGAGGAGGCCATTTTCGTCTTCCCGGGGGCGAGAGGAAAGCTTCTGGAGCCCGGGGAGGGCAAAAACACCCCCCCCCCCCCACAGCCGTGGTGAAGGAGGCTGACTAGGCTATGCCCACCATGGCCATGCCCACCCAGCAACCGGGCAGAGAACCCCTTGCTAAAAATTTTGAAGCCCACCCCTGATCTGAAGGACTGAGTTCCTCAACTCTCATAAGAGTGTCTTTGAAGTTGTCCAGTCTTCCTTCATAATGTATCCGATTCCTGCCATCTTTTCCCTTGCCTTACCCGATGCTAACATGTTCTTGGGTTTTTCTTTAATCTTCCATTACCTTGAAAGCATTTTTCATCTGTCTTCCGAATAAATGAGAAAGAAGTATCTGACTCCTCCTCCTTCCTTCAATCCTTTTGAAAATAGTAATTTAATCCCGAGCCGTATACTGGAGCTTCTGCTCACAACGTACAAAGTCTCGGTGTCAGCCCACAGTAACTTCCAATTTTATAGCAAGAATTTGTAACTGAAATATAAATAACTGCCTTACAGCACGTTAGACCATTGGTTCATCTAACTAGTTGTTTATTGGAAAGATGAGAGGTCCTGTATCCCTCCAGATGATGATAGACTCTTAATTTCTATTATTTCTGGTGTAATATTGGCTTGGATTTAGAACCCGGCAACAACTAGTGATTTTGCTGTTGTTAGTTGCGAAGTTGTGTCCGACCCATCGCGACCCCATGGACAATGTTCCTCCAGGCCTTCCTGTCCTCTGCCATCCTCTGGTGTCCATTTAAGCTCACGCCGACTGCTTCAGTGACTCCATCCAGCCACCTCGTTCTCTGCTGTCTCGTTCTTCTTTTGCCCTCAAGCATTAGGCTCTTCTCCAGTGAGTCCTTCCTTCTCATTAGGTGGCCAAAGTATTTGAGTTTCATTTTCAGGATCTGGCCTTCTAAAGAGCAGTCAGGGTTGATCTCTAGGACCGACCGGTTTGATCGCCTTGCAGTTCAAGGGACTCGCAGGAGTCTTCTCCGGCACCAGAGTTCAAAGGCCTCAATTCTTTGACGCTCAGCCTTTCTGATTAAACATCTGTAAATCTTGCTTTCTCCTGATCAGGGCCTTTACAATCTATTTCTGGAAATGCTAAAGATTGAGCTAGGGACTTTCCATGAGACGTAGATGACCATAAGCTCATCAGGGCATTCATAGATTGCCTCTGCTTTGCACACACAGGCCTGAATTCTTATATTCCAGTTTAAAAAATATCAAGAGTGGTTAGAAAGACATCCAGAAAAACTGCTGTCAGCCTGTCAGGACATTGTTGGGCTGGATGAATTAAGAATATACAGGTAGTCCTCGACTTACGTCCACAATTGTTGTTGTTAAGAGAGACATTTGTTAAGTGAATTTTACAACTTTTCTTGCCACAGTTATTAAGTGAATCACTGCAGTTGTTAGGTTAGGAACACGATTGTTAAGTGAATCAGGCTTCCTCATTGACTTTCCTTGTCAGAAGATTGCAAAAGGGGATACATGATCCCGGTACACTGCAACCGTCACAAATATGAGTCAGTTTCCCAGGGTTTGAATTTTGATCACTGTAACCGTCTTTTAACTGTGAAATACGGTTTTAACTTGTAACTTTGAACTGTCACTAAACGAACTGTTGTTAAGTGGAGGACTACCCTTTTTTTCGGACTAAAAGACACACTATTTTGCCTCCCAAAAGGGGGCGAAAATGTCTGTGCTTCTTATAGACCGAGTATTGCTGTAGCCCCGCCCACCCACCAGCCATTTTTTGGCCTCTGCACGCCTTGTTTTTGGGCCTTTTTCAGGCCTTTTTTTGGGGGGGGGGGCATTTTTGAGGCTTTTTTGGCCTGTTTTTGAGGGCTTTTTTGGCTTGATTTGGTGGCTTTTCTGCCTATTTTTGGGCCTGTTTTTGGCTTGTTTTTTCTGAAAAAACGGGCCAAAAAAAGCCTCAAAAACAGGCCAAAAAAGCCTCTAAAATGGGCCAAAAAAGCCTCAAAATGGGCTAAAAAAAGCCTTGAAAATGGGCTGAAAAAAGCCCCCAAAACAGGCGAAAAAAGCCTCAAAAATGGGCCAAAAAAGCCCCAGAAACGGACCAAAAAAAGACTGAAAAAAGCTAGGCCAAAAACGTTTTGTTGTTGTTTTCCTCTTCTAAATTTAGGTACATGTTATAGTCCAGTGCGTCTTATAGTCTGAAAAATACAGTACGTGTAATGGTATGTGGTAATTGAGTAGATTCAACAGGGCATCCACAACTGTACAGTAGAGTAGGGCATCTCCAACCTTAGCAACTTTTAGACTTGTGGACTTCAACTCCCAGAATTCCCCAGCCAGCCATACTGCAGTAATCTATTCTGAATGCACAAAGTTGCTAGATTTAATTCATCTCCTTCCCTGTTTTCCCAGATTCTAGAGAAAAGGCCTGTTGTTGTCAGAAACTAGTTGTTTACAAACTCTGTCCTTCAGCTTACAGTAACCCCAAGATCCCTCAGCAGCAAGATCACTGACAAAACTTTCTGAACCATGTCTGACTTCCCTACCAGTCTTCCTCTTTGTGCTGAAGAGGGTTCAGTGCCTTCTAGATAATCTCTGCAAAAGAAAGTATTGCTATTGTATGCCATGATGCGATAATTGAGCACTAGACAGAGGAGCTGGGTTGTTTTGTTCCATGGCAGAATTGCCCATTTCCCTTTTGTATTTTTCCCTTTTGTCTCCTACCTTAGTAATCTTCCAGTACAGAGAGTCAGGACGACTAATCGCTGCTGAATCTTTTCCAATTTACCATCATTCCCAAGGCACAGAACACCATAGCTTTAAATCCGGATACCTTTTGCTTTCATCTGAGCTGCCACTTGATCCCATGTCTATGGAGATTCTCAGTTGTCCGGGTCACCCTTGTCCCAAAGATGCTTTTTTTCAAGAGGACTTTCGGGTTTTTCTTTGAAGACGTTTCGCTTCTCATCCAAGAAGCTTCTCCGGCTCTGACTGGATGGTGGGGAATGGAAGGATGTGGAAGGAGAAAATGGAAGGAGAGATACTTAGAATGGAAGAAGCTTCTTTGCATAAGAAGCGAAACATCTTCAAAGAAAAACCAGAAAGTCCAGTTGCCTCTTGAAAAAAAGCATCTTTGGGACAACAGTGACCTGGATAACTGAGAATCTCCGTAGACATCTCTTGAAAAAGCACCTTTGATCCCACATTGCATTAATTATCACCACCCAAATATTGGCAACGTTTTATTAATTTCTATATTATAAGTTAGAGCAGGGAGCCTCAGCCACTAGTTAAATGAGGCCAGTTTTCATGTTCTTCGCCATTAGGGGTGTCTAGGAAAAAATTACATTGCAGCCGTAGTCTCAGGATGGCAGTGCTCAACACAAGGAATCAACTGCACGTTTTCTTTTTTCTTAAGATGTTGACCTACTTCAGTGCATCCTTTCCGAGCAGCTTTCCCAAAATGATTTGGAAGTATTCTGTATCTTCCTATGCTGCTCTGGCTTTTTTTTTTTTTCCAAACCATATCGAGCCATTTTTTATTCTTGCCCTCTCTTGACCGGGGAGGATTGGATTGGATTGGATTGGATTGGATTGGATTGGATTGGATTGGATTGGATTCTTTATTGGCCAAATGTGATTGTCTTGGTGCATACGCTCTCGGTGTACATAAAAGATACATTCATCAAGAATCATAAGATACAACACTTAATGATAGTCAAATAAGCAGTCAAATCATATTAGGAAACAGTCAGTGTAAATCTTAAGGATACCAGCAACAAGGTTACAGTCATACAGTCAAATGGGAGGAGATGGGTGATAGGAACAATGAGAAGATTTAATAGTAATGCAGACTTAGTAACTAGTTTGACAGTGTTGAGGGAATTATTTGTTTAGCAGAGTGATGGCGTTCGGGAAATCTAATCAGTCAGGAGCTTCCAAATCTTCGTTTTCCATCTGCTTGGATTGCATCAAAGATGGAGATAGGACTGAGTGGAAGAACAGTCTATAGGCAGCAGACCTTCTATCTCACCATCCAAAAGGCTCGTGATGATAAGAATTAGTTTATCTGAAATCTCTCTTCGTTTTGTGCAGTGCTTACCTCTTCCCATATGAAATTTGGCACAGTTGTTTCTCAATAAGTGGGCTACGATTGTTTCATCTTTCTGAAGGCCAGATCATGGCTTTTCTATTTTGCCCTCCTACTCTGCAAGTCCCTTAAATATCAAGACTGCTTCAATCCTAATGGACCATTCATCCATGTGAACTGATCCCTTTATGTAACTGCCAACCATGCGTAAGACTCAGGTCAGAATTCCAGAGCTTTATAGCAGTACCAAAAAAAATAATAATGCTGAATTGAATATTGCAAAGACAAAATGACCCCCAAATAGTCTGTTCCTGTTCACACACAATATAAGTAGTCTTCAACGTACGACCACAATGGAGCCCAAAATTGCTAAATGAGAAATCTGTTAAGTGAGTTTTGCCCCATTTTACGACTTTTTTCTCACCACCTTTGTTAAGTGAATCACTGCAGTTCTTAAATTAGTAACACGGTTGTTAAATGAATCTAGCTTCCCCGTTGACTTTGCTCGTCAGAAGGTCGCAAAAGGGGATCACATGACTCCGCTGTCATAAATGTGAATCAGTTGTCAAGCATCTGAATGTAAATCATGTGACCATGGGGATGCTGCAATGGTCATAGGTCGCTTTTTTTTTCAGTGCCGTTGTAACTTCGAACGGTCACTAAATGAACTGTTGTAAGTCGAGGACCGCCTGTATTTATCATATTATGGAACAGAGGGAACTCTGGGCAGCGTATAATTTAAAAATATCTCTGGATTGATAAAATCTCTACATTTGGGCCAGAAGACGCCACTGGGAATTCTTAATAAGAATACAACACCTATATCTTCCTGTCCCCTTCCCATCAATTATAATAGGCTCCCCCTGTTGGATGGTGCCATATTAGATACATGGTTGATTAATATTTGATGACAGAGCCAAAACAAAGCCAAATTATTTTTCCATATGAGGATTGTTGTTAGTTGCGAAGTCGTGTCCAACCCATCGCAACCCCATGGACAGCGTTCCTCCAGGCCTTTCTGTCCTCTACCATCCCCCAGAATCCATTTAAGCTCACGCCGACTGCTTTAGTGACTCCATCCAGCCACCTCGTTCTCTGCCGTCCCGTTCTTCTTTTGCCCTCAATCTTTCCCAGCATTAGGCTCTTCTCCAGTGAGTCCTTCCTTCTCATTAGGTGGCCAAAGTATTTGAATTTCATCTTCAAGATCTGGCCTTCCCATATCAGAATAATTAATATAAAAGCCTTGAATCTTGCTTTTACAAGTTGGCTGTTTATCTCACCATGATCTACACATTTGGAAATATTGTTCTAAGAGAAAAGTTAATCTCGAGGGTATGGAGAAAACCCTTACTCTTTATATCTTATTTATATCTCAACCAATTTGACTTTGGTCTTCTCTTCTCCTTCTTTATAGTTTATACAGCACTGTTGTTGTTTTTTTTAAAAGGGCATCACTCTCATTGCTTCTATTCCAAATTAAAAAGCATCGCATCCAAAATCTTTTGTCGAGGTTCATATATTGCTTCATAAAAACAGGCATCCAGCAAATTGCTTTGCACCAGAGTCTTAACAGTGCATTTGCTGCTCATTTTGGAGAAGGCGGAAGAATAAAAGGAAAATGAAGAGAGCATATTGCTGATCATCGTTAAGAGTTGTCTACATCTTTGAGGTTCATTATTTTCAGTGGTAAGAAGACCTTTCATTCCACTGAGTGACGCCCATGGAAACAAGCCAGGAAGGCCATTCCTTTTTCCTGCCCTTCGTGGCAGCTCCTTCTGTTTTTGTAACCATGAATATCTTCTGTTTGCTTGGTAGAGGATAAGTGGTTGGTTTAGACCTCGGGAAGAGCCGCCAAGTTCTAATCCCTGTTTGATCATGAAGTTTACTGGCGGATTCTCTAGCTTCTTTCTTTGCTAAACCTTCCTTGGGAATCTTATTCACGTCACTCAGCTCCTTGGGGAGAAAGAGGAGGACAGGAGATTATTTTTCTGGGAATGAAAGTCTTACAGATTAGCAATCTGGGATCCTGCTTAACTAGTGAAAATTAATGCCTTCTAACAGGTCTTCTATAGCAGGCTCAGTTCCTTTGGGAAGATGATCGGGTACTTTTTGCAAGCCTCTGAAATTTTACACCGCAGCTGATTTTAGGCTCCCAATAACTCACAGATCAACAACTTCAAACTTGATTATCTTTTTGAAAGTTTGGCAACTAGGTTTCTCTCTCTCTCACACACACACACACACACACACACTCACACACACACACTTTAGTCATCCTGCACTTTGTCATTGGAGCGGACAGTAAAGAAATTGAGATATCTCCATATTTACTTTAATTTTGTTTTTGCCTCCCATAGGGGCTCTACCTCGGCAGGGGAGGGCTTGGGTGTTGCAGGGAAGAACAAAGAAGATACCTTTGCTACGTTCCGTCAGAGAATGATCCAGATGTACTATATGAAAAGAGCCAATAAATAGGTAGGTGTGTAAAACGGAGCCAGCTGTTTTCATTTTAAGTTGTTGCAAGAGTAAAAAAATAATAATAATAATCCACAGAGATTGTCTACTTTTCACATTGTTGGTTCATATTGAAAATCTAGAGTGACATTACTGATATTATATTCTGATGGCTAGGATGCCTTTATTGCTGTTTGGTCTTGCAAGAAATTGCTTTCAATTTTGGATCTTTCCCGGTTCCCTCCCAGCATGCAAAAAGCTGTCAAATTAAACACCTCCAGTATCCTAAGAGAAGATACCTGGTCTTCAGAAGCAGAAGCAGTCCTCCCTTTCATCAAAAATCACCTATGGCTTAGCAACAATTTAGAACGATCTCCCCACTCAAATCCCCTTCAAACTTTTGAAGCTGTAATTCCTAGCAACCTCAATTGGCATAGATAATGTCCATGCTGGCTAATTTATGGTCAGGATTGTGGGCCAATACTTCCTATTGGGACCTAGTAGGAGAAGCCCACTATATTTATTTTGAACAAGCTAGACTGGATTAAACCTGGTCTGAATAGGTGAAATTCCTCCATTCCCCCCCCCCCCTTCAAGGTCAGCATAACAATTTTACCATTTTTAATATGAACTCCTGGTAATGCATCGCCTCTGGGAGTAAAATTAAATTTGGCAAATTGCGCTGTTTTCATCAATTCTGGGATCGGGGAAACTGCTTATGAAAAATTCAATGGCAGACCAAACCATTATCTTAGCATAAATTTCGTTTTGGGGACCTTTACCAACAATCTGTGTCTCAGCCCTCCTCTCCAAATATGTGCAGTATTTAAGCCAGCCTGAATGTCTTTTGTTCACATTCTTGGATTGTCTTTTCTTAACTTCCATGATGGTGCCTGGGTATTCTCAGGAAGCTCTCTTTGTATGTTAGGAGATGAAACTGTTTGGAATTTGCTTGTCTATTTTATACCCTGTTAAATAAATATGATTACAGTTTGTTGAAGGTGGCGATTGGACCTCTTCAAGGTAACATCTTTTTTCCTTGAGTCTACCAAAGCAGCCATAAATATGACAAAGACTTACGTTAATCAAATAACATCTTGTACATAAAGACTCTTCTGTGTAAAATCCAGCTTAAAAACTGATTATCCACAGCATCCTGATTAGAATTTAGAATTCTTGCAGATTAATCATACCTCTTAATTCATATCACCTGGAGTTCCAGGTAGCATGTTTGCCATCAAATTTGTCCAGTCTTTCAGTTTTTCTATGATTGTCTCCAGAAGATGTCTTCATCTTGTTGGTATTACTTTTTTTTTTTGTACTTCAATTCTCACAGCCATGGAAGTTTCTTTTCCCACCACATTCCATTTTGGGGTGGGGTTTGAAATATGCATGATTCCCCCACACCTGTTTTCATTTAAAAAAAACTTGTGATAGCATATATTGCAGTACCTTGTTTGGTATTCTCCTAGCTGCTTTCTTGAGACAAGCTTTAGAGCTCCAGGAAATGCCAAATAAAATCATGGCACAGAATAAAAACTTTGAAGATCATGCTAGCAAGCAACTAATGACCTGTTTCATCACTTTCTAAGATGTTCAGAAGCTATTGATACAAACCAGCTGCTTCGTTGCTTGAATCAAAAGATTTGCAAGTACATTTGAATTCTTGAAGAATTCTAAGTAATTCCCATCCTTCAGGCTTTTGGGATCCAATCCTATATAATGGACACTGCCTTAAAGCCTAGACACCATCCTGATAATCTTTTTTCTGTTCTAGCTCCTTATTTTTAGGGCTGTTGGTTTCTCTTTCCTGTACATAGCAGATCATTGCCTATGTTTGCCTGCTATCAAAACAACTAGTTTGATCTGTAAGCTTGAAATACTCTAGATGTGCAACTTCTATTGGGTTAAACCATCATATTTTTTAAAAAATTATGTTTTGTTTAATGGTCAACTTTCCTATTCTTTCAAGTTGCTTAGAAGCATTTTCTCTCTCAACTTCAGAATTTGCTACCATTGAGATGAATTTACACTCGGGCAGGGGGGCACTTTCTCAATCCAGTTTTTCTGTGCCCTTTGTGGGCCAAAACTGAGCTGTCATTTCTTTGAGGGGGTCATCAACTGAAGGCTTTATAAAATCTCCAGACAGGGAAAATGATGGTTTCTTTGAACTCAGTTTTGATGGGGGGGGACCCTGCTGATTTCAGCTTGCTTCAGAGCTGCCTGAGTATATAATGAACGCTTGAACATTTTAAAATATGAACTCTTACTTGGGTTGGCGACAAGGAGGAAAACATTTACCCCCAACCCTCCAAGATTATTGCGATTCTAATCAGTCTTCCTTGTATGAAGATTTGATGTGGGACAAAAACGATACAGCGGCAGCACTGGTGCTTCTAAAGTGTTGCTTTTCAATCGATCCTATGTTGGATATTTGGGTTTCTTACAAAGCTTCGGGTTTTTTGTTTTTTTTTTTTGTTTTTTTGTTTATCTGTTTTCAAACCTGCTTTTTAGCAGGCAACATCTACCAGCAAAACACTTGAATGCATTTGCAAAAAAATAAAAACGGTTAAAAAAAATTTCAGTTTCGATCTGTGTCAGTTCACTACCTTTTCTATTATTCTAGTTTTCCAGGCTCTCTGATACGAAGATCAGAAGCATCCAAGAACCTTTTTCACTCCCGTCACTCGGGGGTGTCTCTCTTCTGTGTCAATTTTGGTTTGGAATGTTGCATTTTTGAAGTCCTCGGTCAGATATTTTTTTCTTTTCTTCTTTGTGAAACTTATCAGTATTGACCGGTAATGAATAGCAAATTGTTAGCCAACGATTGATCTTAACATTTCTTTTCAAATATCTTAATGGCATGTAATCCTTTTATCAAGGTCTACAATAAAAAAAATCAGTAGAAAAAGCCAGCTTTGTTTCAATTCTTGCGTCTTGATTTATTCTACAATTGTGGGATAGTTACTGCAAATACCATATTTTTTGGAGTATAAGACGCTCCAGAGTATAAGATGCACCTTAGTTTTGGGGGAGGAAAATAAGAGGAAAAAAAAATTCTGCCTCTGCCTACCAGCATCCATCGGTATTCATCTGGCTAGCGTCCTGTCAGTGTGTGAGACTGTTTGGAAACTGAAACAGTATTTGCTGTGTGAGGAACAAGGAGGGAGACAGCAAGGAGCCTGGGCGTGGCTTAGGTCAATTGTTCTAAAGCTGCATGCTGTGCTGATCTCTGAAACTGAAACTCCTCTCCTCTGCTTGTGTTTTGCTTGCTGCTGAAACTCTGACAGTCCTTGCAGCAAATAGTGAACAGCCAAGTCAGCTTCAGCACATTATTGCAGCCTGATTCAGCACGAGCAGCTGATTGGCCGGTGGATGGACCTCCTGGAATACCCCCAATCAGCTGTTCCAGGTTGCAGGGATTGCCATAGACCATGCCTCTTCCGTGCCTCGCGTTTTTGGCTACATTCGGTGTGTAAGATGCACCCAAATTTTCACCCTCTTTTGCGGGGGGAAGTGTGTCTTATACGGTAAGTGCTTTTCTTATGAAGGGAAGGTATGTTTGGGGGAAAAGTGGGTCACATTTACTATTTAAGAAAACAGAACAGCAAAAAAATGTATCTGGTGGGGTTTCTTAGATGAAGCCGATCTGACCTTGTATGGTACCAAGGATGTCTTTGAAGAGCATGTCTCTGATCCTTCTTCCAGAGAAGGAATATACTAATCATGCAGCTTTTCTTCCTTTCTGGATATCTATTTCAGACTTAGCTCATGCTCTGTTAATATTGATAGTAGCTAAACAAATAGATTGAGTAGTTCACACTCGTATGGCTCTCCTCAAAAAGCCTCACATTTATTACTTTGATGGATTAGTTCATAAAGTTTCTTAGAGAACCGGCTGGCACAACCAATCTTATAAATGCCATGCATAGGAGGCAGACGATTAAACGCAGTAATTAATGACACTGGAGGACTAGATTTGTAAACCTACATGGTACACTCGTATATCACTGCTGCTGCTGGAGGCTGCTCTAATTGTGTCTAGTGGGCTGGGGGTGCAGCGAACAACCTGAACAGCTCGGTCCTTAAATTCAATAACACACTCCATTATCTGGGTACTTAATTTGTGACTCAGTGTCAACTGGGTTAACCCTAACCGTGGTTAAGCATATTCATCTCACATACAACTAGCATGTTAACTAGTTTAAGGTGACTTCTTAGGGGATCATCTGAACTTGGGAGCTTGGTTTGTTTCTCTTGCAACATGAAGTTCATATATAGATTAATAGGGTTGTAAGAATAAGACAAGGATGTCTAGCAGAAGCACGGAGATGTTATATATTTCTATCTTGACCACTACCTTTATGTTCTTGTTTTGGGCCTTTCTGTGAAATACTGCTCTCCTAGATTAAGAAAGGCCTGCTGAGACAAGTTTAAGATTTATGTGCTTAATGGGAGTCACCTTGGAACAGAGTGTTCACTTGTGTGTTTTAAATTCAGCATATCCAACACTTCTACTGCATTATATGTGCCATCTGATACACATGAGAACTGACTGCAGCATGTTGCTAGAGGTACAGGTGCACAATGTTTTAGAACCAATGCGCTTCCAATCAAGGAAAAAAGACAGAAATTGCCACATTCTTTTAAACAACCTCCTTTTTCTGATTACTTAAAAGTGGAACAAATTCCTTAATTATTGATAATATGACTTTGGTTTCTTAAATGGTCTTCTGAACAAAATTACTTTTCCGACATACGTATGTCATGCAAGGTGAAATTTTGAAAATGGGCCTTAGAGTTGCCTGGTTTAATACTGGAACTTGCTCATCACATACAACAGTAAGTCTTAGAAGTGTGGGTTCTAAGGGTGCCGTGACCTAATCTAAGCTCCCAGAAGGTAACCATCAAGGGACCATCCTTCCCATCATCATCTGCCTCAGAATCTCTTCCAGGTCAGTGGACAATTTTGCAAACTGATTTCACTTTCTACATCTTTCAGTTACTTCTGCTATGGAAACTTGGAACATATGGGGGGAAAAGAAGAGGAAGAAGTATTGGATATAGCAATAGCACTTACTTACATGCCACTGTACAGCCCTCTCTAAGCTGTTTACAGAGTCAGCCTTTTGCCCCCGACGATTTGGGTCCTCATTTTACCGACCTCGGAAGGATGGAAGGCTGAGTCAACCTTGAGCCTGGTGAGATTTGAACTGCCAAATTGCAGGCAGCCAGCAGTCAGCAGTACTGCGCTCTAACTACTGCGCCATTGAGGCTCTCATGTTCACAGCCTGAAGTTATTTGTAAAAATAATAAAGGTGGGGAATGAACGAATGAATGTTTCCTGTCAGCGGGTTCTTCTGTGTAAGAGGGGCAGATATCTGTGTGGGTTCAGTCAATAGGAGCAAGATGGACCCTATAAATATATTTTGACCAGACAAGTAACAAACATTTCAAATCCAAAGAGCTGCTGCTTTCCCAGATATCCAGACAGTTGAAAATAATTGTTTGACTTGTTATATACACTCAGAAGACGCTATATTATGTGGATGAACCATGACTCTGGCCTTGGTTTTTCACCTCAAAGCCCAATCAATGCAGTCCAATAAGACATGAAACTGAATTCCACCTAACGCAGGTGAAATGTAGTGAGCCCTCGTGGTGCAGTGGTTAGAATGCAGTATTGCAGGCTAACTCTGCCCACAGCCTGAAGTTTGATCCTGATGAGATTAATTCAGCCTTCCATCCTTCCGAGGTCGATAAAACGAAGACCCAGATGTTGGGGGCAATATGATGACATTGTAAACAGTCTAGAGTGCTGCAAGGCACTATGGAGCAGTATATAAGTCTTAAGTGCTATTGTTATGCAATAATAAAGCTCCATATAGTTCTTTACTTTCCCTGAGACCCATCACTCTTCTAGCCCAACCCATCTCACAGGGCAGTGGTTGTAAGGAAAATACAAGGAGCAGTACTGTATATACCGGATTTTGTGTTGATCAAAATAAAGCTAAGATATAAGTCAAGCAAATAAGCACGGCATCCCATTCATGTTCCTCAACAAATGAAACTCAAGAGATGAGATACTGTTCAACTAATCTATCGTTGCTATGATTTCACTGATTCTATTTTGAAATGTCTAAATTGTGACAATCTTGTTGCCAAAGTGGGTTCCATAGCAATTTCATGCCCCTTGAAGGACGTTTTTCCTTGAGTTGACCTCTTTCAGGTGGCCCCATGGGGTTCCACCTGGGTCGGTTGACTTGACAACCTGCAGAATTTTATAAATTCTGTTTTTAACATCTATTAACATCTGCTGCTTGCAATTACTGCAAGTTCGAATCCCACCAGGCTCAAGGTTGACTCAGCCTTCCATCCTTTCTAAGGTGGGTAAAATGAGGACCCAGATTGTGGGGGCAATAAGCTGACTTTGTATAAATATACAAAAGTATGAAGGCTATTGCTTAACGCACTGCAAGCCGCCCTGAGTCTCCGGAGAAGGGCGGCATATAAGTCAAATAAAAATAAAAATAAAATAAAATAAAATAAATAAATCACTGAGAAGCCGTCGCTCCAGCAGCAGACATGGAAGAGAAGGTCTTCCCCTGCCTTGGGTGCTCAATCACATCTTAGCTTTGCACACCGTATTCCTTGAGATATATTATACCTCAAGGAATAGATATATTCCTCGAGATATAATATATCTCAAGATATATTATTAACTAGATATATTATAGAAAATATCTCCTAGTATGGGGGAAAGTTTCAAAATGGGGATATGAGTACATAGAATAATAAGGTTGGAAGGGACTTTGGAGGTTCTTCTAGTCCAACCTGCTCAATTGTCTTATCTGCTGCCAGTTCCAATCTGTTGGTGTATCCTTTCAACAGACAGCGGTCAAACTGGTTGCCACTCATGTCCACCTTCTTTCTATGAAGCTAAGATTACACTGGTTTTATATATGAAGGCGTCACTCTTCTTCCCTAATACAAAGCATTTCTCATCAGCCAGGACATTTGTGGGTGCAGCTGAGTGAACCCAGTGTGTGCCTGGATAAGGATCCATGGATGGCTCTCGCAGCCTGACAGCCACACATATTTTTTTATATTCCTTGAGCTTAATAGTTCAATTATCCCACAGGCCTTTTGTTCAACTCAAGCAAAGGAACAGCCACTGGATATCCTTCATCAAGGAACTTTACAGAACATTGTTTTACCTCAGTTCAGAACTGAAGAACACACAAATCCCGAAGGCTTTCCCCCATTAATGGCATATTTGTCCAAAGATCTCAAATACATTAGTGATTATGTGCCGCCAGGTCTCTTTGAGAAGCAACATTGCTGGAGAGAAGCCCAGAACAACAACAACAAATTACTTTCCATGCTACAACTGTCTTTTAAATAAGATCTAGAAGCTAGACACTTCAATATTTAACCTAGTTTTAGTCTGTTTCAGCAAAGGATTTCTTTTTCCAAAATAATTGAAGAGAGGCAATGCCACACTTGCAGTTATGTATATTTATTTATTGTCACCATCATTTCCTTTTGCAAAATATTTAAGGGATTTATGGTATTATCATCCATACATTCCTGAAATATTTGTTAAGGGAAATTCTTCCCGTCCATAATTCTTCCCTTTTTGATATAATTTATATAAACAATAAAGACCATGCAGTGCTTGTGTCATTCTTAATAATGAAAAGAGGAAAATTTCGGGCAAGCGTTTACAGATCTTACCCATTAATCCAGAAGTACTTGAAAATACACTTGTGTGCTATACTGTACAATATAATTTCAATATTTACATGAAAAGAATCATGATCGTTTAAAAAAAAAATAAATTGATTCCTGCACATTATTTACTACTTGCATTTTACATTTCAAAACAACCGAACCCAAAGGACAGTAGGGGTTTTCTTCCATTTGGAATAGAATAGAATAACAGAGTTAGAAGGGACCTTGGAGGTCTTCTAGTCCAATCCCCTGCTTAGGCAGGAAACCCTATATCATTTCAGACAAATGGTTATCCAATCTCTTCTTAAAAACTTCCAGTGTTGGAGCATTTACAACTTCTGGAGGCAAGTCGTTCCACTGATTAACGGTGATGCTGGTTGCAGCATCTCTTGCAGGATGCCTTTGAATTTGTTGAAAACACTTGTTGAATGTGAACAAAATCACAGAGCTGGAAGGGACCTTGGAGGTCTTCTAGTCCAACCCCCTGCTCAAGCTAGAGACCCTCTACCATTTCAGACAGGTGGCCGTCCAGTCTCTTTTTAAAAGCCTCCAGTGATAGGGGGGGGGGGGGGGGGGGGGGCACCCAAATAAAATAACCCAGTTTTTTTTAAAAAAAACAACAAACCCACATTACTTCCTCGTAGTCGTCAACTAGGTTATTTTATGGGTTTTGGGCCACCTGATCCGGGTTGCAAAAATCCTGGCGGTCGTTAAACAGCAACAGAGAGAGGCAGAAAACTCGCTCGCTCTTTGTGAAGAAAACAAAGCCAAAGGCTCAAGTGCCCAGACTGCAGGGGTCCTCAAACTTGGCCGCTTTAAGACTTGTGGACTTCAACTTCCAGGATTCTCCAGCCAGCATAGCTGGCTGGAGAATTCTGGGAGTTGAAGTCCACAAGTCTTAAAGCGGCCAAGTTTGAAGACCCCTTGGCCCAGAGAAGGAAGGTCACGTGATTCTTCAGGAGAACCCCTTTTCTCCCCTGCGCTGACAGGACGCTGGGTGGGCGTGGCTAAGATAAAGAGGCGGGGCGTGCGGAGGTATTTAAACTCTCGCCTCAACGGTCTCTCTTGAGGGTAGCCGGGCGCGCGAGAAAGGAGGCTGTGGGGAAGTTGGCGCCTGACGGGAGAAATAAACGCGGGGGGCGGCGGTCTTCTGGTGTGCTATAACCGGGGAGAGGAAGGCTGAGAGAGGTTGACTTCTGACCGAGGGGCGAAATAAGTGCCGTGTGTGTGTGTGTGTGTGTGTCCTCTGAGGTGCATATGGATATGAAGAGGCGAATGTCTTAAAAGCATGAAAACTTGGTGGGTGACTTTCGCCCAGTCGCTCTGTCAGCCCAACTCGCCTCACAAGCGTTGTTGTGAGAGAAATAGGAGGAGGAAGGAGCATATGAGGAATGTTTGCAGCCTTGAGTTACTTAAAAAGTAATAAAGGCGGGAGAAAAATAAACGTCGCTCTTTCCATTAGGCATTTAGAGGGTCTGAGGGGAGCGTTGACTTGGTTAATTATGGCGGGGATCCACCACGTGAGGCGTGGCTTCTTGACCTGAGAAGCCTGTCATAAAAGAAGCTAATTGGGAAGGAGGTTGAGAGGAGAAATTGGGGGAAAGTGGAATGGGACGGTGGGTGGGTGAATTAAGGAATGGCTGGTGGGGTGGGAGGGCTTACCACCCAGAGAGTTAGGTGGAGGGTGAAGTTTGAGAGGACTTAAGGTCAATATATAGAGAAAACGGTGAGAGGAAGTCCCAAAGGTGCCTTTTTTCAAGAGGCAACTGGACTGGATGGTGAGGAATGGAAGGATCCAGTCAGAGCTGAAAAAGCTGCTTGGACGAGAAGCCAAACTTATTCAAAACAAAACAAAAACCAGTAAGTCCAGTTGCCTCTTGAAAAAGCATCTTTGGGACAACCATGACTTGGATGACTGAGAATCTCCATAGACATTCAGTGAGAGGAAGGGTGGAGGAAGTGGAGAAAATAAGAATACCAGTGCCAGTTCATGGAGTGTTACTATTTATTTATTAGTTTGATTTATATGCCGCCCTTCTCCGGAGACTCAGGGCGGCTTACAATGCTTTTAAGCAATAGCCTTTATACTTTTGTGTATACCTGCTACTTATAGTACTTGTACTATCGCTCTAAGTACATGATATCACAGGAATGTTTAAATTTATATGCTGCTCCTCTCACTTATAAGGGGGGGGGGGTGTTTACAGACAGTAGAAAGATAAATATAAAAGTTAAAAATTTGAAAGCTATATATATGTTAGTAGTTGAATACTGGCTGAGGATGATGTGAGTGGTAGTCCTATACCATGTATCTGCAAAAGTGCCCAGAGTGGAGGAAGGTATTTATGGTATCCTGAGAAGAATAACAGGAGTGCCTCCAATTTGAAGTATATTTTCTAAAATGAAAAATGAGAGGAGAGTAGAATTGCCTGGAGATACCAGTAGAAGGAGGAAGAATTTACTGGCAGAGAATTTGGAGTGATTTTCAGTAGAAACTAGGTATTTTTTCATTTTCAGGTGGAGAAAGTAAAATCCTGAAAGATGAGTTAGAATTAGAATTTAGAAATAGTAGATTCCTTCCTTCCTTCCAATAAAGGAGTTGATCAGCAATTAAAACGTTAACATTTAAATTAATATTATAGAGCAAACTAGTGACTCCCTGTTTGTTTCTGTGTTTTGGACTGTGAAATTCCATGAACTCAATGCATAGAATGTGCAACAATCTAGTTGAAATCCATGGGCACTACAACTGCTTTTTGTCTTCTAATGCTTTGTGGAATAATTCAGCAGCAGGATGCAAGCAATTTTTTGAATGTCATACCAAGAAAAACAGTGAAATACCAGTGTAAGCATCTTGTTGAATCTATTATTAAAAACTCTACAGAAATATGTGTCCAACAGGACAATTTCTTATTAAATATGGCTCTCATCACCTGTTTATTAGTTATGGAAATTAAATGGAATTGCTTTGTGCAAATATAACCATATAGGGCAGGCTGTTTACGATGAATAAAAAATAGTTAACTTGCATTAATGTATAGTCTGAATTTTCAAAAATATCTGGTTTATTCCTATCAAAATCTGGGCTAGACTGAGTTTTGAGCCAACTACAATTTAATACTTATATTGAGGGCTCCTGAAACTTTATAAATGGACTTATCCAACTTTCCTCACTAGGAAGGCTGAACTTCTTTCAATATTATTTTTTATGCAAAACTGAGGTTTGGCCAATAAAATACCAGTACTTACAGTATATGATAATATACTTGTGTTATCCATTTTCTTTTTGCACATTTATAAGCCAGTTTTCCATTTAAAAGTGCCTGTGGCAATGGACAATATTTCAAAGCAAAAAGGAAGTAATGCAAGAAACTCCATATGTGGAAACTGAAACTAGAAACCAGTTTTTTTAAGCTATGTAAAGATTTTATTCAGGATCATATTTAACAACACCAAAGATTTAAAGCATTCCTTTCTTTTTTTAAAGCTGAAAATCTAAAGGTATTTAAAAAGCAAGGACTGTCCAATTTTTCTACTCTCTTGCTGAGTGAAGAAACAAATACTTTATATGCTGGAGTCAAAGATTATATCCTTGTTTTTGACTTAAATGACATTTCTAAAGAAATATCCAGAGTAAGTATTTTAAAATTCTCATGTATCTTTCTATCGAAAACTTTTGTTTATTTTCAATAAAGTTCTTTATTTTACCTGACACTATTTATCTCTGTAATTTGGTAGTGCTGACTCTAACCATCAGAAATTCCCTGTAATGTCAGAGAGCTTTTTTTTCTAATCCCATCAGTAGGAAAGCTTACAGGGTGGACGGTATAATTTTAAAAAGCGCAAAGCATATCCTCAGTTCACCAAGAAGTGGAACCTCTTGAAAACATGAATCTAGTATACTACTAAAACTCTTGTCTGAGTGAAACAGTGTATTGTGGGGCAACAAGGAATGTGCCTCCCGTGGTTTTTATCTAGAAAAGGATTACTGACTGGAATGGGGCCACCCTGGGGGGGGGGGATAGTGTCAGATAGGGGAGTTTGACTGCCACCTGTCACTCAACACCAGCCTTCCCACTAAATATTTAAGACCAAATGACACACATAGTCTAATTTTGTTGGATTGAAAACTCAGTATTTCATAGTGCTTGATGCAACACAAGTGCACCAAGCTGATGTTAGGTGACTGGCCGGAGGTCCACAACCTGAACCATACCCTGATTGCACTTCCTGCTTTGGTATTTCCTATTGTCACCTACGTTCCATTGAATAGTTTCCTGGCATCTTCCCCCTAAGCCTGCTGTTCGTGAGAGAGCCAAAGTGCTGTCATATTCTGTGCTGATATTTGTGTAATTAAAAGTTTTTGGAAGTACTTATGATAATACCACTTCTCTTCAAGAAGCAGAGAAATGAGACGTTCAAGATTGATGGGAAATACTTCAATCTCACTGGAGATAAAAACTTTTTAAAATGTCTAAAAGTTATTTCAGATATTAAAATACAAGCATTGGTACTGAAGAAGATAAATTGCAATAGAGGGAAATTTTCTCCCCTAAAGTTTTGTAAGGAAATTAGGAAGAGAGTTCTAAATATTGCAAACTACAAGAAAGTTGCCATTTCACCAACAAAGAATGACCTAATATCCAAACCTGTATAGAGATACAAAGGACTTTTCTTTAAGCACAACACTTCATACAGGAATTTAGAAAATCCAATCTATTCCTGGCTAAATGTTTTTACCTGAAGCATATGTTTCTCTGCTTCACTCACTTAGAGTTCCCAATTCTCTGGGCTTTCACACATTATTTAGAGGTCTTTGGAGAAATGGAAAACCGTACTCTTTCTTAGTTTCTCTTCATGGACTTCTGAAAGGAAGTTCTCTTCATTTTGAGAAGACAAAAAATATTAGAGGGAATATTATTATTAGAGGGAATATTATTATTAGAGGGAAGAGCAGGTGTAATATAGTTCTGAGAAAATGTGATAGCCACCTCTCATAGAAAGTATAGAGACTGGCAAGCAGGCCATATTCCTAATAATCACAGCCTGATTCAATGCTGATGAAGCATCAAAACTAATTTTTGCATTTCCTTTTGCTTCCATTGTCTGATCCCTGCTTCCATAATTTCTGTTCTAAAACGCAATTAGCACCATATAGCTCATCTCAGCAACTGACAAGCTATTTTTTAATCAGATTATCTAGCCTAATGACTGCTTTCACTGGCAATAATAGTTAGAGTTTCATTTACTACTTGGTCATTTTTTGCTAAGAATACAAGAAAATGAAGCTGTCTGTGCCCAAACAGGAAATTAGATGTGAACTATGTAAGACCTAAGAGGCTAAGCGGGTCCTGTTGGGCATTATATTTCCATTGCTTTTGGCTTGGCTCTTTAGTTTTGATTTTATAGAATGGACCTAAGGCCCTTCATTATTTGCAAATTACCATTCTCAGGCTTCTGGCAAAAATCTGCTACCTTCTCTCATTGAGGGGGAATGAAGGAGCAGGCAGAGAAGGATAATCTTACCTATTTGTTCTATACTACTACTGAAAAAAAAGCATGGCCACATGAGACTTCAGCCTGCCATATCATCCTGGGTTTATAAGATATTGGTTTCCCCCTTTCCCATCTAGTCCCTTGGCAATTGTCAGAAAGAGAACTAGAGATTGATACAGAAATCGGAGCAGAGAGGCACAACTGAGAGATAAAACTACAGTAAATTTTTTAAAAAGTGTTTCTCTCAGAAAAATAGTCGAAATATGAAGCCATTTCTAATCTAAGATCATTGTGTCTGATATCATCCTGGCCATAAAATCTTAATACTTGAATTTTATGTGTTAATCATCCTATATAGGAAGAGGGTATGCCTAACTGAAGGAACTGGCTAGAAACAATAGCTTTGGCTCTGCACTTTTACTTTATGGAAGATTTTAATATGTTCATTTGCCTGTTTTTATTCCTAGATATCCTGGTTTGCTTCAGAGGATAGTAAGCTTCAATGTCTTCGCAAAGGAAAAAGCAAGGTGTGCCTTGGTATAAATATTAAATTGATTTCTGGGATAGAGTATGGCTGCACTTCAGGCTTAAACTTGATTTTCTTAAATTGATTTAGATAGATTTGTTATAGAAATGGCTAGTGTATATTATCATATAAAAGTAAAAAGCTGAGGTTTTATGTTACTAATTCTACTGCGCCAAAAGAGTAAGAAGTCAATGCTTTTCTTTTTCTTTTCCCCTTTCCCCTACACTTTTCCTCCTTTATTTTCCCATTATTTACAGTTTTCTTTGTACTTCTGTATTTTATATTTTGATAAACTAATACAATACTCTAGGGTTAAATTGATTTTAACAATTTCATTTAGTAAGGTGAAATTTGAATTGAAACCTCAAGCAGAAATTACTTGGGAACACTAATAAAATAGTGGGAGATTTGATGGGAATAGTCCTTGTAAGAGATTACCAGATTTGAGCCCAAGGGAAGGGTCAAACGCATCACAAGTCTCAAGTCCCTTTGTACCCACAAGAGATCCAAGTCCAGACCACCTTGAATTCCATTGACTCTTATCTCCCGCCAACTTGCTTCAACTGTTAGTAGTTCAGATTCTTGTAGACAGCTTAAGTTTGCAACAAACCTTTGTGTTCATTTAAACTGCCTGATTTCCTGTGTTTGACAGTCCTGCCTGTCAAGCTAGTATCTGTGATTGGCTAATATATAAAGAAACCTGCCTTCAGAAGTCCTGTAATAATGTTTTAGAAAAAGTGTTTATTTAGAAATTTTATGTGGGAACAGGATTAGAACCATAAATTGTATGATTTTTTACATTTGCAAATCCAGCTTGATCCAGCAGTTGTAAAGCATCATTGGCTAACCTTTGGTGCATTTTTCTAATTGTATTGCTACATATAAATGAAATATATAAATAAAAATATAACCTTTTTATAATGAAGTCATAATAAGAATCAATCTGATTTAAAATCCTATTTTATTTATTTTAAATCCTATTTTAAGCTGCATCTTGAAATAGAGCATGTCTAAAGAAAATTCAATCACCAAATATATAATATTGTGGAAGTGAAAAGACACATCTCTTTATATGTGGCAGTAATTGAGAAGTCTTATTGTTTGCAGCTCATGAACTAATACTTTGCATGAAAAAAGGATGGAAAGATTAATTTCAGTATACAGAACAGATTTGTTAAATACCTAAAATAAATAGATATGTTTCTCCTCCTTATACTATTAACTTTTCTGTCTGATCAATACATGTCCAGTAATTTTCTTTTCATCACCCCTTTCTTTTTTTTTTGTTAATGTAATTCCAAAACAGGCAAATCAATTGTGTTTTTTAATTGTACTTAAATGACTAAAATAGTAAAAAAATAAAAGCATAAGAAAAAATATACAAATCTGCAATTCAAAGCATTCAAGAAATCATCTTTCAAAACCAAATTATCAAATTATTATTAGTCATTTTGCATCATCTGAAAGAATGATGGGGCAAATATTAGGTAGAATGAGAACTTCAGTCATATATTTTACAAGTTACAAACTGGGAAAACTTAAATCATTTTTTACTTCCATCTCCTAAGAAAGTACAACTGGCTGTTTGAAACTTCAGGCCTACCTTAAATCTATAGCTTTAAATGAAAGAAAATGGCCATATTGAAGTCAGTTTTCTCATCCCTGGTGGTTCTGGAGGCTATAATGACAGGAAAATTTCTAATCTCCAATTTCTGGAATTTCCAATGAGCCCATCTAACTAAAAGTTATCTATAATTTTTGAAAACTCTGGCTCTTATTTGAGATGCAATCTTCTGCAGTCAGCTGTTAATCTTGAAATTTGACAACTGTTCTCCCAAAACACAAGGCTTCTTGGAATCTTTTAGTTATCGACTCTTGTATCCCTGATTGATAAATTGGGCCTTAAAATAAAAACCATTTTTTGCAGGCCAGTAGTTCTCTTCCCTAAGTAGTCCTTATTGGGAGAAAGGCTGAATGTTCCTTTCAAAACTTATTCTAAAGTCCTGAAAAGAAAACAAGTGCTCCCTCTGTACATCATTACCGTCTTCTTAGTTCTCAGAAAGTCTTGCGTTATGGACTTCTGGAGACTAGTTGTCTCAGGAGAAAGAGATATGAGCTGAAATTGGTGTCTGACGTCTTAGAGCAATTTTTTCATTAGATTGGACCAGGTTACAGGAACTTTGGAGTCCCTCCTTTTATTTGAAAGTGAATATATAAGATTATTTGGTAGTCTTGTATATTCTATTAGTATTGTCTGCTATAAATTGTCTTTGCATTCAGGACAAATAATCTGCCATCAACAACAGTGAACTGATTAGATTGCAGTGTTAAAGAACAGTGTTTAGTTGTGTGTTGGTTAGTGTGTCATTTCAGTAGTGGTTAATAGATGGGCTTGCCTAACAGCTAATAATGAAGAGAGTGTATTGTCCACTTAGTACTGTATCTAAACATGAAGGGTCCTTGGTGCTCTTTGAGCTTGCTTGTTTTCTTGCAGATGTTTCATTACCCAAACTAGGTAACATCATCAGTGCTAGAGAGGAGTGTTGTGTGCTGTCAGTTTATATTCTGGTGGCTTACCCTGTGAGTGTTGGTGGGAGTGGTCTTAAAGATTTTTTTGCTTGGTCAGTTTACTGTTGGCTCTTTGGCAGTTTCTTGATTGGAATATTGTTTACTTCTCCTTTATTGGTAACTAAACATTTATGCTCCATGGTTGAGGTTGGTTTCTTGTGGTAGCATCCAGCCTTCTTTATTCTTGTTCAAATACTATCAGTAGTTGTAATTTCGTAAAGCATTTCATTACAAAGTGCTATAAAAACAGGATTTTTTTAACATTGGGGCTTGATAAAATGTGCACTTCAATTACTGAAGTAATGTTTGGCTATTACTAGTATTTATGAATGTGTTCAGTAAAGTAGGACCATTTGAGAAGATAGGAATGGATAGTCTAAACCCGTGATGGCGAACCTATGGCACACGACATCATGTGACGACGTGTTGTCGCGAGTTTGACACCCCTGATGTATACCCTCTGCTCTGTTACTGAGCTGGGGCTCTGTTCTTCAAACTACCTTTTCCAAACGCATCCTCATCTTTCACTTAGGAGAAAGGAGTTAGGATTTCTTTCCCTCAACTGCTGTCTTTAACAGGTGAGGCTGTTAATGCAAATCCACTGAATTATGAACCTTTTATTTCCATCCATCTCCAAATCCAAGTAGTAATATGCATGGTCCGTCGATTATCCTGACCATTAACTATTAAATAAAATATCATCACACTTTTAGATCCCCTTTAAGTACAACTAGTCCTTGATTTACAGCAGTTCATTTAGTGACTGTTCGAAGTTACAACAGCATTGAAAAAAGTGACTTATGACCATTTTTCACACTTATGACCACTGCAGTATCCCCATGGTTACATGATTTACATTCAGAATCGGATGCTTGATAATTGGTTCATATTTATGATGGCTGCAGTGTCCCAGGGTCATGTGACCATATTTTGCAACCTTCTATCAAGTAAAGTCAATGGGGAAGTCAGATTCACTTAACAGCCATGTTACTAATTTAACAACTGCAGTGATTCACTTAACAAATACGGCAAGAAAAGTTGTAAAATGGGACAAAACTCACTTAACAAATTTCTCACATCATAAATTTTGGGCTCAATTGTGGTCATAAATCAAGGATTACCTGTACTCATATATTTGTGCTTCACTGCAAACTGCTTTGTGAACTCTTCCAAAAACACAGTTTTGAATAGAAATATAGGAAACATTGGAAAAACTCTGAATTGTCTTGTATAGGAAGAAGAATGGTTATGGGTGATTGATTTATTACAACATTTCTATATCAGTCTAACCTCACTACTTGATAGAAACCTAGACCACCATCCATCTGAAGGGAGTGCCAGAATAAGATAGTTATGGCTATTATCTCCATCTGCTGCTTCAGCAGTAGCTGCAATTCTAGCAGAACCTTTAAGTCATGGACCTGGTTTTTCAGGGGAAGGCCAGCTTGTCCAGAATTTGGATCAAGCCAAATCAATTTATAAATAGTAAAATAACAAGGGCTTAATATATGCTTTGAAGGAGAAGTATTATCAAGGTGGACTTTGGAGAAAAAACATTTTTTTCTCCCTAGAATCAGTAAAAGGATCTAAATTACATTAGAAGTGATTTAATATATTTTGAAGAAAGAAACCAAAACACATTATCATGTAAAGAAGTTTCCTGCTCATCCAGTGTCCTAAAATTACTTAACTGCACCATTTATCAGTGCATTTGTTGGAAAAGTGTTCTTGTGTTCTCTCCAAAAGAAAAGCATTGTTCTTCTGCCCAGGGATCTTACATGCCAGTCTTTGCTTATATTCAACAGCAAAATAGTTTTATAAGGTTGAATATATAACTGCAGATTTTTTGAAGTTAATCACTTGTGTGCATTTTTCAGGCAGAATGCAACAATTATATACTTATTATGCATAAGATAAATGCAACAAATTTATATGTATGTGGCACAAATGCATTTAATCCAGCTTGTCGTTACATGGTAAGTTCATGACATTTTTTTTGAATTATTGCACTATGTCTTTTACTTATGGAAACAAAGAAATTTCTTATTTACTCACAGTATTTATCTTAAGCCACTTTCTGAGTCAGGGGGCATAAGAATAAGAAATAGCATAAGAATTCTAGAAATAAGTAATGTAGGATACACGTGTCAATGGTTTGTAAAAGCAAGTACAGGTAGCCCTTGATTTACAACCATAACTGAGCGATAATTTCTGTTGCTAAATGAATATTTGTTAAGTGAGTTTTGCCCCATTTTATGACTTTCTTGCCATAGTTGTTAAGTGAATCACTATAGTTGTTAAGTTAGTAACATGGCTGTTAAGTGAATCTGGGTTCTCCATTGACTTTGCTTGTCAGAACTCACAAACGGTGATCACATGACCCTGAAACACTGCAACCATCATAAATATTAACCAGTTACCAAGCATCTAAATTTTGATCACATGAACATAGAGATGCTGCAATGGTCGTAAATGTGAAAAATGATCTTAAGTCACTTTTTTTAGCGCTGCCGTTGTAACTTTGAACGGTCACTAAATGAACAATTGTAAGTCAAGGACTACCATTAGGACTGTCCATTGGAAGCTTTTTCTTCACTCTGTTAAAATCTTAGTAGCCATGGAGGAAATGGTACTATTTACAAAAGATAGTACAAGATCCAATCATATTCATACTATTTCTTTTACTTGGCTTTCAGAATTGTTATGTTACCCTAAACAAGATCATAAATTATGAGCAATCCTTGAATACAATCTGTTGATTAGGTTTTCCAGGAAGCAGGAAGAATTCAACAGAACATAACAGCACACTAGCTTTCTCCTGATAAATTAGAATTATTTATAACAATTCTAATTTAGCATATTATCTGAACTAGTTAATCAACCCTTAGCTATCAGTGAAATTTAGTGAAATTGGGAATATCACTAATCTCCACAATGGAAGAATGGATGATATTAATAGCTACTAAGAAAAAAGTTTTGCTAATATTATGAAAAAGGCTTACAATTTAGGAATAAGTTCCCAGTCCTCTTTGCTCTTTTAGATCACACTCCTCTGCCTAAATCAAAGGAGATACCTCTCATAGGATGGGATCAGATCCCTCACAAAACAGTAACAGCCTCACAGTTTTAATTAGGAACAGGACTAGGAAAATATAACAAACAGGGCAATTACAACCTTCAATATCAGAGAGCCAAAATAACATCAGATGAAACAATCTGAATACCCTCTGGAAAGCATGTACAGTAGGTGTTTTATCTCATTCTCCCAACTGTTTTCTCTATTCTCCCGTTCCAGAGAAATGCCACCTAGTGATGAATGACATCTTCCCTTAATGTAGGTGATAAAATAGCAACTTCACAAAAGTTCTGCAATTTTTAAAACTCCATTCAAGAAAAATTAATGGGGTTGGAGAGCTAGCTTAGACCTTAAAAGGGTGAACTGATAATATGAGATTACAGATTCTCTGTGGAATGAGATAAATTCTGGAATAGTATGGAAAGAAGATGTACTATGGTAGCCTCTTTGGATCTCTAGGAGACTTATTTTCACATACCAATTCATTTAGCTTACTAAAACCCATCTTTGAATATGAGTTTTACTTCTAATAATTAATATTCTCTGGAACAAAAGTGTTTATTAAGATTATAGTTGCAGGAAACTGTTCACTGTAGGAAACTGTGTTCATAGCTGGACAGTTTCCATTATCTGCTGTCCTTTTGTACAACAAAGCAAAGTAGACATAAGAGCCATAAGAAAATTTAGAGAAGAGTCATACAGCTTCCTCACATAAGATTGCATCACTTGTGAGCTGTTTTTAGTTATTCAGCTGTATATTTTTCTCTTTTTAAAAAAATATAATTTTATTTAAATTATCATAATATAAAATACAAATGAAAATAAAGATATTAGGGAAATGTGGAAGGGAAGAGAGAGAAAAAGAAGTGTGGGTTAAAGGAAACAGGAAAGAAAATTAAGTTCCAACCTTTTTCAGCATAATAAAATAAAAATAGTAAGGCAAGCCTTAATTTTTTACTTTTACATAACTATAAACTAGTCATTTCTCTAACAACAAACTTATCCCAGTCAGAATTTCAATTTTTTTCTGTCTCAAACACAAAGACCAGAAGAAGGCTTTCCAAGTACAAAGAAAGCTGGATATATTTTTTCTTCGATTAAAGCAGTTAATTTGTCCATCTCTGCTAGCTCTATCAGTTTTTCCATTCATTCTTCCATTATGGGAATTAATACATGTTTCCATTTTTGCACATAAATCATTTTTGTTGTAGTCAGCATATGCAAAGTTTTTTCTTTTTCTTTAGGACCAATAGTCCTAAAAGGAAAATCTCTGGTTTCAATATTATATTTATTTTAGGAAATTCCTACATTAAAATATAAATCTGGTCTGAATATTACTTTGTTTTATTACATGTCCACCAAAGATGATAACACGTTCCTTCTTTACAATTATGTTTTCATCATACATTTGAGATACTTGTATACATTTGGTTATATTTTTCTTCAGATGAACAGAAAACAAACCTTGGAAAGGATTATTAGGTTCTGCATGCCAAGAGTCATGACTTTATAAGCCCGGTCATCCTACAGGGGCTCATGATGGTATATAGTGAGATAATTTTGAGAAGTGAAAATACTCCCATAAGCTTCCCTTCAGAGGTGGCTGACCTTTGCTTTTCATATGAACACCTTTATGGATTCTCCAATGCATTATTGTAATCTCTGGTGTTAGTATATGGAGATGGGAAGTACGTTGCTCATGAAAGATGACATAGCCTTGGGAATGCTTTGGAATCCTATAGTAACTTTTTTTTTTGAACACCATACAGTCATCATAGCATTGTCTAGTTTTCAGTCTCTGTTCAGCCCATTATATGTTAGGATAATCAAAGCTAGTTCCTGACCCTTACAAAGGGCACTTTAAGTTATACTGTCTGATGAGTAAGGCTTCTATTCTTTTTTTATGATCAGATTCTCTTTCTGTTCTAGTATAGAGCATATTAGGTCTCGACATTTAACAAATCTGGCTCAGGTGGGTGGACATGTAATCAAAGGAATTGATTTTTTCACAACCGCAATCAGCAGCAAAATTAGGGTAGATTTTTGACAGCTAGTAGAAATGGCAGATGGACTGCTGTCAGTTGATTTTTAGGACACTTACATTTTTCCACTCAACCCTTTGATAACCAGAATTTTTTATAGCAACAGAATATGTAGAACATCCTAGACTTTGGTTTCCAGACTTGAGATTTTTCTCAATAGAACCTCCTTAGTTTTTGTTTCATATAAAGCACTGTTTCAGTCATCCAGATTCATGCTCACCTTGGAAGTTGAATGGAGTCAAGGGGTCTTTACCTTTTAATGGATAAGGAAACTGATTTAGCAAGAAATATGAACATTGTCACTAATACATCTGCTCTCTGGGAATTATTTAAAATAGGTAATTGACAATATGAAATTAAAGTTATATACAAGAGCTACAGAAAGCAGAGGAAGATGTCCATATGAACCAACTATGAGTTATGCCTCTTTAATGGTTGGTAAGTTTTCTCTTTGCCCTGCAAAATGTTTTGATATCTTTTTCATTTAGTCATGGTTGTCAAGCACTGATTACTCAAATTAGAGTGAATATATTTCAGATGTGATGTTGCTTATCAGTCTTTGAATAAAAGACTGGTTTGAAAAAGCTATCAGGAAACTAATTGCATATGCAATCTGTCTATACAGTATATCAGCTCTTCCTCAATAGCTGGCTGATGTAGGATTTTTTTTTTGAAAGACTCTAATGACATATTTATTCTTTTTAAACTTTGTCTCCTTATAGCCTTTGTTCTTTTCTGTATACTGTAGATTTCAAATGAAGTACAAGGTCATAGTGGGGGGAAGAATGTTACTCTATTCTGCAAGCAGCAGCTTTTTGGTTAAAAAGTAATTTAAAAAAAAGAAGAAGCTGATATTTTACACAAAGACTCTTTTCAAACTATTTTCTATTGTCATTGGACAATCAATGTAGCCTTTTAAACTTAGCTGCTTGTTTTCTTCTATTTTTGGAACTTGCTGATATGTTTGACCACTGCTTCATTCTGTCAGGCATGTTTGCAATGGAAGCTAAATTGCTGACAGCAGTCAAAGTGTCAGTCTCAGCTAAAGGCTGTACATAGCTCTTAAGCAAAATGCCCTCAACTCTCTCCTCCCACCTCCATTGTAATTCCACATAGTCGTCATTATTATAGCTGTCTCCATTCTCTGACTTCAGTCCATTTTTCTTGCTCCTGTCAGTGCCAAGTCACCTTCAAGCACAGTTGAACAGACAGCCATAGCAAGAAGGAGAAATAGTAAGCTCAAGAATGAGGAGGAACAGATGTTGGTATAGAGTAGGAGGGACTGACTTTGCCAGTCCTTAATGTTGGCATTAGTATTTTCATATTAAGAAGAAAGCTATGCTGTTGGGCTTGCAATAATGCAAGAATGGCTTTTTGTGTTCATATTATTTATTATGTATTGGATGGTTATATACCATTGAGTCAGATTCAATTTCTGGCAATTGAATACTCATAATTCTGACCTGGCTTATAAAAGTGTAATTTTTCTAATGATATGTAGATTTTCTAATGATAGAATCAAAAACAGAATATTCCTATTCTGTTTTTGATACCACATATCAACCTTTATCCGTAGTTTTCCTCTTCTACTTCCTTTATATCTTGTCATGAATTATAGTAACATTTATTTAATTTGCTAAATTAAAATAAGATTAAGCAGGTTTAATTGTTGTGCATGGTTCATCATTCCGTGGAGAATTGCTGTAACTCAAACTAATGTTAGGCTACTCACATGCTAAACAACCATATTTAATCTATTTCTATTTTTATTTTAAAGGAAAAGCAGCTGTGAGACCCCAGTCCAGCATCATATTGTGATCATGGACCTTTCCATAACCTGCTTGCATGTTATTAAATTCCAAAGCAGTGGCCCAGAAATGGGATTTGACATGGCTCACACTTGTGTCTTCTATGCTTTTGCTTCTATATTTAACCTTGAGCTATAGCACACACAATATACCCATCTCCTGCAAATTGTGGCAGGGCTAAAAAGATACATCTTTTTATTTGCTTTGTCTCAGATGGTGCACTTTATACAGCCACTTCAAATAACTTCTTGGGTACAGAGCCAATTATATTGCGGAGTTTCAGGAATCCTTTAAGGACAGAATATAAAGCATCTTGGCTTAATGGTAAGACATTTTGTACAAAATTAATGAAGAAAATGGTGTACAGTAGGGCTTTTTTTGCAAGTTAGTTTTTACAGTGATCTCAGCTGCCTGTGTCACAGATTGTCACAAACCAAATTTTTAACATACAATTAAACTTGTCAGCATAGGACAAAATTGCCTGATGAGAAAATAACACTATAAGGAGCATTCTGGAGTTACAGTAGTAGCTTAATAAGTAAGTAAACTTTTATTGAAACAAAAAGTCTTTTTTCCGATTTTATCAGGGATAAATGTAACCCAAGACAATACTCCAAAATTATAACCTAGTCTTTAGACAAAAACAGCTGAATAATAGAATTGTTGCAGATTTTGGTTGGAGAGCTTTGAAGTAAGGGCTGTTTTAGAAAATATTAAAATAATGGACCTGCTGCCACCCCCATTCATTCTTGCTCCACAAGTTTGCTAATTGCTCTAGAATATACCTAGAGTATTTTATTTATTGATTTCTGATATTGATATATCACCAGAATCCAGAGTCATGATATTTTACAGCCATAACAACACAAATCTATATACATAAAAACAAAGTAAAGAATCAAATGATCAAGCTTTGGGATAAGGTGAGGATAGAACTTGGCCATGGTTTCATTGGATGCATTAGAGAAGGATAGTTGAGGCACCATATTTTGGTTTTATTGGTGTTTTGGCTTTTTTGTTTGTTTATGTAGCTTGCCAGATTTTTTAAAAAATAGGTGGTTATATAATTCTTGTAAATAAATAAATCTTAAATATATTCAGAATAGTCCATCTCAACTCCTCCTTAAAATAGACTCAAGGTAGACATCAATATGTTCTGGGTGAGGAGATAGGGCTTTCCTATAAGGTAGGAGCCATCACTAAAATTCACCTTTCTCAAGTTTGCATTGATGTAACTTGTGCAGTGGGAATCCATAGTGTTTCCCTCTGAAATGAGTGTATCAGATAAATCAGTTCTACTTGGAGAAGGCAGTGCTGCAGAAACCATATGAGGTTCTTAAACTCAAAAACAGTTGACCGGAAACCAGTATAACTATAACTCTAGACTGGAGATGGAGGCATCTGAGACTTCAATTAGGAGCCATAAGGGCATTTGGGATCTCTGGACTTGTGTGCACTGGAATCGACATTGGCAGCACCAGTGGAGTCAATGGAGCTAGTAGTACCATGGATATATATTGTAAATACAGTTGTCCAGAGTAGGACAGAACCAACTGAGTTTTGACATAAGTTGTGAAGCTACTGCAAAGGTTTGCTAGGGACCAGAAAGGCTACAAAGAAGTTTGAGGCTTGAAGCACTGTGTGGTTCTCTGACTGACAAGCTGTCACAGGTCAAATACCAGGGGTAATGTTCAGTATGGCAAGGTGAGCAAGGCTGGCAAAGCAAGAGACTGGGGTGGCGAGGTAACATAATGTAAGGCCCGATACTGTCTAGACTTTGGGGCAGTATATACTCTTTGCCACCTCCTTGAATATTTGGCTTGGGCAGCAGAATTGATAGTCTCATGGGTGCTTTTGTCCTGGGAGAATGGCCCATGTTGACTCTTGTTCAAGCTTCACGTTCACAGGTCCTTCATCTACACTAGGGCCTGATATTTTTCTGTTGATATACTGCTCTGGGACTTTAAATCCTCTGCACACCTGTGCAAGGTTGGGGGGGCTTGAGGAGCACTGTAAGATTTCCTCAGGTCGTGAGCTGTTGCTGCTGGGCTCTAAGGCAAAAGCAGCTGATGAGTGATGGGGACCCATGAGGGACTAGAATGACTTTGGGACCTGGGGCAGTGCCATGAATGAATAAGTGAATGAATGTGGGTGTAAGTCTGAGTGACTCAGCCTGGAAGGTATGGACTGGAGTGGGAAGAAACATGGAGGTGGAGAGAGGGCAGGTAGAAATATTAAGACTAATAGTCAGAAGTAGATATGGTGGAAATCTGAACAGCTCCTGTTCAAAGAATAGCTGTGTCAGCTGTGTCCAGGAGAGCCTTTATAACAGGGCTGTCAAACTCACAGCCCACAGGCCGGATGCGTCATGCGCTGGCCACGCCCACACCCAGTTTAGCAAAGAGGAAAAAAGTCCCAATATGTCACATGATGCCACTGTGATAACGTGAGTTTGACACCCCTGCTTTATAAGCTCCATCAAGTGCTTCAGCTGTACTCTTTCCTAGAGTGAGAGGTCTTTCAGTCATTGATACCCTAGTTAATGTGCTCTACATAGGACTATCCTAGAAGACAATTTGGAAGCCACAGCTGGTCCAGAATACAGCAATTTGAGCAGTGGGGGGGGGGGGCATCATGTTACATCCACATGTCATTCTTGCTTTGTGAGCTTTACTGGTTACCAGTTGGCTTCCAAGTTAAATTCAAATTGCTGATGATCATCTATGAAGACCTATATGACTTAGAGCCTGGTTATTTATCTGGGATCTATCTCTAATAATTTCTGTCTGCTTAATGAGATTGAGGACAGTGGGTGCACTTCAGATCCTTTTAGTCAAGTAATGTCATCTAGCCAGACCTAGGCAGTGTAGTATCTGTTCCCCCACCCCCCAGTCAGCTGATTTTTGTAGATTCATATGTCTCCTATCCTACAGTTCTGAAAGTTGTTAAAACATGGCTCTGTTCCTAGGGCTGGGGCTATGGTGGACAAACAAAAAAACTCTTTGTTAGGGCGTGTTTTTTTTGGGGGGGGGGGGGAAACCAACCAGGTTTCAGGATGCCGATATTTTATTATTTTTGGTTGACATTTTTCTTATTGTTTCACTGTTCCTGATGCACATCTTTTCTTAATATTTGGGTTTTCTCTGTATTATAAAGCTCCCAGTGTCATTTGGGACTCAGTCTCCAAATCTAGTAATAAATTTAAAAATAAATAAAAATGGGTTAAGGTGTGATGGTTCACCCTTAGAAGACCTAAAGGGCTAGGTTGGAGACAGATCATCTTGGGGGAGGTCTTTCTGTATGGCTACTAAGAGCTGATATCACCTTGATGGCTTATAGTCAGTTCGAACATGGTGTTGTCCATTTGGAGTCATCAAGGTGTAAAACTCATTTGAAATGCTGACAGAATGCTAGCAATCAACAAGACTTTTTTCTCTGCAGACATCTATCATTAGCATCTATCTGGGCATCATTAGATTCCTAGTTCATATTTTCCAACACTTTTCAGTATGGCTATGTCAATTGCCAAACCTCTGGAAGGTTTCAATACAATCACGTCCTACTACTTGATGAGGTTTTATGCTCTTCTCCAGTAATCAAAGAGTTACTTCCAGACCAGTGGTGGGTTGCTCCCAGTTCTATAGAACCGGGATTAAAACTGGCAGGAGGCTCCACCCACCGACCCCGACATCATCAGGAAGCTCTACGCATGCACAGAAGCTTCTGTGTGCGTGCACAGCCCCATTGCAAACCAGTAGTAAAGGTAAGTAAAACCCCTGTTCCAGACATCAGGATCTTATCCCTTGGCAAGTTTTTATTATTTATATACTTACTTACTTATTTACGTATTTAATTTATTATTTATTTCTATGCCGCCCATGATTCTGTTCCTTTTTGTTGAGCCTCTTTCCACAAATATTCTTGTCATGTTTGGTGAAATAGTTTGTCCATCACTTTTTGCTTTGCTAGGTTCTTGCTTTTTGGAAAGCTACCGTGGTTTGGCCTGTTTCCTTTAGATGTACCTTTTACTTATATCTTTGATATTCATTATCTTCCCCTAACATAGAGTTCTCCAGATCTTTAGCACAATAATATTTCTTTGGGGACATTTCTGGTTAGCCCTTTTTGAACTCAGTTCCATATTACTTAAATTCTCAATTCCTACCTGACTTTTCTTCAAGTTCTTTCTAGCCCAGGACTGACTTTATACCATTTCTTCTCTGCCTAGCCTCGAATTCCTTCCTCAGATCTCCTCTCAATTATCCCTAATGCATTTTAAATACTATCAAAGCTATCTGATTTTCTTTCATAGTATCTGAATTACAAATTGCTTTGTTGACTGTCCTAAGCTAAACTGCCAGAAGAGTAGCACCAAGTCTGTGTCCTTTACTCTTAGGAAAAATTGCATACTTGTTTATTAAATTTAATTATAACCTTCTAGCATGATATCAAGGTTCTCCCAAGGATTCCATCACTAATAGTTTATAATTTGTAAACTTATTTCATTTAATTAATTGCTTCAAAATCAGATAATTAATCCATAAATAAAGTTCTTTAATCCACTGACAGGCTTATTTTTCACCAGTTTTACTTGCCAGCAGGACTCCTTATTCCTTTTGTGACATAATAACAGAAACAAGATGCAAGGAGATTTAATTAGTTTCTATAAACAGTTCTTTTATTTTAAAAAGGACAAAATTGCTCTCATTTAATTTGGGTAATAACACATTATCCTTCTTATAAAAGATTAATCTTTCATGTTATAGCTGGGTGTCTTATGTTAATCTGTGTTAATTTCTGCTGTGCCCTAATTTGTAAGAAGTAAAATTGGAAAAGGGGATGGACTCAAGCAAATATGCACAAAGGACAGGATTTAAAATATCACCATGAGGTAATTCATGTTCTCATTTTAACTCATGCAAGTTTCAGTACCTGCTGAAAATTTATACTTTACTAATAGATTGTGTGTTGGACACCCAACTGTACATAAAGAGGTGAGTGATGAGAAGGAAAAAGCTATCAGGTCAAATGGGTTGCTATTTTATACATTATGGAGGAAAAACGTAAAGAATATTTCTAGGAAAGTGGAAATCAAAGCCATATTTGGCCAATGCAGGAGCTAGGTGTTGAGCTTTGATGTATTTGACTATTATGTTTTTAAACACTGAAATTACAACATTTGAATTCATAAAATCATTACTGCCCACATTTTACTGGACATTTTGATTATTTTAAAGAGAAAAATGGAATAGCAATGGCTTCTTAGTATACTTCCCTGTCTAGCTGAAACTATAGATTACAACAACAAAAATTCTAAAATCAACTGAATGTTTTTGTAGCCTTGCTTATTTTTATGTGTTCCAGAACCCACTTTTATTCATATGGAACTCATACAGGAGAATGAAACGATCTCTGACTCTGACAGAATTTATGTGTTCTTCACGGAAACTGCTACTGAGTTTGAGTTCTACGATAAGCTTCGGGTGTCACGAGTAGCTCAACTCTGCAAAGTGCGTGTTTGAATTCCTCATTTGCTTCTCTATTAGACTGTGAAAAATGGAGTCAGTGGAGATATTGGGCTGATAGGAAATGGTTCATATTTTCATTGAGAAAACAGAATTAGAAGAAGGAAATTGTACTCCATCTCTTTAAGGAAGAGATCCCTTTATTTTGACTCTGTAGAACACTGTATTACACTGCTACACTATTAATACACTGCTACTGTATTAAGAGGAAGGAAGACAGGCAGCTAGCTCTCAAATGGTTAACCATCAAGCGGACTTTTAAAATTCTATAGACCTTATATATGTATGCATAATGTTTCCCTACTCAAGATGTCCCAGTCCTGAAAAAGGCTTAGTACAGCTGTCTGAAGTGGTGGTCCTTTGTTTCACCAAGCTTAATTCAAAATGGTGGAATAATGCCTCAATACAGAATTGAGATCAGAATTGAGAGAACTCCTAAAACCTGCACCAACTGAAGCACCAGGGCAAGCCTCTTTGCTTTGGCCAATAATTTGTCTCTGCAAATGCAGATATGCATAAAAGATTGCTGAAGGCTACTGGTTTGACACGGCATACCAGCTGTTAGAAGTTCCCTTAAAGAAAGGGAAGTTTCATTTTCTGAAGTGAAGTGAGCCTTTGAAGCTTTGTACAGGTTTAGTATTTAGTGAATTAAACATCCAGACATTTCAGTTCCAAATCAATTATGAATATTTTCTGTTGTGTTTATTATTTTCCCTGTTCATGGTTCTCTTGGTGCATCTTCTGGATCTATTACAGACTCATTTTTCAGTGGTGTTTATCAAGCTGCTTGATTTATTTTCATAAAGCAATGAAATAATGTATTAAAATCATAAAACAAGTTAGCATTTTGGAACATTTTGCTAAATAATTTTGTAACAGGATTTGATTTTTCTCTCCTCAAGGGTGATCTTGGTGGAAAGCGAACATTAAAAAAAAGATGGACCTCATTTTTAAAATCTACCCTTCTCTGCTCTGTTCCTGAACTTCAATTTCAATTTAATATCCTTCAGGATGTCTTTGTAGTCAAGAATTCAAACTGGCGGGAAACCATAATTTATGGGATTTTTACCCAACAATGGTAAGAATTCTCCATAATATCCCAAGACATTTTCAATCTCTTAAAATTAACCACAAAGGGCAGGCATATTGGAAGAATAATGGTAAACACATAGTTTAAGGAAAGATCTATAATCACTGGCAAATACAGATTCAAGTTAAGGTAAAGCTATGACATTTGATTCCATTATTTTTGCACTATACTCTGGCATGAAGAATAAAAGGTCAAAATCACTCAGATTTGTGAACTCTTATAAAGCATTCAGGAGGCTTGAACTGAGAAATTTACTGCAGCAGTTAAACCAGTACAATGGTCCTGAATTAAAAAAAAAACTGCTGTATCATCTTATGGCCACCATATTGGTTCTGTTGAGAATACTTTTGTGGCATCAATTCCCTAATATTGTTAGGGAATACTGATTGATAAATGATTTAATTCATGTTTTGGTGACCTCAGGATTAAATTATTATACATGTTCAAAGTTATATTTTGAATTCTTGCTTACTGAACAAGCCATAGTTGCCAGATTGATACATTATACTAAGCCTCAATGAGGGTGGGTCATAGAAACATAACCAGAAATAAGCATACCATTCTATGATTTCTCCATGAATCCTGCTAATTTGTCTTACTATGGCAGAGATGGGATGGTCCTGGGAAAAATGAGCAAAAAATGTGTGTACACTGTGTACACTGAATATATACTCACAGCAGGATCACCTAAGATATGAAGCTTGTTAAGTTGTGGGCGCAAGAAGTACAGGACACGCAGTAGAATCTAACACTTTTATTAGCTCCGTAAATCGCAATGGGGAAACCTAGCCGTGGCAGCCACTGACGTTACTCTGAATTTCCCGCTCCAGTCCCTGATTGGTCTGTTCAAATCTGTCATTCAATACTCAACAAAGCTCATCCCACTGGCCCAATTAATGTTTGTTTAATTAAATTAAATTTTCCACTTTGATCCTCAAAGCTGCTTAACTCCTCCCTTTCAACCCCCACAAAAGAATTTTTCAGCTCCATTTGTATAGAGACATCACCCTATTACTAGCTATTGGCCTACCAAGGCTAAAATAATTCTAGGAAAAAAGGGTAGCTCAATCCTAGATTTAGACCCTAACCCAAGTTTACTCAAACTTTAATGATGGAAATAAAAAGCAACTGAAATCTTGGAGTAAAAAAACCTCTAAGCTGCTGGGTTTCACTCCAAATCCATCTCATACCAATGATACCAATCATTGTGGTATAAGTGTGCATATGTGTTCCTGGGAGAGATGAGGAAAGAGCACTGGAAAGATATGCCAAGAAAACTACAAGAAAGAAATAGTGTAAAGTGATTGAGGTGCTGGATGATTGACCCTTCAGGTAAGATGGCACTCAACTTGCTGCTGAGGAAGAGTTGAGGATCTTTTGGGGTACATGTTGTACATGGGGTACATGCAGGAAAAGAAAATTGAAACTGCAGGAGAAGTATGGAATGTAAGTAGTATAAAAATTCAACACATTAAAAGAAGAAATAAATTAACTATACATACTGTAGATAGACAAATAGATCATAGAAGAGATCAATCCACAGACCTTGCTCAAGGTGACACAAATAACCAAATTATCACTCTTTGGACAAATTATGTTAAGATCTAGTTCTCTGGAGAAATCTGTAATGCTGGCAAAGGGGAAAGGAAAGAGACTGGAGAATGACCAGGAAGCAAGATAATGGATTTAATTACAGCAGCAATGGGTTGGAAGATCTGAAGGATCAGGCTGTTCACAGATATAAATCTTTGATCATATTAAATATTGTCATAACATTTGATTGATTAATATAATAGTATGGCCATCGAGTAAGTGACTTACCATTTTTTTAAATGGAGAAATGTATAGCAATCTGAGGTAATAATATTTTGCAAGCTGTTTTCCGCTTTCTTAAGCTAAGAAACCCAAAACACACATTTAATTCCTTTTATGTTCTTTACCATTTACTCCTCTTACATTCAAGTGCCAATCTTTCATGAGCCATAGTTCTTACCAGATAGGCCCATAGATACTCACCTCTGCTACTCATAGTTTAGTAAATTGAGGTATCTTGTGTATCAGGCTTAGCCACACTTTACTACATGCAGCAATACCTCTAGTAGTGAGGATAATACCAGTTAATTTTGATCCATTTTGGGCAATATACCTCAAGTGGAACCAAAGGCCAGTTTTAACTTCAGGACATTCTATTCCATTGGGTCACAATTTTTTGCCACATTTCTGCATTAGAATAGATTATTTCCCACTTTCAAAAAAGCTGTTCATTACAGAATTCTATTTTGTGCTTTATTTAAGGGGAAAGTTGGATATTTCAGCTGTTTGTGCATTCCAGATGGAGACTATTCAAGATATTTTTCTGAAAGGGAGCTTCAAAGGTCCTGTTGCTTTGGAAGGTTCTCATATGAAATGGGTGATGTACAGGGGAGATGTCCCAACTCCTCGCCCTGGGGCTGTAAGTCTCAATTTCTCCTGTTGAACAGGCATTTCCTTGTTGAGTATGAATATGGTTTAGTCTCAAGACTGGGAAGTTTGAATTAGAACTCACATTCCAAATATTTTTCACACCCTGCAGGCTAACATATTTAAGTAACAGATGCTGCTGTCAGAAGATTAATTGTACTTTTCATTTGACTCTGCCATTTCTTAATCAAAACTATACTATCTTACAAAGTATAGGGTAAAACTCTTTGACAGGAATGATATTATAGCACAAAACAGTTTTAAATATTTAAGAATTTACAAATAATATTGGATATGTGGTAATTAATTGAACTTAACTCCTCGACTGAACCCAGACTGTACCATGTGTTAAGCTATCAAGTGTCTATTACCCTGTTTCCCCTAAAATAAGACATTCCTTGATAATAAGCCCAATTGGGCTTTTGAGCGCATGTGCTAAAATAAGCCCTCCCTGAAAATATTTAACCGCGCAGCTGGTCCCCGCCATTTCCTTTGGTTAGGGTTAGGGAGACAGAGCTGGAAATCAGGTAAGACGGCAAGAGGAGCCCCATCTTGCTCCACATATCCCAAAGTAATAAGACATCCCTAAAAATTATCTATATCGCCCCTTGGTAAATAGTAATAGCTAATTTTCTAAATAGACAGAATACATACAGTAACTCACTTGTTCAATATTTTACAGTGTGCCGATGTTTCTGCTCTACACTTGGGGTACAACTCTTCACTTGACTTGCCAGACAAAGTCATCCAGTTTGCCCGAGACCACCCTTTGATGGACAGTATTGTGAATGCAGTTGGTTTTCAGCCTGTCTTCCTGAAAAGGGGTACCAAGTACACTCAACTCATAATAAGCCAAGCCACTGACTTGGATAATGTCACATATGACATCTTTTTCCTAGGAACAGGTAAAGCACTTACTATGCTGCTTCCATAGTTTGCTTTTTTTAAAAAATGCTGTCTTGTCAGTTTTTAAGATACGTGAATGTTTAGGTGTTTTAAAGCAAGGAGAAACAAATAACAGCTCTAGTCCACCTCTATACTAGCACTTCATACCCATAACATATTTTTGGTTTCTTAGTGATATCTTATAGAAAATATAGATCAAGTCTTTGCTCCCCACAATGTATTTTCCAGTAGATTCTATTGTAATGGTATGTGGGAATGACCTCGGGAGACAGGAAGAAGAACCACAGACAACCAACATGTAAATGATATCTTAGCCCATGGAAATAGAGATGGTGTCAGAAAAGACCCCTCTCTTGTTTTTCAGAGAGTAAAAAAGAAGGATGGGGGAAATTTAAGTCTTACATGGTTTTGTTAATCTAACCTTTGTGCTTGTTGTCTGGACTACTATACCTTGCAGGGTATCTATTTATACTCTCATGAGGATCTGAGAAACTTGAATGTTTGAATTTTGCTATTTCAGTGATTACAAATTTGTCACCAAGTTTGATTTATCTCAATTTATTGACTAGCCAGACAAAATAACTAGGTTCTGTTATTAAAGAAATACAATTTGGGTTATGTGTTTCTAATACATCTATAAAACATAAAACAACTGAGGTTTAACTGTGTGTTTTATTTTATACAGATAAGGGCTATTTGCATAAAACTCTCAATTGTCATGGAGAAATTATTATTTTGGAAGAAATACAGCTGTTCCCATCAGCAGAGCCTGTACAGTTACTCAAGCTAGCTTCTCTAAAGGTACAACATTGTCCTGGTCTATTCAGCATGACACCCTTTCCTTCTGTTTCATTTCATTGTCTACTTTTGGATTTATCTATTTGAATAGTTTTTAGTATCATTTAGGGAAAAGATTAACTGTTTAGTGTTGTCTTTCCAGGGCCTGTTGTATGCCAGTTCTCCTTCCCAGCTAGTACAGCTCCCTGTTGCAATTTGCAGCTGGTATAAACAATGCTTTCATTGTATCTTGGCAAGGGATCCCTACTGTGCATGGTCCCTCTCTCTTCACAATTGTATCCTCCTGGCTAAACACCTTGAGAATTCACAGTGAGTAATATAATCAATGGAACAAGTAATGAGACTCAATTCAGATTTTAAAATGTGTACATTATTGCTCTACATTTTTAATCTTTTGTTTGCTTTGAAGCTTTGTCTGAATCGGCTTGCAACAGAATAAAACAAATCAAAGACACTGCCCAGCATTGTCTGTTTTTGCTGCCTCTATTTTTGGTGAACTTGTTCGTGTTTCTTCAGGAAGCAGTGAAGCTCGTTCCCTGTTGGTATTTTTTCCCTAGCTGATAATTGAGGAGCTACTTGCAATGGAGAGGAGGTGAAGCTTTAGCCAGCCTTTGTACTACTGAGGATTCTAACATCTTTTTCCAATGGAAGTGGTGTTTCTATTGAATCCCATTTTTTTTCCTCTGAAGAGGCCTTTTCAGGTTTTATTGTAGGAGAGAATTCTGAATAGGGAAACCACCACAAGTTTAATTTTTTAGATGGCTAAATGAATGCTGAAGTTGTTTCCCCCATCTGCTTTTGGAGTGGTGAGTCAGTGTAGCATGTGACCATGAAAAAAGGAGTTTTATTAGAACCTCCAGGTCCTGCTGAGGACAAGACAGAATAGCTAGGGAGCTTCATAACCCTCCCCAATTCACAAAATATTTCACTGATACAATAAATCAAGGAGAGAAACAACCTAGAACTAAGGAGAAATTTCTTGACAGTTAGATCAATTAATCAGTGGAAAAGCTTGCCTCCAGAAGTTGTGAATGCTCCAACACTGGAGGTTTTTAAGAAGAGATTGGACAACCACCTCCTGCTTGAGGAGAGAGTTGGACTAGAAGACCTCCAAGATCCTTTCCAACTGTTATTCTGTTAACATTTCCTCTTTGAAAAGAGCATATTTTGCACTAGATTAATAAGTCCCTGAAAAGGATGGGAGGTTAAGAGAATTTCAACACAACCTATGTTGCTTGGCAATGTTTAGATTGCAAGCATTATGCTGGTCGTTAACTATAATAAAGGTTTGATTTCATTTGATTGCATACTCCTTGGGACTGAGATCAGTTCTTTTATCGTTTAATTCTGGATTATTTTATGATACAGAATTGTGTCAATCTATCCATAACCATAGCTGGTGTATTGTGCAAACAAGCCTTAAAATATGTCTTGAGATTGTGAGGGTTTAGAGGGGGACAAAGAGGTACAGACGTAATCCCAACAAAATTGGGAGCTTTTGAAGAGGGAAACCTTAGATATTTCATCCCCCCTCTCCCCGATCTGCATTTATACTTTCCAATGCAGAGCTGGTTTGTAGTATCTGGGTTCTCCTACATTCACAGCTCATCCTTAAGAAAAACAGACAGAAGCTCTGACTAGGAGAGTCTTTGCACAGATCCATCTGGTTTAGCACAGGTTTTCCTGAGTCAGAAGGTTTTGTTCACTGTAAATTATGCCTTGGTCACCTCCCAATCAACACTCAGATATGATATAATGAGTGATTAGGTACTTTTTGACAAAGTTGCATGGGTGGTATCCATGGTTATCCCTGTTGCAGCCATTGCAAGCATTCGCTAGCCGTGACCACCCTCACTGTCCAACTGTCTAGTGAGGAGGGACCAAAACCATTGTCCTACCTGGTATTTATGATGAGGCTTCAACATTGAAGCCCATTATGTGAGTTTGAGGCAGTAAGGCAGCTTGTCAGTTGCAGGGAGAAGGAAATGCCAAGGAAACAGGGGATGGGCATTGGTTGCTCAGTAAAAAAGCTAGGATAGGTGTAAGGTGAAAGCCAAACAGAAATGCCCACAACTGCAAGTGGTATATCCCATCTTCTATCTAGTTTATGCCATTGAAGCAAATTCTTCTTAGCCTCTCTTTGTAGTAGAGTTTCTGATTGCTGCTTTTCTCAGACTTCCTTCTCTGCACTTCAAGGCTGAAAGTAGATTTTCTATCCACTTTGAATGTTTTTGAATATCTTTATGAAGTAGGTTTTTTTCTTTCTTCTTTTATCAAGAGATCTAATCCAGAGCATCAGGAATGGTGATATCAACAGGTGTCCTGAAGTAGGTAGGGGATTTTTTTCAAAAAATAAGGCAACATATATTTTCTAAATAGCAAAGTATTGTTTAGTTATAAAATCATTGATATAATAAATTATATCAATAAATTGCACCATACAAGTATTCCAAGTTTAGGTGAATCATTTAATATTAAATGCTATAATCCATCCTCATTTACTCAAAGTTCAATTGCTTAGGGCACATTTCTTTCTTTCACAGTATGGGTAATTTCATTCTTTAAACCAATTTTACCCAAAGCTAAAGGACACATTGGTAGCAGTTTCTCCATAACCTTGGGCAGTTTCTGGGCCTTTACTATCTAAATAGGATCCGCTGCTGACAACTGCCATGCTCGCTTTCCCTTAAACAAATACTTTATTAGTACTCTAGTTTGTGCTAATCAGGAAGCTGCCATTTACATTTTCCCTGATGTTTATAATGTAACATCATTCTAATATACTGTGAAAAATTTGAATTGATCACTCTCGGACTCAGCTATCTAATGTCTATCCAGCCCAGCTATCTAAGCTATCCAATTTTTTAATATATCTGTCTACATTCAACCATTGTCGGGATGCCACATAATGAGCTTGAAGAAAAATGCAGAATACTCTAAATTTTACAAAGAGATTGGGAGTGCAACTAATAGATAGATAAGATCATCATATGTCATTAATTGGCAGGAGAAAAGTTCTTTAGACAAAATTAGGTGAATTAAACTTTTAATTACAGGTAGTTCTTGTTTAACAACTGCCTCATTTAGCAACTTTCAGTTAACAACAATAACTGAATAAAGTAATTTTATGTCCAATCCATGCATCTACAATCTTCACAGCTCTGTAAAACCATGAAAAGCTGGAGTACGATCATAAGCACAGTTGTGGTTTCACTTACCAATCACTTTCCTAATGACCGCACTGACAGTCTCAATTGGGATTGCTAAGTGAGGACAGCCTATATTACTTTTTATGCATTGAAATAATCAAATGTGCAGAAAAAACAGCAAAAGTAATAATCTAATATGGCTTTAAAGGGGGGAAAAAAGCCTATCTCATATAAGCAAGTATTCAGATTGTGATCTGATGCACCAAATGTGTTGTGAATATATTTATGGTAAGGGCATAAGAGATGGCATCATTTGCATATTTTTATTTGTAATTTTTATTAAACATTTAAAAAAGATAAACATTAAAGCAAACCAATATAAAATAAGGAAGAAAAGAAGAAGACATAAAAGACATAGCCAAAAATGCCAGAAAATAAAATACAATAAAAAGAAAAAAGAAAGAAAAGGATAGAACTTCTGATATTCTTCATAGCAATTATAATTATATTTTAAACTCTTTCTAAAGTTACATCATGATCCTCTCCTTTTTGTAATATATCCTATCTAATCTTCAAAATCATATGTTCATTTTTACACCATGATTGTGTTTCCAGTCACCAATAAATGTAGATAATGTCTTTTCTCTAATTAAAGAAGTTAATTTATCCATTTCAGCAAGATCTGTCAATTTCACAAACCATTCCTCCATAGGGAATATTGTCAAATTTTTCATCTTGGTTCTTATAATAATCTCGCTGCAATAATCGTATATTGAAATAATCTTCCATGACTCCAAGCATCATTTTTTTAGTTTTTTAAATGAACACCAAGAATGATAGAATGTCCCTTTATGTTGTTCACATTTCCAACATACATTTGAAATACCTCTATACATCTTAGTTAATTTCTCTGGTGTGATGTACCAACAATATATTAATTTATAAACATTCTCTTTAAGGTCATAGCATAATGTAAATTTCAACCCTTTTGCCATTGATCCATCTGTATGTTATAACCAGAATTCTTAGCCAACTTTGTCACACAGTCTATTCTTCCTCTGTTTCACATTCCAATAAAAGTTTATACTTTTTAGCAATTACATGTGTATGACCAGTGCACAATTGTACTTCAAACTCTGTGTTACTTTGCTCTATACCTTAAGCCTTTTTATTAATTTTGAATCTTTCTGATAATTATAAACGGTAAAACTATATCCCTCTGCTATTAGTTGCTCTCTTGATTTCATCTTAAATTCCCCTTGATGATTTTCCAATAATTCCTGGTATGTCTTTGCCTGCTTTTCTCTTCGCCTTGTGTGGATATCCACAAAGGTGTTTTTGGGCCCAACCAATGGGTTTATATCCATTCCATATTCTCATATAACTTGAATATGTGCTTCAGTAGTAGCTGCAATTCTAGCAGAACCTTTAAGTCATGAACCTGCTTTTTCAGGGGAAGGCCAGCTTGTCCAGAATTGGGATCAAGCCAAATCAATTTATAAATAGTAAAATAGCAAAGGCTTAATATACATTTTGAAGGAGAAGTATTATCAAGGCAGACTTTGGAGAAAAAACATTTTTTTCTCCCTAGAATCAGTAAAAGGGTCTACATCACATTAGAAGTGATTTAGTCTTCTAAATTGAGTCTTCGGAGAAAGGCGGCATACAAGTTGAACAAATAAATAAATTTAATATATTTTGAAGAAAGAAATTAAAACACATTATCATGTAAAGAATTTTCCTGCTCATTCAGTGTCCTAAAATTACTTAACTGCACCATTTATCAGTGCATTTGTTGGAAAAGTGTTCTTGTGTTCTCTCCAAAAGACAAACGTTGTAAGGGATCTTACAACACCAGTCTTTGCTTACATTCAACAGCAGAATAGTTTTATAAGGTTGAGAATATAACTGCAGATTTTTTAAAGTTAATCATTTGTGTGCATTTTTCAGGCAGAATGCAACAATTATATATTTATTATGCATAAGATAAATGCAACAAATTTATATGTATGTGGCACATACATATTATTTATATCTACACACACAAACCACAGCAGAGATCTGGAGTTATGCTAATGCATTGGGATCACCTTGCTATTTGACTTTGCCTGGCAACAGTAATGTCAGAGGTGGGTGTGTAGCAGCAAAATCTCTCTCCTCCAAATATGGTATTTCTCCATAGTAACTATAATAATGGTCTGTTCTTCCCTCTCCCCGTTGCACAGATATGGATAAATGTTTCTCTACAGACCCATGGAACTGTTTAATTGGACCTGAATTCTTTCCAACATAAAGATCATAACTACATTTTTCTATCTTGTCACTCATGAGCACTATGCCATCCTGTCCCAATAATTTCATAGCACACAGTGGAACTGGAAGTCCTTCTAATCAAACCATTTATCCATTTTTAAAAACAGCAGTACAGACAACCATAGTAGGTCTGAATATAGGATAAAATTCACTGAAAGACTCAGGAGGGTTGTTGCCTGCTTGTCTAAGTGCTTTCATCTCCTTTTCAATCCAGCAGAGGATGACTGTGATTTTCCCAGAGATGCACACTTGCAATTTGTATGTGTGTGGGTTTAAAATGCTGTTTCTCTAAGCTTAATATTATTTGATTAAAAAGGCATGCTGTTTTTGAATATAAATTGTCTTGACTTTGGGGAGTCGATTGAAGATAGGGACAAGCGTACTTTTTCCTTTTGGAGTCATTTTCTCTGAAGTACTGCTTCTTCATTTTTAACCTTGGGCTGAACCCAGGGAATTCCTACACAAGAGTGAGCATCAGCAGAATCAGCACATTGACTTATAGCAAAATCCCTGGTACTGTTGCCATTGAGAGAAGCTGCGAAGATTGCGAATATTAAAAAGCTGAAAACACATTAAATTTTTAAAAAACCCAAAGCACCATGCAACATGTTTTAAACAGTGTTTTCAAAGCGTATGATACAGAGGCAAATGGTAGCTAGAACCTCTTTTATTCTTTCTCTGACAAGTACTACATAAAATTAAATGCATTTACTTGTAAGGAGATCCTTCATATGGGATACCTCTGCAGAAACACAAATATGTATAATTTATCAGTATCTTTTACTGTATTATCTAAAACATTAATATATTATGTCCCCTTCCATTAATGATGATACAGATTGTATGATGGGTAGTTAGTATAGACAGTAGTACAAGGTTGGCATAGTTCCTAGCATGAGGCAGGAAGCTATAAACTGACCACCAAGCCTTCTTGCTTTTCAGAAAAGAAAATCAGAAGGTACCCTATCACCCTTGGCAGCAGCCCTCATCTTAACTGTGAACCTTTGTTCAACACAGCCAATCTCCTCTGGATGTTTAACAAGAGCCAGTTGCTGGAAGAAGAGGCTAAATATCTCATCCATACAAAAGGCCTGGTTGTCTTTAATGCAACAGTTGCTGATACTGGTCTTTATGAATGTCAGTCTGTTGAAAAAGTCAATGGGAGAACATTTCATGTAACAATGGCTGTCTATCTCCTTCAGCCCCAGCCAGAGAAAACTTTCTACAGTCCTAAGTGTGACTTTTCAAACCAGATGTGTTCTGAAATAGCAGGTTCAAAAAGCAAACCTTTGGCAGGCCCAGAGACAGAGAACCCAAGGCAACTGCCATCCAGAAGAATCCAAAGTTCGTTGTTCAGTCTAATAATTGTGGGCTCCACTGTTGGCTTCCTTTTCTTCCTTTTGCTTTCTTGGAATATTTACAAAGGCTATATCTCTCTGCCCTGGGCCTCTATATCTAAAACATCAGCAGATGAATTGGCAAGTCCAGAAATGAGTCTGGAGCAAGTAGACCTTACTCAGACAAGCTCAACCTCACAAACAATGACTATTTCCACTGGCAAATCAAGCCCATTGATGTCTTCCTCTAAAATGGATTCCAGTATAAATATGAAGCCAAGCATTAACTCCATTAAAATCTGTGGTTCTTCAAATTGTCTGGTCATGGATGAAACCAAAATTCCCGATAATGACCATGAAATACAAGATTGCTCCAAGGGAAGGAGTTCAACACTTATTTGATTCCACAAACTAGTTGGTATATAAAGAAATACCTTTCTGCTTTTTCTTTAAGTGTTTTCGATTTCTTTGTAGATCACCATTTTCTTCCTGCCATTTTCAGAATGTTCTGAAAAATAAATCTTTTGAAAAAAAGTTTTTATCAAGCCTCATTCTTCCTCCATATTGTTTCCCATATTTTCAGATCACTGTAGGAGAATTATAAATACTTCCCATTTCTAATTCTTAAAATTAGTATAGCTATTTAAAACTGAGACGTATTATGTATGGATTCCAGGACGTTTGTGAACAGCATTTTCTGTTCATACTGGACAAACCATTTGTTTTAAAGATGGGATTGTATTTTCCATTGTTGTATAAATGGAAAGAAATAACCCATTTCTATTGCTAAACTTCAGTTGGTCCATAGGAAACTCTGCCATTGTAGTGATTGCTTTCCAGAACTCTAATTAAAACTAGTATCTGTTCTTGCATCTGAGATTTCATTTTAAAATGTATAAGAATGATCTGCCCTTTGAAAAAACCACTTTTCATACTTATTTCTGAATCACTGATTTGCAGCAAGCCTCTGAAATGGAAGAAACAGTGATTCCTTTGGATATGCAAAAATAATCTTTCTTGAAGCAGTGATTTTGTTCCAGGAACTGAGCCAGTTAAACCAGATATTGAAAAGCAGTAAAATTGTCCATTTGGTGACTGGCAATGAATAACGCAGACCAGTGATTTTTCCAGGAGTGCATCAGGCACTCTTCTCTGAAAGCACATTGTTCTGTTTGGGAATAACTGAAGGAACTAATGGTACTTAATGCAGAAATAGAGTAGAATCATCTACCTACTCCAAGTGAAGGCTGATTGGAAGGAAGATATGCTTAAAGCAGAGACTCAGCAGGCAGGCTGCTGAGCATCTCTTGAAGAAGGTATCTTTGAACATTGGTTCTTCTGGCAGATTAGCCATTCTAGCAACTACAGTGAGAAATTGTAGGTGTTATGCCTTTCAAAAGTATGATCAGATAAAAATGCTGAGAATGTCATGACATCCTGGGTTTACCTTGGATCTAAAATGACAAGACCTTTCCTTGCTTTAGCTTCACTTTCACTGTCCTTTCATTACCACTGGTAAGAGAAGGCTAAAGTTTTAAGTATTAAAAGGAGATTTTGAAAAGTAGAGCAGACAGCATCCTCAACTTGCTAGCAATCGGCTATCTAATATTGATAGCCTTTTTTAGAAACCAATTATCTGGCACAAGGCGGATTATTTTAATTGGGTCAACAGAAATAGGAGATGAATGTTGGTGGGATCACTTTGGATATCATGTTTTGTTCATCTAAAGGGTGAAGGGGCAGTTTATTTGGAGCACTAATTACTCAGCTGTTCACAAGTTTCCACATGAAGTTCTCACTGAGACTTGTGACTCACAGTCTTTGAGATGTTGTTACTTGAACAGAAGGTTGGGTTCAGGACTCACTGTAATCCATGTTCCTTGAAGGCAAAGCAAGGCTTAGCTCACTGATAGCCTGCTTGAGTTTGTGGCGTATCCACTGAAATGAAAACAAAGAGAATCTTCCCCAATCTGGTGCTCTCCAAATTACTAGCTCCCATAAGGCCTAGTAATTAAGTAATTAAGTCAGACTGTTTGAAAATAATAGAATTGTCCTACACACTAGGAAAGATCTTTCATCATCCTAATTCTTTCTTAGGAAAAATTGGGGAAAGCTGATGTGCTCCAACATTTAGTTTCCAACAATAGCCAGTCAGTAGTGAAGCCATTAACCAAATTATGGAAGAAATTACCATGTGTGCTTTGCACCCTGATTATCTTGTTCTTGTCTATAGACAAGCTTTTTTTTATTAATGATCATGATAGCCACTGATTTAATCTTCACCTGTAAAAACTGCCCAATCTGTCTGGTATCTCACCCATCTTCCAACAATAAACAGATATCCCGCAAAGCTTACAAGTTAGCCACGAAAGCAACCGTTGCTCTTGTTCCAGACAAAACACGAACTGTTGCTTGATATATTGCCTTTGAATATGGCCGGGTCAGGGCTACATGATCATGAAAAAAAGTCAGGTCACCTCAGTCACCAGACATAATAGATAGAATTAAAAGCAAAAGAAGTATTTGAAAGAACAGACCGTATGGCCGTGATGGCGAACTTATGGCACGTGTGCCAGAGGTGGCATGCAGAGCCCTCTCTCTGGACACATGCACCGTCACCAGCTGCTCTTCTGGTTTCCCATGCGCGCTGGCCAGCTGGTCTTCAAGTTTCCGGAGCGTGCATGTACACACGTGTGTTCAGGTTTCCGGAGCGTGCATTCTGGTTTGGGCACTCGGTGCCGAAAAGGTTCATCATCACTGCCATATGGCCTAACGGTTGCCCTCAGATAGTTGGAGAGTGATGTCCTAGTGCCTGCTTTAAGGCCCAATTGGCTGTCTGCATGAGCCATCACCATGCCAATGTTGACCAGGAATCTAACGTTTCTATTGACTGTCTTGAAGGAGCATATGTGCCGATGTCATCATTGCCTCGGTAGGCCTTCAAGGTCATGGAAAGTTCCTCAGGAAACACCCAATGTCCCTGAGATGACACTCAATGCCCTTGGATAACCTCCAGGGGAGGTCGATGACTATTTCTGTACTTCTTTATCTTATCTGGAGTGTGCCAGCTTTTCTGGGTGGGGTGTGCCAGTGCTTCTGGGTGGAGAAGAAGACAACGTAACAAACATATACCGTATTTTTCAGACTATAAGAAGCTCCAGACTATAAGACGCACCTAGCTTTTGGGGAGGAAAACAAGATAGCTGCCACCACCTATCTCCACTGCCTCGAACGGGCCAAAAACAGGACGCGCAGAGGGCGAAAACGGGGCATGCAGAGGCAGCAATCGGTGGCGACAGCACCGATGAGCGGCAGCGATCCCCGCAGCCTGGAACAGGTGATCGGTGGTATTCCAACCTAGGCAGATCCAACCGCCAATCAGCTGTTCAAGCTAAATCATGCTAAATGTGCTAAAGCTGACCAGGCTGTTTGCTGTTTGCTGCAAGGAGGCAAATTGCTGGGAGGCAGAGGCCAAAGGGTGGGTGGGCGGGGCTTCAGCAACATTCACTCTATAAGACGCACAGATATTTCCACTTTTTTGGGGGGGGAAGTGCATCTTATAGTCCAAAAAATACGGTAAATATGAGTGTCAAAGTGTGTTCAGGTTCCCTCTTGCTTTGAGGGGCCATCTTTATTCGGCTGAATAAACGTGTAACGCTTATCGAGGCAAATACCTGGACTCTTACTTCTATTCTATTCTATTTCTACTGAGCCACACCTGAAATCAGTAAAACACCAAACAGCAACGTTTCCTGGTCCGGTCCTGGTTTGTCTTTTCCCTCTAATTACCATGGTTGGGTAGAGATAGTATCTGGAAGAACACTTGTGTTTTTTTTTATCTTAACAAAAACAGCTCTTCCATATTTCAGTTGCAATTTAGTATTGAATAAATTATCTACAAATCAATAGCATGGATAGGTTCTTATTCTTTCCGGCTTCCTGGGACCACCAATCAGTCAGGATGCTAGAGTAAATGTATTTATTTAATTAAATTTATTCACCCACCTACCCGTCTTGTTGAATGTTCTGCACCTGAGCTGGCTGGACAGCGCTGTTTAAAAAATCGGTAAAGATTGTGGCGATTACACTCTGTGAGCAAAGTTATAGTAAGTTAAATATATTTAGTTTGCTAAAGTTGGCCAGATATTTGAAGAACCTCACACTGGGGGCGGGGGAGCAAATCTGCATTTTCCTGCTCTAGAAAACAGAATCCAGACTAATGGCTTCTAATTACAATGAAGACTTTAATGAAAGATTAAGAACTCTGCGGTCCTATGGGTTGTTCAACAGAATAAAGTACGTGAGAATATACCTATTTCCTACCTGAGATGTTTGTAGGCAGAAGTTAATTAGGACTTCTTGGAATAAGCCAACTTCAAAGTCCCTTCCAATCCTATGATTCTTAATGATAGATTTTTAAACAATGGCTTCAGTTCTAACTGTGAAAGCTGCCAGGCTTTCAGGGCCAATTCTAATCTTAACAGCAACTTTCCTCTTGTCAATCGGATATTTGACACGTTTACAAAGGTTTTAATTCTAGGGCTCCGGCGTGGCTGCAGAAGCTGTAGATTCCGGTTTCCTCCAGCAGGTGGCAATACAGAGCCAACAAAAGAAGCCACCTTCCCCGCCCCCGCCCGCCCCTTTTGGAAATAACTCAGAAGAAATGTGATAGAAACGAAGCGGAGTTTGCAGATGAAGGAAGATAAATTAAAATAAAATTTAAATTTTTAAAAAAAAAAGGAGAACAAAGGCCGCCGGCATTATCCTGCACAAAAGAACAAAGTGGGTAAGCAGCTCCATTTTTAACATGATTTCTCTCTCTCTCTCTCCCCCCCCCCCCCTTTTCGTTTTAAAGCTCTGCAGAGAAAGCTTATCGGCTTGTCTGAAGCGCTAGAAAAGAGCGAGAAATATTTGCAACACAGGAACAACAACAACAAAAAGATGACACTCGCCCGCTTCCACCCTCTTTCCAACTCAAGAGGAAGAAAGAGAACCTGGGATGTATATATATATTATATATATATCTATATCTATCATTTGTTTTTGGAGAAAGAAAGTTCTTATCTCTGGGGTCCCTTAGGAGTGATTCGGAGGGAGTGCTTTTTGGAGCGAAAGGAACAGCTGCTCTCATCTTTGTGCTTCTCTTCCCTCCCCACACCCTTGGGAACGTATAGAAATGTGTGTGCCTGTGTGTGTGAATGCGCATGTGGTAACGCTCTCCCTTTCTTTCAAGCCCCAGAACCCAACCCCGCCTTTTCCATCACAAAGTCATGGATTTCCAAAGTGAAATTCCGGAGGAAATTTGAGGAGTATCCGGATCCGGAGAAAGAGTGAACAGAAAAAAAAAAAGAAGAAGAAGAAAAAAAAAAAAGAAAGAAAAGAGGCAACGTGGAGAGATTCGATCAAAGGAACAACTGAAAAAAAAGAAACGCTGGCAGGCGGGCCGGAGAAGATGGGGTGAGAAAACCGATCATTTGACCTTAACGGTGCTTGCAGAGAAATCAAAAGAGTTTGACATTACTGGGTTGGGGGCGGGTTTTTTTTTTTTCATTATTATTATTATTATTATTTTTAGTTTTGCTGCTGTTGTTTTTTTTTTAAATGAATCAACAAAGTTTATTAATCCCCGGGGGAAGAGATAGTGTGAATTTCCTGCTATTCGGGGTTTTAATGTGATGGGAAAGAATAGGAGGAATGTGGTGATATACATCTTCCTGTATGTGAGTGTTTCTCAACCTTGGAAACTTGAAGATGGGTGGACTTCAACTCCCAGAATCCCCCAGCCAGCAGCGCTGGCTGGGGGATTCTGGGAGTTGAAATCCACCCATCTTCAAGCTTCCAAGGTTGAGAAACACTGCTGTATGTTAAAAGGATGGCAATTATTTGGTTGTGTTTTTTTTTTTTACCTGTATCCACTTTAAATTAATACGGGTGCACACTTTGTTCTCATCCCCACCCCCCCCACCCCCATTTCACACCGCCACACTCTTTCACCACAGCACACAAATGGTTCCCTTTTAAAGTAGCTTGTGAATAGGTGAGCCCTCCCTCCTCCGTTCATGCCCGTTGGGAGCGTAGTGCCTATCTGCATATTGTAAGTCATATTACCCTGGTCACCAACCAATACTTCCATGGGTCCATCCGTTTGACAAAGGGGTGGAGTTTGTCATTCCAAGATTCTTTCCTCCCATCCCATAGATAAATCATAAGCCCAAAGTAGACAGCAAGTCAGTTTTATTGGTGTGACACCCCCCCCCCCCCCCCGTCCTTCCTAATCATCCGGTTTATCATTGAATCATTGAATATCGCTCACGAAAGCCAGTTCAAAGGTGCAGAATTTAGTTTTTGAGAAACCTAGTTGTTGATTTCCAGCAGGCTCCTGCCCTTTCTAGCCTTCCAGAAAGCCTTAAAAATCTGACTTTTGCCCCAGGCATTGGAATAGGATAAGGCTGAACATGTACACTTGGGTTTTTTTTTTTATTTTTAATAAAAAAAAATGTTTTAGGGCACAGAAGTTGTGGGCTGGGTTTGGAGGGGATATTGGTTTTTGTTCTTTCTTTATACCCTTGTTGTTGTTGTCGTATATAAGTTATAACGCATAACATGAACAATCATGCAAGTCTCGTGATTGCAAACATACATACTTTGGGCAGCCTGTGGGTGTGAGCGCGAGAGACCCATTTCAATTGATAAGCAAACATGGAGGTTCAATCAACTTGATAGAAAGAAGCAGACATAAATGGTGTAAGAATCCAGAGGGGGGGGGGAAATAATATTGTCTAGGTTTATTAAAAGCAACATAATATATGGCATTATATATATATATATATATATATATATAGATATAGATATAGATATATATAGATATATATAGATATATATAGATATATATAGATATATATATAGATATATATTCTGAGGTTTTCGCGGGTATTTGTATGTAGGTCTTTGGTTATTTGGGTTTACTCCCGCGTAAAATTGGAAGTGTCTTGGCGACATTTCGACAAAGTCTCATTCGTCATCTTCAGGCTGGTGTTCTCGGCTTCGTGCTTCTAGGAGCAATGTGTGATCGCAGCTGTTTCTTCCTTTTAACTGCCACCCAATGGCAGTTAAAAGCATGGGAGCCACCCATGCTCCCACCCAATCAGCTCCCACCCCCACTGGCAGTTAAAAGGAAGAAACAGCC
>WNWU01000001.1:93209302-93225934 GCA_012654045.1 Ptyas mucosa
ACACACACACACACACACACACACACACACACACATATATATTCATTGTAATATACACCATCTCCATACTACTATGGAGAAAGTAAAGATCTTACAAAGCTGAGTATTGGATGGAGGTGAGAATTTGCAGGAATTCACTGGCACAAGATACCCTGCGCTTAATTCAAATGTTTTTATGTGTGTATGTAGATTGATAGTATGTAATGATGTAAGATGGATAAGAGATTGATTAACCTTGCACTAGCTACCAGAATGTCTTTAGGGATCAACTAAGTGCTGGTGAAGCAAACAGAAGAACAAAGGAAGCGGCTTCCTGTTATTATGTATCTATGACTAGTGGAGAGAAAGAATTAGACCCAAGGGCAGGATTATTTTTTTCCCCTTCCTCCATCACCCCAGGCTTAACATTAGATTCAGTGAAATAGCTTAGTCAATGAACAAGGGCTGAGGTTTCATTCATGCCTTCATTCAGCGTTATCCATACTCACCAATGAGATACGGATGTCATTGTCTTTAAGGCTCATGGCTCTCTGAAGTACCTCACCATATCAGCTGGGCAACCTATGGAGGGATCTATGGAGTTACAAAGCCAACACAGTCCTAGGCTGCATTAACAGAGGGATATGTCTTGGGAGATTCTCAGTCATCCGGGTCATGGTTGTCCCAAAGGTGCTTTTCCAAAACGCAATTGGACTTTGTTTTTTTTCCTTGAAGACATTTCGCTTCTCATCCAAGAAGCTTCTTCAGTTCCCTTGGGATAGAATCATATGAAATATGAATACCACTTTATAACGCCTTGGTAAGACCGCAATTGGAATACTGCATCCAGTTTTGGTCGCCATGATTAAAAAAAAAAGATGTAGAGACTCTGGAAAGAGTGCAGAGAAGAGCAACAAAGATGATTAGGGGACTGGAGGCTAACGCATATGAAGAACGGTTGCTGAAATTGGGTTATGTCTAGTTTAATGAAAAGAAGAACTACGTGTGACGTGATAGCAGTGTTCCAATATCTCAGGGGCTGCCGCAAAGAAGAGGGAGTCAACCTATTCTCCAAAGTACGTGAAATCAGGACAAGAAGCAATGGGTGGAAACTAATCAAGGAGAGAAGCAACCTAGAATTAAGGAGAAATTTCCTGTCAGAACAATTAATCAGAGGAACACCTCCAGATGTTATGGGTGCCTCCAGAAGTTGTGGGTGCTCCATCAGTCGAGGTTTTTAAGAAGAAATTGGACAACCATTTGTCTGGAATAGTATAGGGAAATGATGGCTAACCTTTTTGCCATCGCGTGCCAAAAGCAGGGTGTGGGGGGGGGATTGCATGCGCGCGTACCCACACCCATAATTCAATGTGCCCCATCCCTCCATGCATGCGCGCGTGACCCTCCTGCTTTTGGCACGCGATGGCATGGTGGGCCCAGTAGGCCCATTTTTTTGCCCTCCCCAGGCTCCAGAGGCTTTCTAGGAGCCTGGGGAGAGCAAAAATGGCCTTCCCCACCCTGCCCGGAGCACCTCCGGAGGTCCAGAAACAGCCCATTTCCTGACTTCCGGTGGGCCTGGAAGGCCCAAAAATCAGCTGGCCAGCACGCACATGCCTGCTGGACTGAGGTAGGGCAACGCTCGCGTGCCCACAGATAATGGCTCCGTGTGGCACCTGTGCCATAGGTTCGCCATCACGGGTAGAGGGTTTCCTGCTTGAGGGGATTGGATTACAGACCTCCAAGGTCTCTTCCAACTCTATTATTCTGTTAAAGAAAGCCAATAGTGGTATTTCTACAGTTGGAAGGGCATTGTCCGGAAGGGTGTTCAGTTCCTGCCATAGGTGTCACTATGTTTTCCTTTCCAAGTATTTTTAATGGAACTTATTTGTCACAGGGTGAAAATACAATCTTCTGCTTTCAAAGTTTTGAAACTTTCAAATAAGCTGGAGAAAAGAAGAGGTCAAAGCAAGAAAACTTTCACCTTGGCACCTTCAATCCAGCTGACTCAGCAATCGGCTGTCTGCCAGCAATGAGCCACATTTCCCAGATTCCTTCATGCTGCTGCTAGCTCAGAAAACCCCCCGCCCTAATAAGCTGCAGACAGGGCCTTACGTGCATACTTTGAGGAAAGCATCCAGGGATGCATGCAGACAATGGAAAAGAATGGTTATTCTTGTTAAACACAAGGGACATACAGAGGCATTTCGTACAGTGGGAGTGAGGGGTGAGGGGGAGCTCTGGTCATTCATCGAACACTGGATCTTTAAATCCCACCTCTGTCTGTTTCTTCCTTGAACTGGAATCTGCACCTTTATGAAACGGACAAATGGGTTTTTTTTTTCCCAAGTTTAATTTTGAAATGGTGGCCCCCAAATCAAGCCCTTAGAACATGCGTTGCCGTCATGTGATTTTTTTCCCTTCGCGGAGCTGGGGTGGGCGTGGCCATGATGCATCCGACCCGCGGGCTGCTAGTTTGACACCCCTGCCTTAAAATATCCCTGCCATGTAATGGAGCTTCCATATTCAGAGGCAGTACAGGTAGTCCTCGACTTACATCAGTTCACTTAGTGACCATTTGAAGCAGTGGTGGGTTGCTCCCGGTTCTGTCCGGTTCTTTAGAAACCGGCGGAAGGCTCCGCCTACCCGCCCGGATGTCATCATTGACGATCTGCGCATGTGTGCACGCTCCCGTTGCAAAACGGTAGTATAGGTAAGTAGAATCCACCCCTGATTTGAAGTTACAATGGCACTGAAAAAAGTGACTTACTACCATTTTTCGCACTTATGATGATTGCAGCATCCCTGTGGTCATGTGATTTATATTCAGATGCTTGACAACTGGTTCATAGTTACAACACTTGCAGTGTCCCGGGGTCATGTGATCATCCTTTGCAACTTTCTGACAAGCGAAGTCAGAAAACATGATGCTCTGGTGGCTCAGTAGACTAAGGCAGTTATTAACATCCACTTACATCTGCTGCCTGCAATTACTGCAAGTTCAAATCCCACCAGGCTCAAGGTGGACTCAGCCTTCCATCCTTTCTAAGGTAGGTAAAATGAGGACCCGGATTGTGGAGGCAATAAGCTGACTTTGTATAAATATACAAAAAGTATGAAGGCTATTGCTTAACGCATTGTAAGCCGCCCTGAGTCTCCGGAGAAGGGCGGCATATAAATCAAATTTTTAAAAAAAAGTCAATGGGGGAAGATAGATTCACTTAACAATCTTCTTATTAATTTAACAGCTGCAGTGATTCACTTAACAAATGTGGCAAGAAAAATTGTAAAATGGGGCAAAACTCACTAACAAATTTCTCACTTAGCGACATAAATTCTGGGTTCAGTTGTGGTCATAAGTCGAGGACTACCTGTAGAGCATCTGTGAATGTTCATTGATGGGGAACAAATATGTCTCCTCTATACTTCCTTTCTGGAGGCATTTGGCTGCCTATTGAAGAAATAAGATATTGCATTGAGTCAGGGTGGGTGGTCTATACATGCAGAGTGAGTCTGGCACATATAGGTAGTCTTTGACTTACAACAGTTCATTTGGTGACTATTCAAAGTTACAGTGGCACTGAAAAAAGTAACTTATGACCATTTTTCACACTTATGACCATTACAAGAATCCCCATGGTCATGTGATTTACATTCGGATAGAATAGAATAGAATAACAGAGTTGGAAGGGACCTTGGAGACCTTCTAGTCCAACCCCCTGCTTAGGCAGGAAACCCACTTTTTTTTTAAATTTGATTTATATGCCGCCCTTCTCCGGAGACTCAGGGCGGCTTACAATGCGCTAAGCAATAGCCTTCATACTTTTGTATATTTATACAAAGTCAGCTTATTGCCCCCACAAACTGGGTCCTCAATTTACCCACCTTAGAAAGGATGGAAGGCTGAGTCAACCTTGAGCCTTGGTGAGATTCGAACCTGCAATAATTGCAGGCAGCTGATGTTAATAACAGGGTGCTTTAGACCACTGTACTATCCAAGGCTCCACTTCGGACAAATGGTTATCCAACATCTTCTTAAAAACTTCCAGTGTTGGAGCATTCACAACTTCTGGTGGCAAGTTGTTCCACTGATTAATTGTTCTAACTGTCAGGAGATTTCTCCTTAGTTCTAAGTTGCTTCTCTCCTTGGTTAGTTTCCACCCATTAATGGAAAGCTTGACAACTGACTGACACTTATGATGGTTGCTTTGTCCTTGCTATCTAGCTTAGCATCTGATCAATAACCGTGATGAAGTAACACATTCCCAGATGTCATAAGAACATATAACCAGTTAGGGGAAAGCATGTAGAACATGGCTTCCCAATCGTACGTGAAATCAGGACAAGAAGCAGTGGATGAAGACTAATCAAGGAGAGACGCAACCTAGAACTAAGGAGAAATTTCCCTTTTGCAACCTTCTGACAAGCAAAGTCAATGTGGAAACTGGATTCACTTAACAAATGTGGCAAGAAAAGTCGTCAAATGGGGTAAAACTTAACACATTTCTCTCTTAGCAACATAAACTTGGGCTCAGTTGTGGTCATAAGTTGAGGACGACTTGTACAGACCTTTTTTGCTCTCTGAGGGACATTCTGAGTTATGTTGCGTTTGTGCTCTTAGGGGCTTTCCCTCTGATGGTCATTTCTCACTGTTTCTAGGCAGGAAACATAAAAAAACCACTGAACACATGACACACTGAAAATGCATAGGTTGCAGACTGACTCCAAAACATTCTAATCCTACCCACGGGTGTAATATACTATTGTGCATTTTATATCCTTGGCCTTCACCTAATGTTAATGCAGCCTAGGGCTGCCAAAGAGTTGTCCACCTCTGAATAAAATGGATTGCTATCTTCATCCGGCAGGACTACTAATATGTTATGTCCTTAAATTGCAGTTTTATGGTCTGCTCTAAACCTGCATTGCCAGGAGCATCTTTTTTCAATTTCAAATTAGGCTCACAGTAAGTAACAAAGCAGAAGAGCAAAACGGTACGAGGGCTAATTTACCATCAGACCACAGGACACTCTTAACTTATAAAGGAGAATATTTGTAGGTCAGGGTTCAAGTAAGGACTCCTTAGTGCTTTTGGGTTGTTTTCCTGCAGACGTTTCATAACGCAAACTAGGTAACATCACTTCGATGCCTATGGAGATTCTCAGTCATCCAGGTCATGGTTGTCCCAAAGGTGCTTTTTTCAAGCGGCAACTGGACTTACTGGTTTTTCTTTGAAGACGTTTCGCTTCTCATCCAAGAAGCTTCTTCAGCTCTGACTGGATGGTGGGGAATGAGCCTGAGTGGCGTAGGAGGCTAATGCCTCCTATTAAGGCAGCATTTAACATCCAGCTGCCTGCAATTACTGCGAGTTCTAATCTCACCAGGCTCAAGGTTGACTCAGCCTTCCATCCTTTCTAAGGTGGGTAAAATGAGGACCCGGTTTGTGGGGGCAATAAGCTGACTTTGTATAAATATACAAAAGTATATTTATATCAAAAGTATGAAGGCTATTGCTTAACGCATTGTAAGCCGCCCTGAGTCTCCGGAGAAGGGCGGCATATAAATATAAATTTTAAAAAAAATGGAAGGATATATATATATATATATATATATATATATATATATATATATATATAAATAAATCAGGGGTGTCAAACTTGCGTCATCACAGCGTTGTCATGTGACATATCGTGACTTTTCCCCCTTTGCTAAAACAGGGTTGGGCATGGCCAGCATATGATGCATCTGGCCAGGGACGGCGAGTTTGATACCCCTGATATAAATCCTTCCATTCCCCACCATCCAGTCAGAGCTGAAGAAGCTTCTTGGATGAGAAGCGAAACATCTTCAAAGAAAAACCAGAAAGTCCAGTTGCCTCTTGAAAAAGGGCACCTTTGGCATCACTGATGATGTTACCTAGTTTTGGTAATGAAACGTCTGCAAGAAAACAGCCAAGCTCTGAGAGCACCAGGGACTCCTTGCTATGTAGCTTAGCATCTGATTCTGATCAATAACTGTGATGAACATGGTCACAGATGTCATAAGAACATATAACCAGTTAGAGGAAAGCATGTAGAACATGGCTTCCCAATCGTTTCCAGCTCTTTAAAAGCTCTACTGGAGGTCACATGACTGGAAGGAGGTAGGAGGGGACATTGGATGGAGGACTCAATAATTTTATGATTGGTGACCAACTGCTTCTCTCAACAGAGATTTTTTTCTAGATCTTTTTTTTTTCTCTGCAGGTCCCAACCAAATCTGGCTCATTTTTAAATTTAAGCTTTCTCTTATTGGCTTTTTCCATTGCACCAAATATAGTAATGTCATTCTGTTTTGGCTTTGGAGTGTATTCCTGATGATTGGCAGATAGACCCTAACCTAGTCCTTAGTCCCCATTTAGATGCAGTGACTTCTTCCCCGTATTCTGTTAGGTTGCAAAGGGTAAAAACCATGTTAAACTCTCCACTTCTATTTTTTAAGACACAAGCCAGATGCTGGGTAGAAGCCGACAAACAGGATGTGATTGGGACAGCCACTTGCACTTTCTAGGAAATATTAGTCAAAATCCAATCATTTCTGCTTATGAAAATATCCTTTACTATAGTTCTGGAACACAAATGGAATATTATGTTCAAATCAGTGATGGGTTCCGCCTGATTCCGCCGAGCTGGTAGCGGTGACGATATCACATCACCGAACCGGTTCTGGGGGGCTCCCGCCCCCCACCCCCCGTGTTATTCTTACCTTTTATTTGGCTCCACCCCCGATCTATTGCTGCCTCCTGAGTCCCAGCTGATGGCTAGAGGGGGAAAAACTGTTTAAACTCTTGCCGTGGGGTTTCAAAGGGCCGCCCTACAGCTGATCAGTGTTAAAAGAAAACAAATGAGTAGATCGGTGCCTGCAAAAATAAATGGGTAGACCAATGCCTGCAAAAATACATGAGTAGACCAGTGCCTGCAAAAATAAATGGATAGATTGGTACAGCTCTGTAAGCAGTTAAAAGCCTGGTAGATCAGTACCTCTGCTAAATCCTAAATAATTGTCACATGACCATCAAGTCACACCCACAAAATAAGCCACGCCCACAGAATCGGTAGTAAAAAAATTTAGAACCCACCCCTGGTTCAAATGTCTTGGCTTCCTGGAAAAATTAAAAACTATTATTTTTATTTGTGCTTTTGATTACTTTATGCAGGGGTGTCAAACTCAGTTTCATTGACGGCTGCATCAGTGTTGTGTTTGACCTCAGGAGGGTGTGGGGGGCGTGGCCAGGGGGCAAGGCCAGTTCGCCGTCACTTGTGTCGGATGCCTGTGGTGGCCCAACCGCTCTGACAGAAAAAACAGGCTCCCAAGCTCTGTTTTCAGCTGCGACAGCCTCCTGCAACCCTCTGCCAGTGAAAACAGGGCTCAGGAAGGCCACATACGGCCTTCCCGAGCTCCATTTTCGCTGGCAGAGGCACTGCAGGCCGGTCCTTTGCTGTTTGCAGGGCAGCCCCACGGGGCAGATCTAGGCACCCTGGGGGCTGAATCCAGCTCATGGGCCTTGAGTTTGACACCCCTCGCTTTATGCTTGGTAGTACAGGTAGTCCTCGACTTATAACAATTCATTTAGTGACCGCTTGAAGTTACAAAGGGACTGAAAAAAGTGACTTATGACCATTTTTCACACTTATGACCATTACCATGGTCCTGTGATCAGAATTCGGATGCTCGGCAACAGACTCGTATTTATGACAGTTGCAATGTCCTAGAGTCACATGGTGCCCTTTTGCAACCTTCTGACAAGCAAAGTCAAAGGGGAAACCAGGTTTACTTAAAAACCATGTTACTAACTTAACTACTGCAGTAATTCACTTGGCAACTGTGGCAAGAAAGGTCATAAAGTGGTGCAAAACTCACAACAAATGTCTTGTATAGCAACAGAAACTTTGAACTTAATTGTGGTCGTAAATTAGAACTACCTCTAAATATTGGCTGGCCATCTGACTATAGTTTTTCGACTGTGTAGTTACTCATTTTCTTGATTACTGTATATTGAGAGATTGCTTTTGAGATTCTCCTGTATAATGCCCAGATCATTTGATTGGAGCGATATAAAAATGCTGTCAATAAGAAATAAGGCACCAAAAAAGCAAAGCAAGATTGAAACTAATCAAAGCTTAGCGTATTGAATGAATGCAGCTGCAATGACCTGGGTATGTATGTCATCAAACATAGTCAGGGTGATTTTAGTTTTTAAAATTCTTTTCTTTTGAAATAATTCTTTTAAAAGAAGTGGAGAATATATTTCTGTTTTCTCAGGGCACAACTGTAGGTTTTACATTGTTTATTTTACTCTTCGCTGCAGTATTTAAGAATCTAATCTTACTGATCGCTTAATTTAGCTTGCTATTTTCTCCAATCCCTTACAAGTAGAATGCAAAGCATTTATTCTGAAGTTCAAGACCTGTTCCCTGTGGACTTTGAGATATCATTTAATTCATTAAGTCACTTCAATAAGTAGCTTCAATGAAAATTTTTATTTGAAGCCCACTGATTTGGTAGCCTTAGTAAAGAGTTCTCCCCAGTGATTTATTCTGTGGAGTTATGGTTACTGCAATTTAGAAATAATTTTGCCACATGCCTTGATGTAGATGTTTTGGAAGTATCAGATTATTGGGTTTTTAAAATACTGATGTTGTCACAGAAATATTTTCTTGTAGAATAAAAAATAGAAGTGAAAAACACCTTAGTTGAGCTAGTCTATCCAACCCCAAATTAACACAGGCAGTCCTTGATTTAAGAACCACAATTGGGACCGGAATTTTAGTCATAAGATGAGGTACCCACAAGATTGGACCCAATTCTTATATTATTTCCACAGAAGCCATTAAGTGAATCCATTCTTCTGAATGGATGTTTTTTGCTGGAAACCGGCAAAAAAGAGAGCGATTTGTCACATGACTGCAAATCAGTCATAAATGTGACCCACTTGCCAAATACTCGAAATGCAGTAATGTAACCGTGGGAGGGTGCAGCATTTTACGAAGACCAGAAATGCTTTACAAAACCGTAAAGCACCCTTTCTGAGGCTGTTGTAACTTTGAACAGTGGTTAAGTGACTGGCCAAGGACTACCTGCAAAGGTAACGTAGTAGTTCAGAGCTGTCGGAGTCCTTGAAATATTTGGCTGAAATAAACTTTCGCAAGAGCTATGTTGGATTAGATAATTAGTAGAAAACAAATTTCTTCTAGATTTTAGAATCATCCTGTGGGAAAAGAAAAAAACAACAGCTAAATAACATTGAGCTTAACTCACATAAAAAGCCCCTTATCAGGTGCAAGTAACCAGTAACAGGAGCTGAGTTCAAAGCACTACTACAAGTTTATTACATGCAATCTGTACCCAAGAGCTACTAACGTTCAAGCCAAATTGGCGCTAGATAAGGGTCAACGGAATTCACTGGTGGCTGGACTTGGGTCTCTTGCGGAAGCGCATTGACTCCAAACTGATAATGCATTTGACCCTGCCCTCAGGCTTAGCCTGCTTATTTCCTACATCCTTGCAACAAACCTCTGCCAGAGGGAGGAATCCCATAAATGCTGAAATCGTCCATTTATCACCCTCCCTGCAGGCCCACTAAAGCTAGGATTATTTTAGAGTGGCCTCCACCAGCCCATCTCCTTGTCTTGAATCTACTCCCAGCTAGCTTTCTCCCTTCTGCCTATATACACACCATTCTTCAATTTTCATTCCCTAATACGTTCACATTCCATATGATTGCCCCACTTCCTTTCCACACACAGCCTCTAAAATTTGATTGATTCCAAGCGATTGCTGCTTCAGGATTTGACATTGAAACATGTCAGACATGGTTTGTGGAGCCCACAGACCAACAGAATTTACTCACCTGTGTTCTTGAAGAATAAGCTTACTGATCAGACTGTAAACCCTCTTTGCTCAGACTGATTCTCCGTATACAGAGAAACTTGAATAACCAATTGCTAGAGAATAATTAAGGGACGATTATCCTTTTGTCTTTTGGTCATTGTAGGAAATGTTGGTTATTAAACCAACGATTTGGTCCAAAAGAGGTTTCTTAGATACAAAGTTGGTGGCAGTCTGCATTAATTTTATATTCTGTATTTCTTCAGGAGGTCCAGGTGGTGTAAATAGGTCTTCCTCCTCTTATTTTCCTCTACAGTAGCCCTGTCAGATCAGTTGGATAATACATAAAGACTTGATACTCCAAATCACGCAGTTAGTTTCCATGGTTGAGAGTGACCTTGTGCTCGGTGTTCCCAATTCTGCCTCAATGCTAATTAACTATACCATGCCAGCTCAGTGTTTGTTAGATTTCTATCCTACTTTCCTTTTAAAAAGGTAATGTTCTGCCCCAGCTCCGGATTCCCAAGGATGGTGACACACACCAACAGTCCTTATCAAACGTACCAAGAACAAGCAAAGTCCGGCAAAGGTTGGCAACCAGCCCAGAAAACAAGATACGATAAGACACTCACTCTCCCAAATGCTCTGTAAAATTACATGTTGTTTCCAGCAAGAAATTACTAACTGCATGCGACTTAAATAGGCTAAGGGAGTGGCCAATTATCCTCAAATCTTACTCTCGAGGAGACCTCCTCCTCCTGAGTTGCCACTCCTGGCTTTTGGCAGCCCTGCGTGCTCGAGCATTGAGGAGAGGCTCCTCCACTTCGCTCTCTCCACTTGAAGGAGCCTCTGGAGGTTCTGAAGGCCCAGGCTTAGTCTCTGCCTCTGGCACCACATCCTCTTCAGCCTCCTTGCTATCCGACGCGAGCGCCGGCTGCGTAGGCTGCTGGAGCAACCCCCACACCAGCCTCCTCGTCTTTGGGATCAGTCACGATCCGCGCAGGCCACTGGTGGGTCACAACAGGTAAAGGTTCCCCTTGCACATATGTGCTAGTTGTTCCTGACTCTAGGGGGCGGTGCTCATCTTTGTTTCAAAGACGAAGAGCCAGCGCTGTCCGAAGACGTCTCTGTGGTCATGTGGCCGGCATGACTAAACGCCAAAGGCGCACGGAACGCTGTTACCTTCCCTGCAAAGTGGTCCCTATTTTTCTACTTGCATTTTTTACGTGCTTTCGAACTGCTAGGTTGGCAGAAGCTGGGACAAGTAACAGGAGCTCACCCCATTACATGTACTAGGGATTTGAACCGCTGAACTGCTGACCTTTCGATCGACAAACTCAGTGTCTCAGCCACTGAGCCACGCGTCTTTTTTTTTTTACTTCCTTTTAGCAGTCAAATTATCCAAGGATAGTAACAGTTGTCTATGGAGTCGCAGTCATCCAGGTCATGATTGTCCCAGTGATGCTTTTGCAAAAGGCAACTGAACTTTGTTTTTTCCTTGAAGACGTTTTATTTCTCATCTAAGAAGCAAAACATCTTCAAGGAAAAAGCGAAGTCCAGTTGCCTTTTGAAAAAGCACCTTCGGGATAATAGCAGTTGTAAAGTGCTCCCTGGCCAATAACTTCAACATCTTTTGAGTTTCTCAAATATTGATGGATTATGTCTTACTTAAACTTCCTCCTTCAATACTCTATAGCTATCAGCAACAATACTAGGTTTATCTGAGCTAATGGGCCACTTTCACGCCATCTATTACGGATAGCAATGGTATATTCTGGTTTGAAATTTAGATCAAGTCAAGAAGCATACGTCTTTCAAATGGCCTGCAGGAGACAGCTGTGGCATTCGAAAAAGTGTCCTTTGCCAAGGCTGGGATAAAATATATTTCCGCACTCTGTAAGCAAAAAGGGAAGAGGGTCAAAGCAGGCATGGAAGACATAAGCAGCAGATCAGTGAACCAGATGCACAGACTGTCCATAGAACTTGAAAGAAAAACATGAGGGTTAACAAGAATAAAGATTGACAGAGGAATGTTTATTGCAAACTGGCAACTGCAAAAAGGGAGGAAGCAACAGACAGACAAGACTAAGCGGAACAAAATCTTTTAATTTACTGGTTTTGAACTGTATTGTTTTTATTCCTAGCCCCTCTCCTGTGAATCACCTTACTGCTTATAAAATGCATATAGCTATTAGGTGCATAGGATAGTCAGTTCTAACAAGTCAGAATCGCCGTTCTCTCTCCATACCCCTTTGCATGTGGCAAGGAGGGTGTGCATTTTATTAACCGATGCTTCTTAGCCAGTAATCCCAAAGGTGCTTTTCAAAAGGCAACTGGACTTTCTTGGTATTTTTTTTGTTCTTTCCTTAAAAATGTTTCGCTCCTCATCCAAGAAGCTTCTTCAGTTCAAGCTTCAGTTCAAAAACTGAAGAATCTTCTTGGATTAAAAGCGAAATATTTTTAAGGGGGGGGGAAACAAGTCCAGTTACCTTTTGAAAAAGCACCTGCGGGACAACGATGACCTGGATAATTGAGAATCTCCATAGACACTTGACCAGTAATGCTGCAGTGTGACAAGAGCAGTGGTGGTAAGAGATTTGAGATCAAAAACTAGAATTATCCAGCGATCTTGTTTTGCTTTTGCAGGAAAAAATACTGTATAAAAACAAACCTTATTCAACTTTCCAAAGTTGGATTTATACAGTTAAATTGAAAAGAAAAGAGGGCGGGGGGGGAACGGAGACAGTCTAGAGTTTTGCAGAAAGCACAATTTTTTTTATCCCAATGTATATTTTTTTTAATTTATTTATTTGTCAAGCATATATAAGATAACAGGTAAAAGTATAAACATAATTTGAATACACGGAAAGAGTAAGAGGAAAAAGGAATATTAGGACAGGGACGATAGGCACGCTGGTGCGCTTATGCACACCCCTTACAGACCTCTTAAGAATGGGGTGAGGTCCATGGTAGACAGTCTAAGGCAGTGATGGCTAACCTTTTTGCCATCGCATGCCAAAAGCATGGGGAGCATGGGGGGGGTTGTGCGCGCATGTGCCCACACCCATAATTCAATGCCCCCCACATCCCGCATCCCCACACATGCACACACAACCCCCCGCGCTACCCCCACTTTTGGCACATGACAGCAAAAAGGTTAATGGTGGGTCTGGTAGGCCCGTTTTTCGCCCTCCCCAGACTCCAGAGGCTTCCTTGGTGCCTGGGGAGGGTGAAAACAGCCTTCCTCACCCCCCCAGGAGGCCCCCCGGAGGCTGGAAATGGCCCATTTCCCAACTTCCACTGGGCCCGAAAGGCCCAAAAATCAGCTGGCCGATGCGCACATGCGCGCTGGAGCTGAGCTAGGGCAACACTCACGTGCCCACAGATATGGCTCTGCGTGCCACCTGTGGCACCCGTGCCATAGGTTCACCATCACGGGTCTAAGATTAAAGTTTTGGGGGTTTGGGGAAGAAACTACAGAGTCAGGAAGTGCATTCCAGGCACTGACCACTCTGTTGCTGATGTCGTATTTTCTGCAATCGAGTTTGGAGCGGTTTACCTTGAGTTTGGTAATGCTATGCTGGCTGGAGAATTCTGGGAGTTGAAGTCCACAAGTCTTAAAGCTGCCAAGTTAGAAGACCTCTGCTTTAGTTAGTCGTACAATATTACCAGAGAAGAAGCTACGCAAGATTAGGTTAACAACTCTTAATGCCTTTTTGGCAATGTTGTTGCCAAAAACACAAGTTTTAACTTTTAAAACTCACTCACACAAGATAGTATGGCCTCTAAACTTGGGGGAAATTCGATACATTCACAGATGAGGAACAACCTGTTGATGGCTATTAATACAGCCAGTAAAGTAGAATCTCCTCACTGTGGGGCAGCATTACTGATCTTGCACTAAAGCAAAATGAGATTGTTGCACTGCTTAGCTAACAGAACCCTGTTGACATTTTTCCAGGCCTTGGGTGGAGGGAATCCCTGGTTAAATGTTCTTGATATATTTTGCATCTATTTGGGGGCGGGAGTGGTGGTCTGGATTTCCTATCTTGATTATTTCCTTCATTATGCACTGGCTCCCAGTGGTCTTCCGGGTGCGCTTCAAGGTGTTGCTTACCACCTTTAAAGCGCTCCATGGCATAGGACCTAGTTACTTTCGAGACCGCCTGCTGCCACCGATGACCTCCCAACGACCCGTGCGCTCCCACAGAGAGGGCCTCCTCGGGGTGCCATCAGCCAAACAACGTAGGCTGGTGACCCCCAGGGGGAGGGCCTTCTCTGTGGGGGCACCTACCCTCTGGAATCAGCTGCCCCCAGAGATAAGGAGAATCCAAGACCTCGGTGCCTTCCACCATGCCCTTAAAACTTTCTTATTTCAGCAAGCCCGGCTGGCTTAACAAATTCTTTTAATAATTTTAATTGGTTTGTCTTTTTAAATTTGGGGCTAAACAGAGATATTTTTTAAAATTGTTTTTAATGTTTGTATTGTATGTTTTTATTTGGCTGTACACCGCCCTGAGTCCTCAGGGAGAAGGGCGGTATATAAATTTGAAATAAATAAATTATATTTTTATTTACCTGATTGTACTCCTTATCTCATTTTCCTTTAACATTTCGAGTTGCCAGAATTGTTTTGGAGTTCCAGAACTGAATCAGATAAATAAAATAAAATATTTGTGTTCATGAAAGTCACAAATTATTTGGTTGTTTAAATCAGCTCAATATTATTGCATTTTTCTTGTCTGGGAGAATTAAACCTCCCGGAAGCTGGTTTGGGGGATTTTGTACCTTGTCCTTGGGAACAAGGTTAAACAAGGCCTGAGGCTATGTATTTTTGTTGGCTCATATTTTTCCCCTGTACCTTTTAGACAGTGAAAACTAAACATGAACAAAGAGCTGTGTATTTCACTCTGAATTCCAATAGGGATGCCAGCTTTTTTCCACAACCTATTACACCCTAGATTTATGAAGCTATCGCTCCATCATCTCTAGCAATTGTGCATTTCTGGAGACTGAGAGGAAATGTATTCCAGCCCATGTATATATATACTCTCAGTTTGAGATGTATGCTTAGCTATCAGCTTCAAGGCATATTAAGATCAATAACATTATACAGTCCCTTTAATGTTAAACTAAACATGCAAAGTGTTCCTTGGTTGAACAATAGGATTCATACAGTATGTTTGCTGATGCTAAGTGAAAGAAGCAGAAGAGACAATAAAGAAGAAGAAGAAGAAAGGCAAGATATAAAAACAATGTGGTTCTGCACACATTTTCTGGGTCATGAAGCACAGTCAGGAAAGAGGAAAACATTAAATGAACAGAATTTCCCCCCCAAAATGGGTGGAACTAAAATCTGTACGGCATTTAAATTTTAGCCAAACTTACATATGATTACTCTCCACTTCTGTGTTGAATTATTCCCCCCCCCCCCCGGTGTCATGTTTGCTGATTTATTTATTCATTTATTATAAGTGTTTTTATGCCAGTTCAGTTTTTAAAAATCTGAACAGCTGACTAAAGCACAGGTACCGCATGGTAACATGTAGCAACTTTTGAAGTGTCTGGGGCCACATCCAAGACTTTCAGGAATCACAAATGTTATTTCATTTATTTATTTTTACAAATAACTCAAGGAAGCGAACCTACATAATACTCCTTCCTCCTCCTGTTTTCTCCACAACAATCTTGTGAGGTGGGTCGGACTGAGAGAGAGTGACTGGCCTGATAGGGTCACCTAGATACCTAAACGGAGTCTAGAATTCACCATTTCCTGGTGATTGTCCCAAAGTCACCCAGCCGAGTTTTGTATCTAAGTTGGGACTAGAACTCCCAGTTTCCTGGTTTCTAGCCTGGTGCCTTGACCATTAGACCAAGTCTCAGATTGTACACCTCTAAAATAAGGCAAGCAAGAAACAAGAATTGAAACCTTTGTTTAGTGATGAATATCTTTTTCTTGTTTCCTTTTTTGTTCATTACTGAACTCTATTTTAAAATAGCAGGACAAATGTGGGTAGGACAGCAAGAAAAAAGGGATATTTCTTATGGCAGCCTCCCCCAACCTTTTGGGCATCATGGACCAGTTCCGTGGAGAGAGGTTTTTCCACGGATCAGAGGGGGTGTGGTTTTACATTCTGCCTGCATCCCATGGATGGGGTTTCACTTGTTTCTGCGGGCCACTTTCTGGTATGCCGCGGCTCGGTGCCGATCCACGGACCAGGGGTTGGGGATCCCTGTCCTATGGAATAGGTTATTCTATTCTATTCTATTCTATTCTATTCTATTCTATTCTATTCTATTCTATTCTATTCTATTCTATTCTATTCTATTCTATTCTATTCTATTCCACTCCACTCCACTCCACTCCACTCCACTCCACTCCACTCCACTCTATAGAATAGAACAGAACAGAACAGAACAGAACAGAACAGAACAGAACAGAACAGAACAGAACAGAACAGAACAGAACAGCAGATTCTGTTGCAGGTTGTAAGGGACCTTGGAGGTCTTCTAGTCCAACCCACTGCCCAGGCAGGAAACCCTACACCACTTCAGACAAATGGTTATCCAACATCTTCTTAAAAACTTCCAGTGTTGGAGCATTCACAACTTCTGCAGGCAAGTTGTTCCACTTATTAATTGTTCTAACTGTCAGGAAATTTCTCCTTAGTTCTAAATTGCTTCTCTCCTTGATTAGTTTCCACCCATTGGTTCTTGTTCTACCCTCAGGTGCTTTGAAGAATTCTATTTCTATTTCTATTTCTATTTCTATTTCTATTTCTATTTCTA
>WNWU01000001.1:93225944-93258514 GCA_012654045.1 Ptyas mucosa
TTCTATTTCTATTTCTATTTCTATTTCTATTTCTATTTCTATTTCTATTTCTATTTCTATTTCTATTCTACCTCTACCTCTACCTTAACTCTACCTCTAACCCTACCCCTACTCCATCTCTACCCCTATCCCTATCCTTAGACAATTGGTTCAGCTCCTTTCCCAAAAGCTGTTGCCATGGCTTACAATCTACATTTGAGGTAAATTCAGGAAGAAAGTAGCTCTGTGAATGGCCAAAAGTCCTTCCAAAAGGTTTCACAAAAATATATATGTGAGATTTTAAAAGCGTTTTGTATGATCAGAGAGAGAAGTGTCACCACAGGCATTGCAACCATCAGAGGCAGCAAAGAATGACAATTGCCTTTAAATTCAAACCAGACGTGTCTAGTCCTGCATCCTGTTTTCCAATACACTGGCCAAATAGGATGACCTCTGGACAGCAGCCAGTTTGGGCTTGATGGAGTCAGCTATCTTCTATAATATCTGGTTAGTGTGAGATGGCATGGCTCAGTGCTGAATGAATTGATCCCATTTAGCTTGTGGAATGCCTTCTTAGAATGACTCGCCTGGTGTCTGTTGTCGGGGAAAGATTTCTTCTTTTTAAAAAAAAAAACAAATAAAAACATTTAAGTTTACTTGTTAGATATTTTGCATTAATCACAATTACCGTCAATTTTTCCTTTTGTTATTATGCAAGTGCTGTTTTATTTTGCAGAGAATCTTAACTGTTGGAGAAATCCTACATGTAACTAAAATTCAAGCGAATCCATATAAGATTGATTGGAGGAAAACAAGAGGTGTATCTAACTCACCAGCATACTCTTAACAGAGATATTTGTTGTTCAGAAAAAGAGCTTTGTTGGATGAGATTAAATTGTACAGGTTGTCCTTGACTTACAACAGTTCATTTGCTGACCGTTCAAAGTTACAACGGCACTGAAAAAAGCAACGCGTGACCGTTTTTTCATACTTACAACCATTTTATTTATTTATTTATTTATTGGTTCGATTTATATGCCGCCCTTCTCCGGGAGACTCAGGGTGGCTTACAATGCAATAAGCAATCGCCTTCATACTTTTGTATCTACCTGCTTAGTAAGGCTTTCGCCCCCCCCCCCAAGTGGTGTTCTTTTTTATACAAAGTCAGCTTATTGCCCCCACAATCTGGGTCCTCATTTTTACCTACCTCGAAAGGATGGAAGGCTGAGTCAACCTTGAGCCTGGTGACATTCGAACTTGCGGTAATTGCAGGCAGCTGGTGCTAATTAACAGCACTTTAGTCTGCTGCGCCACCAAGGCTCCATTGCAGCATCCCCATGGTCATGTGACCAAAATTGAGACGCTTGCCAACTGACTCATATTTATGATGGTTGCAATGTCCCAGGGTCATGTGATCAGCTTTTGCGACTTTCTGACAAGCAAAGTAAATGGGAAATTCAGATTCATTTAATGGCCGTGTTATTAAGTTAACAACTGCAGTGATTCACTTAATAACTGTGGCAAGAAAAGTCGTAAAACCGGGGGGGGGATTCACTTACGGTAATTACTGTCTCACTTAGCAACAGAAATTTTTGGTTCAATTATGGTCATAAGTTGAGGACTACCTGCATTTCCTCCCTTTCCAAAACTTATCAGTCAGATGCCTTTAAAAAGCCCCCAAAGAAGGCAAAAAAAGCTAACAAGTTTTGTCCATGTTTCCTTTTCTTGATATTTGGCACTAAGGCCTAGACTGCCCCGATATTTGGATATTTCACATAGACTTATGATCTTGAAAATACATTTTCAGGGCCTTTAAAAAAAATGTAAGAAGATGCTGGATCAGCATTCAGCTTTTTGCTTTGCCTGCCTCTTTTCATTTGACTTTACTTCCATGTTGCGAAGCCGCCTCCAGTTCTCCTTTTCTTGCTATATTTATGCACTTGCCCTCTGATTCACTCTTGGTGAAGACAAGAAGGATTAACTAGACAGATCTCCAGAAAGGCAGATCCTTTCATCCTTACGTCCGTTTTTCTTCACCAACAGGTGCTTCCATCATTGCTTCCCTTTTCTTGGGTCATTTCCTTCCTTAGAAATTGGTTTCCTTCCATTTCTTTTTTTCTGCTTTATTGTGCTCCTCGCATCCATCTTTTCTTCCTTATTCAGTGAGCAGGTGAGCACACTGTAATAAGCTGATGTTCAAAATACTCAGGAAGAGGGTGATCCTTGCCCTCGCTGGTTTGCAGAGGATGGTCTCCATCTCATCATAAATCCTTCTTTCTCTAGATGAGGCTGTGGTGGTGTGAAACATTTTACAACTCTGAAATCTTCTCAAGCTGCAGATGAAGTTCTCCCCATTTTTCCTCTGGGCAACCCTGTGCTGCTGGCATGCAAGCTACAGTAACTGGGTGTAAAGTTGTCCAAGATTAGAAATAGCCGTCTCAGCAGCTGCTTTGAAATGTCCACCCGTGTGAGCGTGGCTGTAGAGTGCAGGCTTTGGGGAAACGAAACTGTCCGAGCTCCAATTTTCTTCTAAAGACTGAAAAGTATCCCCCTATCCATTCTGTTCTTTTTATTCTTTTGAAACCCTGAATTGCCCGATCATTTTCTTCTTAATTGACTATTAAACAGAAGAGTTTCTAATGTTTTGATTGCTGAAATTTTCTAAGTGTTTCTAGTTTACTAATCGTTAGAAATCTTTATTCTACACAGAGTCCCTTGGGAGTTGGGCGGCACAGAAATGCAACAAAATAAATAATAAATAAATAAGTAATAATAATAATTATTATTTCTTGAATTTTTATATTGCCCTTCTCCTTCCGGACTCAGGGCGGTGAACAGCCAACTAAAAACAATTGTATACAAAAGTTAAAATAATTTTAAAATAATTTATAAAATTTGGCCCATAATTTAAAACATTTCAATTTTTTTTTTAATTTGATTTATATGCTGCCCTTCTCCGGAGACTCAGGGCGGCTTACAGTGCGCTAAGCAATAGCCTTCATATTTTTGTATATTTATACAAAGTCAGCTTATTGCCCCCACAAACTGGGTCCTCAATTTACCTACCTTAGAAAGGATGGAAGGCTTGAGTCAACCTTGAGCCTTGGTGAGATTCGAACCTGCAATAATTGCAGGCAGTTGGTGTTAATAACAGGGTGCTTTAGACCACCGTACTATCCAAGGCTCTTAAAATCAGTATCAAACGTTAAAACCCACGTGGAGTCAGGCCAGCCCGGCTAACTGAAAGAAGTAAGTTTTAAGGGCCCGACAAAAAGTCCGGAGGTCTGGGATCACTCGTATCTCTGGGGGTAGATCGTTCCAGAGGGTGGGCGCCACCATAGAGAAGGCTCTCCCCCTGGGGGTCACCAGCCGACACTGCCTGGCGGACGGCACCCTGAGGAGGCCCTCTCTGTGGGAGTGAACTGGCCAGTGGGAGGCAATTGGTGGCAGGAGGCGGTCCTGTAAGTACTCTGGCCCTAAGCCATGGAGCACTTTAAAGGTGGTCACCAACACCTTGAAGCGCACCCGAAAGTCCACTGGAAGCCAATGCAGCTCACGCAGGAGAGGCGTCACATGGGAGCGCCCCGTCGCTCCCATAATCCCCATTAATATTTAAATAAATATTAAATAAAAATTATTTAACAAAAATAAATCGTCTGAAATGTTCTAATGTTTCTAAAAGTTTCTAATGTTTTGATTGCTGAAAGAGAAAAGTAAGACCAGGGGTGACATGATAGCAGTATTGGAGGGGCTGCCACAAAGTAGAGGAGGTCAACTTATTTTCCAAAGCATCAGAATTGAAGACAAAAGACAATGGATGGAAAATAATCAAGGAGAGAAGCAACCTGGAATTGAGGAGAAACTTCCTAACAGTGAGGACAATTAACCAGTGGAACTCATTGCCTGCAGAAGTTGTGGGTGCTCCAACAACTGGAGGTTTTTAAGAAGAGACTAGACAGCCATTTGTCTGAAATGGTATAGGGCAGAAGTGTCAAACTCATTGCCCTCACGCCAGATGTGTCACGTGCTGTCAACACCCACACCGGGTTTAGCAAAGGGGGGAAAAGTCACAATACGTCATGTGATGCCGCCATGATGCGAGTTTGACACCCCTGGTATAGGGTTTCCTGTTTGAGCAGGGGGTTGGACTAGAAGACCTCCAAGGTCCCTTCCAGCTCTATTCTGATTGACTGAAATAATATAACTTGGGCAGCAGCTTTTAGTCAGGTAGCATCTCTACGCATAACTAATGTACGTATGCCCATAAAGTACTGCAGAAATCAAAGCAATCGATAGACAGACTTCCAAATTATCTGCATGCAACGTTTGATTGGAAATCTTGCATGCTGCAGTGCATTGAGACATGGAAGATTCAAAAGGAGTCCTGGTGGCGCGGTGGACTAATTCACTGTTATTAAGATCAGCTGCTTGCAATTACTGCAAGTTCAAATCCCACCAGGCTCGAGGTTGACTCAGCCTTCCATCCTTTCTAAGGTAGGTGAAATGAGGACCCAGATTGTGGGGGCAATAAGCTGACTTTGTATAAATATACCAAAGTATGAAGGCTATTGCTTAACGCACTGTAAGCCGCCCTGAGTCTCCGGAGAAGGGCGGCATATAAATCAATTAAAAAAAAAAAAAGGAATCTTAGTGAAAACATAACCCATGATGATGGCTGAAATGTGCCCTGTAGCATAGATTGTAAAACGGAAGTTACACCACCATAGTAAAAAATACGTGATCCTACATTATTGCTTATAAAATTCTACAGCCGTGATGGCGAACCTATGGCACGGGTGCCACAGGTGGCACGCGGAGCCATATTGGTGGGCACGCGTTGCCCTAGCTCAGCTCCAGCGCGCATGTGCACACCAACCAACTGATTTTCAAGCCTTCCGGTCCCACCAGAAGTCGGGAAACTGGCTGTTTCCGGCCTCCAGAAGGCCTCCAGGTGGGATGGGGAAGGCTGTTTTTGCCCTCCCCAGGCTCCTAGAAAGCCTCTGGAGCCTGGGGAGGGGGGAAAACGGGCCTAACGGGCCCACCGTGCCATCGCGTGCCAAAAGCAGGGGGAAGTGTGTGTGAGGGGTCACGTGCGCATGTGCGGGAGGGTGGGGCGTATTGAATTATGGATGTGGGCACACGTAGCCGCGAGCCCCCCCCCCGCTTTTGGCACGCGACGGCAAAAAGGTTAGCCATCACTGTTCTACAGCTTTCGTATATATTATGTGTTTCAAATACTTAGCTATTTATCCTCACAAAGGAAAGAACCTTGCAGAGAAGCATTTGGGCGCACCAAGGCAGGTTCCCAATTGATGACCCATCAGGAAACCAAAGCCATTGCATCCGAGGATGGTTGTGTTGCAAAGGCAGATGTTTTCCAAATGCTGTTACTGAAATTTCATGTGTCTTAGAGATCACTCCTGTTCGGCATGCTACAGTGTCAATTCCAATAATTTTTTTCCCTGTCACCCTTTTCTAAGCTCAGTAAAACTCATTGGCTGCCTACAGTAAGCCTACAGTCAATGAAAAGCTTTATAGCTATTGCTGTATCTCACCCGTTGTGACCAAACTGACGTCTACCTTTGTTTTTTGTAAACCATGCTGATATGGAAACATGTAATTTAATGGTTTGTGGATTTTTAAAAGTTCTAACAGCTCCCCATAGATTTCAGATGTTGCCATTTTTATCTAAGCATGAGAAAATGCCCAGTTCCTTAGTTACCCTTCTGACACAAATTTTGGAATTGTTAATAAGCTGTCATGACCTAACATTTGGAAGCTGCATGGATTTCTCCCTCGCCCTTCCTTTAGAAGCCAATAATTTCAGCTTAACATTTTTTAAAAGCTTTAGCTGGTTCTAATTTAGAACTAATATTATGTGTGTCCTGCCTCCATTTTATTTCTCCTTTCCTGCATTGTACAGTGTCAATTAACAGTGTACATTTCCATTGGTAGGAAATGAATTGGTTCCAGACCTTAACTCAAGTGGGATATTAGCACAACAACTGTACTAACCTAATGGTAGATGACCTGATCTTTTAACTACCTCTATTGCCAAACCAGCTGCCTTAATCAGTCTTAACCAATGTCAACAATTAGGTAATGTCTTATCTTAATCTTCCCATAAGCTGTGTTTGTGTGCTTGAGTGTGTGTGAGGAAGAGAGAGACAGAATCTGTACTTGAACATTCAAATTAACAGTTTAAAGATGTTGTATAATTCCCTTTTTGATTAGAGCTTTGAGGCAGAAAGCAGTGAGAAAGCTGAATTCATCTGTACTTCGATCTGGGTCAGAGTAGGGAGAACATTGTTTTTAGTCTTAAAAATGAGAAAAACTTGATTTTCATTACTAATATATGTGTAGGTGAGAGAGTGTGTTTCTATATTTCCAGGTAGCCCCCCACACACAAACCAACATCCTTAAATATATCAAAATACCTTCTTTTCTGATAACAGTGAATATCTAAACTAGCTAAATTCTCCCCTTCTGCACAATTACGTACAAGTAGAATAACAGTTTATGGCATAGTTTGTTCATTGTTGACCGAGATCAGCCTCTTAAATTCTAATTTTGTCTCTACCCAGGGACTTCACATAACCCTTGACCGTGTGTGTGTGTGTGTGTGTGTGTATGAATTTAGAGAAACACACCCTTCAGTGATAGGGGTTGTCTAATTCTTCCCTGCTACAGTTGAGGTCCTCATGCTCTATTTTCTTCACTTCTGCAGGGAGCAACCAATTTTTAGCACCAGGGCTCACATCTTTCAGATTGATCCTGCCACCAAGAGGAACTGGATCCCTGCCAGTAAACATGCCTTGACAGTGTCCTATTTCTATGATGCTACTCGCAATGTCTATCGGATCATCAGTGTGGGAGGCACCAAGGTGAGACCTAACAGTCAAGCAGCTTCTCCCATGTCCACCTTCTTGTTTTAAAACAACGATACTAGTATTGAAAAATAATTGTGATAATTAGATTCAGCAGGATCCAATCTGGGTCAGTCAGCGGGACCAGAGCTTTTCCGAGCTTTCGGGAAGCCACTTACAACAGCCGCTATAAATACCACACACAGAACGGTACACACTCTGGTAGAGAGAGGTTCCCTGAAGATGGACTCCGGCACGAGTTCGAAAGCTCGGTCCTGGTGACCGACCCAGATTGGATCCTGCAGCATTATCCTGGGACACATATATTTGTCTTCGTTTGTAATGATATTCTGTTTTCTTTAAGGAACTTAAGACATATACTACTTAATAATTCTTCATAACAGATTCTGTGGGGTGAATTAAGTTGAAATATGATAAACAGCCTCATGTCAACCCAGCCGAGGCATGTTCAGCTGACAGCTCATTGCCGAATGGGAATTTCTACCCATATCTCCCATGACCTTGTGATCATACTGAGTTGGCTGTACCAGATAGTTTTTTTTTTTAAATTAATGAAACAGTTTGATTCGATCATGCAAAATTCCAAAGTACGCTTATTCAGATTTTCTAGCGGTCTTGATTTAGAGCCAATGAAGAACATTTAAAAACATTTGCACAGTGTTCATAATTGTGCAAGCATCTCTTCAAAAACTAAATTGTAAGGGCGGTGTGTGAGCTGCCCAGACTGGATAACCAGCAAGCTGGTGAGGGAACATACATTTAATTTGTTGCCGCCTGCCTGGGCATCACTGCATCCTGCACCCATGCTTCCTGTCATTTTTCAAAAGCTATTCATGCAATTGCCAGTTGTGGAAATTATTCCTTTTCTAATCTAACTCTAAAAGTCTTGGTGTTTGTCTTCCTTATAGGCCATCATCAATAGCACCATCACCCCCAACATGACCTTCACAAAGACCTCACAGAAGTTTGGCCAGTGGGCAGACAGCAGGGCCAACACGGTGTATGGGCTGGGCTTTCCTTCTGAACAACATCTCACTCAGGTGATGAATTATAGGAATTGGATGGGGGAAAGGACGATTTTACTAAAGAAGTTTCTCAAAGATAGTTTGGATCCTAAACTGTAAACCAGTTAAATATAAGGTGAGGAGTAGAGGAAAGCATCCCTAGAAAACAGCTAATTAAGCTGTGATCCAGCTAGAAATAAACCTAGGAGGAACGAAGGAGATATTTTTGAAGAACAATAAAAGCCAAATTGATAGAAGTGGAGGAAAATACTGCTGGGGAATAGCTATTTAAGTTATGAACCAGTTAAATACCAGAACTAGTTGCAATGGAGAAGAAGCTCATAATTAGCAAAAACAAAGCATTTTGGGAATAATAAATTATAGATGGAAATGTGGAATAAATTTTAAAGTGAATTGATTTTGAAAGGATTTTAAGAGAGGAGTCAAATAGTTTATGTTAAAATTATGGACATTAGATGTGATTTAAGAAAAATACTGATTTGATTTGGGTCTTAGAAGTAAGAAACATATATGAAATACTGATTGTTAAAATGATAAATGAATATAACCAAGAGCTGCCTAAAGTTGGAGTTTAAGATTTAGGGTGATATAGCAGAATGCCAAATATTTAGAATAAGATGTTAGATTGAGTGATAAAAATTGGGTTTGGATTTCTTTGTGTCTTTTTCTTTCTTTCTTTTCTTTTTAAGATGTTCATGGATTAAATTTGGAAGGGAGTGTGAGCAATTGTAATTATTTCATACCAGATCAAACCCTTCCTCTAAAAAGATGTATTTCACCTATGTTTAAAAAAATAAAAATATTTTTTTTTCAAAAAAAAAAAAAGATAAGTTTGGATCCTACTAGCTTTTCCAAGGAAATCCGGGCAGAGTTTAGTGGGTGTTCTCATTTCTTTCATTGTTTTAAAGCAACAAAGACCAGTGTTTCAATCTCAGGAAGGATTTTAACAGCTTTACAGAGTAACAAGGCCAGTTGTTGGCAACCAAACTCGATCAATTTCCCCACCTTTCATGGTGTATTGGACTATGTCACCAACCATCAATCCCAACCTGCAAAGCCGTATGGCAGGGAAAGAATAGGAATTCTACTTCCACAGATCTGGAGGCCAACGGATTAGCGAAGGTTGATATATAAGCATGACTCGCCTTCCTTAACAGCCCTTCTTTTGAACAAGAGGGGAGAACACCCCTCTACTCCCCACCCCCGAGGCTTGCTTGATGTATGATTTAATATATTTTTGGCACTAGATGAAATTTACATTTTGAAAGTATTATCATTATAAACTGATACTTTGCCTACTGTTTTCTTTGAATTATCTATTATTGATAATACTCACTTTTAATGTATTAAGGGTTTTGCCTTGTCTTTTCTTTCCTCACAATCATCCTGAGATAGGTGAATGTAAGAGAAAGTACACCGTATATGAGATTGTCTCATCCAGTGAGTTCCATGGTTAAATAGGGATTTGAAGCTGGGTTTCCTTAGTCTGAAACTCTTAACCAATTTGTCTTGTATAAACAACCATGTGTATCTTTAATGATTCTGTAACTTACTCGAAGAATTCAGGCTGAAGAGTGAGGCATAAAACTATGAAAATTATCTGAGTAGATCTTCAGTTATTTGAAGACCCTTCTGTCTTCAATTCCCATCATAGTGCAAATTGCAGGAAAGAGATTTTGAATAAACATAGGAAAAAATCCTTCTAGCGGCAGTTGCTGAGTAATGGTGGAACTGCCAGACTGTATTCAGTAGTGGTGAGTTATCTTGACTGGAAATACTTAAGCAGGGATGCCTTAATTGCAAGGTTCCTAAACCAAAAGGAGAAATAAGAGGGATGAGGTGACCATTTTTTCCCAACTCTACAGATTCATCGTAAATGGCTGCTTCCCAGCATTATTGCAACAAGGGTGTTTGCTTAGGGAAGAGTTAATTTGAAACTCAGTCCTGGAAAAGTGCTTATAGGTCTTACTCCTGCAGCCAAATCTTTACTCCTGTCCAGAAAACATTGATTTCCTATCATCTAGAATGTGGAAATCAACCGTCCTCAGCAAAAGAGAGGAAAGATGGCAGAGGAGGGTGAGAAGTTAATAAAACGAAGATTGTAGTTTCACAGCTTAGATTGGAAATTCCAGAGCAGTAGATGACTTCTTTTTTCTATTTTGTTTGTCTTCTGTTCTGTACGCTCTAAAAACAGTTTGCAGCAAAATTCCAAGAAGTAAAAGAAGCTGCTCGCTTGGCCAGAGAGAAATCACAGGATAAGACTGAACTAACCAGCCCTGCTCTCAGTTTGACTTCCCACCAAGTAAGTCTGGATGGACTAAGTCCCCATATCCACTGGTCCTTAGTGGGATGGCTGAATTCATTGTAAATTAAAGATGATTCAGGTCAACCTCTCTGTCAATGACAGCAAATCTTTTTTTTTTTGTAGTCAGGGCCCATGGATTTTTTAAAAAATTGAATGAAATGAAAAAGCCCTGGGGCTCACAATTTGTTTTCATTTTTATTTTTGCACAGTGCAAAATTAGCATCTTGAAGCTGAACTTAGTATGATTTTGCAGGACTGTGAGAGGCTGCGCAAAAAAAAAACAACACCCCATGCCAGGGGAACTGCATTCAGCCGCTGTTTACCCATTCATTTTTAACTAGCAATGACTCTCCAGGATCCAAAACTGATCCTCTCACTGGCTGCCAGAGACCCTTTTAATTGGAGATACTGGGGACTGAACTGGAAACTTCTGTTGACAAGAAAGGTCCTTTACCATTGAGATAAGCTCCTTTGATCCTAGCAATAGCAGATGTAAAGCTAAGTGCGTAAAGCTAAGTGTGCGGATGCAACAACAAAGAAATCAAGAGACAAGGTAACAGGGTCAGGCTTTGCAACAGTAAGGCAGCTAAGGAACTATAGGTGGCTCTGAGGACCAGCGATATAATGTTTTGGGCTGCTAGACAAGAAATGGGCTTTCTGAATTTGAGTTCAACTTTAGCTTATTGCTGTTTTTATTCCAGGGATCCCACTACTTTTAAGTGGATAAATGATAGGACTAGGGGGGATTACACTCCATTGTCTTTTTCTCTTTCACTCTGCAGATTTCATAACTTGGTTACTGTTCTAGCTTAGTTTTGGATCCATACAACGCACTGTATCATAAACAAGCAGGCTTTCAGAGCACGCCAACCCACAAAACACATGAATCAGATTTGCTCAGTACGTTGCATGAATGCAACCAATTGACTTGGTTGAGTGTATCAGTAGAGAGCTTCCACAGCTTGGACTGCCTATTTAGGATATGATTTTGAGTGATTTACACGTGTCCACAAATTATGCCTTTGATCTCCCCTGCCTCCTTGTTGCTTAGAAGAGAAGAAAGTAGACACCAGGGATTTTTGCTTGGAGGACAGTCTCCTTCACAACACCACCAAGGGATGGCTGTTTTCCTCTGATCTCCTGGGTAACAGGGGTAGATGGATCTGGAGGATGAAAGACATGTGTTCCCTAGGCTAGTCACAGATGGATTAGTAGTACATGAGGAGGAGGATGTCTGAACAGTCCATTGGCCTGGAAGAGAGGAGAATGAGAGGAAACTTAACTAACCCTGGTAGAGAGCAGAGAGGGGAAGTTAATAGAATCATTGTCATGATTACATAGGATTTCTGAAACCAGACCTTTGGCTATATAAGTGTTATTTGACCATTTTAACAGAATAATTTTAGTACAAGCTTGAGTACCCAGCAGCAAAGAATGTCGGAGGAATAGCATTCTCTTAAAAATTAAGAGAAAAACAAGAATGCTATTCTAAGTTTGGATATAAGAAAGAGAGGGATGACATTCTAAGATTGAATGTTTTAGATTCCCTGGATGGTGAACAGGTTCAGAAGTTCTAGTGCAGCACTGAGATTAACCATTTGGAGATTTATTGATTAGATTTCTTTGCCGACCATCTTGCCACAAGGCGACTCTTGAGTGGCTTACCACAGTAAGAGCAATAAAACCATAGACCCATTTTTTAAAAATTATTATTATTAATTTAATTTGTATACCGCCCTTCTCCCAAATGGGACTCAGGGCGGTGAACAGCCAAAATTAAAAATACATACAAATACAAAAGTTAAGATAATTAAAAATACATTAAATCAATCGGCCTCCCAATTTAAAACCCCAAATCATTATAAAATTAAAATCCCGTTAAAAACTATTTAGGCTAGGCCAGCTTGATGGAATAAATATGTCTTCAGGGCCTTACGGAATGTCCGGAGGTCCGGGATGAGTCGTATTCTAGGAGGTAGTTCATTCCACAGGGTGGGTGCCCCCACTGAGAAGGCTCTCCCCCTGGGGGCCGCCAGCCGACATTGCTTGACCGACGGCACCCTGAGGAGGCCCTCTCTGTGAGAGCGTATTGGCCAGTGGGAGGTTATCGGTAGCAGCAGGCGGTCTCGTAGGTACTATTTATCTAACTGCCATAAAAATACAGATTACAAATTATGACTGAAAGATGGGGAGGGAGGGGGGAGTAGGATTGGGGGGGGATCTCCTATTGATCCATCAAACAACCTCCAAGTGTGATACTCTTCCATTGGGGTCCCAAACCAGCTGGCAGAGCCAAGTAGTCTGGCTCTTGTAGAAGGTCTGGAGGGTGGGAACTGATCTCACTTGGGGTGGGGTGGGTGGGGACAAGTTGTTCCAAAGGGCAGGAGCCATGGCAGAGAAGGCTCTTCTCTTGGACCTTGCCGGCTGGAATTCCCTGATGGCCTAGAACAGGGATACCCAACCCCCAGTCCATGGACCGGCATGCCGGAAACCAGGCCACACAAATAAGTGAAACCACATCCAAGGGATGCAGGCAGCATGCAAAACCATGTCTCCTCCAATCCATGGAAAAACCTCTCTCTCTATGGAACTGGTCCCTGGTACCCTAAAGGTTAGGGGCTGCTAGCCTACAGCGTGCCTTCTCTGCCAGCACGGATGGGGTGGGCCAATCCCATTGGGATGAGTCGTGATGCTTTTTTTGTATATGTATGTGGGTGTGGCGGGAGAATAGAATAATTTCTTAACAAGCTGCCTTGAAGATAGCAAAGGCAACCCCTCCCTTCACGTGTTTGACTGTCATGTTCCTTTGTTTGACAGATTCTGGCCAGCCCCATCATTAGTTCCAATGGTCCTGGAGATGACAAGCTGTTCCGGAGCCAGAGTGCTGACATGGAGATGACAACAGAAAGAGAGCGCATTAAAAAAATGCTCTCTGAAGGGTGAGCAACCAGCTAGAGAGTGATTCACATAATCTGCATTTCATTTTACATCGAGTGGTTTAACAAAAGCAAGTGGAATTATCAAGAAGATGCTGAGATACTATTTCCTGTTTTATTTTTTAAATGTCAGTGGATTTCTTATTTTTCAGGATTATCTGTTGCTTGGGATTCAACCCAGTGGTGGATTTCAAATTTTTTTACTACCGGTTCTGTGGGTGTGGCTTGATGGGCACGGCTTGGTGGGCGTGGCAGGGCAAGGATACTGTAAAATCTCCATTCCGTCCTCAATCCAGGGGAAGGTTACTGCAAAATCCCCATTTCCTCCCAATCAGCTGGGACTTGGGAGGCAGAGAAAAGATGAGGGCGGGGCCAGTCAGAATTTTTACTACTGGTTCTCCAAACTACTCAAAATTTCCGCTACCGGTTCTCCAGAACTGGTCAGAACCTTATGAAACCCACCTCTGATTCAACCCCCAAAATGTCACCCCTTTAACTTAAACCAGGTCAGAAAACAGATACCACAAAAAATACAGGAATTCTGCTTTATTGATATAAATAGGCTATAACAGAGAGTATAGATAACCTGACAGCATTTCGCTTTCCCTTCCTTGTACACTAAAGAGAATTGACACAGGGCAATCTGGAATTTCTTTCCTACTCTTTCCTGTCTTTTCAAGCTAAGCTTAAATTTTGCTAATGGCTGTCACATATCTTCTTCGTGGCTGTCTCCACACTTCTACAAACTGTGCTTTGGAATACACAGATTGAGAAAATAGCGTGTATCTGCAAGTCTTAAAACAGGCACATTTTTTCCTGTGGCACACATGGCAGCTTCAAAGGACAGCTGTGTGATCCCAGAAACAGATCGAACAGCTTTTAAAGCATTGCACACCAGAGCACTTCCTTCCCTTAGGTATACTATTTCTCTCTCACACACACGCGCACACAAAACTTGGTTCTTTACTAATGGATGAAATGCTCTTTTTATAGAGTGCCCCATTCAGCTCGTGATGAAGAGATTTCCTGCTTTGCTCCTTTAGTATTCACTCTGCTGTGCATTTTGCTCCTGCTAAATTCAGATCCCTAGGAAAATGTCTAAAATTAAATGCTAAGTTGGAGTATGGGCTGATTACTGTACCACTCATTTCCTTCCATTCATTGGCATAATTCTCTCTATTATCAGTGTACATGTGCGTATTAATAAATACCTGCAAAAAAAAAACCCCCACCGATGTGATTGCAGAGAAATAGCTTTTTTGTAGTTTGTATCAATATTGTGCATTTTGCATGCGCAGATACAACTTTATACATAGCCACAACAATATTGTCTTTTGCAGTGTTTGTGAAATGAACATTGCTAACAGAGACCTCACAAAACTTTTCAGTTTCTTACTAATTTCATGTCGTGTGGTATTGCTGCTATTATTTTTATTTTGTTACAAGCCATTCTAGGAACTTTTAATTCACTGATGCAGTCTGAGAAACCTTGAATGCAGCCTCCAGAGATCTCTTAACATTTGTTATCAAGCTGTAATTTTTCACATGAGTGAGCAAGGACGTTTTGAAATAAGTTACTGCAGCCTAGACGAAACTGTGTCCAATATGAATTGCGTGTGTGTTCAGTTCAGTCAAATTTAACTTTTGTTCGGGCCTCCTGCACTTCTTTTTCCAGAGTTGCTATAATTACACCAACTCCAGGATCAGAGGCAATCGTTAGTCCCAATGAAATTGTGCCACCTTTGCTTGAAAAGCTCCCATAAAAAATGTACCAAAGGAAACAAAAATTACTCCAGATCAGGGGTGTCAAACGCAAGGCCCGTGGGCTGGATGTGACCCGCGATGTGGTCGGATCTGGCCCACAGGGCCATCCTGGTCTACCCAGTGTGAGGCGGAAAGATCAGGCCAGCGTGGCTTCGGCCCAGTCTACCCAATGCGAAGAGGAAACATGCCAGCAGTTTGGGGAGTGGCGTCAAGTTGGCCACGCCCATCCAGTTGGCCGCACCCACCCAATCGTGGGCTCCCACCCACCCACCCACACCCGAGGTCAACCACAGCCCTGTTGTGGCCCTCAATGAAATTGAGTTCGACACCCCTGCTCTAGATTCATTGCTTCTGCTTTGAAAATATGAGCGAATCCTTTTAGAATCCTCCAAACCGAGGAACAAATTCACTGGGAGGAAATTTTCATGCAGCTTGGAATGCAGAAGAAAGTACCGTTAACAGTCAGTGAGCTGCTAAGCTGCTTCTGTGTGCTACATGTGACGTAACTGGTGAGACCTCTAGAATCGTGGTAATTCAGACAAATTAGCTACCGTGTTTCCCCCAAAATAAAACCCTGTCTTATATTTTTTTGAACCCCGAAATAAGCGCTTGGCCTTATTTTCGGAGAGGTCTTATTATTTTGGGGCGCATGGAGCAAGATGGGGCTCCTCTTGCCGTCTTACCTGATTCCCAGTTCTGCGTTTGAATATTTTTGGGGACGGCTTATTTTCCGGGGGGGGGGGGGGGGTTTATTTTAGCACATGCGCTCAAAAGCCCAATTGGGCTTATTATCAGGGGATGTCTTATTTTCAGGGAAACAGGGTATAGTATCAGGGTGTTCTCATCCTGTTTCTTTCTTTTTTTTGCAGTTATATTCTCTCCGTAAGCTCTGTAGTTCCACTTTGTTATAAAAATCCTGGGAAGGAAAGTAGGGTGTTGGATTGGGTTTATTTGTTCATCAGGTTTTTCCAAAAACACGTCCTCCCCGCCCCCGAGTGAATCAAGACTTTTTGTGATGCAATCTATTCATTTCCTTACTCAGAGCTCAGGTATAGATTCCCACCCGTTTTTTTTCTCTATCCCGATAGGTCACAACAAGGGAATTACCTGGTTCTTTTTCTTTTTTCCTTTTAACACAGAACATAGTGTGCTTAACAAGGGAGGGCCTATTGCATGCATTTAGAAGTACCAACCAATAATTTGAAAGCTGGCTATGGTGAACTTGTTTCCACGCAACTCGGCCACGCGGTTAGTTTTTGCTGTGTGGCGGCAGCTGATGCCTTTAAACACTAAAGGTAAATATTAATTAAAAAAAAAAAACTAGCTTCCCTCTGGGGAACAGTGTGTCTTCAGAGTTGCTCTACTGCAGTTCCCCAGAGTTTTTTCTTAGTAGAAGGCAAGATTTTATGCTGTGTTAAATTGATAATACTTGTATTTTAATATTGTTTTTATTTGGCTCCTAGACATGTGGGTGACAACCATATTGGTTCGGTGAAACTTGAAAGCAATACGAGAAACGGCAGTTAATTCAAATACAATTGCTTAATTGCTCACTGGGTATGGGTATTTTTAGAGTCTGTTTAGCGTGCTGCCTTTGAAGTCCTTTTACTTTGAAACTCAGGATAACTATCTCCAAATATACCTGCCCTCAAAGCCCTTGTTAGAAATCCTCCACCCACTTTGCTGTCCTTCATTTTTATTAATAATAGATTAACGGAAAGTATGCCAGCTCCGGTAAGAAAGATAGAAAGGTACAGCATAAGTGAAATACTTAGAATGCTTTGTGTTTTTCCTGCCCCTGTGTGTTCCTAGGTCTGTTTGTGAAGTCCAATGGGAAGCCGAATTTTTCACCCTGCAAGACAATAACAACAAACTGGTGGCTGCCTTGCATGAAGCTAATGCCAATGTGGAACAATGGAAGCAACAGCTGGCAGCATATCAGGAGGAGACGGAAGCACTGCGCCAACGAGTGAGTGGAGGTCCAAGAGATTCACTCAAGGTTCTCCATTGGAGGAGGGATAGGGAAGTAAGGCATCCTCATCCCACAGGGCCTCTCATCCTGGCTGGTGGAAGCCATCTCTCCCCCACCATATTCCTTTGACGCCCATACAGGTAGTCCTTGACTTGCAATAGTTCATTTAGTGACCATTCGAAGTTACAGCACAGGGTGAGGTTCAAGGTGTTGGTGATTACCTATAAAGCCCTACATGGCTTAGGCCCGGGTTATTTGGCGAATCACCTGCGGCCAGCAACAGCTCCCCATCGCCCGGTGTGCTCACACAGAGAGGGCCTACTTGGGGTCCCGTCAGCCAAGCAATGTCGGCTGACAGCCCCTAGAGAGCGAGCCTTCTCTGTAGGCGCACCTACCTTCTGGAATCAGCTCCCCTTAGAGCTCCGGGTGGCCCCCGACCTTTGCTCCTTCCGCCGTGACCTTAAAACATGGTGGTTTTGCCAGGCTGGCCTGGACTGAATGGGGTTTTAATGGGAATTTTAATTTCTTTTACTGTTTGAATTTTAATTTGGACTTCTTGTTGCTTATTGCTGTGAGCCGCCCTGAGTCCTTGTGGAGAAAGGGCGGCATATAAGTCCGATAAAATAAATAAATAAAATAAATAAATAATACAGCAGTACCGAAAAAAGTGACATGATCATTTTTCAGATTTACAACCATTGCAGCATCCCCGTGATTGCATGCTTAAAATTCAGACGCTTGGCAACTGACTCATATTTATGACGATTGCAGTGTCCCGGGGTCATGTGATCACCTCTTGCAACCTTATGACAAGCAAAATCAATGGGGAAGCCAGATTCACTTAACAACCATGTTGTTAACTAACTTAACAAGTGGCCTTTATCTTAACATTCACACGTACAAAATAAAATGTCAAAACTCTCAAACTTTATTTTCGCTTATAAAAAGGGAAGTATTGACATTTGAAATAACTAAATAAAATGGATTAAACTGCTGAAACTTTTGTTTCTTATAAGGTTTTTTTAAAAAATTAGGATACTTGTAACAAAATTGCATTCTTTTCTTTTTCCCACGTTTTTGTTTTTAAAATAGCATAATATATGCTGCATGTGGCATAAAATAGCTAGAAAAACCTATTTGCTGAAATATTTTTTTAACAAAAGTATTGAATGAGATGCATATTTGAGTTCTTAGAATTTCAGTTCTCACTCATTATTGTGTGTAAAAAACCAAAATTTCTATCTGTTGTACATTTTCCATGGTGAAAATAAACTAGATTTAATTCAGGTAGTCCTTGACTTACAATCTCAGTGGAGCCCAAACAAATGTCTTGCTAAGTGAGACATTTGTTAAGGGAGGTTTGTCCCATTTTTTTTAAAATTGGTTTTTATTGTGATATATCATAATACAATCAACGTTTTTCGGTTCTGTGGTGTTGATAATTATATATACATTATTTCCACATTATTTACATAATATTATGTCTTAGTATTGCTTATAGTTTAAATAATACAAATAATACTGTTCAATTCTGTTTAATCTGTTTATTGATTATTCCTTGTGCCCCTCATACTTTACGTTTTGTTTCTTTTCTCCATCCACTTATACCACAATTCCCACACAGTATAATATTCCGTATTCTCTCTTTCGTTTATTTCAAGTGTTAGCTTATTCATTTTGGCACACTCTAATATCTTACTAATTACATGTTCTTCCGGTGGTAATTTTTCCTCTTTCCAATACTGAGTGTACGTTATTCTTGCCGCTGTTGTTATGTGTATGATTAGATACTTCTTTAAGTGAATCTGACTACCCCATTCAACTTTGCTTGTTAGAAGGTCGCAAAAGGGGATCACATGACCCTGGGACACAACTGCAACGGTCATAAATGTGAGCCACTTGCCAAGTGTCTGAATTTTGATCATGTGACCATGGGGATGTGCATCAGTCATAAGCGTGAAAAGCAGTCACAGGTCACTTTTTTCAGTGCCGTTGTAACATTGAACGATCACTGAATGAACTGTTGTAAGTTGAGGACTACCTGTGTTGAAATGTTGGGAGGGAAGTCGTTCTCTAATAAATACAGTCAGTTTAGCTTCTCTGTGCGGTATGCGTGTTGCTGTCTAGATTTGGGATCGCACACCAAATTCTGATGGAGCATTGGTTTCCTGTAAGGCTTGATGAAGAAAGGATACTACGGGGAAGCACTTCTGAGGTTGCACATGTTATTTCCCCGAAATCCCTGCTTTGTTCCGCTTAATTGCAGCCAGCTAGTGCTGAGCAGTGGCACACTGAGACTTTTTCCTACTTATTGAGTAAACATTGCTGCTAAAGTCTGTGACAAGTTAGTTTTAAGAAAGGCGGCTCAGAGCCCATGGTGACTTTCTTTTAACCTTCATTCACAATTCTTATCTACTGCAGCAGCTTTGCTACACTTGAGAATCTGTGTGTGACGAAATAGATTTTATCTGTAGATCAATCCGGCCTCACTTAGTGTATTTTGCCATTCAGGCTGATTTGGCAATGAATGAAGCCATCATTTGCATTGTGTGCAATGTTTCCAACTCCTCTTCCTCTTCCAAACATGCCTTCCTATAATTTTGGATTCCACATTACATGGACATTCAGTAATTCCAAAACGGAACTTTTATTTATTTATTTATTTATTTATTTATTTATTTATTTATTTATTTATTTATTTATATTAAATTTATAGACCGCCCTTCTCCCTGAGGACTCAGGGCGGTGTACAGCCGGAATTTAAAAACACATAATATAAACAATAAGAACAATTAAAAATAGAATAATAAATTTCGGCTCAAATTAAAAATACCAATCCCCATAAAATTTAAATTTTAAAATACTGCTTAAGTCAGTATTTATAAATACTTATAAAGACTTCACTGTTCCTGGTTTTTTTAAATGTCTGAATTCTTGAATAGAATTCAAGTATCACATGTATCGTTCATTATTTCTTTCCGACCTTCCCATTCATTTTCATTTTTCATCTTCCTTTGCTTTACTAATAGCCATAGCACTTAGACTTCTATGCCGCTTCACAGGGCTTTACAGCCCTCTCTAAGCAGTTTACAGAGTCAGCATATCGTCCGCCAACAATGTCTTTGCCTTCAGCGAAAGAAGAACCCTTGTTTGTAATATTTTTGTGGGCATTTTACTGGTATGCAAGGGTGCATTTATGCATGAATAAAATATCACCTGGATTAAGCTGTAGATTCAATCGTATTGTATGTGCCCACTTTCCTCAAAGGAGGCAAGTTGCACGGACAATATTTATGTTGTCTTGGGACAAATGTTTTTTTTGGGGGGGGGGAAAGATCAGTGAAGATTTCTGCAAAGTTTGTGTTTACAAATGTGAGTGTTTGCTTGCTTTTCTGCCTTAAAGTCAGCACTGAGTTGCTAAATCCTCGCAATTTTCTTGGCAACGTTTTCAGAAATAGCTTCCCCTTCTCCTTCTCAGAGGGAGGGAGTGTCCTAAAACCACCCAACTGGCTTTGTAGCTAAGGCAGGACTAGAAATTATGCTCTCCTGCTTTCTAGCCTGGTACTTTAAACATTACATCAAACTGGCCTCCTTCTATAAGATGAGCATAGGAAAAAAATAACGCTTAACGGATCAACAGTCTCCACAAAGGTAGTCCCACCTTCCCTGCACTTTTGGGTGCTTTCCAGCACTCAAATTAATTTCACTTTGATTCATCTTCCCCCTAATAATCCAGTATTCTGAAGGTGTATTCTAATTGCTAGGCCTTATCGGTGAGTTCTCTGACAGGGGTCTAAGACAATTGGCATTGGCCACATTTTCGTGACCACTTCTCCGCAGCCCCCTCCTATCACAGCCAATTTACTACCGGCGTTTATGCTTGGTAGGCCCAGGCGCCAGCACTCTTTCCCCAGCAATGGTCGGCCCTGCCCTGCTCTCTTCACCTGGGCAATTCACTGAAGGATGATTATCCCTGGGTGTTTGGTTGTGGGGGACGCTTAAACAAGCCTCCGAATGGCTGGGTGGTGTGGGCGGTGGCCTCAGGGTTGGGACGGGAAGTGTGAGATGTGTGTGGCGCCTCCAGTCGAGAACTCTTTGAAGCGGCAAAGAGACAGGAAGCGGGATGGCTCCCTCTCACCCAGTCCAACTCTCCGGTGCTCCTTGGTCTTCGCGGGACAGGGAGAGGTAGGCCCTCTCCATCCCTGCTGGAGGCAGGCCACTGGAAGGGGCAATGCACACCTGGCACGGTGCCTCCAGCAGCAGCTCAGCCAGTGGTTGCTCCCGCCACAGCCAGGCTGCGTAAGGAAGTAAGACAGTTGGATGGTCTAAAACCGTGATGGCGAATCTATGACACAGATGCCACAGGTGGCACACGGAGCCATATCAGTGGGCACGCGAGCATTGCCATAGCTCAGCTGCAGCGCACATGAGCGCGCAAGCCAACTGATTTTCAGGCCTTCTGGGTACACTGGAAGTTGGCAAATGGGCCATTTCCAGCCTCCAGAGGGCCTTCACGGGGGTGGGGAAGGCCGTTTTCACTCCTAGAAAGCCTCTGGAGCCTGGGGAGGGCGAAAAACGGGCCTACTGGGCCATTGCATGCCAAAAATGGGGAGCGGGGGGGTGTCACACGTGCATGCGCGGGGGTGGTGGAGCTCATTGAATTGTGGGTGTGGGCACGCGCGCACGTGACACACACACACACACACACCCCACACAACCCCCGCTTTTGGCACGTAACAGCAAAAAGGTTAGCCATCGCTGGTCTAGAATATTTACATGTTTTCAAAACATGACTGACAAAGGTCAGTTAGTTAAGCCCTAAGCCCCCTTTGGGCCAAATTTAATCTTGGATTCATTTGACTTTTTGTTGCTCTCACAACACTCTATCCCTGTTCCTTCACTAACCAAGTTAAAACTATCATGGGAGCTGAGCCTCAGAGTGGGAAAGATTACTCCATTATTCAACAATTTCCCAACAGAAAAGCATAGTTCTCAAGCCCGACCTAGCCATGGCTTTCTCCAACTTGGTGTCCCACAGATGCGTTGCATCTACCACTCAGAGAAATTCTAGCTAACGTACATTTTTAAAGACAAGATTGTCAAGGTATGGAATACTGAACTCAAATCTTTTAAGATCCGTTTTTAGTAAGATTGTTCTTACTGTGCCTGAAGCTTATATTTACATCCATCAGAATGGGAATATTTCAAGTGTCCTCATGTCTTCTTCTAAATTTGTAATTCTACATTTATATCAGGAAGACATCAGGGATTCTTCTTTTCTCCATTATTTTTGCTAGTGCATCTTTTAAATCTCTATCAAGTTCTGCACCCCGACTCACTGAGCCCGTTCCCAAAATAAATCTTCCTTCTATGCGTCTTCTGTTTTCACTGCTGTTTGCATAGCCGTGTCTGGGACAGGAGGAAGCCCGACTACCTTTGATAATTTTGCAAGGGTGTAAGCAATCACCCTTCCTTGCGTCTTGCAGATTTGAGTCAGCAGTATATAACAGCTGGGCCTCTGATTTTGTTGAGTTCCTTCAGGCATAGTGTGTAGGCTTTTTGCATGAAAGAATGGAAAGAAAAGGGAGAAAAGAGTTATATAAGGTCACTTACTTTACTTAAATAAAAAGCATCAGACTAGCATTTGCTTTCTTAAAAGCATCAGACTAGCATTTGCTTTCTTATCTTAAGATTTTGTGTATAATGGATTTAGATATTAGATAGAAGAATAGAGTTGGAAGGGACCTTGGAGATCATCTAATCCAACCCTCTGCTCAAGTAGGAAACCTAGACAAATGGTTGTCCAATCTCTTCTTGAAAACCTCCAGCGTTGGATCACCCAAAACTTTTGGAGGCAAGCAGTTCCACTGGTTAATTGTTCTAACTGTCAGGAAATTTCTTCTTAATTCTAAGTTGGATCTTCTCTCCTTGATTCTTTCTAGGAAACAGGAGGATCAACAGCCTTAGAAGCTATCAGGAATTGCATATAGAAAATTGCAATACTGGTTTTGATTTTATGTATAGAAAAATACAGATTTGGGGTATAGGACAAGCCTCTGGAATCAGAATGTTTCTCGACATTAGCAATGTTAAGAAAGGCACACTTCAACTCCCAGAATTCCCCAGCCACCATGCTTTAAGATGGGTGGGCTGCCTTCCATCTTATAAACTGCTTCATTCTTCCAGTAACATGCCCATCCACAAGTAGCAGTCAGTGACTTTCTATCTACGTCATTGGTGGGTTCCTCCCAGTTCGGCCCGGTTCCACCGAGCCGGTAGCGGTGACGATATGACGTCACCGAACTGGTTCTGCCCCCCCTCACCCCCCTACCCGCATTATTCTTACCTTTTATTTGGCCCCACCCCCCAATCTGTTGCTGCCTCCTGAGTCCCAGCTGATCGGCTAGGAGGAAGAAAACTGTTTAAACTCTTGCCGCGGGGCTTCAAAGGGCCGCCCTACAGCTGATCAGTGTAAAAGGCAGTGTGGTGGTAGACCGGTGCCTCCAAAAAACAAATGAGTAGACCAGTACAGCTCTGCAAGCAGTTAAAAGCCTGGTAGACCAGTACCTCTGCTAAATCCTAAAGAATTGTCACATGACCATCAAGCCACGCCCACAAAATAAGCCACGCCCACAGAACTGGTACTAAAAAAATTTAGAACCCACCCCTGATCTACGTGATAGGTATTTCCATGTTCTAAAACAAACCTTTTTTGTCCTAGAAGCTGGAAATGCTGAGAGCACTGAATGCCCTTTTTTTAGTGGCAACGAAGTGCCGGGTTTGATATATAAGAGCAATTCTGTGAATGAATAGAGAGGTTTCTGGCTTTAAGAAAGCTGATAAAGCATATGTTTGCATTTGAGTTTGTTTATGTGTGTGTGTGTGTGTGTGTATCAGAGAGATTGAGAAGAAATAGCAGTGATTGCACTTGAAAGAAATGAAAGGGTAAAGAAAAGGCGAAGCGCACGTCAGGAGAATAGGCTAAATTTCGGGCAGAAATAATTGTACATTTCCCAGTAAGCTTCCTATCTGAATTGTTGGATGCATCATTCCCGCTCACCAAATTGTTTCTTCAATGGTGCGGAATATGGGAGGAATCATCTGGTCTGCTATTTTCCTTCTGTTTTCTGCTGCTGTTAGGTACATAGGAGCTGAATAACTAAGGGCTATTCTCTTTGGGACTGTCCGTGCTCATTACACAGAGTATTGTTCCAGTAGTTCTGGAAAGTCCCTGCCTTTTGATAGGTACACATACGGCATGTAGAGATACATGAATTATATATTATGTACATTTCATGCTTTCCTCTCTTCCTCTTTTTTTGCCCTTTGGATGTTTGCTGATTTTAATAAATAAACATCAAGCACAGTGGTGAAATCCAATTTTTTTGGATTTTACTACCGGTTTTGTGGCTGTGGCTTGGGCTTGGTGAGTGTGGCAGGGGAAGGATACTGCAAAATCTCCATTCCCTCCCCACTCCACGGGAAAGATATTTCAAAATCTCCATTCCCACCCCACTCGGGGGCCAGCCAGAGGTGATATTTGCTGGTTCTCCGAACTGCTCAAAATTTCCGCTACCGGTTCTCCAGAACCTGTTGGATTTCACTCCTGATGAAGCATCATATTTTGCTCGCTGTGCCGCATGTATGCTTACTCTGGTCTGGATATAGGGATTGACTGGGAGGGCTCCGGGTGCAAACTAAAGGGCCTTATCCACAGTAATTTTTCAACATGCATTATATTATGTTAGAAATATGGGTTTGATTGGGCTTAAGGTTGTAGCATTCAGGGAAAAGGACTGAGCAATAAGAATCTTATCAGTCACTTTGCTAACTGTCTAAAATTTCTAAGAGATAGAAAACTCCAGAAATTTTACAGTCTTCCTATTCAAAACAAACATTCTAATACAGTAACTCAGACATGGAAAGTGGATGGATTGTCACAGTAGAGCAAAATAAGCAAATCAAAGATGATGAAGATTGAGGCCCTTTCCTCCACTTAAACAAGAGCATTGGGCATCGATGAGGGTATTGCCACTTAGTCTCTATATCAGTGATGGCTAACCTTTTTGCCGTCGCGTGCCAAAAGCAGGGGGAGGTTGGGAGGTCGCGGGTACGGGTGCCCACATCCATAATTCAATGCGCCCCGCCCTCCTGCGCATGCGCATGTGACCCCCCCACACTTCCCCCTGCTTTTGGCACGTGATGGCCTGGTAGGCCTGTTTCCCCCCCTCCCCACGCTCCAGAGGCTTTCTAGGAGCCTGGGGAGGGCAAAAACAGCCTTCCCCATCCTCCTGGAGGCCTTCCAGAGGCCAGAAACAGCCAGTTTCCTGACTTCCGGTGGGACCGGAAGGTGTGAAAATCAGTTGGCCAGTGCGGGCATGCGTGCTGGAGCTGAGCTAGGGCAACACTCGCGTGCCCACCAATATGGCTCCGCATGCCACCTGTGGCACCCGTGCCATAGGTTCACCATCATGGCTCTATATCTTGAACAATTTCAGGGTGGTTTGTGCCTAGAAGACAATTCATTTTCTGCTCTTTTTGTCGTAAAGATGGTTCCCAGTTCATCTCAAATCCGTGTGTTATTCAGACTCAAGTTGACGGTCATGATTATTTTGTAGCCCATCACTTTTCAACAATTCTGCTGACACCGTTCTAAGTAATCACCTCCGTTCTCCTTCTCTCCAATTTCCCATAGGTGGCAGAGCTGGAAGCCCAGAGAGGCCACAATTCCTCAAGCGATGTCAGGAAAGAGACCTGCCCAGCTTTAGAAGAGCTGGAACAGTTGGTGAAGGCCAAAGATGAGGTCAGTAGCTGCATCCCAGGTCTCTGAGCTGCCAATCTAGAGCAGAGCTTATAAATTCAGAAGTCCACAATTAAGAACAAGAAGAGAGAATTGGTGGGCGGTTGTTATTATATAAGTAATTCTCTGATAAAGGAGAATATTTGTAGCTCAGGATTGACATGAGGGGGGTCTCTTGGTGCTCTCTGAGCTTGCTTGTTTCCTTGCAGATTACCCAAACTAGGTAACATCATCAGTGCTAGTAAAAAGCTTAGCAATAGCACTTAGACTTATATACCGCTTCACAGTTCTTTACAGCCCTCTCTAAGCGGTTTTACAGAATCAGCCTATTGCCCCCAACAATCTGGGCCCTCATTTTACCGACCATGGAAGAATGGAAGGCTGAGTCAACCTTGAGCTGGTCAGGATCGAACTGCCAAACTGCAGGTAGCTGGCAGTCGGCAGGAGTAGTCCTGCAGTCCTGCATTCTAACCACTGCACCACCACAGTTCAAGTAATTCTCTGTATACCAATAAAGGGGAATATTTGTAGCTGAGGGTTGACGTGAAATGTCCTTGGTTCTCTCTGGCCTTGCTTGTTTTTCTTGCAGACATTTCATTACCCAGTTAGATCATATCATCTGTGCTATCATCACTGGCACTGATGATGTTACCTAACGTATTTTTCGGAGTATAAGACGCACCGGACTATAAGACACACCTACCTTTTTTGGTGAGGAAAACAAGAAAAATAAATCTGCCTCTGCCTCCCTGCAATTTTGCCTCGTTGCAGCAAACAGCAAATAGCCTGCTTTACTTTCATTTTCGCTTTCAGCATAGCTTGATTAGCACAAGAAAAGAAAAATCTGCTCCCAGCAATTTACCTCTTTGCAGCAAGAAGCAGAAGCCCCTGCAAAAGAGCTGAGAGCAAAACAGCTGAGAGCAAAACAGCTGAGAATCAGGAGGCTGATCCAATCAACTTGTGCTAATTAGGCTGTGCTGAAGCTGAAACAAGCTGTTTCTTCTTGCTGCTTGCTTCAAGGAGGTAAACTGCTGGGAGGCAGAGGCCAAAGGGTGGGGGAAGTGGTGGGAGGGGTTATATTCGGTGTATAAGACGCACCTAAATTTTCACCCGCTTTTAGGGGGGGGAAAGCACCTTTTTCTTATACTCCGAAAAATACGGTAGTTAGGGTAATGAAACATCTGCAAGAAAAACAAGCAAGCTCAGAGAGCACCAAGGACCCCTCAATTCTCTGTATCTCATTCTGCAAGATTAGATTGGCAATAACACTCTATTTGCCGATTGAAAAAAAAATTACTTGGGCTGTGCTATGCTTGCCAGTCTGTTTCAGGGTTAAATTCAAAAGTGCTGGTAATAACCTATACAGCTATAAAGAGCATGGAGGTGGGTTATAAGGAGCCTTGGTGGCACAGCAGACTAAAGTGCTGTTAAGTAGTACCAGCTGCCTGCAATTACTGCAAGTTCGAATCTCACCAGGCTCAAGGTTGACTCAGCCTTCCATCCTTTCGAGGTAGGTAAAATGAAGACCCGGATTGTGGGGGCAATAAGCTGACTTTGTATAAAAAATGAACACCGCTTAGGGGGGGGCGAAAGCCCTACTAAGCAGGTATATACAAAAGTATGAAGGCGATTGCTTAACGCATTGTAAGCCGCCCTGAGTCTCCGGAGAAAGGACGGCATATAAATTGAACCAATAAATAAATTTGTGGGTCTGCCTCTGTACATCTACCCATCCCATCAGGTCCACCGGAAAGGCCGTGCTGTGGGTCCCATTGGTTAAGCAGGGTCATCTGACGGGATGCAGGAAGGAGTGACTTTTCTGCCCCAGCACCTGCCCTTTAGAACATGATCCCCCCTTTCCCCCGTGCCCCCCCGGGAGGTTAGATTGGACTCACGCCTGCTTGCCCTTTGAAAGGTTCTAAAAACATGATTTTGTCAACCAACCTGGGGATCTGACAGTTTGGAATCTGCAAGATGGTTAAATGGATTGATGCATGGCTTGCTTGCTTTTTATGCTTTTCGATTTTAATTTTGCTTTTGATTAGCTATTTTTTTTTTTTTTGGCTTTCAGGATTACAGGTAGTCCTCGTCTTACCACTTAAACGGTCATTTAAGTGACCGTTCAAAGTTCCAACGGCACTGGAAAAAGGGACTTAATGACCATTTTTTCAGAGTTATGATTTTTCCCATGTCCCCACGGTCAAAATTCAAACGCTTGGCAGCTGGTTCATATTTTTGACCGCTGCTGGGTCAAAGATCATGTGATCTCCTTTTGTGACCCTCTGACAAGCAGTCAATGAGGAAACCGGATTCACTTAATAACCGGGTTGCTAACTTATCAACGACACTGATTAACAACCGAGGCAGGAAAAGTCGTAAAACGGAGCAAAATTCACTTAACTAATGTCTCGCTTAACATAAACAGAAATTTTGGGCTCAGTTGTGGTCGTAAGTCGAGGACTACCTGTACTGCGTTTTTACTCTTTTCCTGCATTTTGTTTATATTGTTATTTGGTTAAAAGAGAGTTAAAAGAGTCACAAATGTGAGATGGGCAGCTGTACAAATAACATTAAATAAATAAGTTACAATGAACCAGCCTAGAAGAGCACAAACCCAGGTCACATAACGTGTTCATTGATCAGAGCCTTTGAATCCACAATTTTGGGTTAATGGAGTCAATTAGAGTGAAGCTACTTGCTCTTCGGTTGCAGAACCCTCCGGGTATTTCCTGGAGAAAAATGGACGGAGCGTCTGCATTACCCTAATTGTCAGTTTGATTTATGTGACGGTGCTGCCAGAACTCCTGGCAAAGGAGATTTGACTGGGCTGGCAGGTGATCCGATTAAACGTGTAGAGGAAACAGAATTTCAGGGGTCACCGATGCTGGCTTCCTTTTCTGTCCTTTACTGCAGTAATTAGAATTTGCATTGATCTAATATCCAAGGTGATTGGGGGGGGGGGGGGGGGCGCATTGCCAACCTTCCTTTTCCCGGAATTGTGCAGGAGAGATGATGAGTCGCTTGAAGTATGCCTGAAGTGTCTGGGAAGGTGTGTGAATCTCTGCCTATATTTGTTTTATTAATGATTATTTATTAATGAGATTTATATGCCGCCCTAGCTCCAGCCGGACTCAGGGCGGCTCACCACAGTTAAGAAACATCTAATAAAAAGTTAAAAAATTAAATCCAAATCTCATAATTTAACAGTTAAAAGTACAATTAAGACTAACAAATTAAATTAGAATTAAAACCCCATCAGTCCAGGCCGGCCAAACGAAACAGCCACGTTTTCAGGTTGCAGCGGAAAGAGCGGAGGTCGGGAGCCACCCGGAGCTCCAGGGGCAGTTGATTCCAAACGGTAGGTGCACCCACAGAGAAAGCCCTTCCCCTGGGGGTCGGCAGCCGACACTGTCTGGCCAACGGCACCCTGAGGAGGCCCTCTCTGTGGGAATGCACCGAGCGATGGGAAGCTGTTGCTGGCTGCAGATGGTTCCCCAAATTCCCGGGCCTAAGCCATGTAGGACCTTATAGGTAATCACCAGCACCTTGAATCTCACTCAGAGGGCAACCAGCAACCAATGCAAGTCGCATAGGAGAGGTGTAACATAGGAGAGGTGTAACGTAGGAGAGAGTGTCGGGATATTCCCATCAAACCTGCACAGCCACATTCTGCACCAGCTGAAGTCTCTGAGTGGTCTTCAAGGGCAGCCCCATGTAAAGGGCATTGCAGTAGTCAATACGGGAGGTGACAAGCGCATGAGTAACCGTGCGTAGGGCATCTAGGTCCAAATAGGGGCGCACTGGCGCACCAGGCGAACCAGGGCGAATGTTGATACAATATTCATTTTTTTTAAAAAAACAACAACAACACTCCCCCAATCTTACTCTCGTAACTTGACAAATTTCATGACTTTAATAACTGCAAAAGAAAAAAAAAGGAGCAGAGGATGGATAAATAACTGCCTGAGCCGCCTGCCCTGGTTTAGATAAAGCGGAATTGGACGATTTTGTGCCCAAATTGCACTAAGACCAGAGAACTGACACTACTACGAGGAAGACACAACCGTAGAATTCCATGAGTGCCTACCTTGAAAGGAGAAGGGGGAATCCCCCGAAATGTAAACAGAAATGACAGTTGCATCTCTTAGGATCTTTTTGCCAAATGCTACATCTGTGCACCTGCAGATCAGGGGTCAAATGATCCTGGTTCGGACCGGATCGCCCGATCCGGTAGCGATGGCGGCGGGTGGTTCAGAGAACCGGTAGCAAATTGCACTTTGGGGTGCACCCGCCCCACCCCAATGCCCAGCTGAGCCGCACGATCATCAGAGGCTTTTTTTTTTTTTACTTTTAAAAGCATTTCTTCTCCCACCTCTTCTGACAAAAAAATGCTTTTAAAAGTAAAAAAAAAAAGCCTCTGATGATCGCAGGGATCATCAGAGGCTTTTCAAAGCATGTTTTTCTGCAACCTCTTGGCCGAAGAAGTGGTAAAAAAAATGCTTTGAAAAGTCTCTGAGGATCCCAGCTGAGTTGCCTGATCGGCAGAGGCTTTTCAAAGCATTAGAAAAAATGCTTTGAAAAGTTAAAAAAAAAAAAAAGTTGCCCACTCCCACCCAGTCACATTAACCCCCCCACTAAGCCACGCCCACAGAACTGGTAGTAACACATTTTACATTTCACTCCTGCCGCAGATACAAACGGGAGCCTGCGTGACAGAGGTGCGCCTTCTCCTCGCACTCAGCGAGCAAAACAAGCGGCGTAGCTAGTAATGGCATTACTGATGCATTATTGATGCATTGCTATAGCATGACTGATTCTGAAGCGTGCGAATCCTCTTTCTGCTCTTCAGAAACAGAGCCCGACAACCCCTTGCCTCCAGCGACTTCCCCTGCTTACCGGGCCTTCAATGAGCTCAGATGGAGAAGAGACTCAGGCAGGGACAGGAAACGCTCGGGGGGGGGGGGCGCACAAGAATAAGGAGCGCTCCATTCATGCGCAATGACTGCAGTTGCCTCTAAGGGAGACAACAAAGCTAAAAAAGCAGGAAGAGACGAGAATAGGATCCAACTCGCAATTTGCAAAGGGGGGGGAAAGAAAAAAACCCAGAAACACACAGCTTTTGAAAACTTAAATCCACATTGCCTACCTCCACAAGTCACCAGCATGTAGAATTGGACAAACTGGCGGTATTCACCCAAAATTCTTAACCTGGTTCACCATTACTCCAGACCACTGGTGGGTCCCGCCCGGTTCGGCCCGGTTCTGCCGAGCCGGTAGCGGTGACGATATGACGTCACCGAACCGGTTCTGCCCCCCCGCCCCCCTCCTGCGTTATTCTTACCTTTTATTTGGCCCCACCCCCAATCTATTGCTGCCTCCTGAGTCCCAGCTGATTGGCTATAAGGAAAAAAACTGTTTAAACTCTTGCTGTGGGGCTTCAAAGGGCCGCCCTACAGCTGATCAGTGTTAAAAGGCAGTGTGGTGGTAGACCAGTGCCTCCAAAAACAAATGAGTAGACCAGTACAGCTCTGCAAGCAGTTAAAAGCCTGGTAGATCAGTACCTCTGTTAAATTCTAAAGAATTGTCACATGACCATCAAGCCACGCCCACAAAATAAGCCACGCCCACAGAACCGGTAGTAAGAAATTTTAGAACCCACCCCTGCTCCAGACCCTTCCGTTAGATCTCGCATCACTTAATCATGCTAATTGAGTCAACAACAATTATTTGGGGGAACATTTCTACCTAGCTGCAATCAAATTACCCTAAGCAGTTTGATTATGATTATGTTCCATTACATCAGTGTCAACTGCTGGTGAACAGCTGAGATTTTTTTTCCCCCTAGGATAATCTGATTTCTAATTGCTCCATCAGGTTTTCTGGCAGAGTGTACTCCACTGTTATAATCAAGGCCATCCATCTTGCTGCTATTTCCCCACCCCACCCCATTTCCCCAGCATTGTGGAGTTTTCTATGGAGCTATGTCTTCACAAAATATGATAATGTGTGATCATTTGTGCCTGGAGTGAAAACTGTGGATTGATTTGTTCTATGATCTATTCGTTAAGCTTTCTTGGCTATCCGTATTATTGTTAGGAGTCTTCTCCGAATCAAAGTACAAAAGCATCAGTACTCTTTCTATCCTGCGTCTTCAAACTCCAACTTTCACTTCTGTAGGTGGAAATCATTGCCTGCACGATTCTGATTTTGCATGGGATTGACCCAAGGGTGAAATCCAGCAGGTTCTGGAGAACCGGTAGCGGAAATTTTGAACAGTTCGGAGAACCGGCAAATGCCACCTCTGACTGGCCCCAGGAGTGGGGTGGGAATGGAGATTTTGCAATATCCTTCCCCCCAGAGTGGGGAGGGAATGGGGATTTTGCAGTATCCATCCCCTGCCACGCCCACCAACCACACCACACCACGCCCACCAAGCCACGCCCACAGAACTGGTAGAAAAAAAAATTGGATTTCACCACTGGATTGACCTATCCCATCCATGATGGCAGGCATGCTGCAGACCCCATCGGCCAGAGAATTCCAGCTGGCAGGGTCCAGGAGAAGAGCCTTCTCTGCCATTAATGCCTGCCCTCTGGAACCCCGCACCCTCCCCGAGCAAGTCAACTCCAACCCTCCTGATCTTCCATAAGAGCCTAAAGACCTGGCTCTGCCAGTTGCCTTGGGGCACCAAAGGAGGAACTTCATGTTGGAAGTGGCTGATAGATTAATACCAGATCCCACCTCCCCCCCCTACTCACATTAGCTATTGAATTTTGTATTTTTATATTTTTGTAGTGTTTTACTTATATAGTTATATAGTTTTATATTTTAATATTGTAAGAGTTACCCTATGGTGATAGATAGATAGATAGATAGATAGATAGATAGATAGATAGATAGAT